>OX103972.1:23780501-23949720 GCA_944470395.2 Schistosoma turkestanicum
CTATTTATAAGGTCCCACACAAAAGGCTTCTCTTTAAACCAATCAGTGACCCACTATATTCATTGTTTGCTTCATCCATAAATGGGAACCAACGAAACTTGAAACGCGACGATTGCCTTTCATCACCACGACCAATAACCAGTGGAGTTATCTAGAGAAGTGTATTAGGTCCTCTCTTGTTTGTATATAAACGATATATGTTATACTGTAAGATTTGGTAGAGGATACTTATATGCTGAAAATAGTATACAGCTATAAGCCTGAAGATCTAGACGAAAATATAGCCAGGATTCAGAGTGATCTTGATGACTTAACTACCTGGAGCGAAACATGTCAGCTACCGTTTAAACACAACAAATGTGGCATCACCATGATATACCACTTTACTTACAAAAATGTCGGGTTCAGACAATTATATCAGCGCACGATCTGAATATTTGTTACTTCAGAAGCTTCTAGTTCGCAAAACATGCCTCAACTATTATCCCTAAATCCAGACGACTATTAGAGTTTATAAATAAGAACTTCTAGACAAGTGAGGCTAGGCTTGCACGCTTCATATTTTGTATAAGACCGTCACTTGAATAGTACTCACTTATCTTTTCAAACTTGAATATCATGTACAAAATGTGAGTAGGAAATTTCCAGAGAAGCTTCACTTGGCGACTGCTCGGATGAAGCCATAACATCGACTACACAGAAAGACGCAAACATCTTTCCCTAAAACCTTTTATGGCGCCGACGGTTGAAAAACAACCTGATACTTCTCTATAAACTGATAAATGGTCTCTCGTTAGTAAAAAACCGCCCAATTATGAACCACGATACTGCTTACAAACCTAGAAACAACGCATAAATACTATCAACGGCAAGACACACAAAATCATTGCGTTGTAATTTCTTTGTAATACGATACAGTCTACTGTGGAACAGGTTACCAATTACTATCCTTATCTTTGAAACAATCGCTAAGTTCAAGAAACCATGTCATGCCGCTTCTAGACTCTAAAGAGACTCTAATCGACTATTCCTGGAACTCACAACAAGTCCCGAGGCACTCTTCTATGGTCCACCAAATATTTAGATAAACCTGAGAAACTAATTACAGACTATGAAAATATTTTGCCCGCATTACCATGCATACAGGTATCGCGAAACGATAGGCGAATCCCCCTGCTCCTACTAACAGTAATAGATACTGCTTTTGAGGTGCTGCCCGTGACTTTTATCTAAATTTGAATTCCAGTTGTTATTTTCTTATCTTCAAAACAATTTCGGTTTTTATTACTAGTAGACAGACATATTCAAAAGCCTGTACATGCTGATCAACTACCGTCAATTACCAGGATCCCAAACTTCCTGTATCATTGTGAGTTCCATCTTGTTTTATTATAAACAGTTTAACAAATTTTTATTTCCTCAATTCATTAACATTCAAACACCTTACCTGCTTATCAGTTTGTCGCTTCACTCATTAATTTTCAGTGTTATTTCAAGTGTTTTTTTCTCCAGTTCCTTACCGTTAGTATCTCAAAACTACCTTTTAACTGACACAATCTATACCATTAGCTTACTTTAAATCAGTATGATATGCTACGTGGATATTTTGTCTTTCATACAGAAAGCAAAGTTTTCTGGGTTGCTTGTAACGTGGAGATGTGGAGAAAGTGAATTCTGACAAGGTGTATTAAAAATAGGTAGCACACTAAAAAATATTACTTAAAATATATCATAAAACGTAAGAGAGCCTAACAGCACAAAAGGAGGGATGGTGGCGTATCTGAACAGCATTCACGATGGTGGGCAATAACCTCAGTCTACCTATGTCTGTGTGGCGGGACATTTTGTTTGCTTACGGCCAGTTAGCATATAGCAGGATGTAACAAATCTTAAAAGTTGATGATACTTTGCCATGTCAACCACCTCTATGACTCCTTGTTTGTATGATTGACCTGGTTTCACATCCTAACAAGAAATCCTGTCACAAGCTGATCTGGTCAGTTGTACAGAAAAAGAGTTCACTCATGATGTTTTGAGCTACAGAGTTTAAAAGAAAAAAAAACAAATAAAAAATCACAAAAGCAGCAGAAAGCTGTGCTTCATTACTATATTCTGTACATCAACATCATTGCCAACAATTCGGTTTTTCTAACTTTCCTCTATTCATGCGAATAATTTCAGAATTACAGAAATTTTCAAACTTCTTTCAAAACGTTAGATACTTTGATATAGTAAAAGTGGCGAGTGACTTCAGTGCTAAGGTAAATAGACTATGTAAAAAGGAAGGACACCTGAGTGGATCGTAAGATGTCGTGGCTCAGTGATCAGATAATGGAGACCGTCTGTTGCAGCTATGCTCGTAAAAGCGCCTGTTCGTAGAAAACGCTAACCTAAGGAACAAGCGAAAACATTTTGTGACTTAACGACCCCTGACCTCGTCAAAATGGTGGACCCGATTAGATCACATCGCTATCAGTCTTCGATTGAGAGGTTTGACAGAAGACCATGGCTCGTTCCATGGCACATGTTTAGATTCGGATCAGGCTTTAGTGCGAGCGCGTATCTGTTTGCGTATAATTGGATGTAGGAAAGACGCTGAAAGGAAACCAAAATTAGGAATTTAACTACGATCAAAACTATTTCGGAAAAGGAAAGGTTTATTATTCATTCTCCTTTGGATAGATGGGTAGATTAATTTTGGGATCATTTCCTGGGCTAGCAGCTGGGGGCACTCCTCGGCACTGAAGAGATGTAGAATGTTGTATTTCTGTTCAGGAGGGATCATTTGTTTAGGCGGCGGCCATAGCAGTAAGATCAAACACCGGTAAGATAACTGCATTCACTTGGATACGTGACAGAGCATCAGCAACGTAGTTCGACTCTCCTTCAATGTGACGATGGTCTGTACTGAACTGAGAGATATGGTCCAAATAACATAATAATAATATCTTTGTTCTCAAATAACCACATCAGAAGAGGCATGCCAGTTTACAGGCCAGATCAAATTGTCACAAATGCTTTCACAATTACTGTCAAAGTTATCGCAGTTAAACTAAGTATAAGAGTCAGTTTCTGATAGCATATTTACACCATGTCACTGTCAGAAACAGTATAATACAAACATATTTTCAATTGTAATGTACAATTAAGGCAGGTGCACAATAGGTTGTTTTGGCGATTTGCCGAGATCAATAGTGAAATTGTTTGAGAAGGTCAAATGGAACGCGCTTGATACGAGCTGTGATCCAGACAGTCATGTACATTGGGTGCATGTTCCCTAGAGTCGCCAAGGATTTCCCACCGTGAATGAGGTTCTGAAAAGAAGAAAAGAGAGAGAGAAAAAGGCATCAGTGTGGCAAGTGTATATGTATAACCAAAGCACTACTTAACCTGTCATGTTGAAGTAGTCAATACAGTAGTAAGTCAAGATAAAATTCATACTAACCACCTTAATTAAAGTACAGAAAAAGGAAGGAAGAGTTGTGCAGTGTCAGGTGGATAGAAGAGAAGTCGAAGTAAGAAGCTGGATTTATGTACGTTTAAATCGAAAGAGTAGAGTTTGTAAAAAGAAAACATTGATGATTAAAAGCTCTGTCTAACTGTTTTATTATTATTATTATTATTATTATTATTATTATTATTATTATTGAATGTCAACGTCTAAGTCATACTGTAAGCGCCTGAGTAAGAATGTTGCGGGTGCCTCGACAGAATAGCGACCTCAGCATAGTTTTGGAAACATGAACCACAGAAGTAGCAAGCGTATAAGAGCAACCTCAGTGCTACTGATTGGTCGTCTCATCAATCTAAAGAGCCGAAGCAAACAAAATGTTCTGCCCCACAAACATGGGTGGTTTGAAGTTATCGCCCACACAATCAGTGTTTGCTGGTCAGTAACTCCACCCTCCCTCCTTTTGTGTTGTTAGGCTCATGTTAAATGTTTATTAATAATAATAATATATTTATTCTCAAATAACTACGTTACAAGAGTCACGCCATTTTAAAAGAAACTGTTGAGTTCTACTTGGTGTTCTATGTCTCTCATCCTGTTGAGAAACACTATTTCTGCAAGTTCCGTTCACAAACTCGTCTGGCTGTTACAACTTATGAACTATTGGTTAGGCATCAATGCTATGCATTTAACAGTTATGGAGAAATAGTAAGGATTTTCAAACAAGATATAAGCATTTAGAATGTAGTGGGGGAGATGTACTAAACCAGCTAAGCAGGAGATATAAAGAGTATCACGGTTAAAAGTGGAGCAATAGACAACATCAAGGGATCACGGTTAGTCAATAGCGTGTAAGTGAGAACAGTACAACTGATAATAGACAATGTGAAACTCACACAGTTGTTTTTAAAAGCAGAGAAAAGTCACGGTTAACACCTACCCCTGCTCCTACTAACAGCAATAGGTTACGCCTTTGAGGTGTTAACCGTGACTTTTCTCTGCTTTTAAATTCCAATCATTATTTTCATATCTTCATAGCAGTTTTAGTTTTTATTTCTAGTAGACAGACAAATTGACAAGCCTGTAGATGCCGATCAACTACTGTCAATTACAAGGAACTCAAACACCATGTATAATTGTGAGTATCTTCTTATTTACGTATTAACAGTTTAACTAATTTTTATTTCCCCAATTCATTAACATCCAAACACCTTGCCTGCTTACCAACTTATCGCTTTACTCATTAATTTTTAACATTATTTCAACTCTTTTTTTCTCCTTCTCCTCGTTCCAGCTCCCTGTCCTTCCTATTTCCAAACTACCTATTGACTGACTCATCTCACAAATCATACCATTCGTTTACTTAAAATCAGTGTGATATGCTTCGTGGATATTTTCTCTGGCGAAGTTATCTGGATGGCTTGTAATATGGAGCTAGTAGAGAAAGTGAATTCCGATAAGGTTTACAAAAAAAAATAGAGTAGACTAGAGACCATTATTTACAATCAACCATTAAACGTAAGAGAGCCTAACATCACAAAAGGAGGGAGGGTGGAGTTTCTTACCAGCATTCATGACGGTGGGGCGATAACCTCAGTCTACCCATGTCTGTGTGGCAGAACATTTTGTTTGCTTACGGCTCCTTACGATATGGCAGGATGTAACAAATCAGTGATATTGATGTTACTTTTCCTTGTTAACCTCGTCTACAACTCATGTCTGTAACCTTGCACTGGTTTTTACTTCCTACCGAGAAATCCTATTACAAGCTGGTCTGGATAACTATACTAAAAAAGAGCTCATTCATAATTTCTTGAGCTGCAGAGTTAAAAATAAAAAGAATATATAAAACAAAAAATTATATCACTGAGCCTCTTTGTTATATTTTGTAAATCAACATTATTACTAACAACTTGGTACTTCTGAATTTCCTCTATTCTTTCGACTAACTTCCCAATAGTTATCTCACCAATAATTTGTCTTCATTAACCTACATAAGTGCAGGTGTACAGTAATGACATTAAAAAAGTCTGAGTAAACATACCTTTGTTTTATCTATAAACGTATTTTCTGTTCCGCTCCTCGTCCCGTCTTCTTTATTCCTCTTTATTCAGAACCTTATTCCACTCCTCATATATTAGTCTGGATATTTGCAGTAGACTTGGTTACCCTACCCAAGAACATGTAAAATCATTAGCTGATGAATATCAACCATACCTTTGTACATTTACCGCATCAATTCTTGTTATATGCAAACCTATCTCTACCATGAATCTTTTCTCAGTCCATAAGATGATTGTCGTAACGCAACCTTCGTAACTTGCGCCAATTATTCGCATTGAACATTCCATCTTTAAGAACACAATGAATCTTGTGAAATGTTTCAGTAAATGTATACCGTTTTAAAAGAAATATGTTGTTAATCTTAACATTTTGATCTTGCCTGTAAATTGGCATGTCTCTTGTAACATGTTTGTTATTTGAGAATAAATTATTATTATTATTATTATTATTAAAGGTTGATAAGGTTGCGCCCAGAAGAGTAGAGTGCGTTCTAATCAACCAGTTTACAGCTGAACAGTGTCGATCGACCCAGTGAGTAAGGTAACCTGTCTATTTCAAATAAAAACTAAAGAGATTTATATTCAACTAGAAAAATTTAATGCTACTTGGCGGGGGGTAAAAATAACTGAATAAGACGCAGCACTGAGTTCATTGTGTTTAAAGTGTATGCAGAGCTATTAATATGAAAGCAGTGTGCGAGTGAGTTCACGAGTGCAGAAGAGTCGGTGCAACTGAGAGCATCATGAAGGTAGCTATCGAAACGGGTGGATAGATCCAATGTTCTGTATATATTGCATGGTATACAACTAAGGGCATCTTTCTAACAAACTATCTGAAGAGAAGAGGCTTGAGGGCTGTAAGGAGGACGAATAGTACAATTGCAATTAAAGTGTCAAACTAAGTTTAGCGAAAGCTAGTTTGTCCCGTGCTAGTCAGCGAAGTTTTGCCGTGACTGGGAGTCCGCGGGTGACGATGTGATGTGCCTCTCTTTGGTTACCGGTGGCCTCTCCTCGATAGGTCTAGTTAGCTTGGGGAATTACTTAAGTAAAGCATGAAGTGAATTATCATGACAAGGAAATGCACCCGTTATTCGATAGGCATCTGTTTTGTGTTTGAGATCCGTGAATTTACCATTACAGGAAGTAACGATTAACGACAGCCTACTAGAATTGACTAGCAGTTCATCGTGTTCCAGGAAATGGATACCGAGTATGGCTGAGAGGATATCCGCAAGGATGAACGTCCATAGATACAGTCATCGGCGACTCGAGTTAGTGGTGAGTCGTCGTGAACCGGAAGTAGGAGTGACAGAGAAATTCGGAGGGGGTAGTCGAGGCGTCGTAGTGAAATAAACTTAAAATAACAAGATAAACAGATGAGGAATTGAGAAGTTTAGGATTTAAACGAAAACAAAGAGTGAATACACCTGTTCCATTTCTAACGGTTTTGAGCCATGTCATACAGAGTCTATGGCTATCGATTACTATCATCTCGCGGACCCCAACCAGTTAGTCTATACTTACCAGCATGACTTCATGGATTAGTGCCATGTTTTCGTTTGGCCGCCCATAGCTTTCTTCCAATCTACTCCTACATTTCAAAATATAGCCCTGCGAGGCTTTCGGTGGTTAGGCATGCGTAACACATGTCCTAACCACCTCAACTGATGAAGTTTCCCAAATTCATCTATCGACTTGCCATCCTTACCTAGGACCCGTTTCCCAGCAACAGCATTGTTTACTCGGTTTACCCAATAACATTCTACATCTCTTCAGTGCCGAGGAGTGCCCCCAGCTGCTAGCCCAGGAAATGATCCCAAAATTAATCTACCCATCTATCCAAAGGAGAATGAATAATAAACCTTTCCTTTTCCGAAATAGTTTTGATCGTAGTTAAATTCCTAATTTTGGTTTCCTTTCAGCGTCTTTCCTACATCCAATTATACGCAAACAGATACGCGCTCGCACTAAAGCCTGATCCGAATCTAAACATGTGCCATGGAACGAGCCATGGTCTTCTGTCAAACCTCTCAATCGAAGACTGATAGCGATGTGATCTAATCGGGTCCACCATTTTGACGAGGTCAGGGGTCGTTAAGTCACAAAATGTTTTCGCTTGTTCCTTAGGTTAGCGTTTTCTACGAACAGGCGCTTTTACGAGCATAGCTGCAACAGACGGTCTCCATTATCTGATCACTGAGCCACGACATCTTACGATCCACTCAGGTGTCCTTCCTTTTTACATAGTCTATTTACCTTAGCACTGAAGTCACTCGCCACTTTTACTATATCAAAGTATCTAACGTTTTGAAAGAAGTTTGAAAATTTCTGTAATTCTGAAATTATTCGCATGAATAGAGGAAAGTTAGAAAAACCGAATTGTTGGCAATGATGTTGATGTACAGAATATAGTAATGAAGCACAGCTTTCTGCTGCTTTTGTGATTTTTTATTTGTTTTTTTTTCTTTTAAACTCTGTAGCTCAAAACATCATGAGTGAACTCTTTTTCTGTACAACTGACCAGATCAGCTTGTGACAGGATTTCTTGTTAGGATGTGAAACCAGGTCAATCATACAAACAAGAGTCATAGAGGTGGTTGACATGGCAAAGTATCATCAACTTTTAAGATTTGTTACATCCTGCTATATGCTAACTGGCCGTAAGCAAACAAAATGTCCCGCCACACAGACATAGGTAGACTGAGGTTATTGCCCACCATCGTGAATGCTGTTCAGATACGCCACCATCCCTCCTTTTGTGCTGTTAGGCTCTCTTACGTTTTATGATATATTTTAAGTAATATTTTTTAGTGTGCTACCTATTTTTAATACACCTTGTCAGAATTCACTTTCTCCACATCTCCACGTTACAAGCAACCCAGAAAACTTTGCTTTCTGTATGAAAGACAAAATATCCACGTAGCATATCATACTGATTTAAAGTAAGCTAATGGTATAGATTGTGTCAGTTAAAAGGTAGTTTTGAGATACTAACGGTAAGGAACTGGAGAAAAAAACACTTGAAATAACACTGAAAATTAATGAGTGAAGCGACAAACTGATAAGCAGGTAAGGTGTTTGAATGTTAATGAATTGAGGAAATAAAAATTTGTTAAACTGTTTATAATAAAACAAGATGGAACTCACAATGATACAGGAAGTTTGGGATCCTTGTAATTGACGGTAGTTGATCAGCATCTACAGGCTTTTGAATATGTCTGTCTACTAGAAATAAAAACCGAAATTGCTGTGAAGATAAGAAAATAACGACTGGAATTCAAATTTAAAGAAAAGTCACGGGCAGCACTTCAAAAGCATTATCTATTACTGTTAGTACGAGCAAGGGGATTCGCCTACCGTTTCGCGATACCTGTGTGCATGATAATGCGGGCAAAATATTTTCATAGTCTGTAATTAGTTTCTCAGGTTTATCTAAATATTTGGTGGACCATAAAAGAGTGCCTCGGGGCTTGTTGTGAGTTCCAGGAATAGTGGATAAATCTCTTTAGAGTCTAGAAGCGGCATGACCAGTTTCTTGAACTTAGTGATTGTTTCACAGATAAGGATAGTAATTGGTAACCTGTTCCACAGTAGACTGTATCGTATTACAAAGAAATTACAACGCAATGATTTTTTGTGTCTTGCCGTTAATAGTGTATATGCGTTTTTTCTAAGTATGTAAGCAGGGTCGTGGTTCATAATTGGCCAGTATTTCACCAACAAGAGTCCATTCATCAGTTTATAGAGAAGTATTAGGTTGTTTTTCAACCATCGGTGCCATAAAAGTTTTAGGGAAAGATGTTTGCATCTTTCTGTGTAGTCGAGGTTATGGCTTCATCCGAGCAGTAGCTGGGTGAAGCTTCTTTGGACATTTTCTACTCATATCTTTTCCATGATACTCATGTTTGAGTAGGTACGTGAGCAATATTCAAGTGAGGGTCTTATACAAAATATGAAGAGTGCAAGCCTAGCCTCACTTGTCAAGAAGTTCTTATTTATAAACTCTATTAGTCATCTGGATTTAGAGATAATAGTTGAGGCATGTTTTACGAATTAGAAGCTTTTGAAGTAACAAATACCCAGATCGTGCGCTGATATAATTGTCTGAACCCGACATTTTTGTAAGTAAAGTGGTATATCATGGTGATGCCACATTTGTTGTGTTTAAACGGTAGCTGACATGTTTCGCTCCAGGTAGTTAAGTCATCAAGATCACTCTGAATCCTGGCTATATTTTCGTCCAGAACTTCAGGCTTATAGCTGTATACTATTTTCAGCATATAAGTATCCACTACCAAATCTTATAGTATTACATATATCGTTTATATACAAACAAGAGAGGACCTAATACACTTCTCAAGATAACTCCACTGGTTATTGGTCGTGGTGATGAAAGGCAGTCGTCGCGTTTCAAGTTTCGTTGGTTCCCATTTATGGATGAAGCAAACAATGAATATAGTGGGTCACTGATTGGTTTAAAGAGAAGCCTTTTGTGTGGGACCTTATAAATAGCCTTCTTAAAGTCACAGAAAAGGACTGCTACTATAAGACCTGTGTATTGTTCATCCGTAATATCATTGAAATAATCCAGGAGGCATGTGTCACACGACCTAGACCTCAAGAACCCATGCTGTGAGGTCGATTTCAGATTGTTACTAAGTAGATGTTGTATTAACTCTGCTTAAACTAATTTCTCAGTCACCCTAGATACTACTGAAATTATGTTCATGGGTCGGTAATTTTCAGCATTCGCCGTAGGCCCAGATTTAATTGTGGGAATGATATGTGCAGTCTTCCACTTATTCGGTAAACACTCTGTAGGGACTGATATAGCAAATAGATTAAAAAAAATAGCACACAGATCATCGGTCCCATTTATTAAGTCATCAGTATTGTTTCCGATAAAGTGGTTAATTGTTTAAAGCCGAACAATGACTCAGCAGGTACTTTTTAAAGTTAGAACACTAACTGTACACCTTTACTTATGTAAGCTAATGAAGACAGTTGGAAAAAAGTTCCCAGGTAGCGATCATAATATGGTCATATGCAGCCTTGATATAGAAGCTACAACTATAAAGTATAAATCCACTACACTTCGTAGGGACTTTCGTAGGATTGATTGGTCAAACTTCCGTAACTGCCTCAGAAGCATTGACTGGACAAACTACTTTACCGCACACAATATTGACGAACTAATGAATGTATTTTATCACAACACAAATAGCATATTCAACAAATTTGCAACTTTAGAATCCTGGAGACCCAGAATTCCTAAGGACTTATTTATGCCACGTCATATACGAAAACGTCTTCGAAGACATGCTTCCAGATTTCATAACTGTAATGACTTCTCCTCATTAGTAACGATGACTGAAATATGTGTCGAGGCAGAAATAACACGTACTAAAAAGGCAATCGCACAGGAAAAGCGTGCTGTTCAGCTGAACAGGGAATCCTCTGAACTCATAAAACTCCTTCGGAATAAACTCAAATGCTCCAAAGTGAAAGGAGGGAGCATATTTATTAAGGACAATCAAGTGTATGACGACCCTAAAAGTATCGCAGAGTTGTTTAGCGAACATTTTTGTGCCACATTAACAAACGAAAACTCAATAAATGAGTCACATCTGGCCCAAACTCCTTCCTGTGAAATCGCCAGTGTTGAATTTAGTATACAGAACATTTCTAAGGCGATTAGTACACTGAAGCACTCTTACATTGAAGGACCAGATGGCATCCCAGCCAGCATGCTGAAAAATGGTAGCAATGATCTGAGTGCTATTCTTCTCAAACTATTTACTATATCTCTCTCCACAGAGTGTTACCCTAATAACTGGAAGACTACACATATCATCCCCACTATAAAATCGGGGCCTACAGCGAACGTTGAAAATTACCGACCTATAAACATAACCTCAGTAGTATCTCGGGTTATGGAGAAAATAGTTAAGGCAGAGTTACTACAACATCTACTTAGTAACAATCTGATATCGACCTCACAGCATGGGTTCTTGAGGTCCAGATCGTGTGATACATGTCTGTTAGATTATTTCAACAATATCACACATGAACAAGACAAAGGGCTTCTGGTATCAGTCCTTTTCTTCGATTTTAAAAAAGCTTTTGATAAAGTCCCACACAAAAGGCTTCTACTTAAACTGAAGTCATTCGGAATCATCAACCCACTGCACTCATGGTTAGCTTCATTCCTAAATGGACGACAACAAATGATAAAGTACAATGACTGTCTTTCATCACCAAGACCAATAACCAGTGGGGTTATCCAGGGAAGTGTCTTAGGTCCACTCTTGTTTCTAATGTACATTAATGACATATGTAATACTATAAAATTTGGAAGAGCATACTTATATGCTGATGATCTGAAAATAGTATACAGCTATAAGCCTGAAGATCTGGACGAAAATATAGCTAAGATTCAGAGTGATCTTGATAACTTAAGTACCTGGAGCGAGACATGGCAACTGCCGTTTAACCACAACAAATGTGGCATAATGCATTTTGGCAAGCATCACCCTGATTCACCAGTCTACTTACAAAAATGTAGGGTTCAGACACTCATATCAGCGCGTGACCTTGGTATTAGTTACTCTAAAAGCCTAAAATTCGAAGAACATGCCTCAAATATTATCTCTAAATCTAGACGACTCATTGGGTTTATAAACAAGAACTTCTTCACAAGTGAGGCTAAGCTTACTCTCTTCAAAATCTGTATAAGGCCCACACTTGAATATTGTTCACTCATATTTTCAAACATGAATATCATGGACAAAATGCGAGTAGAAAATGTACAAAGAAGCTTCACCCGGCGACTACTCGGATTGAGCAATAACCTCGACTACACAGAAAGATGCAAGCATCTTTCCCTAGAACCTCTATGGCGCCGTCGTCTCAAAAACAACCTAATGCTCCTCTATAAACTAATAAATGGTCTTTCGTTCGTAAAATACCGCCCAAATATGAACCAAGACACTGCTTACAGACTTAGAAACAACGCATATACACTATTAACGGCAAAACACAAAAAATCATTGCGTTCTAATTTCTTTGTAATACGATACAGTCTACTGTGGAACAGGTTACCAATCGCTATTCGTATCTGTGACACAATCACTAAGTTCAAGAAACTAGTTATGCTGTTGCTAGATTCTATAGAGATTTATCGACTATTCCCAGAACTCACACAAAGTCCCCAGGCACTCTTTTATGGTCCACCAAATATTTAGATAAACCTCAGAAACTAATTATAGACTATGACCATATTGTGTTCTCATTACCACCCATACATGTATCATGAAATGGTAGACAAATCCCCCTGCTCCTACTAACAGTAATAGGTTACGCCTTTGGGGTGTTAACCGTGACTTTTCTCTGCTTTTAAATTCCAATCATTATTTTCATATCTTCATAGCAGTTTTAGTTTTTATTTCTAGTAGACAGACAAATTGACAAGCCTGTAGATGCTGATCAACTACTGTCAATTACAAGGAACTCAAACACCATGTATAATTGTGAGTATCTTCTTATTTACGTATTAACAGTTTAACTAATTTTTATTTCCCCAATTCATTAACATCCAAACACCTTGCCTGCTTACCAACTTATCGCCTTACTCATTAATTTTTAACATTATTTCAACTCTTTTTTTCACTTTCTCCTCGTTCCAGCTCCCTGTCCTTCCTATTTCCAAACTACCCATTAACTGACTCATCTTACAAATTATACCATTCGTTTACTTAAAATCAGTGTGATATGCTTCGTGGATATTTTCTCTGGCGAAGTTATCTGGATGGCTTGTAATATGGAGCTAGTAGAGAAAGTGAATTCCGATAAGGTTTACAAAAAAAAAATTAGAGTAGACTAGAGACCATTATTTACAATCAACCATTAAACGTAAGAGAGCCTAACATCACAAAAGGAGGGAGGGTGGAGTTTCTGACCAGCATTCATGACGGTGGGGCGATAACCTCAATCTACCCATGTCTGTGTGGCAGAACATTTTGTTTGCTTACGGCTCCTTACGATATGGCAGGATGTAACAAATCAGTGATATTGATGTTACTTTTCCTAGTTAACCTCGTCTACAACTCATGTCTGTAACCTTGCACTGGTTTTTACTTCCTACCGAGAAATCCTATTACAAGCTGGTCTGGACAACTATACTAAAAAAGAGCTCATTCATAATTTCTTGAGCTGCAGAGTTAAAAATAAAAAGAATATATAAAACAAAAAATTATATCACTGAGCCTCTTTATTATATTTTGTAAATCAACATTATTACTAACAACTTGGTACTTCTGAATTTCCTCTGTTCTTTCGACTAACTTCCCAATAGTTATCTCACCAATAATTTGTCTTCATTAACCTACATAAGTGCAGGTGTACAGTAATGATATTAAAAAAGTCTGAGTAAACATACCTTTGTTTTATCTATAAACGTATTTTCTGTTCCGCTCCTCGTCCCGTCTTCTTTATTCCTCTTTTTTCAGAACCTTATTCCACTCCTCATATATTAGTCTGGATATTTGCAGTAGACTTGGTTACCCTACCCAAGAACATGTAAAATCATTAGCTGATGAATATCAACCATACCTTTGTACATTTACCACATCAATTCTTGTTATATGCAAACCTATCTCTACCATGAATCGTTTCTCAGTCCATAAGATGGTTGTCGTAACGCAACCTTCGTAACTTGCGCCAATTATTCGCATTGAACATTCCATCTTTAATAACACAATGAATCTTGTGAAATGTTTCAGTAAATGTATACCGTTTTAAAAAGAAATATGTTGTTAATCTTAACATTTTGATCTTGCCTGTAAATTGGCATGTCTCTTGTAACATGTTTGTTATTTGAGAATAAATTATTATTATTATTATTATTATTATTATTAAGAAAACGAATGTGCAGTTAATCGTATGAATAGGGGAGATTTAGAAGAACTGAAATGTTAACAGAAACGTTGATGTACAGAATATAATAATTAGGCACATTGATCTAATGCTTCTGTGAGGCTAAGTGAATAACTCTACTGGAATCTTGTGTGCGCGTTCCGATGACGCGGTATATATCAATTGCACAAAATTCTAGAGTCTTCGTGGAGGAAGGCCTTTGTACGATTCGGCAAAATGATCCAATATGTAGTTTAGAATGGGAGTTCAAGAGAACGGGAATAATGACTTATGTGCGCAAGTCGTCAGCATCAACTGCGCGAGCTGATAACAGACTCTGAGGTGAGTTTTCATCGAAACATAAGAGTTACTTAAAGATGTAGGAAGTAGTTGGCTGTGGCTAAGTTGGTGTCGTAGACTGTCTGGGGAATAAAAGTGGATGTCACTTCTGAAGTGCCTACACCGTGAAGGAATATTTCTTGAGTAACGTAAAAGCAAAGTTTGAATTAGACTTGGTGTCAGAGATTTGGAAGGTTGACCGCATAACTCAAGGACAAGTTCTTGAGGCCGGTCAAACACGATATTTTCATGAGACGTTTTTGATGGTTTATCTCCGCTCTTGTTTAAAAGGCCTTACCGCTTGACACGGCAATCCATGAGATAAGGTGGGGTGTGAAATTTTCAGGATCGACCTTTTTCTAACCCCTTCTTTCCTTATGAGAATGCAGCATTGTTGCAAATGACGGTTGTTCTAGCAACAGAAAACACTAAGGGATCACGGTTAGTCAATAGCGTGTAAGTGAGAACAGTACAACTGATAATAGACAATGTGAAACTCACACAGTTGTAAATGTTGATAAGGTTGCGCCCAGGAGAGTAGAGTGCGTTCTAATCAACCAGTTTACAGTTGAACAGTGTCGATCGACCCAGTGAGTAAGGTAACCTGTCTATTTCAAATAAAAACTAAAGAGATTTATATTCAACTAGAAAAATTTAATGCTACTTGGCGGGGGGTAAAAATAACTGAATAAGACGCAGCACTGAGTTCATTGTGTTTAAAGTGTATGCAGAGCTATTAATATGAAAGCAGGGTGCGAGTGAGTTCACGAGTGCAGAAGAGTCGGTGCAACTGAGAGCATCATTAAGCTAGCTATCGAAACGGGTGGATAGATTCAATGTTCTGTATACATTTCATGGTATACAACTAAGGGCATCTTTCTAACAAACTATCTGAAGAGAAGAGGCTTGAGGGCTGTAAGGAGGACGAATAGTACAATAGCAATTAAAGTGTCAAACTACGTTTAGCGAAAGCTAGTTTGTCCCGTGCTAGTCAGCGAAGTTTTGCCGTGACTGGGAGTCTGCGGGTGACGATGTGATGTGCCTCTCTTTGGTTACCGGTGGCCTCTCCTCGATAGGTCTAGTTAGCTTGGGGAATTACTTAAGTAAAGCATGAAGTGAATTATCATGACAAGGAAATGCACCCGTTATTCGATAGGTACCTGTTTTGTGTTTGAGATCCGTGAATTTACCAATACAGGAAGTAACGATTAACGACAGCCTACTAGAATTGACTAGCAGTTCATAGTGATCCAGGAAATGGATACCGAGTATGGCTGAGGGGATATCCGCAAGGATGAACGTCCATAGATACAGTCATCGGCGACTCGGGTTAGTCGTTAGTCGTCGTGAACCGTAAGTAGGAGTGACAGAGCAATTCGCAGTGCGTAGTCGAGGCGTCGTAGTGAAATAAACTTAAAATAACAAGATAAACAGATGAGGAATTGAGAAGTTTAGGATTTAAAAGAAAACAAAGAGTGAATACACCTGTTCCATTTCTAACGGTTTTGAGCCATGTCATTCAGAGTCTACGGCTATCGATTACTATCATCTCGCGGACCCCAACCAGTTAGTCTATACTTACCAGCATGACTTCATGGATTAGTGCCATGTTTTCGTTTGGCCGCCCATAGCTTTCTTCCAATCTACTCCTACGTTGCAAAATATAGTCCTGCGAGGCATTCGGTGGTTAGGCATGCGTAACACATGTCCTAACCACCTCAACTGATGAAGTTTCACCACTTCATCTATTGACTTGCCATCCTTACCTAGGACCCGTTTCCTAGCAACAACATTTTTTACTCGGTTTACCCATGATACACGAGTAGTGTTTCGGAGACAGCTATGATTGAAAACCAGTAACCTACGAATATCTTCTACTCTCACTGGCCATGTTTCACAGCCATAAAGTAAGAGGAGCGAACCACTGCGCAGTACACTAGTCCTTTAGTCAGCAAACGGATATCTCGCCTTCGCCATAAGTGACGCATGTTGGCAAAAGCCAATCGACCCTCTGTATCCCTGCTGAGATTTCGTTAGTCACCAGGACATCAGCTCAGAGAAGACTCCCCAGATAATTTTAGCGGTCTACACTTTCGACTACTTCACTCCCTTATCACTTGTTCAGGTGCAGATGGAACCCAATCTTGAAGCAACATTTTGTATTTAGCCGGAGTGAATCGCATCCCGAACATGCTTTCATTGTTGGTTAGAAAAGTCAGGTGATACTGCATTTTGTCAGTGTCTTCACCAAATAGAATTATGTTATCGGCGTATTCTAAGTCAACTTATGAATCCCCTAGTAGAAGGTCTGCTCCCGAAAATTCAGACAAAGATAATGTTATATCTGAGAGCATGTCCATGACAAAATGAACCGAAAATGGAGAGAGTAGATATCCCAGATGAATACCACTTGAAGTAAAGAATTCCGATAACAGTTCGCCATAAGCTCTCACTCGACCAGTAGTGTTCCAGTAGTGAGATTGTATAAAGTTTTGTACTTCTTCGGCACATCTTTCAATGTCAGACACTGCCAAAGAAACGCACAATTGACAGAGTCCTGCCGACTTTAGGTCAAGGAAGACAACTATATGTGTTTTTGTGTTCCAGGACATGACGTAGTGTGACCTATACATCCACGTCCAGGTCCAAAAGCAGCCTCTTTTTCCCTAGTCTGCTCTTCACGAGCTCATGCTAGAAGTCCGAGTATTATTGAGGCCAATATTTTCGATACTACATTAGTTAAACTTATTTCTCTGTGATTAACACGAGAGGACTTTCGTCCCGTTTTGTAGACTGAGATTATCAGTGGTTGATACTAGTCAAATGGGACTATGCCAAGTTCCTAGATTCTACTTCAGATCCCAGTCAATCTAACTTAAAACTGGACCACTATCCTATAAAATCTTAGGGATAAGCCTATCAGGACCCGCTGCTCTCGCTTACTTCAGATTTACGACAGCTTTTTCAAATTCATAAGGACTCGGAGGATGGAGATATTGGGCAATCAGAATGTGGCTGAGGGCCAATGGAACTGATCCTAAAACTGTTCTGCCCATCTATTCAGTCTCCTGGATTGAGAATCGATAGTAAGACCATCCTTTTCCGAAATATTGAAACTCATATTCGGGTTTCTAATACCAGTTTCCTTGATGAGTATGAATATTTGCCTACTGTTGCCTATCGCCGTGCCTTTTCCATCTCTCTTGCTTTCGCTAACTACAACTGTTCACGATCATTGCGTAGGCTTTTTATCAGCATGGGCCTAAGCTGACTCGCTCCTAATCGCACTCAGAGCCATACTAGATGAGCTCTCGAGCATCTACCAGTTCGGCAGATTCTACTGAGATCCACCGTTTCTCCCTAACCATTTGGTCTACCTTACTTGCAGATATCACTGCTGTTTCCACAGTCTTTTTGATATCATTCCAAGCTGCCTCACGGTGGTCGCCTAACTGTTTTTCGAGTTGCTCCTGAAATGTATTCCTAGCTTTATTATCATCAAGTAGAGCCCGAAGAGGTTTCTTTGTGGCGTCTTTCCTACGTTCAGTAAGACGCAAACGAATACGTGCTCTCACCAGAGCATGGTCTGAGTCTAAACAAGTGCTCCAGAATGAGCGTCAGTCTTCAACAGAGCCTCTCCACCGATGGCTTGTAGCGACATGGTCCAGTTAGGTCCATCGTCGGGTCAACTTTGGGGGTACGCAGGTCAAAAGGTGTTTTTCCTTATGCCTAAGTTTAGTGTTTGCTAGAAATAGGCAGTTATCTGAGCACAGTTACAGCAGACGGTCGCCATTATCTGTTATTTGAGCTGCGACAACCTAAGATCCACCCGGGTGTCTTTCATGTTCACCTATTCTACTTACTTGAGCACTGAAGTCACCAGCCATTATTACTATACCAGAGTGCCTAGCTTTTTGGAGGAGGTCCGAAAGCTTTCTGTAGAACTCATCTTTCACCTTGTCTAAGCTGCAGTAAGTGAGAGTGTGGGCAGATATGACGAAGAGGCAACGGCAAGTGTCCCTGTCCTCCCGAAAACGTACCGTCCCGTTTAGTCGGACAGTACATTAGCGACTGTCTACCGTGATCAACTCTAAGAGAGCTTGTTCTGCCCTGAGACTTAGTACTATACCTACATCAGCGAGGCCACGAGAAGCAGCATCAAGGCTACCTGAAACATGAAGCATAAACCGTGTTGTTTCTCTGTCTTCACTAGGCGAAATCAAATTGATGATTTCATCCGGGTCTTAAATCCACGTTTCGGAGACGCAACTGACATCGATCGCCCGGGATTCTAGAGTTCTAGTATATGAAGCCCGTTGCCCAATTTGGCACAAGGTTTGAACATAAAAGCCCTAATCTGTGTTATAATACGAGGTATTAGGAGACCAGGAATAGTGTTTCGTGAGGCCAAATCGTTTGCTTCAGTGGCGCGAGGTAACACATGTTCGAAGGAAGGGTTAGTGGTGGTGATAAGAGAATTATTAAGAGATAGAGGAAGGATTTGATTGTGACCAATTCGGTCCCGTGTGCTTTATGGGTATGAGGGCGGATTTAGATTCCCGGCTGCCCTCATACCGTGGAAGGGTTCTGGTTGTCAGAAGGGGCATCGGCCCCATGAATTCCGAAGGAACTCGGTTTTCACCATGAGACGTCATAATTCTTCTGAATGAAGGTTTAAATCCCAGAGTAGAGTTTGCATGACTAAAAATTATTTTTTCTAGTAAGTGTCTCGTGGCAAGTTGGTTTTTTCGGATTGGAGTCGCCAACCCACATCTCAACCCTCCCCCTTAATTCCGGCTTGGGACCGGCAGTAGCCCCGAAGGGTCTACAGGCGAAGTTACTTACTACTACAAACAAATAGGAAAGAAACTTTGGCACATGTACCAACCAGGTACCTAGCGTTATTGCCTTATTGGTCCACATAAAACAAACGAATAACGAACGGCCGGCATTTACTCACTGGCATGGGGATTTCCTGGCTGTTACGAACATGAATTTCGACAACGACGCGGACCCAGTCCGAAGGCGCGATAGAAACAACAACCAACCAAATCAAAGAAGTCATTACCGAACACCTGGAACCGTACCGAAAGAACAAGAATCTAGCGCGAAGAAATCAAACTGGTTTACACTAGCTCGTGAAAAAGCTATTGGATATTGGATATTTATGTACTTCATACTGGTAGGTTTCAAAATTATCCCAAATGGCTAATCGCCACAACAAGATCATATCGTTGAATATTCTTCCTTTGTTATGCATCACTTTCATTAGTTGAAAGATGGAGGTTTTCGGACATAGCGTAGTAGAACTAAAACAAATTCCGATAGTCTTGATTTAAGCGCTTCGTGAAAACTATATGAAATGTCGATGTGACGCACCAATCGCTTTATAACAATCTGACCTTCTAGCGCTCAGCAACCTCTGCCAATGGGAGATGCCAAACAGATCGTTGGCCTTGAAGGGGATGGCATAAAGAAGTGGAATGCATAGTTCTACTTATTGTTTCTCTTTGGTATACTAATTATAAATATATATTCGCGATGGAAGATGCTAATGTCCAGATCACTCTCTTACTTTGTAAATTTGTCCACTTTCTTCAAGCTACCACTCAGTATGTTGTCCAAAAATGGACACCGGAGTTCATAAAAAATGCTTTAAACTTTACTGCTGAAATAGAAAATGTGAGGACATCTGAGGAGTAATTACTTTGTAGATAGTTGATAAACTGAAGGATGATGAAAAATTGGCAATTAAATACTTCCTGCAAGGCATGAGCACTATTTTCCCACATATCTCGTCATCTCTTTCTGGCTTACACCTTAAAAATGCAGTTGATTGGACTATCGAGGTTAGTTTAAAAATTATGTGCTAACTAGTAACTGAATAAACCATATCCATCCAGGGTACTGACGAATTATAAATCTTTGGGGACCAAATCATAACTTATGTTAAATGGATTATAATGACCTAACGGCGTTATAATGTGTCTCCTTGTGTCCTAATACATGCAAAGACAATCATCATTATCTGCTGTTTCTAAAACTGTCAATAACCATATCCTCTCCAATGAAAACAAGTGTGCTTTTTCTTATATTGCATGATCATAAGTAATGATTGTGCAACTCAAAACTTGTGTATACAGATTTATATCTTCATCCGTTGAAATCAATTTTAAAGGATATTATGATAGGCTGTCAACTGCTTGTGGTTACTTTGACGTTCACTCCTAATTGTTTGAAGGATTGGTTAGGGAACTAACAATTCATATTACTACTTTAATCAATCATCAGCTATGTGATCTGTCATTCCTACTCATAACTTTGTTTCACTTTACAGATTCTGTCTAGCAATCCGTACCTTTCACAAACAAATCGGGATTATATTTTCGAGTATTGCTTAGATACCAATCGTAAAGTATGTCCTTACAAAATCAAACTGTATTATTTTCTTAGTTGCCTCAATTTAACAAGTATTATCCGGAGTTGCATTTAATACCAGATGATTTGTTATTGATTGTTGAGTGCCGTTTGTTTGGTTCACACGTCTCCTCACTGAAGACAATTACTGAAGCAGAGAAATACTTAGATTCGTGTTTTGCATTAGATGATGACTATACTATACGTTTACTTCTTCGTGTACTAGAACAGTCGGAGAATTGTGATGAGTCAGATGTTGTACGTACTATCATAATCCACTGGTTATATATTGCTATTCAGAAAAATCGTGAGGCGTAAGTTCCTTGTGGTTCGTTTATCGTTTATCTGGGCTCAAAAGTCTACAGATCTATATTTCAGCAATATTAGTTTCTAGTTGTCGATTCTCATTTCATTGCATATGATCCGAACACGTAGTTCAAAACATTTTTCTGTACGTTATGAATGTTACCGACAACTGAACATATGAATTTTGTTACGAAGATGAATTTATTCTCAAGTGTATTTTGGGCAGCTAAAATAGTTGCACTTACCAGTTCATTTTATTGTTTTTCTTGATGTTTTGATAAAAAATAGTTTTAGTATAAACTCTCCTACCAATAGACCTTTTTATCTTCAATAAATAACTATGTTATTAAAGTTTACAAAGCACTTAACGATTAGTTTATCCAAACTTGACTTACGTATGCAAGAAGAAATCTTTACTAGCCCCTAAATAGTATTTATTCTTCTTATTAACTTCCGTAGTTTATTACTTAGAATGTACTTAGTCGTTTCGTCAGTTAGTTTTGATTTTCGATTGCTCACAACTTTAGCAGCATTAAGTTAGCATCATTTCGTAGTTTATCATTTTTGGCTTTTTCCTAACCATAAATTGTCACAAATAACCATATTTAGTAATATCCTACGTTTTTTGTTCGATCATTTTACTCATGTATTCGTTGCGAAAGTTAATTTTTACGGTAAACTATTGTGACCTAAGGAGTACGGGAGAGTTGTTTCATCCTAGTTTCAGATTCAGTAACTCATAGATTGCACGAATAAGGGTGGTTATCTCCCATGAAAAAGCTCATAATTAAAGTAAAGTGTATTCATTTTTAGTTGTGATAAGTTTACATTCATCACTTCATATAGTCATTTGACGCAAGTAGAAATCAGAAATATTAATCAACCACTTTCTGTAAAACAAGTTTACACTGTTATCCGAATGTTCATAAGTTAGGTCTATTACCTCCCACTTCCTATGTTTTAATCTCATCATCAACAGCAACGCAATCGTCAATTCAAATCCCATAACAGTATAGGTAATAAAAGTATCAGCAGTAGTGGAGAAGATTGGGGTTCGAAGATATAATTAAAGAAGTATAACTTCGTGAGTCAGTCAATCAGTCAACAACAATATAGAACTTCGTTCAATAAACTTAAACAAATAAAGGTGATGAAGAATCCAGAAGATTAGGATTTAAAGAATTAAGAAGAATGGATGCACCTACGCCATTGCAAACAATTTAGAGCAATTTACTCGACCGTAGCAGCTACATCATCCTCAACAGCAACGTAGAACTTTGCACGTAAGTACATCAGTTCAAGTTGCCATACCACATTAGCTGCTACCTTGATGTGGTAGTCAGGCTTGCTTATCGTAATGACACAACCGAGCTACATTGGTAGGAACATATGTTCCTGTAGGTTCTAGCATGCTAGGCAGGTCGATTGGAGAACTGTGAGACTAAAAGTGGCAACTCAAGGTCTTAAGGTGAAGTCCTAATGCTGACTGTAGACGGCTGAAACAGCAGTAGGGTGTTTCCCTCAGACAACCATTATCTGCAGCGATGCTGAATTCTCACTCACGAAAAGGGTTAGAGAAGGTCGACACTGAAAATTACATACCTCGCGGATTTCCGTCTCCGGTGGCCAGGCCTTTTAAACAAGAGCGGAGCTGATACGCTAAAAATCTCTCATAAAAAGGCCGTGCGTGACCGGCCTCAAGCAGTTGTCCCTTGGGGTCTGCGGTCACGCTCCCAGGTCTCTAAGACCAACACTAATCTACCTCCCCTTTCAGGTCCCTCAAGAAGTACTTTTCGACGGTGTGGGCAGACGGGAAGTCACAACCGTCCTCATACCCGTAACCGCACGCGAAACTGACTGAATTGAGCAATTTTACTCAAAGTCTTTAGCCACCAGTTAGGATTACCCCATCGACCCCAACCAGGTAGTCTGCATCTATTTATACGGTTCAGTGCCATTGTCAGTGACTGTGAACTGATGCCATAGTTTGGTTTGGCCGCCACTAGCTTTTCCAGCGTAATTCTACACCAGAAAGCATCGTTGATTGAGATGGGTGTAACACATTTCCCAACCACCTCAAATGATGGAGATTATCTACTTCATCAATTAATCTGTTCCTAACTAACACTCGTTTCTTAACAACAGCATTGCTTACTGGATTGTCCAAAGATATACGAGCAATACTTCGAAGAACTCTTTATTCAGATACTAATAACCTATGAACTCTTGCATTGTTACAATAACTACGTTTGTACTAAATCTTCATGATTTGAATAGTAAATCCAAGCTCACTTTCTATTCTAACCTTATGTAATATGTTAGGCACTGGTGAAGTACTTACAAGTAATGACTTGTCCATTGGTCGTTTATGTATTTTTGTTTATTTTGTGCATTTTCAGGTACATTTCTCTGGCTTCATACAATCCTGACCGTTTACGTGATTTGGCCATACAAATCCCTGATTTTGGGAAGATTATTTTAAAGCTGTTTGATGAAACCGAACATATACAGGTGAGCAAAATTCGGTTCACTAATTTGTTTATAAGACTGACTTACGCTTGTCATCCTCAAATGAGCATAGGCCGCCGACCAGTGCTCTTCAGCCTACTCTGTCCTGGGCTTCCCTTTCCAATTCTGTCCAATTTTTGTTCATTCTTCTCATATCTTTCTCTATTTCTCACCGTAATGTGTTTCTTGGCCTTTCTCTTTTCCTTTTACCTTGAGAGTCCCAAGTGAGGGATCGCCTTGTGACGCGGTTGGGTACTTTCCGTAGTGTGTCCTGTCCACTTCCACCACTTCTTCTTGATTTTCCCTTCCGCAGGAATGTGGTTTGTCCTTTCCCACAATAGATTGTTGCTAATGGTGTCTGGCCAACGGATCCAAAGTATTTTGCTTATATAACTGTTAATGAATACATGTATCTTCTGGATGATGGCTTTCGTAGTTCTCCAAGTTTCTGTCCCATACAGTAGAATTTCTTGATATTTGTATTAAAAATTCTGATTTTGGTGTTGATTGGTAGTTGTTTTGAGTTCCAGATGTTGTTCAGTTGTAGAATTACAACCCTTGGTTTGCCGATCCGTGTCTTAACATCTGCATCGGATCCACCTTGGTTGTCGATGATGCTGCCAAGATATGTAAAGGCTTAAACGTCCTCCAAGGCTTCTCCTTCAAGAGTGATTTGGTTGGCACATGTGGTGTTGTGTTTAAAAATCTTTCTTTTTCCTTTATGTATGTTGAAACCTGCTGCTGCTACACTGGTAATCTTCTTTTGCATTTGTTTTTGCGTGTGCGGTAGAAGAGCCAGATCATCCACGAAGTCCAGATCGTTGTTTATAAGACTACTTGTCAATTTTCCTAATTTTTGAATATGATGGACTTTTCTTGATCATTTTAAATTAGTTTAATATCACTTCGTAATACATAAGCCTGATTTTTTATACAGTAAGATGCAAAATTTTTGACCCTCATCGTAATTGCATTCAACCAACTGCCATATGTTTAGGTTGTATTAATATCACGAAGTCATGACTACAAAATGTACTATATTGAAGTAGCTTATTGGATTGTAGGTTTAATTACATACCGCTATTAGTTTGATTTAAAATCACACTATATCACGTTTTCTCAAATGTGTAAGATAGTTTTTACTGGATTTTTAGCCAAATGACTCATAGACAAGATGTTCATTCGAAATCTAAAGTACTTGATTTTAATGTCTGAGTAATACGAAAGTGTACGATATTTTTTAAACTGGACTTAGATTAAACATTACTTCTGTTTCAAGCAATATTTACTAACTAATTTCACCACCTAGTATATATATGTTAGCTAAACAGTGGGTCCTACTTATTATATAATCACATAGTTGAACCGAGTGAATAGACTGTAACTAGAATCCTTAGACGTTTGTGAAAATACTGTGTGAACATATGAACTGTGGATTCGTATCATCTGAATCGTGTTGTGGTAGCATTTCGAAGAAGACATTCGGGAACCAAAACTTTTAGAGTACTAAGATAACTACACTTTCATTTTATCTTCTGTTTTAATAATCTTACTAAACATTTCCTTGAATGGTATACGCTATCTTACAATCATTCAGTGAACTTCGGTTCGATGAAAAAAGCCTCAATCACACAGAAATATATAATTTATAGTGAGAGTATGTATTTGTATACTTTTGTCACTAAGTCAGTCAGTTGCAACGTAGAACTTCGTACGTATGTACATAAGTTCATGTTGCCATACCACATTATTAGCACAGAGACGCAAATGTCAAATCAAATCCCATAGTGATAAAGATAGTAGAGGTATTAATGTTATAATAAAGAAGACTAGGGTTTAAGATATTATTCAAAAAAAATATAATTCAGTGAGATAAGGTTAGAAAGACAAAGGTAGAGGTGCTGACGAATCCAGAAGATTAGGATTTGAGAGAGCTCAAAGAGTGGATGCACCTGCGCCATTGTAAACGATTTTGAGCCATGTCGTTCAAGGTCTCTAACCATTGATGACTTTCGTCTCGCGGACCCCAACCACGTAGTCTACATCTACCAACATGACTCAGTCCACTTGTCAGTGACTTCATGGATTTCTGCCATGTTTTGGTTTGCCCGCCCCTAGCTTTCTTCCAACCTACTCCTACACCACAAAACATAGCTCGTCGAGGCAGTCGGTGGTTAGGCATACGCAAGACATGTCCCAACCACCTCAACTGATGAAGTTTCACCACTTCATCGATTGATCTGCCATCCTTACCTAGTACTCGTTTCCTAACGACAGCATTGCTTACTCGGCTGTCCCACGATATACGAGCAATGCTTCTTAAACATCTATAATCGAATACTAGTAACCTACGAACATCTTCTACTCTCACTGGCCATGTTTCACAGCCATATAGAAGAACGGAGCGAACCACTGCGCAGTACACTCGTCCTTTAGTCAGCAAACGGATATCTCGTCTACGCCATAAGTGACGCAGGTTGGCAAAAGCCAATCGAGCCTTCTGTATCCGAGCTGAGATTTCGTCAGTCACCAGACCGTCAGCACTGATGAGACTCCCCAGATAAGTGAAGTGATCTACACGCTCGACTACTTCACTCCCTATCACTAGTTCAGGTGCCGAAGCAACCCAGTCTTGAAGCAACATTTTGCATTTCGAGGGGGAAAACCGCATCCCGAACATGCTCGCATTGTTGCTTATGGTAGTCAGAAGACTCTGCATTTTGTCAGCGTCTTCACCGAATAGAACTATGTCATCGGCATATTCTAGATCAGTAAGCGACTTTCCTGGTAGAAGGTCAACCCCTGAAAAATCTGACGAGCTTAATGTTAACTCTAAGAGGATGTCTACGACAAAGTTGAACAAGAATGGAGAGAGTGGACAGCCCTGACGGACACCACTTGATGTAGAGAATTCAGATGACAGTTCGCCATAAGCTCTCACCCGACCAGTGGTGTTCGAGTAGAGTGCTTGTATAAGGTTAATGTACTTCTTTGGTACACCTTTCAATGACAGACACTGCCACAGAACCTCACGATCCACTGAGTCGAATGCCGCCTTAAGGTCCAGGAACACGACTATTGTCGGACGTCTAAATGTGTGTCTGTGTTCCAGGACCTGTCGTAGTGTGAAGATGTGGTCTATACAACCACGTCCAGGTCGAAAACCAGCCTGGTTTTCTCGAGTCTGCTCTTCACGAGCTCTAGTTAGACGTCTAAGTATAATCGATGCTAACAATTTAGAAACTATATTAGTTAAACTTATTCCCCTGTGATTGTCACAAGAGGACTTCTGTCCTTTCTTGTAGATTGGGACAATTAGCGACTGAGACCAGTCAGATGGGATTACGTCCATTTCCCAGATTCTACCTAGGATCTCGGTCAGTCTAACCGTTAAAACTGGACCACCATCCTTAAACATCTCAGGGGTAAGCCTATCGGGACCTGCCGCTCTACCTCTCCTTAGATTTCCTATAGCTTTCTCAACTTCATGTAAACTGGGAGGACTTAAATCGATTTGCCATTCAGGATGACTGGAGATCGTGGGCAACCGAAGAGTGGCTGAAGGCCAGTTGAACTGATCCCTAAAGTGTTCTGCCCATCGGTCCAGCCTCCTAGATTGAGAATGGATAATAAGACCATCCTTTTCCGAGATAGTCTCACTTACATTCGGGTTCCTAATACCGGTTTCTTTGATAAGGCGGAAAATTTGTCTACTGTTGCCGATCGCCGCTGCCTTTTCCATCGCTTTTGCTTTCGCCACCCACCACTGTTCACGGTCGTTACGTAGGCTTTTTATAAGTCTGCACCTCAGCTGACTACGCTCTTCATCATGTTCAGAGTCAGGTGGGATGCGTTTTCGAGCATCCATCAGTTCGGTGGATGCGACTGAAATCCACTGCTTCATCCTAGCCTTGTGGTTTACCTTGCTAGCAGATACCATTGCTGTTTCCACAGCCTTCTTGATATGATTCCAACCTGCTTCAGGATGGGAATCACTTGCATGGCCGCCTAACTGTTTTTCTAGTTCCTCCTGAAATATTTTCTTAGCTTGATTATCATCAAGTGAAGCCCTAAGAGGCTTCCTTACGGTGTCTTTCCTACGTCCAGCAAGCCTCAAACAAATACGTGCTCGCACTAGGGCATGATCTGAATCTAAACATGTGCCCCAGAACGAGCGACAGTCCTCTATCGAACCGCTCCATCGGTGGCTGATGGCGATATGATCTAGTTGTGTCCAACGTTGAGACGACTTCGGGGGTCGCCAGGTCAAAAGATGTTTTCCCTTATGCTTAAAATTAGTGTTTGCTAGAAATAGTTGGTTATCTGAGCACAGTTGCAACAGACGGTCGCCATTGTCTGTTTTTTGAGCCGCGAGACCGTAACATCCACCTAGGTGTCTTTCATTTTCACTTAGTCTACCTACTTGTGCATTGAAGTCACCAGCCATTATAACTATATCAGAGCGGTTAACTTTTTGGAGGAGGTCCGAAAGCTTTCTGTAAAAGTCATCTTTTACATCATCTGGGCTGCAGTCAGTGGGGGCGTAGGCTGATATGACGAAGAGGCAACGGCGAGTGTCCCTATCTTTCCGAGTCCTTACTGTCCCGTTGAGTCGGACGGCGCACAAGCGACTATCTACAGGTATCCAGTCAAGGAGAGATTGTTCTGCCCTAAAACTCAATGCTATACCTACACCGGCGAGGCCCCTAGAAGCAGCATCAGGGCTACCGGATACACGAAGGGTAAATCGAGCTGCTTCTTTATCTTGACATGGTGAGGTCAAATGAGTGATGCTACTCGGATCCTGTATGCGCGTTTCCGAGACGCAGCATACATCGATTGAGCGAGATTCTAAAGTCCTAGCTAAGGAAGCCTGTTGCCCTATTTGACACAATGTCCGTACATTAAATGCTCCAACATGTAGTCTAGAGCGAGGTTTAAGGAGACCAGGAACGACCTTTCGCGAACTCGTATCGTCTGCATTAGCTGTGCACTGTAATAAATGAATGTGAGAAGAGTTAGTTGTGGAGATAAGAGAGGTATTAGGGAATGTAGAAAGGATTTGATTTTGAACAATTTTGTCTCGTGTGCTGTTGCGGGTTTGAGGGCGGTTATCACTTCCCGGCTGCCCACACCGTGGAAGGTTGTTTCTTGACGAACCTGAAAAGGAAGATGGATTAGTGTTGGTGCGTGACCGCAGAGTCCAAGGGACAACTGCTTGAGGCCGGTCACGCACGGCCTTTTTATGAGAGGTATTTAGAGGATTAGCTCCGTTCTTAAAGGCCCTTAGTGGGCACCCTCACCCAAGGAGACGGAAATCCGTGAGGTAGGGGAGGTGTGACATTTTTAGGGCCGACATTTTCTAACCCTTCCTTCCTTGTGAGAAGGCAGCATCGCTGCAGATGCTGGTTGTCCAAGGGAAACACCTTACTGCTGTCACACCCCTCTGCAGTCACCAGTACGACTTCGCCCTCAGACCTTGGGTAGCTGCTTTTAGTCTCATCGTTCTCCAATCGACCTGCCTGGCATGGTAGGACCTGCAGGAACATGTGTTCCAGCCAGTATAGCTCGGTTGGGTCATCACGATAGGCAAGCCCGACCACCACGTCAAGGTAGCAGCTCCGGTAAGGAAACAAAATACCATATGTCTCTCTTAATCCTAAGGAATTGTAGAAGCACTGTTGGTCATTCAGCTATATATAAGTGGTCTCCGCTAAAATATCCATTTATTTTTTTCATTCTTTTTACCTGTATTTGTATATGTTTAACTAATGAAATAAAATTTACCTCATTTTCTTTACTTTTGGAATATGAAAAATAGTTAGAAAAAGTTGGTTCACAGGAAAATAATCAGTGCACACTAATAATGGAAATATTAATTAATCTATATAAAAGAATTATCTTCATTGATCATTTAAATCCTCTCTTGTTATCACAAATTAACCGATTAGCAAAGAAAAGCAATTCTACAACGAAATTTTGGAATTCTTTTTTACTCACCGTAAATATGAATGAAAGTAATGTACAATAAATAGGATACATATTGATGTAATAGTTATTTTGTTAAACTTATTCTCGTGTTCCACTTTTGTGATTATTATCTCTTCTTGGTTTTCCTGTTTCTATTTTTGCTTATGTTACTAGTATTGTAAATAAATCTAAATAATAATATTAATGGGATCATTTCTCAAATTATTTAATCAATGCCTTTCAAATGGTATCCAGTTATGTATTTAACTGATGTACTATCGGATAATCATTTAACATAAATCATCACTCATACTTATTGCTATGCCTAAGTGATGGAATGTACTTTTCAAATCCTTTACAAATGAAGTAATGGTGTGGTAGCTAAAATGATCAACTTTCATCCGTAATGGGATTTGAACTGACAGTTGCGTCTATGTGCTACCTGAACTTATGTACGAATTTCTGCGTTGTAACCGTCTGACTAAATTCAGTAACCGAATTTCCTGGTAGAACGTCAATTCCTGTAAAGTCAAACGAAGATAATGTTATCTCTAAAAGCATTTCCATTGACAACGTTAAACAAGAATTTAGAAAATGAACATCCCTGACGGACACCACTTGAAATAACCAATCCCTATGATAGTTCGTCATAAGCCTGGACTAGGAACTCCTTAAGATCCACCCAGATGTCTTTCTGTTTCCCTTGGTTTACCTACTTAAGTGTTAAGGTCACCAGCCACCATTACTATATCAGAGCGCCTAACTTTTAAAGAGGTTCGAATCTGTTTAAGGCCACTATCCCACAATCTTTCTATAGGATGTTTTGGAGGTGTCAGCTCACCTCTTCAAGAGGCCTTACCGCCGGAGACGGAAATCCGTTACGTAAGGTAAGGTGTGAAATTTTCAGGGTCGACATTTTCTAACCCTTCCTTCCTTGTGAGAAGGTAGCACCGCCGCATATGCTGGTTGTCCGAGGGAAACACCTTACTGCTGTCACACTCCTCTGCAGTCAGCAGTACGACTTCGCCCTCAGACCTTCAGTTGCTGCTTTTAGTCTCACCGTCCTCTAATCGACGTGCCTGTTATGGTAGAACCTACAGGGACGTATGTTCTGGCAAATATATCTCGGTTGGTTCATCACGATAGGCAGGCCCGACCACCACATCAAAGCAGCAGCTACAGTCGGGTTCGTTATATTCAATCAATTTATGAAGAAAATTAATATTTCAATTTCAGTAACTATCCTTCGTTTTGAAACAGGTTTAAACTAGTTATATATATATATATATATATATATATATATATATATAGAGTTGTGATGCCTCATGATGAAAACCCAGTTTCTTCGGAAGCCTCAGGGCCGATGATTCTTCTCGCAACCAGAGAAATAATCAATACAGGTACATGAAATGATCGCACAATGCGGGACACAGGAAGAACCCATTGGACGCAGGTCGGACAAAGAAAATCAGCTTCGAGAGAGCTGTTGTACTGCGGTCATGAAGAATAAAATTACTCATACACACAAAGAGTTGCAGTGGTGCAGTTCAAAGGAGCCCAAAAGGCGCTTATAGGATGAGAATCTCATGGAGACAGGATCATCAACGTATCCTTCAAGATAAAGAAAGATGAGATAACAATGAACATCATCCAATGCTGTGCGTTCATCAACAATGACAATGAAAACGAAAAAGACCAATTCTATGGAAGGCTGCAGTAAATCGTTTCAAGCAAAGTACCTCCCCATTCTGATGGGAATCCTACGAACCAAGGAATATACAACATTGCATATAAGAGACGACGGAATGACATAGACTAGGATAAAGCAGTGAAAACGCTAAGAGTCCCATAAACCTATATGTCTTAAAAAAACTGGTCATTGACATGGCTTTAGATCATCAGTTGGTGGTGGCCAAGATGAAACTGAATATACAGAATTATTAGACAACTAGACGAACAGGATCACAAAAGTTTAATACGGCCTTTCCTCAAGATATTGGTAAACTCAACGAATTCAAGAAAGCTCTCAGCAATAAGTTCCAAGTCTTACACGACCTACTCCACGAAGAGCAAAATACCATGGAAAACAACTGGAAAGAGATCAAAGAAGCAACAACTTCAGCATATTATGAGGTTCTGGGACACAAAAAACATAAGGAATGCGTCTCTGTCGATGCTGCGGATAAGATTCCCGAAATGAAAAGCAAAAACGATAGCGATCGATATCAGCCGAACAAGAGTTGATAAAGCCAAGCCACAGGTCGAATACACACAAGCAAATGAAGAGCATCAGAGCTGATAAGCAGATATATGTGGGAGATATAGTAATGATAGCAGAAAAAGCTGCAAGAGAAGGAAACATGAGACAACCACAGGACACAACGAAGCTGGCTGTAAAAGATAGTGAAACAGAACGACCAGTAAAGAACGAGGAAGCCAAAGCTATCACCGACATTCAAGAACAGCGAAGGAGGTGGCGCATCAGTGTTGTTAATACGAATAAAAGATATATCAGACGACCAACTTCGAGATCAGATCATTATAGAAAAATAAAGGGGGTGGAACTCACCATTATACATCAATTTCTTTGACTGTGAGAGAGCATTTGACAGCGTGTATAGGATGACGCTTGCTAGGCTTCTTTAACACTACGGTGTACCTAAGGAGATGGTTGACATCAGAAGGAGTTAGTACGATGGATTACACTGCAAAATCGTGCATGGAGGACATCTTATAGACTCATTCTAAGTATAAAAAACAGGCAAAGCTTTCTACAGAGTACAAGACAATTATAGGATACTGGTTTTCGATCATGTGTCTCCAAAACATTGCTCGTTTATTGTGGCGCTATCAAGTCAGAATTGTTGTTAGGAAACGGGTACTAAGTGAAGGTACTAGATGAAGTAGTGGAACTTCATCAGTTGAGGTGGTTGGGATATGTCTTACGAGCGCCCAACCACCGAATACCTCTTTGAGCTATGTTTTGCGGTGTAGGAGTAGGTTGGTAGAAAGCTAGGGGTGGCCAAACGAAAACATGGCACAAATCCATAAAGTCATGCCGGTAAGTATAGACTACCTGGTTGGGGTCCGCGAGATGATGGTAATCGACGGTTAGGACAGTAAGGACTCGGAAGGATAGGGACACTCGCCGTTGCCTCTTCGTCATATCTGCCTATGCCCTCACTGACTGCAGTGCAGACGAGGTTAAAGATGAGTTTTACAGAAAGCTTTCGGACCTCCTCCAAAAAGCTAGGCGCTCTGATATAGTAATAATGGCTGGTGACTTCAATGCTCAAGTAGGTAGACTAGGTGAAAAGGAAAGACATCTTGGTGGATGTTATGGTGTCGCGGCTCAAAGAACAGACAATGGCGACCGTCTGTTGCAACTATGCTCAGATAACCGCCTATTCTTAGCGAACACCAACTTTAGGCATAAGGAAAAGCATCTGTTGACCTGGCGACCCCCGAAGTCGTGTCAACGTTGGACTCAACTAGATCACATCGCCATCAGCCACCGATGGAGGGGTTCGATAGAAGTCTGTCGCTCGTTCTGGGGCACATGTTTAGATTCAGATCATGCCCTAGTGCGAGCTCGTATCTGTTTGAGGCTTACTGGACGTAGGAAAGACACCGTAAGAAAGCCTCAGGGTTATACTTAATGATAATCAAACCAAGAAAATATTTCAGGAGCAACTAGAAAGAGAGTTAAGCAACCATGCAAGCGATTCCCATCCAGAGGCAGGTTGGTATGATATCAAAAAGGCTGTGGAAACAGCAGTGATATCTGCTAGGAAGGTAAACCATGAGGCTAGGATGAAGCCGTGGATTTCAGTCGCATCCACCGAACTGATGGATGCTCGAAAATGCATCCCATCTGACTCTGAGCATGATGAAGAGCGTAGTCAGCTTAGGCGCAGACTTATAAAAAGCCTACGTAATGACCGTGAACAGTGGTGGGTGGCGAAAGCAAAAGCGATGGAAAAGGCAGCGGCGATCGGCAACAGTAGACAACTTTTCCGCCTTATTAGAGAAACTGGTATTAAGAACCCGAATGTGAGTGAGACTATCTCGGAAAAGGATGGGATTATTATCCATTCTCGATCGAGGAGACTGGATCTATGGGCTGAACACTTTAGGGATCAGTTCAACTGGCCACGAGCCACTCTTCGGTTACCCACGATCTCCAGTCATCCTGAATGGCAAATCGACCTAAGTCCCCCTTGTCTTAATGACGTTGAGAAAGCGTTAGGAAATCTGAAACGAGGACGAGCTGCAGGTCCTGATAGACTGACCCCTGAGATATTTAAGTATGGTGGTCCAGTTTTAGCAGCTAGGTTGACTGAGATCTTAGGTAGGATCTGGGAACTGGACGCAATCCCATCCGACTGGTCTCGATCCTTGATTGTCCCAATCTATAAGAAAGGACAAAAGTCTTCTTTTGACAATCACAGGGGAATAAGTCTAACTAATATAGTATCTAAAATACTGGCCTCAATAATACTTCGACGCTTAACGAAAGCTCATGAAGAGCAGACTCGAGAAAACCAGGCTGGTTTTCGACCTGGACGTGGCTGTATAGACCACATTTTCACACTACGACAGGTCCTGGAACATAGACACACATTTAGGCGTCCTACAATAGTTGTTTTCCTAGACCTTAAGGCGGCATTTGACTCTGTTGATCGTAAGGTTCTGTGGCAGTGTCTGTCATTGAGAGGTGTACCAAAGAAGTACATTAACTTTATACAAGCCCTTTACTCGAACACCACTGGTCGAGTGAGGGCTTATGGCGAACTGTCATCTGAATTCTCTACATCAAGTGGTGTCCGTCATGGGATGTCCACTTTCTACATTCTTGTTCAATTTTATCATAGACATGCTCCTAGATATAACCCTATCCTCGTCTGAATTTTCTGGAGTAGACCTTCTACTAGGTGGCTCGCTTATTGACTTAGAATATGCCGATGACATTGTCCTACTTGGTGAAGACGCTGACAAAATGCAGAGTCTTCTGACCACCCTAAGCAACAATGCAAGCATGTTCGGGATGCGGTTTTCCCCTCGAAATGCAAAATGTTGCTTCAAGATTGGGTTTCATCGGCACCTGAACTAGTGATAGGGAGTGAAGTGGTCGAACGTGTAGACCGCTTCACTTATCTTGGGAGTCTCATCAGTGCCGATGGCCTGGTGACTGACGAAATCTCAGCTCGGATACAGAAGGCTCGATTGGCTTTTGCCAACCTGCGTCACTTATGGCGTAGACGAGATATCCGTTTGCTGACTAAAGGACGAGTGTACTGCGCAGTGGTTCGCTCCGTTCTTCTATATGGCTGTGAAACATGGCCAGTGAGAGTAGAAGATATTCGTAGGTTACTGGTTTTCGATCATAGGTGTCTTCGAAGCATTGCTCGTATATCGTGGGACACCCGAGTGAGCAACGCTGTTATTAGGAAACAGGTGCTAGGTAAGAACGGTAGATCAATCGATGAAGTATTGAAACTTCACCAGTTGAGGTGGTTGGGACATGTGTTGCGTATGCCCAACCACCGACTGCCTCGTGAAGCCTTGTTTTGTAGTGTAGGAATAGGTTGGAAGAAAGCTAGGGGCGGGCAAACCAAAACATGGCAGAAATCCATGAAGTCATTGACTAGTGGACTGAGTCATGTCGGTAATTATCGACTACCTGGTTGGGGTCCGCGAGATGATAATAATCGATGGCTAGAGACCTTGAATGACATGGCTCAAAATCGTTCGCAATGGCGCCAGTACGTTTATTTTTTGTGTTCTCTCAAATCTTAATCTTCTGGATTCTTTAACACCTTTAGTTTTTTACTTTCTAAACTTATCTCATTGAATCATACTTCTTGAATAGTATCTTCTAATCCTAACCTCTCCGATTACTTCTAATTCCCTTACTACCTCTTCTACTATTGGATTTGAATTGACGATTACTTCTCTGTGCTGATGTGGTATAGCAACATGAACTGATGTACTTATGTACAAAGTTCTACGTTGCATCTGACTGACTGAATCGACGGTTAGACCTTGAGTGACATGGCTCAAAATCGTTTGCAATGGCGCAGGTGCATTCATTCTTTGCGCTCTCTCGAATCCTAATCTTCTGGATTCCTCATGACCGATATTTCTCTTTTTGTAAACTTATTCTTCCGGGGTATATATCTGCAATGATATACTTGATCATTGATGTTTTTGATTACTGCTAATACTTCTACTACCTCTATTGCTATGAGATTTGAATTGACAATTGCGTCTGTGTGCTAATGTGGTAAGGCAACTCGAACTGATTAATATACACGCGAAGTTCTACGTTTTAACTGACTTCTACCCTCGTTTTTCCTTTCTTCTGGTGGCTAACAGCATTATGAAGACAGCATCTTGAGGGAAGCATGGAATACAGTGAACAGCTCGGTTGCAGCTGGACTTCGTAGATGATCTAGATCTTCTGTAGCACACGCAAAAGTAAATGTAGAAGACGACCATTGTAGCAGCAACCTCTGCAGTAATATGTCTCAAGATTCAAAAGGGAGAAAGCAAGATCCGACGACAGAACATAACATGAACCAACCAAATCACACTTAACAAAGAAGCTTCGGAGGATGTCGGAACTTCTACATACCTGGGCAGCATCATTGATGATAATGTAAAGACACGGATGGGCAAGGCATGGGCAGAATTTGTACAATTGGACAATATCTAGAACTCAAAACAACATCAAAGTCAGAACTTTCGATACAAACGTCAAAGCAGTTCTATCTCATGGATGTCAAACTTGCTGAGCTACGAAAGCCATCATCTAAACAATACGGGTGTTTAGTAACAGTTTTCTACGCAAGATACCGCGGACCCATCGGCCAGACACCACCAGCAACAGCCTACTGAAGGAGAACAAACCAGCCTCCAGCTGAGGGAAAATTTAAGAAAAAGCTCTACAGATGGATAAAACACATTGCAAAGATCACTCAACTGGGTAACGAGGCTAGCCCTAGATTAGAATCCTCAAAGCCAGATGAAGACCAAAGAACAGATTACGGAAAGAATGGGAAGCATACATGAAAAGAATGAATAGCGATTGCCAATAACTAGAATGGAAAAGGTTGGTTGGAGAAATATATATATATATATATATATATATATATATATATAACTCTTATTTCTTGCTGGGATGTAAGGTGAACTAATAATAAGCCATTGCACAAAAGCTTTGAGTTTCTCGCACATATTTTTACTTGTTCTTGATGACGCTGAACATGCTCAACAGATACGATAGGCATAATAAATATATTAACCAAACCTAACAACAAGGGACACGATAGATACACAAAACGTAACAGAATGACTAACATTATCACATCTTATGTAATTTAAGATAAATGTAGTACATATAACACCTAATGAATGCTGATTGAAAGGGTAGTTGCTTTACTTTTAAATGGAATGTCTGCTGAAACATATTAACATAAACAATATCAATTTGAGCAATCGATCATTGGTCCATTCAAGAGAATCAACATATTGAAGTAAAGAAAAATCCAAGTAAGAAGTAACAGAACAACAAATAAAAAACTAAACCTAATAATGATAGGAACAGTCACCTAGCAAAGCAAACCAATACGCTAGAAGAGTTCAAATCTGAAAAGGTTGACGAGAAACGATACAGCCAAGTAAAATGAATTTGATGACAACCACATATTATTAAGTTAAGAGATGAAAACAAGTTAACAGTAGTAGTGATTGTTAATTTCACTGTAAATAGAATTATCAGTAAACAACTGTAATATTTTTTAGTACTAGTTTTATAAAGTCGAATTGTATAAACCTGAGTAAGACAAATACGTTGACTAATATACCTTGGAATAACTATAAATTGATTAGTTCTAGTATTGGGAATATACCTAGAATGATATGTACAATTCAGTGTTACATAACTATTAATAATTAAAAAGATTTAAGCTACCATCAATCACACAGAACTGAAGTTATATATGTATAAAAGAAAGAGAGAAACGCCATAAAAACAAAAAAACAATCAACCTGAGAAAGAAAATATTACGAAAGATTACCGAACACTAATAAACAGTTCGCGTTCGTTTACAATTAATTTTTTGATTAGCTCTATTATTGAAATTAATCCGCCGAAGATTACGATGATTATAATGTGCAAAGCTGCGATATTGATTCTTTTTAATAGAAGTAAAATTATGAACTGCTTTTCGTGTTGTTGTACTATGTGATCGCTTAAGTTTCCGTAGTTTCACAAAATTGGACAATCGATGGTCAACAAATGTTGAAGAATTTTTGGAGACTGGAGAGGTAGACGGCGGTGGAGGAGGAGAAACGGAAGTGGAAGAACATGATGTGGAAGAATTCTTGTTCAGGTCAAAATGATCAGGCAAATTTTCATGAATTAAATAATCGGTCATTGCTAAAACATAAGTAACCGAAAAATCAAACCACGTTAAAATGTATAAACTATCAATAAAAAATAGTTTCACAATAGGTAAACTTTTCACTATGGAGTTCGGGATCAGTTTGACGACACTAAGTTATATAATGATAGTGAACTAAGTTTATTTACATCGTTAGCCAAAACAGTGTTCAAAAATTTCTGCTTGGAGTAAAACAGAATAGAACGCACAATTTATTAAGGAAAAATAGTGACTTATTTAGTGGTGAAATAACCAGCTTTTGTTCCCTATTTTCCCTCATTTCTATCAAGTTTCCCGCCATTTTTCCCCACAAATATCTTCCCCCTAGATTTGATGTGGGAAAAAGTCATATTATTTTTCAATTGTGGTTAACAGTGTTAGATCCATAGAATAGACTTTTATGATACAAGTGGTATGAAAAGAGGAGTTCTGAATTTTCACTCTCACTGACTGTTAAGATACATAAGGAAATTTCTAAAAGGTCTACCGAGTTGGAAGGATGGAACAACTTACACTAATTTTTTCGTTCGGTAAGATTAGAAACTGAATCAAGATCAACTTATAATAAAGTTCTAAGTTGATAATGAACAGCCGATAATGTTGGAAACTAAAGTAAGCAACGGAAAAGAAATTCAAAAACTTTTTTAGTTAGCATGTGCAAAAGATTCGGAGATTATCAGTCAGGCAAGATATCACAGTGAGTGGTTGTCTTATTTGAGTCCCTACTACTATATTTACAGAGGTCTGCGATATGTTTAGGCATGTCTTCATCTCAGTTGATTATGAGGTTCCTTGACAGTATCGGACATTGACACGAGTAATAAAAATCGATCAAGCATCATTCGAGTGCACATCTATCGATTTCGAGTTTTCATTGGAACACAGACGTTTTCGTATGAGACAGCGACAAAATAATATGCACCACAAGATTAGAGAATAAGATTGTGAACAGATGGAGAAAGGAAGGTGAGAATAAAATAAGGAAAGAACGAAATGAATCGAAATTAGTGAATGTAAGTAAAAAAAATACTAGCAAGAGCAGTTCAGTTGAGGACTAAAAAGGATTCATTTAACGAAGTTTCTCTCACTGCAGCAAGACAGTAGTCATTGTCCATTATGAGCTATGCCTAACAACGTCTCAACCAACTGTGTTGCGCCACCTCTAAGATCTCAACCAAGAAGTCGTGAAGGACCAACATGTTAATAATGTACTGCTTTCTTTCATCCCGCAGCCTCGACATGGGTTTATTGACTAAATATTCACACTGACAGTCCTAGAGCATAGACAACATCCAGACGCCCAACAATAATGGTATTTCTCGACCTCAAGGCGGCATTTGACTACGTTAATCGCGAGGCAGCATCGCTGCAGATGATGGTTGTCCGAGGGGAACACCTTACTGCTGTCACACTCCTCTGCAGTCAGCAGTACGACTTCGGCCTAAGACCTTGAGTAGCTGCTTTTAGTCTCATCGTTCTCCAATCGACCTGCCTAGCACGCTAGAATCTGCAAGAATATATGTTCTGGCTAATATAGCTCGGTTGGGTCATTAGGATACGCAAGCACGACCACCACATCAAAGCAGCAGCTAAGGTCGGGTTCGCTATATTAAATCGATTTATGAAGAAAATCAGTATTTCAATTTCAGTTACTATCCTTCATTTTGAAACAGGTTTAAACTGGTTATATATATATATATATATATATATATATATATATATATATATATATATATATATATATATCCGCTTGAGCTTTTCTTGGGTTACTGTCAGTCCTTACTACTTGACATTCTTCAAATTTTGATTTCATCTACGGACAACAATATCGACGACTAAGGTAGTCTCGGCAATTCATTGAGGCGTAGAGGAAAAGGAATAGAGTACCTGAAAGGTTGCCTTGTGGTACAACGCTTTCGGTCGATTGCCGTTTAGATAATATCTCATTTACTCTTACCATCTGTCTTCTGAGGAAACTTTTTGTCCACTCTTGTACGACGCTTGTTATAGAAAAGCTCAAGAGTTTCTGCATAAGCCTTAAGTGAGAAACCTTGGCAAATGATTTCTTTAAATCTGTGAATATCACATCGATCGAAAAGACATTATTTTCGGCTGTTGTACAATACCCTCGCATTTATCAAGTTTGTTAAGCATAAGTGATTATTCCGAAACCCGTGTTGTCAAGGAGCTAACCGATTGTATAATTCGGCGTGACTTAGTAACTTAGTCTGAATTATTGTTTTATTTCTCTTAACTAACATGTTGGGTAGAAAATCACCTTTTAACAAATTATTCGAAAGTCATATGATAATTTATACAATAAAACCAGAATTACCTGTTTTCTTGGACAATCTATATTGTTCTTGTATCAGCTGACTGAGTTCAATACGTAGTATACGTTCACCTTCAATAGAGAAACGTCAACAGATATAAGTAAAAACGAAATATTCTGCACAAAAAAGTAACAAAAGTTGATAACAAAAGACAATATTATTCTATCTGAAGTAATTTACTCGGATTCTAGTCATTTAAACAAGTCAGGTGTTTGTAGTTTATCAGGTTTCAGTTGATACACTAGAAACTGGCCAAATTAATTGACCAATTTGTGCACTAGTCTTATAATCAGTGTCACGGGATAAAATACTAATCCCTATCCTGAACAGCACTTTCGGCCAATTAACAATTTTTTATAGCCACACAAGAAGCCAACCTACGGTGTTATCATTTGTTTACGTAACCCCTATGATTAAATCGATATAATACGTGTTGTTTAACCCGAAAAATATCAGACAAATAACTCTCTGTATATGAAAATTTTGTAGAAACTTATTCACTAGTGCTACCGGTCGAATACGTATCAAGTGCTAGACTACAAATAAGCAAGATTAAAATTTAGCTAAAAAATAAGGCAATCATATATTACGGATAGGATTTCTAAGTGAGTACAATCGAAATAAGAAATATAGAGCTTACTTTGACGGAATCCAATATTAGGATGGTATTAGAAGTAAATTTCAATTGCAGACTCTAAGTTAGCTGGCTTAGAATAAGAACATCATAACCAACCATGGATAAAAACAAGCTTACTCTGAAACTCGAGTGTGCACTCCTACAAACTGCACTAACCTCATAGCTATCAAAAGATATTTACCATCAAAGCCAATACATAGAGATGTTGTAGTGTTGAGCTTACTCACTATACTGAATTTCTTATTTGAATGAACAGTAGCTCAGTAAAAACTATGCACAGACTGATTATCAAATTAGGAAAATATTAGATACCGCTTAGTAACCTAGAGGATTTAAGTTATATAGTTCCATACTCATCATATTCAATCTTGGTCAGGTTTGAAATGCGTCTGAGTGCAGTTTTACCTTAGGCTTGTAAACCTGAAGCCTTTGAGGGTTTGCCCACATCCAGTAAACACACCATGTTAGTATTGCAGGAGTCTACTGATGTGTGTTTTGAATTTGAATATGTATGTTTATTTTTCCATTTCATGTATGTTGTAGGAATATATAAATTCAGCAGAAGAAGTTTTAAATTCTATTTATATGACATCTAATTGGGACGACCTTGAGAAAGGTAAGTAATGTTTCGTTTAGAGTATACAGGTTCCCACTCGATCTTATAGTAAATACGATGGTTCATACAGTTACCCTTCAGAAAATTTAAACAATCATAATATGCCATTGGCAATTATGAGTCCCTACCTGTTGTGTACTATTATTCTTTAAATTTCGTACAAATTAAGTGTGGTATTCGTTACTGGTAATGACACATTTCCAACCATATACGAAACCAACCATCCGACTAAATCCTTAAAATTTTGGGTATCTTGGTTAATCTTCCCGATTGAGAACAGTGGTTATAACGTTTTTCTTTTAAGCTTTCCGCTCTAGTGCTTCATATTGTCCACATCTTTTCCAACTATGTATTTATTTGTCGTTTGGCAACATGAACTGACGTACGTACGTACCAAGTTCTCCATTGTTGCTGACTGACTGTGACTTAACTGTTTAACTGAATTATAATGTAGACGGTTGATTTTGACATTATTCATTTCGTAGTTCTACTACCAGTGACAAAATAATGTTAGCCTTCATAAAACCACGTATTGCAGACTAGGAGGATAAAATTTGCGAGTGATCACATAACGTCGATTGGAATCAAACTAAACTGTTGTTGAATAAATAGTTAAAATCCATGATGGTCTGAAAACGTAGAAGTTTATGGCGTAATATTTTGTAGTTCGAAGGTTGGTTTACCTTGCTGCTGTGTATTCTAGAAGATGATACATATAAGACACTTTTATGTCAAATAATTGTACTTATAGTCTATCTTTTTTATTACTTGCCTTTTTGTGTCACGCTAGCTTTCTATTTAGCATTGATGGGTATTTACAATCAATATATAGAGGAACGTTACTTCCGTCATCGTTTGGCACGTTCGCATAATTTAATAACTCACATTATGCGTGATCTGATGTGTAACCAATCAAAGCAGTTATTCAACCATATATCCAGGCCTCGGGTAGTCAAAAAAGGATGTTGCACCACGTCGACTTCTGGAGTTGTTTCTCGAATCAAAAAACTAAGTCGAGGATTTTGTTTTAGTGATGGTTTCAGGAAGCGAAAACCTGAATATCCCCACAAACTAAAACATTCTGTTGATGGGGTTAGTGATTTTAATCTTAACTGTAATGTTACGATGACTGGACATGTGGACACCGGAGTTTTTGGTCAGTCACTGGCTTTAGCACCAAAACACTTAAGTTGTCCATATAAATCTGTACCGATGCCTCATCTAAAGCAATATTGTGTATCCTACCAGGTTATACAAAATGGTGATGTAGATTCTTCTACAGTCAATTTAAATATTCCTGATTTGTGTAAAAATCTTGCTGTACCACATATCACTAAAAGATTGCTTGTTCGTGATGATTCATGGCTAACCGAGTCTTATACCTCATCAGAAATCCTTGACTCAGGCATCAGTTCTGCAGAGTCCTCTTCTAATTCCACAACTTCGTGTGGTAATTTTAGTGACCAATTAAATTTAACCCCCTTCAAACCAACCAATGATTTGCTGCTATCCAGTCACATAGTTCCCATTCGTCCTCGATCAAATTCTGATTCTGTTTGTGATTCCGTTATGATGAAATCAAAAAACCAATATCCCAACTTTACGAATCAAATCATATTGTCAAGTAAATCAACGAACAGCGGACTCTCAGAGACTGGTCTTGTGACAAGCGTAATTGAATGTCTTTCTCAATCTGCCGATAAAATAAATACTCCCTTCCCTGCACCCCAGAAACGACGTCGGGGACGTCCCTCCGGAAAATATAGTGCGATATCATCTTTATCTGAAAACCAGAATACTGAAAAGCAAAATGAACAAACATTATTGATGTAAGTTATTGTTCGATAAAATTACTCTGAGGATTTCTTAGAGTCCTTCAACTATACTTGTCATCTTTCTTGTTTTCAACTGTAAATTTCAAGTTGTTGGTGTATGTTGGTATTTTGCGAATTAATTTTGGTACTCATCACTAAAATCTAACTTCATAATACAAGTGGAGATAAGTCTATTTATATTTTAACTGTATATTATTTTATGAGAACTAGAGGTACTAACCAGTTACCGTAACTAAATCAGGCGACTGAACTAGTAAAATCATAGTGCTAGAAACTCTATTAACCTTGAAAATGTGTTTTATATACATGTTGCGAGCTATTCTGAATGCTTGGCAGTCACCTGGTCAAGTGATCTGATAGGAATAATCCTACCCACTCGTAAAATACCCCATCCTGTCCAAAGTTGATGTAGATTTAGGTTAGATGACTGACCAGTTTATTTAGTCTGGGATAAATAGATATGGTTTCACATATCCCGAACAAAGCCACTATTGTAGTAATACCCTGAAAGTCTGATGTATCTAATGTTAAAACTTTTGAGTTTACTCAATTACCAGTCCGTAATTGATAGTTTGGATACTTTCTAAATGTATAAGTAACTCACTATGTTGAACGGGTCAAATTTCGGAAGTTAGACACTTTTATTTTAGCTTGTGGAGTAATATTCACATCGTTATCCAACTCATACCTATGCTTCTTGTATATCAAAAATATCTGCTTATGAACAAAAGTATTGTTATTGACTTGTAGATAGGAAACATTTTCTGGAATTTTGTTCGCTATCGTCTTTCCAATAGTTGTAAACAAACTTCGCAAGCGAAATTATATTGTATCGAATTCAACCCCCATAGAATACACTTTAACTACGCACTAAGTTAATTCCACATTTATTTAACAACGTTCCAAAACTATTTTCGATTTCCAATGCTTATCTATTAGAGTTTGTCAAAAAAAGCTTGGCAAGTTTATTTTCCTGGTGCACATTTAGATTAATATAGCTATAATGACCAGAGTAAAGCTGGGATGTCATTTATTTTTAGAATCCTCCAGTCAGTCACAAAACTTCATCTTTTTATATGACTCATATCCTTTCATAGGCGTAGTATGTCAAACTCAAAAACCAGTGATATTGGATCTTGTGGAAAGACTCAGTATCATTCATCCGGAAACAGAACGTCTCAAGTTGATATTTCGTCGAATCTGGATATGTACAATTCCATCAAAAGTCTTACCTGGTTAGTTGAAAATGTAGAAACTCCATTGACGGTCCCTGTGCATCGTCGTCGTGGACGTCCACCTCGTAATCCTATTTCGTACAATGTTTGTAGTGCTAAAAAGTTTGAAAAAACGTTTCTTACGTAAGTAGTTTTAATTCCATTCCAGATATTGGTCATTATTTACCTGTGATACTTCTCCAAAATTTCTGTTTCTTTAGATTTCATGTGGTAATAGTCTATCGAGTGTACACATCGGTTAGTCTATTTTCTGACAAAGCCAACTATTCATACGTTTCAAGGAAATAAGTTTCAGGAAACTGGTAGTTAGGAAATCTCTGAACCTTATGGACGGATAAATGTCATTGTTGGTGAAACTTTGATAGTCAGTTTGACTGATTTATAAGGACCTTCCGGCTAACCGGGATTCAACCTGATTCGAATCGGAATGTTGATAATACATGAACATGACTTCGAGGTAGGTAATATAACTAATCTTTAGTTCGACACTAAAGAAAAATTCAGTCTCATCGGAATAATATTCGATGTAATCAGGATATAGTCTTTATCCTGCAATGAAAGTGTTAATAAAAAATTATATTTAAAAGTGCAAAGATAAGGTAAGTTTAAAATGCGGTCAAGCCAAATAAAGTAGGATGTCGAGTGCGTTGTCAAGCCGTGTATTGCTTTCAGGTGGTCATTAAAGTCAGTGTCGTGCACTCTCCAAAGTCAAAAGATAGCATGTAATGGGATTACTTTAATAAATTGAATATTTCAACTAAAACGGCTGTCTCGTACGGAATTTTATCGGTCGTTTATCATAGGGAAACCAGTATATTTCTTATTCTTCAAATGTTACTGATCATTTTCTAAGGTTATATATATATATATATATATATATATATATATATATATATATATCGAAGTAGCGTGTTCGTTAGAAAATTCTTTTTTAATTTGGTCGACAAATTTTGTACGGTGCGGGTTATTGGAGCGTGCGACTGGTTTCTCACAATGTGTTCCAGACCTGCTGAACCTCCAAAACCAGTGATATCTGTGGCTAACACCTCAAAATAAATGTTGTTGCATATCAAAAATATCTTGAGCGATTTAGTTCCACAATTTTTATACACGAATTCGATGTCTACAAAAGCTGTCTCTCCGAACATCAATATAGGATGGATCTTGTGATCGACTGTTAAACGACGAAAGCGAGTGGTACGCAACAACTGGTGATTATGGTTCATTGACCATCTAGCTACTTACTGTATAAAAGCCTTCACTCTGCCAAACAGACATGCAGGATTCAAGATCACTATCGACAGGCTGTTTGGACAAATGGATAAAAAAATTTACCGTGAAATAAACCTTTATCTCACTTCAGTTGTTGGTCGCTGGAGGTGATCCTTCATTTTGCATATATATCTTAAGTAAAAGTCATTTTGTTTTGAATGATTATCTGGTATTATGAAATGGAAGAAATTCACATTCTTATAAGCTCTCGTTTGTCTCAGGAACTAAACTTCCGTTGAAAATCCAACTTCAACGAACATCTCTCTGGAAGTCATATCAGCTTCACTGTCTGATATAAATTGAGTAAAACTGATATTGTCGAACTAAATGCACTACTTTTATGGGTTCAATAATATTCGTTTCGTTGACCGCTTAAATAATGGTTTTGATTAATGGGAAGAGGGTATAGGTGAATAGTGGGCGTGGAAAGTTTTACAATGAATTTCATGCCCTTAAAAATGATTAAGTTTAGTACATATTGTTCCATTTGTATTCGTAAACAAGTAACTTTTTTCTTCCCGTTCAACTTAAAGACATCCTCAGTGGCTGAAACCATTCTTTCGTTATCTTTCTACATCAGAAGCGGAAACATTCCTCAAAAATTTGGAACGTGAGTGTAAATTATTTTCATTAAGATTTTATTTCCACATTCAAGCGCATAAATCCTCGAACATTAGAGCTTCAAAAAGTTCACCGTATAGAGATAGCATTAGTTTTATGAAGTACCAAACGAGACAGGGATATTGCAGTTAGGAAATAAACGAACATAAATAGTACTTAATGAGAGAGAGTCCAGTCAAAAGCACACTCAAGAAAGACTTCCTTCAGTTAAGGAAACTTATCTCACTTTATGAAGTATACAAGAAAAACCGAAAGCACGATGACCACCGGCTCCTAACATGAACTACATCCATTGAGTCGCTAAGTCGTTATGAACTGATAGATGCCAATCCTATGGCGCTATCTTTCACACCATGACACCATGCCATAAACTGACCACCTCTTCTTTTCTACTCAATCTCAGAATTGGCAAGTGATACACGATACAGAAGTTGCTGGGGTTGATATTCGTGAAATATGACCAAGCCACAGAAGTCAGTCATTAAATACGGTGTCACCAACTAAATAATCATCACTTCATCTAAACACGTAGGTAAGGGTCGCCCAATTTGGGCTTTTTAGAGCGGAGCTAATACTCAATAAACCTTTCATAAGAATGCCGTGCGTGACCGTTCTCAAGCAACTGTCCCCTGGGCTCTGCAGTCACGCTCCCATATTTCCTCTTCCGAGACTAATCTGCCTTCCATTTCAGGTTCCTCAACAAACAACCTTCCACGGTGTGGGCAGCCGGGAATCGATAACCGCCCTCATACCAGTAATAGTACAAGAGACAAAATTGGTCGAAATCAAATCCTCACTACACCCCCTAATACCTCTCTTATCTTCACTACTAACTCTTCTGACATTCCTTTATCACACTGCACAGCTAATGCAAACGCTGCGAGTTTACGAAAAGTTATTCCTAGTCTCCTGAAACCCCATTCTAAACAAAATGTTGGAGCATTCAATGTACAGACATTGTGTCAAATAGGGCAACAGGCCTCATTAGGTAGGACTTCAGAATCTCGCTCATTCGATGTATGGTGCTTCTCGGAAACGCGTATACAGGATCCGAGTGGCGTCATTCACTTGACCTCATCATGTCACGATAACGAAGCAACTCCATTTACGCTTCGTGTATCTGGATGCTTCGATGCTGCTTTTAGGGGTCTCGCTGGTGTAGATTTAGCACTGAGTCGTAGGGCAGAACTAGCGCTCCCAGACTGGATTCCTGTAGATAGTCGTTTGTGCGCTGTCCGACTAAACGGGACAGTAAAGACTCAGAAAGATAGGAACATTCGCCGTCGCCTCTTCGTCGTATCTGCCTACGCCCCCACTGACTGCAGTTCAGATGAGGTGGAAGACGAGTTTTGCAGAAAGACTTCGGACGTCCTCCAAAATGCTAGGCACTCTGATATTGTAATAATGGCTGGTGACTTTAATGTTCAAGCATGTAGACTAAATGAAAAGGACAGATACCTGGGTGGACTCATGATGTCGCAGCTCAAAGAACAGATAATGACGATCTTCTGTTGCAACTATGCTCAGATAGCCACCTATTTCTAGCAAACACCAACTTTAGGCCTAAGGTCAAGCGTCTCTAGACATTGCGACCGCCGAATTCGTCAGAACGCTGGACCGAACTAGATCATATTGCCATCAGCCACCGATGGAGAGGTTCGATAAAAGACTGTCACTCGTTCTGGGGCGCATGTCTAGATTCAAATCATGCTCTAGTACGAGCACGTATTTGTTTTCGACTTACTGGACGTAGGAAAGACACCGCAAGGAAACGTCTTAGGATTCTACCTAATGATCGCACAGCTAGAAATATATTTCAGGAGCAACTAGAAAGATAGTTAGGCGACTATGTAAGTGATTACCATTCGGAAGTAGCTTGGAATGATATCAAGAAGGCTGTGGAAACGGCAGTGATGTCTAAAAGTAAGGTAAACCATAAGGCCAGGAAGAAGCAGTGGATCTCAGTGACATCCACCGAACTGATGGATGCTCAAAAACTTATCGATCCTGGCTCTGAACATGATAAAGAGCGAAGTTAGCTTCGGCGCATGCTGATAAAACGCCTACGCAAAGACTGAGAACAGTGGTGGTCGGCGAAAGCAAAAGCGATGGAAAAGGCAGCGGCGACAGGCAACAGTAGGCAACTATTTAGACTCATCAAGGAAACCGGTTTTAGAAATCCATCTGTTGGCGAAACTATCGCAGAAAAGGATGGCTGTATCATCTATTCTCAATCCAGGAGATAGGATTGATCGACAGAAAACTTTAGGGATCAGTTCAACTGGCCTTCAGCCACACTTCGGTTGCCCACGGTCCCCAGTCATCGTGAATGGCAAATCGATTTAAGTTCTCCTACTCTTTATGAAGTCGAGAAGGCGATAGGAAATCTAAAGCGAGATAGAGCAGGAGGTCCTGATAGGCTAACTCCTGAGATATTTAGGGATGGTGGCCCAGTTTTAGCAGCTAGGTTGATTGAGATCGTAGGTATAATCTGGGAACCGGACGTAATCCCACAGGAGTTGTCCTGATCCGTGATTGTCCCAATTTTTAAGAAAGGACAAAAGTCTTCTTGTGACAGTCACAGGGGAATAAGCCTAACTAACATAGTTCCTAAATCGTTAGCCTCAATTATCCTTAGACGCCTAACTAGAGCTCGTGAATATCAGAGTAGAGAAAATCAGGCTGGTTTTCGAGCTGGACGTGGATGTATAGACCCCATTTTCACACTACGATAGGTCCTGAAACACAGACACATATACAGGTTATCTCGCGACAAGTAGTCGCAATGTCACTGCAGTCGGCTAGCGACAGCAGCGGGCACGTATCAACTACAGCCAAAAATTCATTCAACTGCCGAAGCGGGTACCGGTTGGTGCGGATTACACGGGACCTTTAGGTTTGGTGCCCGTCGTTATCCACCCCCCTGCTCACACAAGGCGCGAAACTTCCGAGTAAACGTGGTCGTACTGACCGTCCCATCACCCTAGGCTGGCGTGCACGATATCCGCACTAACGCTAGGTACCTACTTGACACAGATGCCCAAGTTTCGGTCGTACCAGTAGGTAGCAACAAGTCTCGAACTATGATGCTTCGTCTACGCGCTGCGAATGGCTCTGTCATTTCTACCTATTGTATGCGACAGCTTACGGTCAACCTGAGCAATCGACGACAGTATCTGTGGTCGTTCATCATTGCATATGTTCCCACAGCTATAATAGTACCCAATTTTCTACAGCACTATAAAATTGCTAGTCGATTCACTCAGCTAATCAATACTTCCTCGAAGATTAAATTCATAGGCTTTCGAGCCCAAATAAAGGCGTACAGCATTACAGGTGTGTTCCATTCGCGTGATGACATTTTCCTCACTTTACTCAGAAAATTTCCCCAGCTTACTAAAGCACTCAAGGAGATTCCGTCGGTCACTCAATATGTGGTACACCACATCGTCACCCGCGAACCACCAGTCACGACACGACTTCGCCGACTGGCACCGGACAAATTAGCTTTCGCTAAACGTGAGTTTGACAATTCGCTAGCCACAGGTATTGTTCGTCGTTCTCACAGTCCCTGGGCCTTACCACTCCACATGTTTCGCAAAAAAAGGATGGGATAATTTGGCGACCATTTGGAGACTACCGAGCATTAAAAGTGGTATCACGTTTCGACAGCCGTCCCATCCCCCCACATACACGACATCACGGCATCTGTTAAGGGCACGACCATCTATTCTAAGATTGATCTGGTACGAGCATATCATCAGGTCCCAGTCGCTCTTGAAGATATCGAGTAAATTGCTATCACGACTCCTCTCGGTCTGTTTGTGTTTCTACGAATTCCACTTGGATTACGGAATGCTGCTCAGACTTTCAAAAGGTTTATCGATAGCATAGTACCAGATTTCGATTTTGCTCACGTATATAGTGATGATCTGCTAATCGCATCATCAAATGTAGAAGAACATTATCAACACCTTACACTCTTATTTTAACGCCTTTCGGATAATGGAATAGTAGTTAACCCAGACAAATTAGGAATTCGCAAACTAAAAATAAAATTCTAACGTCACATCATTAGGCAAGAGGGAATTTTACAGTATGAAGGCAAAGGACATGTAATCATGGAGTGCAATGTACCGTCCTCACTCAAGGAACTGAAGGCTTTTCTTGGTTTAGTTAACTTCTACGGACGTTTTGTTCCTCATGCGTCAGGACAGTTAAGACCGATAACCGACTCACGTCGCGGTTATCCACTGAAATTAGGATTGAACGATGCCGCGCATACTGCATTTTCAGAGATCAAAAAATCTTTAACTCAAGCCACGCCCCTCATTCATCCTGATCTATCAGTCACGCTTAGTATAGCGGTTGATGCATCAGATTCCGCTTTATGAGGCGTGATACAACTGGACATCTCTGGAAGCTGGCAAACTCTCGAATTATTCTCACGACGGTAACGGAATGAATCGTCAGTTAATGATAATCGGATTGATTTGTTCACGTTGCTATTTAGAAAGTTTAAACGACTAGATATTGTGCCCATTATTTGGAAACATACATACAGTGAATGAAACAGTCATTTTGAGTAAATTGATGTTTGCGTGAAATTATAGAAAATGTCTGTCATACGTGATTCCGTTGATACAGCAGCTATTGAAAAAAAGGGAGCAACGAGGCAATTGTATACATATAACCAAAGCACTACTTAATCTGTCATGTTGAAGTAGACAATACAGTGGTGAGTCAGGAAAAAGTTCATACTGGCCACTAAAATTAAAGTAGATTATAACATTACAACCAACAAATAAAGGAAGGAAGAGTTGTGGAGTGTCAAGTAGATAGAAGATAAGTTGAAGAAAGAAGCCGGATTTAGTTACGTTGAAATCGAAATTTCAGTAAAATGAGTAAAGTTTGTGAAAAAACATTGATAATTAAATTTTTTCCAGCCCGTATTTTTTAAAAAAGCCAACCTGTAAATCATACTGTAAGCGCCTGAGTATGTTGCGCGTGTCTTGACAGAATAGCGACCTCAGCATAGTTTTGGAAACAGGAGCCTCAGAAGTAACAAGCTTATAGGAGCAATCTCAGTGGTACTGACTAGTCGCCTCATCAATCTAAAGAGCCGAAAGCAAATAAAATGTTCTGCTCCACAAACATGGGTGGTTTGAATACATCGCCTACACCATCATTGTTCGCAGATCAGTAACTCCACCCTCCCTCATCTTGTGTTATTAGGCTCATGTTAAATGATTAAAAGGAACTATTTTATGTTCTACTTGGTGCTCTATATCTCACATCCTGTTGAGAAACACTATTTTTGCAAGTTCCTTTCATAAGCTTGTCTGTCTGTCACAACTACTGAACTATTGGTTAGGCTTCAGTGCAATACAGCTAACGCTTATGAAGCTATAGGCATTTAGATGTAGTGGCGGAGATGTGCTTAACGAAGTAAGCAGGAAATTAAAAGATTACTATGGTTAAAATTGGGGCCTTAGATAAAATACACTAAGGGATCAATGGTAAGTCAATAGAGTGTAAATGAGAACAGTAAAACTGATAATACGCAATACGTAACTCACACAGATATTAATAAAAAAATATGGACAAAAGTCGGCTTCAAATGTAAAAAGAGCCTATAGAATTCTACAAGTCCAAATTGGACATTCACACTAACATGAATTCAAATCTTCCACGTAGGGTATATAGATGAATTTTCTACCCCAGCAATTCACTCCGTTTCCAATAGGTGCAGGTTGGTGCTCAACGTCCCAGATCCAAAACCAAAACATAATAATTCTGGGAGAAAATGGTCCAACTATTATTACGCCTTCCAAGTTCAATTTACCCTGGTGGGTATCCGTTTCTGGAAGAATAAGTGCTTCCAGTCCAAATTGCTACGGTATCAAATCCAAAAATGGCTGTAGCCATATTAAATATCAAATTTAAACAACATATGTACACTTCAGAAGCAAACATAAAAACTTCAATATAAGTACAAAATATAGAAATAATAACAGTATACAATGATAAAATCTCAAAATGGAATCGAATGGAGTACCAAAATGTCAACAGAAAGAGTCAGTCATATCATAACACAAATATATACATGGAGGGATTTTCCAAAAAACAAAACATTCAAAAAAGTTTCTACAGGGTATTCGTTGACTCAACATTAACAATAGCTATTTTCGTAATCTGCTGAAACCTGCTGTAGACCAATAATTTTTGGCATCCAAACATCGACGAAATTTTTTCAAAACGAAATATAGGACAGCGAGCAGCAAGAATATGGTAATACGCTTGGTATGTAAACAGGCTGCTTGTTCTAGTTTTGGTTTCGTACTCTGTAACTAAAAGAAATAGCTCAATGTACCACATACGTAATTCAGGAAAATGCGTACCAAGAACAATAGGATAACTCGAGGATCACAGTGATTTGTGAACTGAGAAAGCAGCGTAACTTTTAAGCCCGAAGTTTTTTCCTGCGTTCTGGTAAATAGTCAGAAAAGTTTGCACATAATCAGGACCATTTACTCATTAACTTACACCTGTAGAGACAAGCTAATTCAAACGATGTATATCACGAACACGAACAACAAATGGTAAAATGTACAGTGCCAAACAAAAAAGCAATTATCAGAAAAACTCTATTCATAGAGATCCAAAAATTACGACAAAAATTAACATACGACGACAGTTCCAAGCCTACAGATAGTTTGAAATTTTCTCTTGAACCTTAAATAGGATGATAAGCTAAACACATAGTCACCGTACAGAGTCACGTGTCGTATTTCTCTTCACATGATTTAGTTACCCAGCTTAAATAGACTATTTAACAAAGTTATTCAACTAGTGACTTTTATAGAAACTGACACAGCAAGAACGAAGCTAAAGTTTACGATAAAAACTAACGATGAATTCAGTAGTTTTCAGGCGTTGACAGAATAGATGAATATACGAACACATGAAAGCAATGCCAGCCTATGATAATGCAACTAACCCCATGCATTTCAAATACAGAGCGCCTGCATCTTACCAATGCATCACCACCACTCCACCTCGATGCAATCCTCAAAAATTGCGCATCACAGAGCGAATAGCCAGGTTTGTGCTGGGTTTTTCTCATTAGGATTCGTTGCAACTTGGAATGCCCTCCCAGAGGAGATGATCACAGACCCTTCAGTGGACAGCTTTAAGAAGAGACTTAATAATCACCTACTCACTTACGGATTATCATCTCCCTCTTGGACAACCGGTACCTGATGCATGTCTTGAGACCTGTTATTTGTTATTAATGCAAACTCCTCAGATCACTAAATTAATCTACCCCCATTAATATATCTGTTTCCTATCCCTTGCTTCACTTCGATCCTCTAATACAATCTTCACTACCAATTAATAAACTAAATTATCTATTTATTTAGTCAGTTCTTAAATCCTCTTCTCATTATCATTGGAATTCTCCCCTTATAATTCTCCACATTGCAACTAACTGATCTCCAGTCTAGTAATGTGACAGCTGCTGGTATCCAGAAACCCTACTGCCCAGAAACAAACGTTTTTATTTAAATCATGGGACGTAGAAACAACTAACTGCCAACTGACTAGAATTAGACAGTCGAATGGCTAGACCACCATTCTTTGGACACTGTCAAACACTTTGAACCGTATCGAAAGAACAAGAATTGAGCTCAAACAACGATTCTGTTTATACTAGCTCATGAAAAAGATATTGGAAATTGGATAAGGCCGTTCAGGGTCGTGGAAAGGAGAGCGCGGTCATTAAGGCCGTTGGTATAGTGATAATCCTACTGCATATCGCTACTTTCCTCATTAAATGTCAGTGAATTCTATCGACTCATCAACCTACTTTTGCCTCTTATACTTCTTTCTTCCAGCTTTCGCACAACCATACTGGCCTATCGCTCAATGTAACTTCATGATTTATGCTGAAGGCTAGACATTTTTCTCTGCTTTATTGTATGTGGCATAAGATATCTCCTGAAGCCGGTGATCTGTCACAAATCAGAGAGGTTATCGTTTCATTAAATACTTGTGATGTTTACTGAAGCAGACAAATTGTTCCATTCTCCCAACTTTTGGGGAGAAACGCCGGACGATGAGAAATTTTTAGGGTTCTAGTTGCATTTCTATATGGCTTGCTGTTAGAACTCCTCTTATACTGATCAAATCACACCAAATTTGTGATATTGGATTTCTATCACAAGATATATAACAATTGAGTTATCAAATGTCGCATAAAACTTACAAAGCAGCATGCTTGCTAATATTTTTTTAAATTGTGTAAAAAGTACTTCATAAAGACAGGCCAATCATGGATCTAACACGTGAGAAGCATTTTTAAGATAAAAGCAAGCTTCCAAACTATCGCTTATGACAGAAACACTTCGTACCTGTTATACAAAGTGAGCGAGACAGGTTCCTGGTATGAATTATCGAAATGCGTTACATCTTAGTCCTACAGTGAACTCTACATTATCAGTTTAACGGTCAAGTTATGTTATCCATCGTATTGTCAGTGTGACAGCAACAGTTAAGACATGTCTTTAGTTTCCAGTAATAAGGGTAATAACGTCTGATAAATTCAGAAGTAAAAAAGAAGAGTTACTAGCTGCTAAAAGTGTCTAAAGACGTTTTTCAACAGCTAGATTGTGAATCAAATCACAATATACATATTCATGTACATAATTCTTTTTTTCAGATACATTTCCATCCTATAGTCCACTGTATCAAAATGACAGTCCCAGAACCAAGTAGTTCCAGGAAACACGAGCGAAAGAAAACAAATTTCAAAGGTATAAAACAGGTCTTAAATGCGGAATCTCAAGTAAGACTCATAATCAGTATTTTAAATTTGGTTTAGTGATGTGTTTCCCTTCCTTTATGAAAATATTCACTACGAAGTTATACCTGCTTCTCATGGGGGATATAATGACTTAAAATAAAAAGCACTTGATTGACGAAATGAAGTAGTTACACTCTAACTTGTCAGGATAAAAAAACTAGATTGATGAAAACACAGTAATAAGAAGGATAATAAGAAAAAACCTTGACTACACCACTTCAAATATTAAATTCCAGTCTACACTACCAGGGTATTTTCAGTGCAAATTCAAACTTCTCAAATCTTATGTTCGGGGCTTCAAAAAGCCAAAGCAGTCCCTAGACCGCGTGGGCGCAGAATTACGGTGACTGAATTTAAGCTAATTATCTGACCCATTTGACCAAATGTCTACCAATCAAAGATAAACATTTGTCAGTCTTATTAAATCGTAACTTCATCAGAATTCGTTTGCACTGGACTGTATTTACCATGTAAGGTAATGTGTTACCTTGGTATGCCGCAGTGAGCTGATAAACCGATTACCATTACATTGAACCATTCGTGTTTATTTGCTGCCGGACTCAAGGATTATCACTATTGTGATTAACCGAATTTATGGTCAGACATAGCACTAACATTAGGTACTTTTGCCTGCTTGCAGGTATTATTTAAGCCTCTATCCGATTGTAGCACAACCACGTAGTCAGAGTAGAAGGTATTCGTATGTTACTGGTTTTCGATCATAGGTATCTCCGAAGCATCGCTCGTGTATTCTGGGACAACCGAGTAAGCAATACTGTTGTTAGAAAACGGGTCCTAAGTAAGGATGGCAGGTTAATAGATTAAGTATTAAAACTGTTGCAACGCTTGCTTGAATAATTCCCGGCTAATTCCTATTGCTTAGTATTCTCTGACCACAATACACTGGACTATTTCCAAAGAATCAAGAACACGGTGGAACAGGAAAAGATTATATTCCAAATAGCAAGGCTAAATGGAATAAGAAGCCAAAGGTTATGGCGAAGGCAAAATAGATACAACGTTAGTTTCTTTATAGCATTTACATGAGACGCTTCTGGATAGAAATTCACGTGATCGACTGGATTACATTTAGCCAATCAGCATGCAGCTAACAATACGAGAGTTTTATACCCTGTTCTCCAAGAATCGATCAAGCGCTGATTGAATGGGAAATTGGCCAACCAGCGCGCAGCAACGTAGTCATGCTTTAATTCCATCTATGTCCCACTAACAGAAACTTCGTAAGTTGGGGTGGTTGGGAAATGTGTTGCGTATGCTTAACCACCGACTGCCTCGTCGAGCTATATTTTGCGATGTAGGGATAGGCTGAGGGAAGCTAGGGGTGGCCAAACCAAAACATGACAAAAATCCATGAAGTCACTGACAAGTGGACAGAATCATGTTGGTAGGTGTCGACTACCTAGTTGGGGTCCACGAGATAATAGTAATCGATGGTTAGAGGCCTTGAATGACATGGCCCAAATTTGTTTGCAGTGGCGCAGGTGCATCCACTTTTTGTGTTCTATGAAACTAATTTTCTGAATTCCTTATCACCTCTTTCTTTCCTTTTTTAAATTTATCTCACTAAATTATTCGTCATGAATAATATCTTCAAACCCGAATCTTCTCTATTACTACTAATACTTCTACTATCTCTACCACTACGGTATTTGAACTGATAACTGCGTCTGTGATAATGTGCCAACTTGAACTGAAGTATATCCGTACGTAGTTATATGCTGTTAAATCTAGTAGTCTTCAGATTAATATTCATCAATTTTTATTTGCAGATAAGCTACTCGCCGGATGCCGTTCTTTATCATCATCTGAGTGCACCTCCACGAATTTGTCCACCTATGAAAGTTTCCGATTTAAGTGGGATACCAACTACATATACAGACCCATCGACCAAACTAAATTATGCAACTTCTTCTGAGTTCCGAAGAATACGCTATTTACCTCAATATGTTGTTAACGGGTACTTGGCTTTGAGAGGAGTATCCAATATTTAATAATAACAATATACTATTACTTTTTATTTCAGAAAGTATCTATTTTTTGTTTGTGTACATGGTATCTTTCATTCAACGGCAATAGATGCTCCAGCCTCTTCTAATGCTTTCTTTATTTGTTCAGCCTCGTCCTTGCTCACGTCAGTCTTTATATTGGCAGGTGCACCCTATAAGTAATATAATTAAAGTTATCAAATTATTGATATCTGTGGGATAACAGTACGGAAATTTAACACGTTATTAGGCATATTTAAGAAAACAAGATATCATTTTTAATATGCAATAAAATTAAGGTGCGTGCTCTCAAATCTAACTTTTTCTAGTTTGTTAGTTTATAACAACACTCGACACAATATAGATAGGTACTTTTCGTTGGGGGCTAAGTCATTAGATAAATGTGCCAGATCGACTGACAACGCAGTTGATGAATTTGTCACACAGGACTAGTAACCTCGTGTCCCTGCATGATTTACTGGCTACGACGATGGAATATTAAACTGACAGACAAAGAAACTGGATTAACATATGTATAAATGTCCAACCCCTGTACGGAATTGCTGTTGGAAATTTTAGACGATGTAATTCAAAGTCGTTCAAATATATGCATCCATTCTAGCTATATGCAGGTCCTGAACAAACCTGTCCCATTCTTTCAAAATCATATGTATACCTTTCCACTAGTGTTGTTAATCTTATTTTCACCCGAATTAATACATCGTAAATGATTGTCCAACTAAACTAAAGTATACAAAAAAATACAGACCTAAAAATGTCATTTCTTTATCCCGTCACATCGGTTGGTTATAAGAAAAGACGCCTAACCACAGTTGCTACCTTGACATGGTGATCGGGCTTGCCTATTATGATGACCCAATCGAGCCATATTAGCTGGAACATATGTTCTTTCATGTCCTAACATGCCAGGCAGGTCGATTGGAAAACGGTAACACTAAAAGCAGCGACTGAGGGCAGAGTTGAACTGTTGAGACGTATGACAGCAGTAAGGTGTTTCCCTTGTGCAACCAGCACCTGCAACGATGCTGTTTTCTCACAGACCCATAGGAGACATACATGGGATTATGAGCTGATAAACATTTTTGCTAGTTCATACATAGTCGGAAAGTTAGGTACAACGTAAGACTTCGTACGCATGTACACCAGTTCAAGTTGCCAAACCACATTATCACAGACGCCATTGTCAGTTTATATCCCATAGTGGTAGAGGTAGTAGAAGTATGAGCAGTAATCGGAGATTAGGGTTCGAGGATATTATTCAAGAAGCATAATCTAGTGAAATAAACTTAAAAAGATACAGGTCATGAGGAACTCTGAAGGTTAGGATTTGAGTGAACACAAAGAATGTATGCACGTGTGCCATAGCAAACGGTTTTGAGCCATACTATTCAGGGTCTCTAAACATCGATTACTATCACCTCCCGGGCCCCAACCAGGTAATCTACATCTACCAACATGGATCAGTTTACTTGTCTGTGACTTCATGGATTTGCGCCATGTTTTTGTCTGACCGTACCTAGCTTTCTTTCAACCTACTTCTACACCATACAACATCGCTCGTCGGGGCAATTTGTGGTTCAGCATACGTAACACGTCCCAACCATCTCAACTGATAAAGATCCAGTACTTTATAAACTGATCTGCCATCCCTACATAGTACTCGTTTCCTAACAACAGCATTGCTTACTTGGATGTCCCGGGATACACGGGGAATACTCCGAAGACACCTATGATTGAAGACAAGCAACCTACAAATGTCCTCTACTCTCACTGGCTACGTTTCACATTCGTATACTAGGACGGGGCGAACCGTTGCACAGTACACTCGTCCTTTGGTTACCAAATGGATATCTCGCCTACGCCATAAGTGACGCAAGTTGGCGAAAGCCAATCGGGCTTTCTGTATCAGTGCTGAGATTTCGTCAGTCACCAGGCCATCAGCACTGATGAGACTCCCCAGATAAGTGAAGCGGTCAACACGCCCAACCGCTTCACTTCCTGTCACTGGTTCAGGTGCCGTCGCAAGCCAATCCAGAAGCAACATTTTGCATTTCGAGGGGCAGAGTCGCATCTCGAACATGCTGCCATTGTTGCTTAGGGTAGTCAGAAGACTCGGCATTTTTTCAGTGTCTTCACCAAGTAGAACTGTGTCATCGGCATATTCTAAGTCAACAAGTAAATCTCCCGGTAATAGTTTAACGGCGTGTCCCTATCTTTACGAGTCTTTACTGTCTCATTTAGTCGGACAGCGCATAAGCGACCGTCTACTGGGATCCAGTCTGAGAGACCTAATCCTGCGCTGAAACACAATGCTATACCTACACCCGCGACACCATGGGAAGCAGCATCACCGCTTCCAGATACACAGAGCGTAAACGGAGTTGGCTGTTTGTCTGGACAAGGTGAAATCAAAGTAATAACTGTACTTTAATCCTGTATCCCGACTGAAGCTGCTACCTTGATGTGATGGTCGGGCTTGCCTATCGATGGCGCGGGATTCTAGAATTTGCTAAGAAGCCTGTTGCCCTATTTGGCACAAGGTCCGGATATTAAAAACCCCTATATGTAGTTTAGAGTGTGGTTGTTTCAGAAGACCAGGAATAACGTTTCGTGTACACGAATTGTTTGCATCAGGTGATAAAGGAATATGAGGTTTTACCTTGCAAGTAAGAAGATAGTTATTGAGAGTTACAGGAAGGATTTGTTTGTGACTAATTTGGTCTCATATGCTGCTACGAATATGATGGCGCATGTCACTTCCCGCCTGCCCACACCTGAAAAGGAAATCAGGTTAGTTTTGGTCTCAGAGGCGGAGCGTGCGAGCAGAACCTAAGGGACAACTGCTTAAGGCCAGTCACACACTGCATTTTCATGAGTTTTTGATGTTTTAGCTCCGCTTTTGTTTAACAGACCATACCGCTGGACACGGAAATCCGTTACGTAAGCTGAGGTGTGAAATTTTCAGGATCGTACTTTCCTAACCCCTTCCTTCCTTGCGAGAATGCAGCATCGCTGCAGATGTTGGTTGTCCGAGGGAAACCACCTTGATGTTGTCTCACGCGTCCACAGTCAGCAGTACGACTTTGTCCTCAGACCTTTAGTTGCTGCTTTTAGTCTCACCGTTCTCCAATCGACGTGCCTGTTATGGTGGAACCTAGGGGAACATATGTCCCAAACAATATGGCTCGATTGGTTCTATGGGCAAGCCCGACCACGTCGAGGTAACAGCTACGGTCGGCTCTGGAAATTAAATGTTTGTATGCTGTGGTAAGAGAGTAACTACACAGGGGTTTTCTTCTATAGTTATTTTTTTTTAATTTGTTTGTTTTGATCATATATCTATCTTACACCACTTACATATTTCACAACTAGGTAAGTAGGTGTTTTGTCAAGAATTTCTTGCTATGAATTACAAAAACTACTAATTCTTTTTATTCGAGATTCCACTACGTCGTTGCATTCTCAACTTACAGTCGCTAACTTGAACTTACTTCTACAAACTTTTTGGCTTGAACGAGATTCATCTCCGGAATAACTTGTTTGATCTCTTTGATAAGCTGGATTTTCTTTGCAGGATCAAATTTCACAAGCTTTACTGAGAATGACATTTTGGTCGGTGTTTGCTGTTCTTCATGCTCTTCAGATGGTTGGTTTGTTGGCGCTTGAACCATCATAGGCATCATAGAGCCGGGATTCTACACAAAAGAAAAAGGGGTAAAATAATGTGGGCACCGATGGGGTTGCTCAGGACGGCATCAAGACTTCCTAATCAAGCCGCCTAGCTCAAGAAGCACAAAAACGATGGAATAGCTTGACCATACTTACAGTAAGGGTAATTACAAAAAATTAGACAGGGTCTAAGTGACTTACAAGTAGATAAAATAGAGGTAGTTTAGCGAATAAAACTATCTTCAACGGTTTCTTTTACCTAAGCTGTAAAATCGTATTTATTAGTTAATTTAGCCTTTCTGGTAGCAAAGGGCATACTGTGCTTGGAGAAAAGTATCCTACTGGTGTGCCACAAGGAGCTATTTTTCTTTTCTCATTTTTTCTGCACGGTCTGACATGTACAAAAGATGCCGTTGTTAAATATGCGGATGATTTTAATTTATGTACGATAATTCCTTTTGTTTTTAGTCTCGCTTTAAGTGGCCGAGTTTTTAGTGCTCACTAAATGATGGTCTATTATTTGTGGTCTTGCAACTACTTTTTCAAAACGTCAAATCGTTAACTGTAAGCTGAAGTATAAAAATCATATAAACACTTCTGGAATTACATGAAATTTGTACTGTTGAAGATTCTGCAGTAAAAACTGCCAAATATCATTTACGTTGGTGCGAATTTCCTTTCTCTCTTGGTTTATTTCACATGTGGCTGGAGTTAAAGTTAGTTCTTCGTCTGACTTATTATTCAACGAGGTCACATGATTTCGGCATTACTGAACACTTACTTTTATGACCCAAATTCTTGTATACTACCTATTGTCCCTTACTGTTCCCCACTATTCTTGCAAACGAACGTTTTGCTGTATTTCAAGCTGCGCTGAAGGAAGCCAGTTATACGTAACGTACAATCAAGCACATGTGCGCATTGTTTTAAGTGCCAAAACGAATCCCAGAGCAATACAGGTAGTATCAGTATTAATAGTAATATAAAAGATAAGACATCCAAGATACCATTCGGGAAAAAAGTATTAGATAGTGCAGTGATGAAAGAAAATTTATGAGGAACTTGGAAGTCTAAAGGAAGGCAAAGAGTGAATGCAAGTGCACTTTCGCGAACAACTTTGGGCCACGTCACCTAAAGTTTCTAACCGTTAGATACAATCACACGGCATCCAAATAGATAGTATGGACTAACCTACATAGCTATTCAATAGTCGCTATTTTCACGAACTGATGTCTCATTTGATTACCCCTATCTGGAAGCAGTTAAAAAGGTGTATGGTGAATCGCTTGATGTCAATAATGTGGCTGTGGACAGATATTTGAAACCCCCCAAACAACTAACCAGTGGTATTTTGGCAGGCAAACACTATCCACGTCATATTCACCCCTCCCTGTCCATCTTCCAGTAAAATGGCACACATATACACTAGAACCCAAGTGAAAGTATAATAACTCTACAATACCCTATATACTATATTTGTAACGCTATGAATAGGTTGTAAGAGTGGTTCTAACCAAAAACTTATGATCTTGGACACATTGAAGTTTCGTACTTTGATTTATATGCCCATTAGTATACAGGAGGGATTAACTCAATCTAGTTTAAGGCCTTGACTACTTGGTTGTTATTGCTTTGTTGTTCTTCCCTTTACATCACAAGTGTATAGATTCCTATTTTGTAAAAAATACTAACTTTGGTTCTATAAAATTTTAGTTATTTTACATACACACGTACGCAGAAATATTTGATTTTCTTGCTATAAAAACCGTTAGAGAAACTTCTAGTAATAGTGTAGACTGAGAACTTCATGTTGTATTAAATGTATAACATTGAATAACACTTCGTAATAGTATTAATACTGTTTCCGCTTTTATCATTATCAGGGACTGTGTATGTATTATTTAGGTCTGTAACTAACAATGACTTGTCTTCTAGAATGGTGAGGGTACTGATATGGGTAACCAAGAAATTAAATACTTCCCAATGATAACAGCATTGTAAACAAAACTCCGAAAGTGATTAGCACTGAAGAGTTCGTCAAGTCATTGAGATCTTTTTCCCTACACGAACTACGGTCAGTACCATAATTCCAACAGAGATCCAAAACACAAATCTTAAATAAGCTACATGAACTACTGGAAATAGTTAACCAAATTTGAAAATCAGGCTTACTCAAATGTATGAATATACAAAAAATGCGTGGCAAGATGTTAGAACACAGTGAATCAAAGTACAATTTCTGGTGCACAGTTTTTGGCATGTGTGATGCATGAGAAATAACATGAACAACCAATTTCTTAAGTTCTATTTGATGGTTTTAATCCGTTAAATAAAAATATAGTGGGGGGGGGGTTAAAATGAACTTAACAACGTAACAAATATCTACTCCATATCCACGAAATGAACACATAGTTTTCACCGTCACAATTCTAAATACGATAGGACATATATATGAAAAAGATTGAATAAAGTTAAATTAGTACAAGTTATTTAAAACCAGGATGTTTTTGAAGGTGTATGTAGAAAAAAGAGCTGAAACAATGTTAGTTAATTGGTCCAGTTCTGAATGTGACAACAGACAAACAGAAACTATCACCAATGAAATTGTTAAATTTTCGGGGTTATGCAACTTAGATGTCGAATGCGTTACTTAAATAATATAAAAGTAACTTTTAATGGGTACTAATAAAAAGCCATCAAGTTAGACACGGCAACCTACAATCTGTACACAGTGACAAGCTTTGAGATTACTTTAAGCGGTTTCTTGGAGAGATGTATTATGATCGACTATGTCAACGGGAATTTACTTTTTAGACAGATGGATGCAGCAGTATGTCTAGTGAGAAGACAGTTATTACGTTACTCCAATATGTAATATAACAATTTTACCAACTTGCTCACCTTAATGTTCAACCTTTTCTGCAACAATTCTGATAGATCTGCTACTTCCAATAATGTTAAGGAACTGATGCGATCTACAATCTCATGTATGTGTTTTGGATATTCTTTATTATCATCAAAAGAAGGAGGTACTAAATCTTCGCCTGCCCTCGATTTCGTTGCCACTTGCGAATATGATTTTGAGAGGCCATAGTAAAATGAACAGTGTGAGATGGTTCTACTAAGTTTGTATAGGTTCATAGCCGAAAACATGAGAACCATCACATGTATTTGGCGCGGTACCCACGACTATCAACCTGCCCGCCTAACATACATGGTGTAATATAGTCTGGAAAAGGCAAACAGAGATTCTGTAGTGTGTTCTCAGACATTTTAAGCATGTTTACTAGATTATTTATGAGGTTAGAACATGCAGGTAAATTTTTAAAATTAAATATCTTGCACTTCCGTCTTGAAACTCAGGTCATTCTAGTTTAACAGTACATACTATGGCTTCCACGAAGGTAATGTGAGCCGCCTATGTGCGCATATCTTCACAGTAGTTGGAGTATTACCTACAGCGTACACCTTTTATGTTTAATAGTTAAGTTTCTGAACCTTATAAAACCTTTCAAAAAATCAACCTTGAACCCAGAGAACTAAGGTTAGAGCAACCACTGCATAATATGCAATTAAGAAAGAATTGTTAGCACAAATTTCCCCACATATCAGATGAAATTCGGCAATGCAGTTATGACAAAAATCCTGGAAATTTATTTTTTCCGTGCTTGGCGAATTGGCACAAGTGGGCTTTGTCCGACGCCGCTGAAGGAAGTGCTGCGTCTACCAACCGGACTCGGTTTATCATCCGGACACCCAGCATCGATGGGGCGACCATTGTAGATTACCTGCAACCGAATATTGTCAGGTCACAACGCGCGTTCAGGGTCACTTCACGTATGATGGAAAAATAGGGGCCTGACTACTTAGACTTATTCCTTCATATTAGATCATCTGTAACTCAGGTATCTAGATAGGTTAACAAGAACAAATCAACAGTACGGTAATCATGAACAACTTACTATTATGACAGAGGATATTCAAAAAGCCGGAAAGTTTATTAATACAGAAACAATATGTTTGAATTTATAGACGATGTTTCTGATGGCATTTATTATCATTCTGTTTGTGTATTAACGTTACTTTTGTACAGTTATGCTCGGATTTCTTTCAAACATAACTGTTCAATTAAGCTTATACCAGGATTTCTTAGCAGAGAGTTAAACTGATTCTCGATTACGAACGTTAGTGAGAGAGAGTCAGCAAAAGTAAGTGGTCAAAGCTACTGATTAGCTATATCAGTCCAGATCGAATAGAATGCTGTGCCGTGCTGACTTGCCTGGAATGAGGTTATCTCCTCATCGTCATGTTCGCTAGTCATATATCCCATCAAATCGCTTTCATTGAATTGCTTGTCATCAGAGAATCTTGCGAATAACTACGAAATGGATTATCGATCTTTGACAAAGGAATATACAACTAAATAATGGAAAAGAAGCTAAGTTATGGAAGTAAGATAATTATGTTTTAACAGTGAAAGTATATTATTCGAATACGAAGCATCCAATATACAAAGCATCACTTTAGATATTACACAGCTCGTCGTTAATGCTTTATAGACGCTGACACTAATGGCAAACGTAGGCATTTAAACGCCCTCAGATCCATTCATGATCTTCTCGTGACTGGTCGCATTTGTCACACTCTTTACTCTGCAAAGGTATTATGAGAAGCGAACGAGGAGCTTTTGTTCAGAAGAGCAATAAAACACTTGAGTTTTATATAAATGCGATTGTAATTTGCTCAGCCGGTGTTATTCTTGTAAAAATGTTTCCAAATAATGCACACTGAATCCACTGGAACCTGCTTCGTCATAATGGGTTATCTTTTACCCCTAATGTAGCTGCCGATCCGCACTCTCCAGCGAACTCAAAAAATAGAGTGACCTTCAGATAGGTATTGTTTACAGTTCGTTAGTACTGAACACTTAACAACGTTGACAACAGTTCGATAGTGCTTAGAAAATGACGTTAAACTTCATTTAGTTTGCCAAAACATGATTGGTTGTAGTTTGTAACTAAAGTCTTGTAAATGAATTTCTACAGTGGTCGTTCCAATGGGTTCCAACAGGTGCACTCCTGTACGATTCTCCCAGTCCCAGGTCCCAACAAATCAAAAAGGACAAAAATTCTAGGAGAAAGCGTCTTATTTAAATAAAACATGGAAATACAAAGCATTACCTGGAAATAATGCCTCTTCCAGGATACAATTACTCCGAAGAGTATCAGAAACAGTGATAGATAAGTGACGCTAAGTCCAGCGGCCACTGCATCAATCCAAATATGGCTGTAGCCATATTAAAGATCAAATTTAAACAACATATATACAGATCAGAAGCAAACACAAAAACTTCAATATAAGTACAAAATATAGAAATAATAACAATATACAATGATAAAATCTCAAATTGGAATCAAATAAAATACCAAAAATGTCAACAGAAAAAGTCCGTCATGTCATAGCAAAAATATGTAAACATGGAGGGATTTTCCAAAACACAAAACATTCAAAAAGGATTCTAAAAGTCTTGCACAACGAAGTGTAACATGCGAGATGGGTATTATGTTTTTCTCCTTCTAGATAACCTTATACACTTGGTATTTTTCTTACTGCGCTTTGCGAATACTGATATTGTGACCAATGAATCTTTTGGTACGCTAGTAATAAACTGTTGAGAGATAATTTTTTAAGCTATGTTATGGAAGTAAAGTGTTTTCGAAGTCTGGAACTTTCATCCAACGACAAAAGGCGTTCATCAAGAGACGTGATATCTGTCTCGATAGATCATTAAGGCCAAAGAAACGGCAAATATGAGGTCACTACTAATATAATTGATCATCTCTCTCAGTGAGAACCATGATAAGAAATTTGAAATAAATCTCTTTCTCTCTTAGACAGTTTCGGGCTATCTTACAGTACTGTTGGTTAGCGACAAAAAACAATTGGTTCATTTTCTTTACTCCGCACGAATTCAGACCAACCAGCGACATTTTTCGTAGCATTTTTCTGTATAAGATCTTTCCCAAAGATCACTCCAAATATATCGAAAGTATAAAATAGTTACAAGTCGTGGTGTAAACAGTCATGCAAACTTCACGAATAATCCAAAGCGGTTAATTGAGGCAAATACTTTCCGCGATTGCGTATCCACAGAAGTATGCAAAGAATAAAACACAAAGCTACATTACCCCTTTGAACACATCCGAAGATAAACTTTTCAAAGTCATCAACCTGGTTAGTGCAGTAACTTACTTCCTTACGCCTGTTACCTCAGATGGAGCACTGACCGCTAACCAGCATTCTCCAAACTATTCTTTCCTAGGCCTTCTTTTCCACTTCATTCCAGTTACTATTCATTCTTTTCAGGGTTGTCTGTAATTCTGGGCTTAATGTGTTCTTCGGTTTTAATAATAATAATTTATTCTCAAATAACAGCGTGTTACAACAGTCATGCCAATTTACTGACAGGATCAAAATGTTAAAATTGGTAATATATTTTCTGCCAAAGGATGTTCATTTAGATTACTATTTCACAAGATATACTGACCTTTTAGAGAGGGCTGATATATTTCAAATAAAATTTGGAATTCGCAGTACAAAAGCTGCCGCAAGGTATGTTGAGAATTAATGCAAATTAAGACAAGGGCTGGATAAAACAGGGATTGATGAGGTGTGCGTTGATCTACTACAAAGAATTTGGCAGATTTTAATTTGACTGACTGCTGTGTAAAATGACTGCGAGTCTCCGAGAATATCAATGATAAAATCTCAAATTCGAATCAAATGAAATACCAAAAATGTCAACAGAAAAAGTCCGTCATGTCATAGCAAAAATATGTAAACATGGAGGGATTTTCCAAAACACAAAACATTCAAAAAGGATTCTACACCGGCCCGCAAAATCCCTTCATGCAAAAAGCAAGCGTTAATGACACTTCTATTTAGGGTTCCCACTCATCCCCTAATCCACACCGGAAGAACGTGTAGGACTTACAGCAGTACGCCTACCCGCCATCCAACATAGATATGACCTATCGTGCTAACTAGGTACCTATACTTTCCCATCAGGCCCTTGATTCCCCTATCTATCGTGGCATGACCTAACGGTAGTATGAACCTTACCCTATTAACCCACACGAACATGTACAACACGTCGTAAAACTGGTCATATCCTATCCGGGAACTACATTCCCTATCATGGGGACGAGTCGCCAATCCACCACCACTTGCTCCGATCAGCAGATACAATGAAGTCCGTGATGCTAACTTATCAACAGGAATTCTTGACCCGTAGATAATATGCAAGGGTGGGATCTCCAATTTTGACATTTCATCGTCTCCAGAAGACTTTAAGTAGCATAACGTGGGATCAATATTTATCTCTCCATCTCCTGATACAGAGGAGGTTTGATCAGCATTCGTCATCGTCGGTAACTCATTTGTCACATCAGTGACATCCAGATTATTATCAACGTCATCATGATTCCGTTCTGCCAGACAAGTCGCGTCGATTCGGTCTATATTAGCATCCGTAGAGTGGAACTCTTCCATTGCTGTATAACTCATATCACTACATGAAAGAACAGCATTAGTATCGCAATTCGAAACTGATATACTCACTTGTTGTTCTTCATGTTCTGTTTCAGAGACACAAGACATATGCTCATCAATAGCATCGTCATCACACAACACTGTAGACTGGCTGTTACCATCAAACACTTTCTTCACATGATCACTCGACTGACAGTCAACCGGAATAGGAACAGTTACAGTTGCACAAGCTTGTGCATCTTCAATCAACTTAACATTCGTGACGAGGTCCGATGACGTCGAAACACTAGGAGGCTCATTCGATGAAGTTGATAAACTAGTCACTATAAGTGGACTACTGACACTTTCTGTCTCCTTATTATCGCTGTCACTACTAAGATTCTGATGGCTACTATTTCCATTGCTAGTCATAGCATCCGAAAGAGAATGAGGTTTAGGCTTCTTAATAATAATAATAATAATAATAATAATTTATTCTCAAATAACTAAGTTACAAGAGTCACGCCAGTTTACAGGCTAGATCAAATTGTCACAAATGCTTTTACAATTACTGTCAAAGTTATAGCAGTTAAATTAAGTATAAGAGACAGTTTCTGATTGCATATTTACACCATATCACTGACAGAAACAGTATTATACAGCCACATTTTCAATATTAGAGTACAAATGAGGAAGGTGCACAATAGGTTCTATTGGCGATTGGCCGAGATCAACAGTGAATTTGTTGGGAAAGGTCATATGGGACGCGCTTGATACGAGCTGTGATCCAGACAGTCATGTACATTGGGTGCATGTTCCCTAGAGTTGCCAAAGACTTCCCACCGTGAATGGGGTTCTGAAAAGGAGAAGAGAGAGAGGAAAAGGCAGCAGTGTGGCAAGTGTATATATATAACCAAAGCACTACTTAACCTGTCATGTTGAAGTAGTCAATACAGTAGTAAGTCAAGATAAAATTCATACTGACCACTTAAATTAAAGTAAATTATGGGAATATAAGAATATAACGCACAGATAAAGGAGTACAGCAAAAAGAAGGGAGAGTTGTGCAGTGTCAGGTGGATAGAAGAGAAGTCGAAGTAAGAAGCTGGATTTATGTACGTTGAAATGGAAATTCTAGTTAAAACAGTAGAGTTTGTAAAAATAAATATTTAAGGAATAAAATCTCGCACTGTCTAACTGTTTTTTTTCCTTTATTATTGAATGCCAACCTCTAAGTCATACTGTAAGCGCCTGAGTAAGAATGTTGCAGGTGTCTCGACAGAATAGCGACCTCAGCATAGTTTTGGAAACATGAACCACAGAAGTAGCAAGCGTATAAGAGCAACCTCAGTGTTACTGATTAGTCGTCTCATCAATCTAAAGAGCCGAAAGCAAACAAAATGTTCTGCCCCACAAACATGGGTTGTTTGAAGTTATCGCCCATACCATCAATGTTTGCTGGTCAGTAACTCCACCCTCCCTCCTTTTGTGTTGTTAGGCTCATGTTAAATGTTTAAAAGAAGCTATTGAGTTCTACTTGGTGTTCTATGTCTCGCATCCTGTTGAGAAACACTATTTCTGCAAGTTCCTTTCACAAACTCGTCTGGCTATTACAACTTATGAGCTATTGGTTAGGCATCAATGCTATACAGTTAACAGTTATGGAGAAATAGTAAGAATTTTCAAACAAGATATAAGCATTTTGAATGTAGTGGGGAAGATGTACTTAACTAGCTAAGCAGGAGATATAAAGAGTATCGCGGTTAAAAGCAGAGCAATAGATAACACTAAGGGGCCAAGGTAAGTCAATAGCGTGTAAGTGAGAACAGTATAATTGATAATAGGCAATGTGAAACTCACACAGTTGTAAGTGTTGATAAGGTTGCGCCCAGGAGAGTAGAGTGCATTCTAATCAACCAGTTTACAGTTGAACAGTGTCGAACGACCCAGTTAGTAGAGTAACCTGTCTATTTCAAATAAAAACTAAAGAGATTTATATTCAACTAGAAAAATTAGTGCTACTTGGGAGTGTAAAAATAACTAAATAAGACGCAGCACTGAGTTCATTGTGTTTAAAGTGTATGCAGAGCTATTAATATGAAAGCAGGGTGCGAGTGAGTTCACGAGCGCAGATGAGTCAGTGCAACTGAGAGCATCATTAAGAAGTTCAACAAACTCATGTAACCCACTTGCCATGCGTATTTTAGAGGGAAGCCTATTCCATATAAGTGCATACTTAGAGAGGAAGAAGTTTTCTCCAGTTTTGGATCTATACTTCTCAAGTTTGACCGTAGATACTTTATCTCGAAGGTTATGTGTACAAGGGCCATGGATAAGGACTAAACTGCAGGAGGAATATGTGAGCTTGTGCAGGAGTTTAAAGTAAAGGATCAGATTGGACTTAAGCCTTCTTTTCCATAATGGATCGAGCCCGAGTTCAATACATCGGGTTGGATAGTCAATGGGTGAGCTATGATTTAGGACTTTACGAGTAAATTTCCTTTGTATTCCTTCAAGTTTCAACATATCAGACAGGCGTACGTTAGAAAATAAGAAAGAGCAGTATTCAGCAATAGGTCTTACGCATGTTTTATAGAGAATTGTTCTGGATTCTCTATGAAGGAAGTTACGAAAGATGAAACCAAGTATTCTTCTCATTCGGGAAACTTCCTTCATAGAGAATCCAGAACAATTCTCTATAAAACATGCGTAAGACCTATTGCTGAATACTGCTCTTTCTTATTTTCTAACGTACGCCTGTCTGATATGTTGAAACTTGTAGGAATACAAAGGAAATTTACTCGTAAAGTCCTAAATCATAGCTCACCCATTGACTATCCAACCCGATGTATTGAACTCGGGCTCGATCCATTATGGAAAAGAAGGCTTAAGTCCAATCTGATCCTTTACTTTAAACTCCTGCACAAGCTCACATATTCCTCCTGCAGTTTAGTCCTTATCCATGGCCCTTGTACACATAACCTTCGAGATAAAGTATCTACGGTCAAACTTGAGAAGTATAGATCCAAAACTCGAGAAAACTTCTTCCTCTCTAAGTATGCACTTATATGGAATAGGCTTCCCTCTAAAATACGCATGGCAAGTGGGTTACATGAGTTTGTTCAACTTCTTAATGATGCTCTCAGTTGCTGAGACTCTTCTGCGCTCGTGAACTCACTCGCACCCTGCTTTCATATTAATAGCTCTGCATACACTTTAAACACAATGAACTCAGTGCTGCGTCTTATTTAGTTATTTTTACACTCCCAAGTAGCACTAATTTTTCTACTTGAATATAAATCTCTTTAGTTTTTATTTGAAATAGACAGGTTACTCTACTAACTGGGTCGTTCGACACTGTTCAACTGTAAACTGGTTGATTAGAATGCACTCTACTCTCCTGGGCGCAACCTTATCAACACTTACAACTGTGTGAGTTTCACATTGCCTATTATCAATTATACTGTTCTCACTTACACGCTATTGACTTACCTTGGCCCCTTAGTGTTATCTATTGCTCCGCTTTTAACCGCGATACTCTTTATATCTCCTGCTTAGCTAGTTAAGTACATCTTCCCCACTACATTCAAAATGCTTATATCTTGTTTGAAAATTCTTACTATTTCTCCATAACTGTTAACTGTATAGCATTGATGCCTAACCAATAGTTCATAAGTTGTAATAGCCAGACGAGTTTGTGAAAGGAACTTGCAGAAATAGTGTTTCTCAACAGGATGCGAGACATAGAACACCAAGTAGAACTCAATAGCTTCTTTTAAACATTTAACATGAGCCTAACAACATAAAAGGAGGGAGGGTGGAGTTACTGACCAGCAAACATTGATGGTATGGGCGATAACTTCAAACAACCCATGTTTGTGGGGCAGAACATTTTGTTTGCTTTCGGCTCTTTAGATTGATGAGACGACTAATCAGTAACACTGAGGTTGCTCTTATGCGCTTGCTACTTCTGTGGTTCATGTTTCCAAAACTATGCTGAGGTCGCTATTCTGTCGAGACACCTGCAACATTCTTACTCAGGCGCTTACAGTATGACTTAGAGGTTGGCATTCAATAATAAAGAAAAAAAACAGTTAGACAGTGCGAGATTTTATTCGTCAAATATTTATTTTTACAAACTCTACTCTTTTAACTAGAATTTCGATTTCAACGTACATAAATCCAGCTTCTTACTTCGACTTCTCTTCTATCCACCTGACACTGCACAACTCTCCCTTCTTTTTGCTGTACTCCTTTATCTGTGCGTTATATTCTTATATTCCCATAATTTACTTTAATTTAAGTGGTCAGTATGAATGTTATCTTGACTTACTACTGTATTGACTACTTTAACGTGACAGGTTAAGTAGTGCTTTGGTTATATATATACACTTGCCACACTGCTGCCTTTTCCTATCTCTCTTTTCTCATTTTCAGAACCCCATTCACGGTGGGAAATCCTTGGCAACTCTAGGGAACATGCACTCAATGTACATGACTGTCTGGATCACAGCTCGTATCAAGCGCGTTCCATATGACCTTTCTCAACAAATTCACTATTGATCTCGGCCAATCGCCAATAGAACCTATTGTGCACCTTCCTCATTTGTACTCTAATATTGAAAATGTGGCTGTATAATACTGTTTCTGTCAGTGATATGGTGTAAATATGCAATCAGAAACTGTCTCTTATACTTAATTTAACTGCTATAACTTTTACAGTAATTGTAAAAGCATTTGTGACAATTTGATCTAGCCTGTAAACTGGAGTGACTCTTGTAACTTAGTTATTTGAGAATAAATTATTATTATTATTATTATTATTACTATTAAGAAGCCTAAACATCATTATCTTTCGGATGCTATGACTAGCAATGGAAATAGTAGTTATCAGAATCTTAGTAGTGACAGCGATAATAAGGAGACAGAAAGTGTGAGCAGTCCACTTATAGTGACTAGTCTATCAAATTCATCGAACGAGCCTTCTAGTGTTTCGACGTCATTGGACCTTGTCGCGAATGTTAAGTTGATTGAGGATACACAAGGTTGTGTAACTGTAAGTGTTCCTACTTCGGTTGACTGTCAGTCAAGTGATGATGAGAAGGAAGCGTCTGATGGTAACAACCAATCTACAGTGTTGCATGATAATGATGCTATTGATGAGCATATGTTTTGTGTCTCTGAAACGGAACATGAAGAACAACAAGTGAGTTTATCAGTTTCGAATTGCGATACTAATGCTGTTCTTTCATGTAGTGATATGAGTTATACAAAAATGGAAGAGTCCCACTCTACGAATGCTAGTGCTGACCGAATCGACGCGACTTGTCTGACACAACGGAATCATGATGACGTTAATAATAATCTGGATGTCACTGATGTGACAAATAAGTTACCGACGATGACGAATGCTGATCAAACCTCCTCTGTATCAGGAGATGGAGAGATAAATATTGATCTCATGTTATGCTACTTAAAGTCTTCTAGAGACGAAGAAATGTCAAAATTGGAGATCCCACCCTTGCATATTATCTATGGGTCAAGAACTTCTGTTGATAAGTCAGCATCACGGACTTCATTGTATCTGATGATCGTGGCAAGTGGTGGTGGATTGACGACTCATCCCCATGATAGGGAATGTAGTTCCCAGATAGGATATGACCAGTTTTACGACGTGTTGTACATGTTCGTGTGGGTTAATTGGGTAAGGTTTATACTACCGTTAGGTCATGCTACGATAGATAGGGGAATCAAGAGCCTGATGGGATGGTATAGGTACCTAGTTAGCTTGATAGGTCATATCCATGTTGGAGGGTGAGAAGGCGTACTGCTGTAAGTCCTACACGTTCTTCCGGTGTGGAATAGGGGATGAGTTAGAACCCTGAATTGAAGTGTCATTAACGCTTGCTTTTTTGCATGGAGAGATTTTGCGGGCCGGTGTAGAATCCTTTTTGAATGTTTTGTTTTTTGGAAAATCCCTCCATGTTTACATATTTTTGTTATGACATGACGGACTCTTTCTGTTGACATTTTTGGTATTTTATTTGATTCCCATTTGAGAATTTATCATTGTATATTGTCGGAGACTCGCAGTCATTTTACACAGCAGTCAGTCAAATTAAAATCTGCCAAATTCTTTGTAGTAGATCAACGCACACCTCATCAATCCCTGTTTTATCCAGCCCTTGTCTTAATTTGCATTAATTCTCAACATACCTTGCGGCAGCTTTTGTACTGCGAATTCCAAATTTTATTTGAAATATATCAGCCCTCTCTAAAAGGTCAGTATATCTTGTGAAATAGTAATCTAAATGAACATCCTTTGGCAGAAAATATATTACCAATTTTAACATTTTGATCCTGTTCCAGTAAATTTTGGCATGACTGTTGTACCACCGCTTTTCTTTGAGAATAAATTATTCTTATTAAAACCGAAGGAACACATTAAGCCCAGAAGTTACAGACAACCCTCGAAAAGAATGCATAAGTAACTGCGAATGAAGTGGAACAAGAAGGGCCTAGGAAGAATAGTATTTGGAGAATGCTGGTTTAGCGGTCAGTGCCTCCATCATGCAGGTAACAAGGCGTAAGGAAGTAAGTTACTGCACTAACCAGGTTGATGACTTTGAAAAGGTTTATCTTCTGGATGTGTTTCAAAGGGTAATGTAGCTTTGTGTTTTATTCTTTGCCTACTTTCTTGTGGATACGGCAATCGCGGAAAGTATTTGCCTCAATAACCGCTTTTGATTATTCGTGAAGTTTGCATGACTGTTTACACCACGACTTGTAACTATTTTATACTTTCGATATATTTGGAGTGATCTTTGGGAAAGATCTTATACAGAAAAAATGCTACGAAAAATGTCGCTGGTTGGTCTGAATTCGTGCGGAGTAAAGAAAATGAACCAATTGTTTTTTGTCGCTAACCAACAGTACTGTAAGATAGCCCGAAACTGTCTAAGAGAGAAAGAGATTTATTTCAAATTTCTTATCATGGTTCTCACTGAGAGAGATGATCAATTATATTAGTAGTGACCTCATATTTGCCGTTTCTTTGGCCTTAATGATCTATCGAGACAGATATCACGTCTCTTGATGAACGCCTTTTGTCGTTGGATGAAAGTTCCAGACTTCGAAAACACTTTACTTCCATAACATAGCTTAAAAAATTATCTCTCAACAGTTTATTACTAGCGTACCAAAAGATTCATTGGTCACAATATCAGTATTCGCAAAGCGCAGTAAGAAAAATACCAAGTGTATAAGGTTATCTAGAAGGAGAAAAACATAATACCCATCTCGCATGTTACACTTCGTTGTGCAAGACTTTTAGAATCCTTTTTGAATGTTTTGTGTTTTGGAAAATCCCTCCATGTTTACATATTTTTGCTATGACATGACGGACTTTTTCTGTTGACATTTTTGGTATTTTATTTGATTCCAATTTGAGATTTTATCATTGTATATTGTTATTATTTCTATATTTTGTACTTATATTGAAGTTTTTGTGTTTGCTTCTGATCTGTATATATGTTGTTTAAATTTGATCTTTAATATGGCTACAGCCATATTTGGATTGATGCAGTGGCCGCTGGACTTAGCGTCACTTATCTATCACTGTTTCTGATACTCTTCGGAGTAATTGTATCCTGGAAGAGCATTATTTCCAGGTAATGCTTTGTATTTCCATGTTTTATTTAAATAAGACGCTTTCTCCTAGAATTTTTGTCCTTTTTGATTTGTTGGGACCTGGGACTGGGAGAATCGTACAGGAGTGCACCTGTTGGAACCCAATTGGAACGGCCACTGTAGAAATTCATTTACAAGACTTTAGTTACATAACTACAACCAATCATGTTTTGCAAAACTAAATGAATTTTAACGTCATTTTCTAAGCACTATCGAAACTGTTGTCAACGTTGCTAAGTGTTCAGTACTAACGACACTGTAAACAATACCCCCCCTATCTGAAGGGTCACTCCTATTTTTGAGTTCGCTGGAGTCGGAGTGCGGATCGGCCGCTACATTAGGGGTAAAAGATAAACCCATTATGACGAAGAGTTCCAGTTGGATTCAGTGTGGCATCTATTTGGAAACATTTTTACAAGAATCAACACCGGCTGAGCAAATTACAATCGCATTTATATAAAACTCAAGTGTTTTTATTGCTCTTCTGAACAAAGCTTCCTCGTTTCGCCTTCTCTATCAATACCTTTGCAGGAGTAACGAGTGTGACCAAATGCGCCCCAGTCACCGAGAAGATCATGACTGGATCTGAGGGCGTTTAAATGCCTACGTTTGCCATTAGTGTTCAGCGTCTATAAAGCATTAACGACGAGCTGTGTAATATCTAAAGTGATGCTTTGTATATTGGATGCTTCGTATTCGAATAATATACTTTCTCCATAACTTAGCTTCTTTTCCATTATTTAGTTGTATATTCCTTTGTCAAAGATCGATAATCCATGTTCGTAGTTATTCGCAAGATTCTCTGATGACAAGCAATTCAATGAAAGGCGATTTGATGGGATATATGACTAGCCAACATGACGCTGAGGAGCTAACCTCATTCCAGGCAGTCAGCACGGCACAGCATTCTATTCGATCTGGACTGATATAGCTAATCAGTAGCTTTGACCACTTACTTTTGCTGACTCTCTCTCACTAACGTTCGTAATCGAGAATCAGTTTAACTCTCTGCTAAGAAATCCTGGTATAAGCTTAATTGAACAGTTATGTTTGAAAGAAATCCGAGCATAACTGTACAAAAGTAACGTTAATACACAAACAAGAATGATAATAAATGCCATCAGAAACATCGTCTATAAATTCAAACATATTGTTTCTGTATTAATAAACTTTCCGCTTTTGAATATCCTCTGTCATAATAGTAAGTTGTTCTGATTACCGTACTGTTGATTTGTTCTTGTTAACCTATCTAGATACATGAGTTACAGATGATCTAATATGAAGGAATAAGTCTAAGTAGTCAGGCCCCTATTTTTCCATCATACGTGAAGTGACCCTGAACGCGCGTTGTGACCTGACAATATTCGGTTGCAGGTAATCTACAATGGTCGCCCCATCGATGCTGGGTGTCCGGATGATAAACCGAGTCCGGTTGGTAGACGCAGCACTTCCTTCAGCGGCGTCGGACAAAGCCCACTTGTGCCAATTCGCCAAGCACGGAAAAAATAAATTTCCAGGATTTTTGTCATAACTGCATTGCCGAATTTCATCTGATATGTGGGGAAATTTGTGCTAACAATTCTTTCTTAATTGCATATTATGCAGTGGTTGCTCTAACCTTAGTTCTCTGGGTTCAAGGTTGATTTTTTGAAAGGTTTTATAAGGTTCAGAAACTTAACTATTAAACATAAAAGGTGTACGCTGTAGGTAATACTCCAACTACTGTGAAGATATGCGCACATAGGCGGCTCACATTACCTTCGTGGAAGCCATAGTATGTACTGTTAAACTAGAATGACCTGAGTTTCAAGACGGAAGTGCAAGATATTTAATTTTAAAAATTTACCTGCATGTTCGTAACCTCATAAATAATCTAGTAAACATGCTTAAAAATGTCTGAGAACACACTACAGAATCTCTGTTTGCCTTTTCCAGACTATATTACACCATGTATGTTAGGCGGGCAGGTTGATAGTCGTGGGGTACCGCGCCAAAATACATGTGATGGTTCGCATGTTTCGGCTATGAACCTATACAAAACTTAGTAGAACCATCTCCACTGTTCATTTTACTATGGCCTCTCAAAATCATATTCGCAAGTGGCAACGAAATCGAGGGGCAGGCGAAGATTTAGTACCTCCTTCTTTTGATGATAATAAAGAATATCCAAAACACATACATGAGATTGTAGATCGCATCAGTTCCTTAACATGGAAGTAGCAGATCCTATCAGAATTGTTGCAGAAAAGGTTGAACATTAAGGTGAGCAAGTTGGTAAAGATTGTTATATTACATATTGGAGTAACGTAATAACTGTCTTCTCACTAGACATACTGCTGCATCCATCTGTCTAAAAGTAAATTCCCGTTGACATAGTCGATCATAATACATCCTCTCCAAGAAACCGCTTAAAGTAATCTCAAAGCTTGTCACTGTGTACAGATTGTTAGGTTGCCGTGTCCTAACTTGATGGCTTTTATTAGTACCCATTAAAAGTTACTTTTATATTATTTAAGTAACGCATTCGACATCTAAGTTGCATAACCCCGAAAAATTTAACAATTTCATTGGTGATAGTTTCTGTTTGTCTGTTGTCACATTCAGACTGGACCAATTAACTAACATTGTTTCAGCTCTTTTTCTCACTCATACACCTTCAAAAACATCCTGTTTTAAATACTTGTACTAATTTAACTTTATTCAATCTTTTTTATATGTCCTATCGTATTTAGAATTGTGACGGTGAAAACTATGTGTTCATTTTCGTGGATATGGAGTAGATATTTGTTACGTTGTTAAGTTCATTTTAACCCCCCCCCACTATATTTTTATTTAACGGATTAAAACCATCAAATAGAACTTAAGAAATTGGTTGTTCATGTTATTTCTCATGCATCACACATGCCAAAAACTGTGCACCAGAAATTGTACTTTGATTCACTGTGTTCTAACATCTTGCCACGCATTTTTTGTATATTCATACATTTGAGTAAGCCTGATTTTCAAATTTGGTTAACTATTTCCAGTAGTTCATGTAGCTTATTTAAGATTTGTGTTTTGGATCTCTGTTGGAATTATGGTACTGACCGTAGTTCGTGTAGGGAAAAAGATCTCAATGACTTGACGAACTCTTCAGTGCTAATCACTTTCGGAGTTTTGTTTACAATGCTGTTATCATTGGGAAGTATTTAATTTCTTGGTTACCCATATCAGTACCCTCACCATTCTAGAAGACAAGTCATTGTTAGTTACAGACCTAAATAATACATACACAGTCCCTGATAATGATAAAAGCGGAAACAGTATTAATACTATTACGAAGTGTTATTCAATGTTATACATTTAATACAACATGAAGTTCTCAGTCTACACTATTACTAGAAGTTTCTCTAACGGTTTTTATAGCAAGAAAATCAAATATTTCTGCGTACGTGTGTATGTAAAATAACTAAAATTTTATAGAACCAAAGTTAGTATTTTTTACAAAATAGGAATCTATACACTTGTGATGTAAAGGGAAGAACAACAAAGCAATAACAACCAAGTAGTCAAGGCCTTAAACTAGATTGAGTTAATCCCTCCTGTATACTAATGGGCATATAAATCAAAGTACGAAACTTCAATGTGTCCAAGATCATAAGTTTTTGGTTAGAACCACTCTTACAACCTATTCATAGCGTTACAAATATAGTATATAGGGTATTGTAGAGTTATTATACTTTCACTTGGGTTCTTAGTGTATATGTGTGCCATTTTTACTGGAAGATGGACAGGGAGGGGTGAATATGACGTGGATAGTGTTTGCCTGCCAAAATACCACTGGTTAGTTGTTTGGGGGGTTTCAAATATCTGTCCACAGCCACATTATTGACATCAAGCGATTCACCATACACCTTTTTAACTGCTTCCAGATAGGGGTAATCAAATGAGACATCAGTTCGTGAAAATAGCGACTATTGAATAGCTATGTAGGTTAGTCCATACTATCTATTTGGATGCCGTGTGATTGTATCTAACGGTTAGAAACTTTAGGTGACGTGGCCCAAATATGTTCGCGAAAGTGCACTTGCATTCACTCTTTGCCTTCCTTTAGACTTCCAAGTTCCTCATAAATTTTTCTTTCATCACTGCACTATCTAATACTTTTTTTCCCGAATGGTATCTTGGATGTCTTATCTTTTATATTACTATTAATACTGATACTACCTGTATTGCTCTGGGATTCGTTTTGGCACTTAAAACAATGCGCACATGTGCTTGATTGTACGTTACGTATAACTGGCTTCCTTCAGCGCAGCTTGAAATACAGCAAAACGTTCGTTTGCAAGAATAGTGGGGAACAGTAAGGGACAATAGGTAGTATACAAGAATTTGGGTCATAAAAGTAAGTGTTCAGTAATGCCGAAATCATGTGACCTCGTTGAATAATAAGTCAGACGAAAGAACATAACTATTAACTCCCGAAGCTCACATAGGTGTAGCAGAATTAAAACGATAAATAGCTGGTAGAACGCGAAATCGCACCATGAGTATAAATGATAGCTGGATCTAGGTGACGGTGAAACGAGAGTAGCGCCACAAGCCAAAGTAGAGTGCTTCCTTACTGCTGTAATCTTCAAAACAAACGTTGAACATAAATTTTCATGTAATTCACCAGAAGGTTTTATATGATTTTTGTCATACCTGTCTAGCTCAATTCGAATACGAAAATATGATAAATAATCCAAAATTCTTCTTTCAAGAAAGTCTAGTGTGATAAACGATTAAATTTCCAAATGTTTCTTTATAATTCTTAATTATCCAACTGTAATTGGTCTTTAATCAAAAGGTAATAGATAATTCCAGAATATAAACGTTCATAGGAATATTTCCAGACTGTAAATGAATTTCTACAGTGGTCGTTCCAATGGGTTCCAACAGGTGCACTCCTGTACGATTCTCCCAGTCCCAGGTCCCAACAAATCAAAAAGGACAAAAATTCTAGGAGAAAGCGTCTTATTTAAATAAAACATGGAAATACAAAGCATTACCTGGAAATAATGCCTCTTCCAGGATACAATTACTCCGAAGAGTATCAGAAACAGTGATAGATAAGTGACGCTAAGTCCAGCGGCCACTGCATCAATCCAAATATGGCTGTAGCCATATTAAAGATCAAATTTAAACAACATATATACAGATCAGAAGCAAACACAAAAACTTCAATATAAGTACAAAATATAGAAATAATAACAATATACAATGATAAAATCTCAAATTGGAATCAAATAAAATACCAAAAATGTCAACAGAAAAAGTCCGTCATGTCATAGCAAAAATATGTAAACATGGAGGGATTTCCAAAACACAAAACATTCAAAAAGGATTCTAAAAGTCTTGCACAACGAAGTGTAACATGCGAGATGGGTATTATGTTTTTCTCCTTCTAGATAACCTTATACACTTGGTATTTTTCTTACTGCGCTTTGCGAATACTGATATTGTGACCAATGAATCTTTTGGTACGCTAGTAATAAACTGTTGAGAGATAATTTTTTAAGCTATGTTATGGAAGTAAAGTGTTTTCGAAGTCTGGAACTTTCATCCAACGACAAAAGGCGTTCATCAAGAGACGTGATATCTGTCTCGATAGATCATTAAGGCCAAAGAAACGGCAAATATGAGGTCACTACTAATATAATTGATCATCTCTCTCAGTGAGAACCATGATAAGAAATTTGAAATAAATCTCTTTCTCTCTTAGACAGTTTCGGGCTATCTTACAGTACTGTTGGTTAGCGACAAAAAACAATTGGTTCATTTTCTTTACTCCGCACGAATTCAGACCAACCAGCGACATTTTTCGTAGCATTTTTCTGTATAAGATCTTTCCCAAAGATCACTCCAAATATATCGAAAGTATAAAATAGTTACAAGTCGTGGTGTAAACAGTCATGCAAACTTCACGAATAATCCAAAGCGGTTAATTGAGGCAAATACTTTCCGCGATTGCGTATCCACAGAAGTATGCAAAGAATAAAACACAAAGCTACATTACCCCTTTGAACACATCCGAAGATAAACTTTTCAAAGTCATCAACCTGGTTAGTGCAGTAACTTACTTCCTTACGCCTGTTACCTCAGATGGAGCACTGACCGCTAACCAGCATTCTCCAAACTATTCTTTCCTAGGCCTTCTTTTCCACTTCATTCCAGTTACTATTCATTCTTTTCAGGGTTGTCTGTAATTCTGGGCTTAATGTGTTCTTCGGTTTTAATAATAATAATTTATTCTCAAATAACAGCGTGTTACAACAGTCATGCCAATTTACTGACAGGATCAAAATGTTAAAATTGGTAATATATTTTCTGCCAAAGGATGTTCATTTAGATTACTATTTCACAAGATATACTGACCTTTTAGAGAGGGCTGATATATTTCAAATAAAATTTGGAATTCGCAGTACAAAAGCTGCCGCAAGGTATGTTGAGAATTAATGCAAATTAAGACAAGGGCTGGATAAAACAGGGATTGATGAGGTGTGCGTTGATCTACTACAAAGAATTTGGCAGATTTTAATTTGACTGACTGCTGTGTAAAATGACTGCGAGTCTCCGAGAATATCAAGGCTAATAGTTAAGGCGCACAATGAGGTGCTAAGAATGAAGGAAATAGAAAGGGCCAAGGAGCAGAACAGAAAATTTTCGTGTCATGAGTCATGAACCAAAAGATTTTTGCGAATAAAACATAATTTGTTTTATCCTACTAGATTGGAATAGCCATAAGTGAACAAAATGTTCTGCCTCACACACATGGGTTGATCGTGGTTATCGCCCCACTGTAATGAGTGCCGGTCAGATACACAATCCTTCCGCCTTTTGTGATGTTAGGCTTTCTCATATTTAGTTGTAGGTTTTTATTGATGTTTTATTCAAAGCTTTTTTGTATACTTTGTCGAAATACACTTTATAGATAGAATGGGTAAGCAGCGGACGAAAGGTGGCGAAGAAAAAGTAGTGTTAGAAATTCCTCAGTAAGGCGATAGGCAAATAGGAAAGCAAGGTGTTTGAATGTTAATGAATTGGGGATACAGAGATTTATTATAATAAAGATAATAATAATATTTATTCTCAAATAACAGTACGTTACAAGAGACATGCCAGTTTACAGGCTAGATCTAAATGTCACAAATGCTTTCGCAATTACTGTAAAAGTTATCGCAGTCAAATTAAGCATAAGAGTCACACATTTATATTATGTCACTGACAGAAACAGTATGATGCAGCCACATTTTCAATAGGAGAGTACAAATAGGGAAGGTGCACAGTAGGTTTCTTTGGCGGTTTGTTTAGATCAATAGTAAATTTGTTAGGAAAGTTCACTTGGAACGCGCTCGATAAAAGCTGTAATCCAGAAATGCATGTACATAGGGTGCATATTCCCTAGAGGCTCCATGAATTTACCACTGTGAATAGGGTTCTCAAAAGAGAGAAAAGATGGGGAGAAAAAAGGCAGCAGCGTGGCACTGCTTAACCTGTTATATTGAGGTAGAAAATGCAGTGGTACATCAAGATAAAATTCATACTGACAACTATAATAAAAGTAAATTATAACAATATAACCTACAAATGAACGAAGGAAATGTCAAGTGGATAGAAGAAAAACTGAAGTAATAAGCTGGATTCAGTTACGTTGAAACCGAAATTTCAGTTAAAAGAGTAGATTTTGTAAAAAAACCATTGATAATTAAAAATTTTCACTGTCTAAATTTTGTTTTATATTTAATGACAACCTCTAAATCAAACTGTATTAAGCTGAACAAGAAGCAACTCACATTGGTGCAAGAAGCTTGAGATCCAAGTGATCGCCAGTAATTTATCAGCATCTACAGGTTTTGTGTTACATTCGTCATTAGGTACGCTTGAAGCTTTTACGGGTTCACAGTAATCAATAAACGTGAACGAGACAATGAACCAGCCTCCAGGTAGGCTATCTTTATCCGAAACGTCAAAAGAGAAGTCTTCATAAGCGTAGAAAGTATATTCTACAAATACCCAGTAAGCACAATACAATCAAGCACACAACTCTCGTTTATTTATACATCACAGAAACGTCCTTGGGACGGTTACAAAAACAGCACACTAAAGTACACAGCAGCCAATCACAGCCAAGGATTTTCCTGGTTGGAAATGAAATCTCAAGGTCAACTAAGCAGCCCATGCTCGCGAACATGAAATCCAAAACAAGGCATCTATCGTGCGAGTTCTGCGGGTCTAACGTCCCCAGAATTTTGAAGTTTGTCTGTCTACCAGGAAGATGAACCTAAAGTGATGCGAAAGATAAGTAGTTAATGATGCGACTCCAAACGTTAGGTGTAGAAGCATAATGCACGACCTACTGCTGTTAATAGGAGTGGGGGGATTTGTTTGTCATTTCATGATACGCCCACAAATGGCAATAGGGGTACATTATATTCGTGGTCTGTTAATAGTTTTTCAAGGTAAATCTGGATGATAAGTGGACCTTGAAAGAGTACGTTTAGGTTCTCTGAGTTCTGGAAACAGTTGGTAAATCCTTTTGGCATGTAACAACTGCGTTGCTGGTTACTTGAACCTCGCATTTGTACACAGACACGGATACAATTTGGTAATATGTTCCTCAATAAACCGTACCAAGTTGCGAAGAAATCACAAAGTAATCTATCCGATATTTTTATTCTGCATCAATTTTTTTTTATTCCATGCTCTTTCTTATTTTAATGCCCCTCAATTTCGGAATTCTATCTCGTGTGGCTGCCCAAAACCACTACAATTTCTATCTCTCGATTAGGATATATGATTTGCGTTTCTGTTAATTTCACTTTACAGTCGCTGTTTACTAAAAATCTGCAATCCTTATCATTGTTGTTATTATCGGCTTCAGCATTATGAAACATATAATCGATTTTCATTACGAAAAACGTATCATATATTTCTCGTTTTATGTCACTGCAAGTGGTTTTCCTGAGAAGAGTGCTCTTTCATGAACCGGAAAATTTTGTTTTTATGCTACAGTAATCATTTTTCCTCCACTTCAAATTCATCACAAACGCAAGAATTGTCAGACGTTTGCTAAATAATAACGATGCCACAGATTTTCAGAAGTGGGCCATGCATTAGTCCATAATATCTTTTCCACCACCGATGCTCAAAGTGAAGTCAAACCAGAAGTCCGTAATAAAGAGAGTCGAAGGTGTGATTTAACAATGATTGGGATGTCGAAAAATGAATAAACCAAACTTACTTATTCATGCGAAGAGATTCAATGTACAGGGTACCTTCATTGTGATCTGGTGTGGATGCGTAACCTCGTACCTTCAACCATGATGTGTCCGGTGAGACTAATGACGTGAGCATCACAAAACATTTATTTTCATGATTAGTTTTTTTAAGACACGTCTCAATCACGGAAGTTGCGAATACAATTTTCAGTCCTAGACTGAAACAAATGTCATACTTTAACCTAAGAGACCTTTTTGTTTTACCTCTATGAACTATCACAGTCATTATCGATCTGTGGGGATTTAAGTATTCCCACTGGTTTTTTATGTAGGCTTAAGAAAAGTACTGCTGCTAATCATGTGAAAAGTATTGGTACCGGCCCCGCTCTCCACATTATGGATCTGATGCCAACTGATATCATGGTAACATCCGGGTGTATTCGTTATTCTACAGTTATCGGCCAGTTTCTGTGAAGGTAGACAAGTTCTCACTTAACTATATATAACTAATTATTCTCTGTCTTGCCTTACCATTACTCTTCTGCTTTGCGAATCCCTTTATTTAATCCTAGATCTCTTTACATCATCAAATACCTTATATATCTTCTACTCCTTTGGAATCCAGGCACTGAAAGTATCAGAGCAACCTAAAACAGACCATCCTTTCTAAATGATCAAATATTATTTTCTGCTTTGATATGGAGAAAATTATAATTTCATCAAGGAGTACACTGTTGTGACTTTCAGTATTATGGCGAAGAGAAGAACTTTTTGAAGTAGCACAACTGGTTACTTGATTGAACATGTATTGATATTAAGAACTGGAAAAAGAAATATTGATCTACTTACTGTACTCAGGTGCTACATCTTAGATCGTACACCTCATGGAGAAGAAGACTATAGTCTAGTGAATCTTCATATTATTGCACAACATTGCCCTTTATGTATTTAAGATCTATACACGTACTAATCTTACTGTCAATCTCCTACCAGTTCACCATCTTCCATATATACTTTAATGTCCTAAGATCAGTTTGTTTAGATTTGAATGGTCTTATAAATATTAAATTGACAAATACGTCTAATAACTTGCCAGGTCCTAATAAATATCCTGTTTGGCTGAAGCTCTTTTTGATGGAAGTGCGACAACCAGTCATGGTACTGGAGTTGTTTTTCTGTGACTGGTACTTTAAAGACTCATATTCTAGACCTTGTAACAGACTTGCTACCCTATTTCTAGTTAGTTCAAAATCTTATGATTGAACTAACGTGATCGAATTTGACTGCATAAAACAGTAATAAAGTAACAACGATAGCATTGACCAAGCTTTATGGACGTCTAAATTCTTAACGATCTTTAACCACTTTTTCTAAATTATCAAACACTCTTTGCATGCTGTAAACCAGCCTTTCCTTCACACGTCAACATACATCGCAACTGATTTTCGCAATCTGATAGTGGTTTCACTAAAGATTCTTCGTTTTCAGAATGCAGTTCAGTGCAGTGCCGATTAAAACCAGGTCTAATCATATGGAAGGTTCTATGTAATGCAATACGTTCCATTTTACAGGCATTTCTAAGTCACAGTTAAAAACTTCACAGTTTTAGTTTATAAACCACTGAATTAGTAGATTTCATGATAGAAGCTAGGACCTTATGTAACAGAAAATATTCTTTCAGCCAATTTAGTTCAAAAGGACTGTTGACATCACAATTAGCTCGTAATATCGACTTAACTACTCATTCGAAGGCGTTAGCAAACGAAACAATCCAGCTTTTAACTATTTACGCGAGTACACGTAAAAATGTTTGCACTTAAGAAAGTTTTACAAATGAATCTGGAACTAATTAAAAAGTGAACCTTTGATTAAACTAATCTCTTAGTGGTGCAGTGATTAAAGCAGTTAGCAATAGGAGTATTCGTCAATGAGATTTGTCACTAAGTAAAAGAAGTACAGATTTTCTTCTAATAAAGTAATTTTGTTCTCTATACATTGGATAAATCTGAAGCTATCTGACAACGCTTATGATCTTATTTATGCATTTTCAAATCCATTTCTGTAAGTTATGTTTCACTTCACAATTGAACGATGTACATCATGTTGAACATAGACAGTCTTCGAAAAGATTAATAATATCATGAAAAACAAAGTTTTTTACAATTCCAGAAAGTTTTCAAATGAATCCATTTGCATTTTGATCTGACTGTTTCTTGACAACGTTTTAATACTTGGTTGTGCAAACTTACCTCCTGTTCAATTGTTCGTTCAACAATTGACCATTCAAATTCGACCTCGAATTGTCTCTTGAACACGAGGATATAGAACATGATATTGGCCAACAAGGTTGCGACTGCGTCATTTGATCAGCTGGCTGCGGGTGGTAGGTTTTTGTTGAATGTTTGATGGGAACATGTTTTAAGAGTTAAAATAAGAGGAATTAGAGCTCGTTGTTTAGTACTCGTTGTTAGATATTACTTGGATGTAGGGTTTTTTTAAACATGGAGTTTAGGTTCTTCTACTTAGTTTTATAATGTAGTCTCACTTTAAACTTCAGGAGGCTGTGCGGCCTACGTCAGTCCTGAAAATGGTTGTCTTTGAGTCGATTCAACTTCCTTTTGCATGCATCGACAGACGGAGCTTCTGTCTCATGTCCAGGTAACGAGTTCCATTCGTCGATTCCTTGTGAAAGTCAATGATCAGCTGTCAATTAATTTTTACAGTGCTTGTAAGCGTTTCCCAAGTTTCCTCGTGATCCATTTAGGAAAAGCCATATCACAACGGCGGTAGGTATACTGTCTTACTCAGACACTGACCAAATACGAAACCAATTTTTCGAGAAAGAAAACCTGGTTAGATAAATACCTTAGGATCTTTAAACATCTGGCAAATTATTGCATCTGCCTGTTTTCACTCATTACGTTCTCTGATTAGTGGTTTTAAATAACGCAGTCGATCCTATACGTTATGGGATATTCGGGGGGAACGATTGTAACTTCGCTAAATCACGAAAGAAGAACATTAGGAGTCTGAATACACTAAAATATTTTATGACCATGAGTAGCCCTATGCCTACAAATGTGATTGATACATGTAAACAATACATCCGGTTAAAAAAATTAGTATGGAAGTAGCGAAGAACTGTTTAGAATACTGTAAACGAGCGATCGATACATTTAGTCTCTAGCCTTCCTGCGAGTCATACATCTATGTAAAATGCTTTGTAATTAACTCATATTTTTGCAAGCGATAGTATGCATTCCAAGTACTAAGTTTAAGTAGTTTGTAACGTAATGGTTCATAATAATCTGTTTTTAGCCGATTCAACTCATTCACATAGATATTAACAGCAAAACGTAAGACGTTCAGTCCCTTGACCACTTAATGTTCGCAGTGTTGAGAGTATTGATTACATCTAGGGGGTGTTGTGCGAAAGAGAGAAATAAATAAGTACGTAATACAAACTTTTCAGTTTTTGGACCAGTTTTACCTCGAATTCGAATGACTAACTGCATTAATCTTTTGTCCATGAAAGTTATCTCGACAAGCTGTCAAACAGCATCCATAAACCCTATTCATTTTTGCCTTTAGGGAACAAATGTGCGTTTATATAATTTAATTACTCATTTCTACAGCCGTAAAACAAAAGATTGGTCCCCGTAACATTGTCTAACTTGTTCTTCATGAGTATATACAGATCTGTACTTCTGGCCACACTTGGTGTTGCCTGTTGATTAATTTTGTCAACCAGAATTTTTCAGTCAGTTCCTGTGCTCCCATTCACGTTACATCGCGTTATTGTTTTGAATATTGTGACGAGCTGTAACCTGACCACAGTGATACCTAATATCATAAAACAAAATTTCAGCAACTCTGTAAATTAATCAATTCTCATTCATGTAGATCATAAAGCTATGCTTTGTGTACACAGTTCTATAGTTCCATGACTAGTAGAGTCGTAGAAATGAATATGTGACTTTTGGTTTACAAATGTTAGCAGATTATAAGACATTTAAAAATCAAACTAAATCACCCTATGCTCATATAGATTGAGTAATAATATTATTACAAGTAACTTGAAATTTGCCTCGGTACTACCTTTATTATAATCTAACACTTATTACTGTCTTTACATCAACAGTGTTTTCGCCTTTCTATCTCATTTTCGTGCACAGCTAACTCTGTTACTCATACATAACACCGTACTAGTGTTATTAAATGCTTTAGTTTAGGTATTATTGATTATGGACCTCCAAATAGCATCATACATATTTACCACCCTAAGCAGCAATGCAAGCATGTTTGGGATGCGGTTTTCCCCGTCGAAATGCAAAATGTTGCTTCAAGATTGGGTTTCATCAGCACCTGAACTAGTGATAGGGAGTGAAGTAGTCGAACGTGTAGATCGCTTCACTTATCTTGGTAGTCTCATCAGTGCTGATGGCCTGGTGACTGACGAAATCTCAGCTCGGATACAAAAGGCTCGATTGGCTTTTGCCAACCTGCGTCACTTATGGCGTAGGCGAGATATCCGTTTGCTGACTAAAGGACAAGTGTACTGTGCAGTGGTTCGCTCCGTCCTACTGTACAGAAGCGAGACTTGGCCGTTAAGAGTAGAAGACTTCCGTAGGTTACTAGTCTTCGATCATCGATGTCCGAAGCATTGCTCGTGTATCCTGGGACAACCGTATAAGCAATGCTGTCGTTAGGAAACGAGTACTAGGCAAGGATGGCAGATCAATCGATGAAGTGGTGAAACTTCATCAGTTGAGGTGGTTGGGACATGTCTTGCGTATGCCGAACCACCGACTGCCTCGACGAGCTATGTTTTGTAGTGTAGGAGTAGGTTGGAAGAAAGTTAGGGGCGGCCAGACGAAAACATGGCAGAAATCCATGAAGTCATTGACGAGTGTACTGAGCCATGTCAGTAGTTGTCGACTACCTGGTTGGGGTCCGCGAGATGATAGTAACCGATGGTTAGAGACCTTGAATGACATGGCTCAAAACCGTTTGCAATGGCGCAGGTGCATCCACTTTTTGTGTTCTATGAAATTCTATGCTTCTGCATCCCTCGTAGTCTCTACCTTTCTCCTAAATTTATCTTACTGAATTATACTTCTCGAATCATATCTTCGCTCCCTAATCTTCTACATTACTGCAATTACTTCTATTATTTCTATCACTCTTGGATTTGAACTGACAGTTGCGTCTCTGTGCTGATGGGGGATGGCAACCTGAACTGATGTACTTACGTACGAAGTTTGCGTTGTATCTGTCTATCTGTCTATACATATTCACTAAGCATCAGTCAATGTTCGCTGTCATTAATCATATCAGTCCATAGGTATCATAAAGAGCGAAACTAAATGTGACGAATGCCTCGTAATATCCACATCATAACTTGTTCCTATCATGAACAGTTACCAACCTTATCCGAAGACCAGTCTTTCAAAATGTGCGATAAGGCGATGATACAGGGTGATTGGTCAAATTGTGGAGATTAACCTCTGAAAACGAAAGCAAATTACTTTTTACTGGTTTCGCTGCTAGTGTTCTCTGAAAAATTAAGGGCGAAGTAATAAGATAATCGAGCCATTACACACGTTAAAATTTTCTCCTCTTGCATAATTGTATGGTTCTTAATCTATTCCTTAACTGTTAGTATATTTCTTTTCTTATAGGCATTAGAATTATATATAATCAGCCACAACATGCGATTCTAGGCGATCACAGAAGTATCCCTCAAGAAGGTAAGTACAAATTTACGTCCTACCAACATCAGAAACTAGATTACTTATATTTCATTTAATTTATGACAAAAAATAAGTTAGTAAGTTAATAGTTCCCTTATTCTGAATTCTCGAGTATCCGGTATTTAGTCTGTAACAAACTAATGAATACTACATTTTTTCGTCAGTGGTTCTTTAATTGTGCTCTGTGTAAGCCGACTGTAGCTGTTACATTGACGTGGTCGGGCTTGCCTATAGTGATGAACCAATCGAGCCATATTGTTTGGGACAAATGTTCTTGAATGTTCTACCATAACAGGCACGTCGATTGGAGAATGGTGAGACTAAAAGCAGCAACTGAAAGTCTGAGGGCGAAGTCGTACTGCTGACTGCAGAGGAGAGTGACAGCAGTAAGGTGTTTCCCTCGGACAACCAGCATATGCAGCGATGCTACCTTCTCACAAGGAAGGAAGGGTTAGAAAATGTCGACCCTGAAAATTTCACACCTCATCTTGCGTAACGGATTTCCGTGTCCGGCGGTATGGCCTGTAAAACGAGAGCGGAGCTAAAACATCAAAAACTTCTCATGAAAATGCAGTGTGTGACTGGCCTCAAGCAGTTGTCTCTCGGAAGGATTTGATTTTGACCAATTTGGTCTCGTGCTGTTACAGGTATGAGGGTGGTTGTCACTTCTCGGCTGCCCACACAATGGAAGGGTGCTTCTTGAGGAACCTGAAACAGAAGAGCCCAAGGGACAACTGCTTGAGGCCAGCCACGCACGGCCTTTTCATGAAAGGTTTATTGAGTATTAGCTCCTCTCTTTTTAAAAGCCCTTATTGGGCAACCCTTCCTTCCTTGTGAGAAGGCAGTATCGCTGCAGATGCTGGTTGTCCGAGGGAAACACCTTACTGCTGTCACTCTCCTCTGCAGTCAGCAGTACGACTTCGCCCTCAGACTTTCAGTTGCTGCTTTTAGTCTCACCATTCTCCAATCGACGTGCCTGTTATGGTAGAACATTCAGGAACATATGTCCCAAACAATATGGCTCGATTGGTTCATCACTATAGGCAAGCCCGACCACCACGTCAAGTTAGCAGCTACGGTCAGGATCACTACCACTATCATTACTATCACTATAATTGCTACAAATATTAGCTGGTTTGTTCGATCGGTCGGCCCCCCAGGTGTCTTTCCTTTGCACTTAGTCCACATGAGCATTGAAGTGACCAGCCAATTTTACTATATCAAAGTGCCTAACTTTCTGGAGGTGGTCTTAAAGGCATCTGTAAAACTCACCTTTAACCTCGTCTGAACTGCATTTAGTAGGAGCGTAGGCAGAGACAACAAAAAGGCAACTGTATGGGTCCCTATCTTTGAGAGTCCTTACTTTTTCGCTTTGTCAGACAGCACAAGCGACTGTCTACTGGGGTCCAGTCTAAGAAGTCTGGTTCTGCCCCAGGACTTAGTGATATACCTACACCAGCGAAGTAACGGGAAACAGGAGCAGGGCTCCAAGATACACGAAGCGTAAACCGAGTTGATTCTCTATCTGGAAAAGTTGAAATCAAATTATTGATTTACTCGGATCCTGTATGCGCGTTTCGAAGACTCAGTATACATCGATGGCACGGGAAGGAAGTCTCTTGCTCTATTGACACTAGGTTCGAATATTAAGAGCTCCAACCTTTTGTTTAGAACGGGAATAATGTCCTCTTGTGACAGTCATAAAGGAATTAGTCTCACTAATATAGTATCGAAAATATTGGCCTCATTATTACTCCGACGCTTAACGAAAGCTCGTGCAGAGCAGACTGTCGCTCGTTCTGGGGCACATGTTTAGATTTAGATCATGCTATTGCGAGCACGCATTTGTTTGAGACTTACTGGAAGTAGGTAAGACACCGCTAGGAAACCTCTCAGGGTTCTGCGTACTGATAGCTTAGCTAAGAATATATTTCAGGAGCAACTAGAAAGACAGACGACCATGTAAGTAATTGCCATCCGTAGGCAGCTTGGAGTGATATCGAAAAGACTGTGTAAACAGCAGTGATATCTGCTAGTAAGGTAAACCATAAGGCTAGGTAGCAGCCGTGTGTCGCAGTGGCATCCACCGAACTGATAGACACTCGGAAACTCATCCCACCTGGCTCTGGACATGATGAGGAGCAAAATGAGCTTAAGTGCAGGCTGATATAAAGCTTACTCAATAATCGCGAACAGTGGTGGGTGGAGAAAGCGAGAGGGCAGCGGCAATAGGCAACAGTGCTGAGGATATTCGTGGGTTATCAGCATTCGATTATAGATGCCTTGTCGGCCGTCTCACAGCCATAAAGTAGGATGGAGCGAACTCCTGCGCAGTATACTCGCCTACGCCATAAGTGACGCAAGCTGGCGAAAGCCAATCGAGCCCTCTGTATCCGTGCTGAGATTTCATCAGTCACCAGGCCATCAGCACTGATGAGACTCCCCAGATACGTGAAATGGTCCACACACTCAACAACTTCACTCCCTATCACTAGTATAGGTGTCAACATAAGTCAATCTTGAAGCAACATTTTCCACTTAGGGTCGGAGAATCGCATCCCGAACATGCTTGTATTGTTGCGTAGGATAGTCAGAAGACTGCATTTTGTCAGCTTCACCGAATAGGACTATGTCATCAGCTTACTATAAGTAAAGAGCTGGTACAGGGTTAATGACAGACACTGTCATCGAACCTCACGATCAACATAGTCAAATGCCGACTTAAAGTCAAGGAAAACATCTATTGTGCTTATTTTCTTGGATCTATCGAAGTGTGAGTACTTGTTCCACACATCCCTGCACAGGTCTAGGACCAGATTAGTTTTCTCAAGTCTGCTCTTAACAAGCTGTAGTTAGGCGTTGAAGTATTATTGAACTTAATATATCTTAGATACTATATTAGTTAAACTGATTCATCTGTGATTGGCGTAATGGGACTTTTGACCTGTTTTGTAGGCCACGACAACGAGTAATTTAGACCAGTGAGATGGGATTACGTTCAGTTCCAGAATCTACCTAATATCTCAATCAATGTTACTGCCAAAACCTGATGTTTAAGGTTAAACACCAATTATTTAGCTGCTAGAGTATTACTTTGAGTATGCCGATTTATGCTAACGTTTATGTCTGACTCTACATAGATTATGACTGTCTGGTTTTCAGTTCAACTCAGTATCCTTACAATATCCTTCCTTCTCAGATATAGTTTCATAAACTAACAAAGTTTTTCAGGCCATATACTCACCTATGCGGAAAGCGACGCAACATAGAAGCTTATCAGTAAATTAAGCAAAATGCTTCCGTGCAACCGAATTCGTAAAAAGTTTGTAATCTTTTCTCAACGGGACCTCAGGCATATTAAAATGGCATCAAGACCAAGTGAAGGCAATGACAAAAGTTGCATTAGTAAGGCATTATTGGCTCCCAAGTGTCAGTTAGTCAGTCAGATGCAACGTAGAACTTGGTACGTAAGTACATCAGTTCATGTTGCCATACCACATCAGCACAGACATATAATTGTCAATTCAAATCCAATAAAAGTAGAGGTAGTAAGGGAATTAGAGGTAATCGGAGAGGTTAGGGTTAGAAGATACTATTCAAGAAGTATGATTCAGTGAGAAAAGTTTAGAGAGTCGAAACTAGAGGTGTTGAAGAATCCAGAAGATTAGCATTTGAGAGAACACAAAAAATAAATGCACCGGCGCCATTGCGAACGATTTTGAGCCATGTCATTCAAGGTCTCTAACCATCGATTATTATCATCTCGCGGACCCCAACCAGGTAGTCGACAACTACTGACATGGCTCAGTACACTCGTCAATGACTTCATGGATTTCTGCCATGTTTTCGTCTGGCCGCCCCTAACTTTCTTCCAACCTACTCCTACACTACAAAACATAGCTCGTCGAGGCAGTCGGTGGTTCGGCATACGCAAGACATGTCCCAACCACCTCAACTGATGAAGTTTCACCACTTCATCGATTGATCTGCCATCCTTGCCTAGTACTCGTTTCCTAACGACAGCATTGCTTATACGGTTGTCCCAGGATACACGAGCAATGCTTCGGACATCGATGATCGAAGACTAGTAACCTACGGAAGTCTTCTACTCTTAACGGCCAAGTCTCGCTTCTGTACAGTAGGACGGAGCGAACCACTGCACAGTACACTTGTCCTTTAGTCAGCAAACGGATATCTCGCCTACGCCATAAGTGACGCAGGTTGGCAAAAGCCAATCGAGCTTTCTGTATCCGAGCTGAGATTTCAACACCTCTAGTTTCGACTCTCTAAACTTTTCTCACTGAATCATACTTCTTGAATAGTATCTTCTAACCCTAACCTCTCCGATTACCTCTAATTCCCTTACTACCTCTACTTTTATTGGATTTGAATTGACAATTATATGTCTGTGCTGATGTGGTATTGTAGTGAATGAGAACACAGGTGGGGCAACCGAATTGTATTTAACGAAAATTACAGAGTTACTCAGTAAAATCGGAAAACCATATCGTAAATCGTTCATTTGCAAAAGATCAGTTCATCCTATGGAACTGGACTGTTCCTGTTGCCAAACATCAATCCATTGTCACTATTCATGCGTTTCATACAAATTCCATTGTTTCTAACTCTTCCTTTCTTGATCTTCCCCCCATATTATGCTACCAGACTTTACGTTGACACTCACGTTATATACTACTTATAAGTAGTTCGCACCACAGCACCACAGTATGGCAACATGAACTGATGTACTTACGTACCAAGTTCTACGTTGCATCTGACTAACTGACTAACATCGAAGCTGACTCCGCTCCTCATCGCTCTTAGAGCCAGGTGGGATGAGTTTTCGTGTATCCATCAGTTCGGTAGATGTTACTGTGATCCACTGCTTCTTCCTGGCCTTATGGTTTACCTTACTAGCAGATATAACTGCTGTTTCCACAGCCTTTTTGATATCATTCCAACCTGCTTCCGGATCGGAATCGCTAACATGGTTGCTTAACTCTCTTTGTAGTTGTTCCTGAAATATATTCCTAGCTTTAATATCATTGCGTAAAACCCTAAGGGGCTTCCTTACGGTATCTTCCCTACGTCCAGTAAGCCTCAAACAAATACGAGCTCGCTCTAGGGCATGATTTGAATCTAAACATGTGTCCCAGAACGAGCGGCAGTCCTCGATCGAACCTCTCCATCGGTGGCTGATGGCGATGTAATCTAGTTGTGTCCAACGTTTAGAAGAGTTTAGGGGTCGCCAGGTCAACACTTGCTTTTCCTTTGGCTTAAAATTAGTGTTTGCTAGAAATAGGCGGTTATCTGAGCATAGTTGCAACAGATGGTCGCGATTGTCTGTCCTTTGAGTCGCGACACCATAACATCCACCTAGGTGTCTCTCCTGCTCACTTAGTCTACCTACTTGAGCATTAAAGTCACCAGTCATTATTACTACATCAGAGCGTCTAACTTTTTGGAGGAGGTCCGAAAGCTTTCTGTAAAACTCATCTTTTACATCGTCTGAACTGCAGTCAGTGGGGGCGTAGGCTGATATGACGAAGAGGCAACGGCGAGTGTTCCTATCCTTTCGAATCCTTACTGCCCCATTTAGTCGGACGGCGCACAAGCGACCATCTACAGGGATCCAGTCTAGGAGAGATAGTTCTGCCCTAGGACTCAATGCTATGCCTACACCAGCGAGACCCCGGGAAGCAGCATCAGGGCTACCGGATACACGAAGGGTAAATCGAGCTGCTTCTTTATCTTGACATGGTGAGGTCAAATGAGTGATGCTACTCGGATCCTGTATGTGGGTTTCGGAGAGGCAGCACACATCGATGGCACGAGATTCTAATGTCCTAGCTACTGAAGGCTGTTGTCCTATTTGACACAATGTCCGTACATTAAATGCTCCAACATGTAGTTTAGAACGGGGCTTCAAGAGACCAGGAATAACGTCTCGAGGACTCGAATCTTTCTGCAGTAGAGGTGCAGGGAGATAAAGGAATGTGAGTAGAGTTAGTTGTTGAGAGAAGAGTGGTATGTGTGGGTGTATGAAGGATTTGATTTTGACCAATTTGGTCTCTCATGCTGTTACAGGTATGAAGGTGGTTGTCACTTCCCGGCTGCCCACACCGTGGAAGGTAGTTTCTTGAAGGACCTGAAATGGAAGGTAGATTAGTCTTGGTCTTGGAGACCTGGGAGCGTGACCGCAGAGCCCAAGGGACAACTGCTTGAGGCCAGCCACGCACGGCCTTTTTATGAAAGATTTATTGAGTATTAGCTCCGCTCTTTTTAAAAGCCCCTAGTGGGCACCCTTACTGCCGGAGACAGAAATCCGTGAGGTGGGGTGAGGTGTGACATTTCTAGGGTTGACCTTTTCTAACCCTTCCTTCCTTGTGAGAAGGCAGCATCGCTGCAGATGCTGGTTGTCCGAGGGAAACACCTTACTGCTGTCACACCCTTCTGCAGTCAGCAGTATGACTTCGCCCTCATACCTTGGGTAGCTCATCGTTCTCCAATCGACCTACCTGGCATGGTAGAACCTTCAGGAACATATGTTCCAGCCGGTATAGCTCGGTCGGGTCATCTCGATAGACAAGCCCGACCACCACGTCAAGATAGCAGCTACGGTCGGGCTTCCAAGTGTAGAACTAGGGTATGGTTATTGTATACCATATGCCCCAATTTTCATTATGATTGTCCTGGAAGGTACGATATACTGCATAGGCAGCCGGGCATCACCTTCACATTTTTATCCTATGGAATCCTTTACAGTAGCTTCTATTTCTGCTGCACATGAAGCTAAGTCTAAATGCTCAAATTTCCACAACAATACTCATTCTTAAAACCACTGCCTGTTTTTCATTTCATGTAGCTAATACCTCTCCATAGCTTTCTTAATCTCACAGATGTAAGTATAGCATTAGTTACGGAAAAAGTAAGTTTTTATTGTTTGTCTATACCTTAGCCGACTAAAGTTTGGGAAAATGAAAAATTGAATTTATCGAACGCTTTCGAACCTACAAACGTGTAAGGGTTTGAAAACATCTGTCTCAAAATGCCTTAAATTCTAGAGTTCATAAAGTATATATATATATATATATATATATATATATATATATATAACCCTAACCTAGGGGAGGTTAAAAAGTAGTTCTAACTGCCTGAATAAACAATTCTGACCTATCTTACTCAATACCAACCACCGAGCGCCATAGGTTATCACAATGCTTACTTAATATAATCAGTAAAAGATGACAAAATCAAAATGAATGGAGCTGTTACCTAAAACAAAATAAGAATATAGAAATACCTTATTGTGGCAGTCGAAATGTCTTATCTCACCAACTCTCTTCAGCTTTATCACTAATTATATTTTAAGAACAGCTCTGAGTTGAGTAAATGGTGGTGTATATCTCTCTCTCTTAGAAAGGCATTCCGATCTTAGGTGCGGGGGTGAGATTATCTTACTACTTGATCACATACTAGCTACCCAAATCGTACTTAATCAGTAGGTAATTCATGTCCGTAAGTCCGTATGTACTCTGCACTCTTGAAATATTCCTTCAAGACTACCAGGAGCAGATGTCTAAATTCATTCCTTATGGTGGACTTCTAAAAGTAATCAAAAAGCTCGTTTATCTGGGTAGTTATGTGATTGTTACTGGTGGCTTGGCAGATCAGGCCAACTTACTTATATTCAGAGCCAGAACGACTTGTGTCAATCGAGGACACCTCTGACTCTGTTGAGACGTTAATCTGGGTGTATAAGTTTGGGTTTACGACCTGTTTGTGAGATCATCTCTACCTTCGGTTTGCATACATGGCGCCGCAGAGCTGAGGATGTTTGGGGGCTCAATGCTTGGTCATCATCGTCTCAAGTTTTGCCCGCACCTGATGAAACACCATGTTAGTAATTCAGTGGTCTACCAACGTGTGTTTAGATGAAGTGACGATTATTCAGTTGCTGTGGCTTCACAAATATCACCTCAGCAACTCCCATATCGTGTATCATTTGCCGATTCTCGGATTGAGTAGAAAAGAAGAGGTGGTCAGTTGATAGCATAGTGTCATGGTGTGAAAGATTAGCATCTCCCAGTTCATAACGATGTTTCGACTCAGTGAATGCAGTTCAGATTAGGAACCAGTGGTCATCGTGCTTTAGGTTTTCCTTGTATACTTCATAAAGTGAAATGTTTCCTTATCTGAAAGTCTTTCTTAGATGTATCTTGACTTCATTTTTCCTAAAAAGTACTTTATATTCGTTTATTTATCGACTGTACTATCCGGCTATCTTTTGTTCCCCCATAATATTATCGCTTCAGTCGTATGGCTCATTTTTCGGATGCTCAGGTATACCAGAATTTACGCGCTGAAGTAAAGTTTTGTTTTTTCTAAACTGAATATGCGGTGGTTATATGCAGCTTTGCCAATAACAGTTATTATAACTTAACCGTACAGAATAAGTACTTGATTTTAATTTCCGTTTATCAACACGCCAATGTACATTTTTTGTCTTTTGTTCATAATATTATCTGCTCATTAGTTTCCAAAGAACACCTCATGGATGTGCTGTTAACCACTACACTTCATATTATACCTCTGTTCTTCTCATATAGATATCAAATTCCTTTGCAACCCATCTCAGCGGCTTTTTCCACAACACACAGTTTTGAGTGAACGCAAATTTGGCAAAGACTACGGTGAGCGAATATGATGTAGATAGCCCAGTAATATTTAAATCATTTTATCGCTGGAATGCTAAGTGAATGACATAGTTTTATAAATGTTTCCACTGATTTATTATAAATGATGCACTTATTAATCAGAGCAGAAAAATGTATTATTAAGTCATCATTGAGATTGATTTTTACTTTCAACACATTATTTCAAATGGACTGTTATCACTAATTCACACTTCATATAGTTTCTAACATAGCCCATAAATCGTTATTATCTGTTGACGTCACTTCCTATTCATAGGTCAATCAGTATAGTTTTAAAAACATCTAAACGACTACAGTGACATATTTTTGCTACCCTGACGTTTTAGGTTTGGTAGTTCGTCAATGTATCTTCCAGGAATTGAAGTAGAAATGATTACCAACAGTGGTTGACGTTTTGAAGAAATACTAGCTTTTCAGTTGACACATCGCCTATATATTTCCTGAAATAGTTTGACGTTTCATATCCTTTGTATCACCTGCATTTTATGGTTTATCGCTTATTAATCAGATTGATATTACTTCAGAATGATATTACTTGATTCCAGGGAAGATATTCAAATGTTCTTCTTGTGACCGAACTTTCACCTCCAGATCAGGGTTGTGGTATCATGTACAACTTGTTCACGAAGGTACGTTCTTTCTAATTTCTTAATGGTATAGAGTTAATGTTGTGTAAATTAGATATAATTTTGCATTCTTAGTTAAGTATTATCTGTCCTGTCCATGTAATAAATGTTATCTGCGAAAGAAAATATCAAGTAACTAGTATCTTTGTCAACGTATTCTTGGAAGGAATACTGTCAGCTAACTTTTAGACTTTCATAATACATTTGAAATGTATATAGTTTTGCCGTTTTTCATAAATCAGTTTCTCTATTGACACGAAAAACAAGCACTGTTTAAAAGAAAGTAAGATTAGTTATTTTTTTGACTTATGTAATCCATTTTTAAACTAATCACAGTTATAGTACCTAAAGTAGTTAATTTCAGCAACAAAATATTTCAGTGACTATTTGTTGAAGTTATTTAGTTGACATTTTTCATTTTTCAAAGTAATCAACTTACTGATGTGAATAAAGCAACAAAGATTGTAGTTAATTCGGTCAGGCCACAGTTTAATACAATGAATCGTGTTGCTAAAAATTTACGTACAATATTAATAATAAAATATCACAAGTCACAACCAGTGAGCTTAATTAATGCTTACTTCTTCAATTTAATTAAACAATCAGTTTCTCATCTCAAAGTGAAATTTTCCAACTTTCATCTTATTCAGTATTTAAGTTAATCATTAAAAAAACATCACTAAATTTAAGAAATCTATTTGTTGTTGTGCACATGACTAAACATTTGTATAAATTTTGTCTATTTGTAAATTTTATTTTATTTTCTTGAAAATACTACATCTAGCATATTTTTCATTTATCTACTTATCAATCTTTACAATTTTTGATATGCTTTAAAAATATCTTTTATTCTTTTTTCACAGTTCAAAATTATCCATGTGATCAGTGTTCGAGAACGTTCAGGTTAAAACAATATCTTATTGCACATATTCAACAAATTCATGAAAGTAAATTTTTCATTTATACAATAATACAAAGTTATCTTGTTTAATTCTATGATCATGTCAATACATCTGTTTATCCTATCTATATTTTTCATTTCAACTGAAAATTAAATAGTTCTATGATGAATAGTACACTGTTATTATTGTATTGCATTTTTTCCCTCAAGTAGGTTGTAGTAGGATAATGTTATTAAGCGTATTTTTATTACACATTGTGACAATTGATACCAATCATTAAATTTACATGATAGTATAATTGATTCTTAATTTTCTGGTAGATTTCCATTGCTTATTATATTATCAGTTAAATTATCTTGTCAATTAATTGCAAACATTTTAAACTGATATTCTAAACGTATTTAAGTGTACTTAAAAAAATAAAATCTATCCAATGTAGTTACACCGATTTTATGGGATAACATAAATGAGTTTATGATAGTGTTTCTGGTCTTACTTTTCACATCGCACAATTAATTCCCTTATGACTAAGATTATTCCAGTCCCTCCAATAACTTAGTACAATTGAGAGTGTGAAGATTTCTCTCATCCCCTTAAAATGCTCTCATATGACCACTCGTATATACCACTGTAAAGCGGGGGTGCTGTTTACGAAAAGCAAATGTTTGGTGCTCTGACCAAGTTGGTGTGTACAGAGGATCCATTCAGGGAGGTTGGCAAACCCTGATTCCAAGCCAATAATAGACATTTACACCGCTTAAGGAAACCAGTTGCTTCGGTTTCGGCACCCAGTCAGTATCCCAGCCCTCAAATTTACCGATTTGTGTGGCACCTAAATATTTTAGGTGTCCGTTTGTACAAATGTTTATCTATAATAATAATAATAATAATAATAATAATAATAATTGAAGCGTAATAATATGAATTCATTCTATTTCGGATCCTAGATAGTTACTGCTTCACGCTTTCTGTGATTTCGATATTTTTCTTCGAATGAACTTACCGTAGCTGCTACCTTGACGTGGTGGTCGGGCTTAATGTACGGACATTGTGTCAAATAGGGCAACAGGCCTCATTAGCTTGGAGATTAGAATCTCGTTTCATCTGTGTATGCTGCGTTTTAAAAAAGCACATACAGGATCTGAGTAGCATCTTTCACTTGACCTCACCATATCACGATAAAGAAGAAACTTGATTTACCCTTCGCGTATCTGAATGTCCTGATGCTGCTTCCCGGGGTCTCGCTGGTGTATGTATAGCATTGAGTCGTAGAGCAGAACTATCTCTCCTTGACTGGATCTCAGTAGATAGTCGCTTGTGCGGTGTCCGACTGAACGGGACAGTAAGGACTCGGAAAGATAGGGACACCCGTTGTTACCTCTTCGTCGTATCTGCGTTAGCCCCCACTGACTGCAGTTCAGACGAGTTTAAAGATGAATTCTTCAGAAAGCTTTCAGGCCTCCTCCAAAAAGTTAGGCTTAAGCGCAGGTTGATAGAAAGCCTACTCAACGATCGTGAACAGTAGTGGGTGGCGAAAGCAAAAGCGATGGAAAAGGCACAGGCAATAGTAGACAGTTGTCCCGCCTTATAAAGGAAACCGGTGTTAGAAATCCATTTGTTAACGAAACTATCTCAGGAAAGGATGGCTGTATCATTCATTCTCAGTCGAGTAGATTGGATCGATGGGCAGAACACCTTAGGGATCAGTTCAACTGGCCTTCAGCCATACATCGGTTGCCCACGATCCCCAGTCATCGTGAATGACAAATCGAGTTAAGTCGTCCGAATCTATATGAAGTTTAGAATGTGAAAATCTAAAGCGAAATAGAGCAGCAGGTCCCGGTAGGCTTACCCCTGAGATTTTTAAGGACGGTGGTCCAGTTTTAACAGTTAGATTGACCGAGAATCTGGGAACTGGACGTAATCCCATCTGACTGCTCTCAGCCGCTAGTTGTCCTAATTTACAAGAAAGAACAAAAGTCCTATTGTGACAGCCACAGTGGAGTAAGTCTAACTAATATAGTTTCTAAATTGTTAGCCTTGATTATACTTAGACGTCTAACTAGAGCTCGTGAAGAGCAGACTGGAGAAAACCAGTCTGGTTTTGGAGCTGGAAGTGGCTGTATAGACCCCATTGTCACACTACGACTGGTCCTGGAACACTGACACACATAGCCGTCCTACCATAGTTGTCTTCCTGGACCTTAAGGCGGCATTTGACTCAGTGGATCGTGAGGTTCTGTGGCAGTATCTGTCATTGAGAGGTGTACCAAAGAAGTACATTAACCTTATACAAGCTCTCTAATCGAACACTACAGGTTGAGTTAGGGCTTATGGCTAACTGTCATTGGAATTCTTTACTTCTAATGGTGTCCGCCAGGAATGTCCACTCTCTCCATTCTTGTTTAACTTTGTCGTAGACATCCTTTTAGAGTTAACATTATCCTCGTCAGATTTTTCAGGAGTAGACCTTCTACCGGGTTATGTTATACAAATACAGTTGTCAGCATTTAAGAAACAACAAACTAAAATCAGTTCATATTATTTTGCCGCGATTATTGTTATGGCTTTACTAAATTTCTGTCGTATCATGGTAACTGCCAAAATTTTATACATTTAATTAGATTATTTTCAACAATAATTATGATCTAAAATAAGTATAGCAATAGATCCCATTTATACATTTTGTCGAACGCTGGTCTATTCGTAGCATAACTTATATGCCTCATATAAATAATTTATCGTTATAACCATTCCACATTTTTGCCTCATTTATTCCCCTATCATTTGCGATTCATGTGGGCTAATTTCACAATGCGTTTGGTGCTTCTTGACGATTTTTAATGCGTCCATCAAATCGAATCACCGCTCCATCTGTCACAGTTTGGCAAATCAAATAGTTAGGCTTTGTGCAAAGTTTGTCACTCGAAACTGAATACAACCTGTTTCCTGATAAATGAGTTATATTATTATGATTAATAAGTATTAGTATTCCAGATTTATCTTTCAACCTCTTATTGTGTTTGTGATGACATTTTTACATAACTAATTAATGAAATGACAAGATTGTATTGTACTTTTATACTTATGATAGGAAATGTTAAGAAACTACAAATGAATCAATACTACTGCATAATTAATAGTTGCTTTCAGTCTTGCCATCTACGCATCGTGTTCCACGGTATCAAGTAGCGGTGGAAAAACATTTCAGTAGGGTTTTTCGCCAACACAGTGGTAAACTCCCAACTCTAATAGCCTATTAATTTTTGTGATTACTTTCTATTTGTTCTGTATTTCTGTCGCATTTATGATTTATATGTTTACTTTCACTCTAACTTCTAGAAAGATTGGCTAAATGTGAAGAATGTGGTACAACGTTTGCTTCATTGGGCAATTTAAAGAAACATGAAAAAAGTATACATGGAGGTATGTGATTTGTGTATTTATGTTTTTCATTCTTTCTTAGTTTGCATAATTGCTTTGAAATATATTTTGATGATCATAATTTCTGCTAAAACTTCAAGCTGACGATACTGTTTCAGTTACACAATATGACAATTATTTATAACGATAATAGTTGGTTTCGAATTGGAAGTAGTGTTATGACTAATTTACACTTGTCTACATTGTTTCGCTACTGACATTCCTTGTAGATAAATAAGTAATTTTTATATATTAAGGCATTGTGTTTTTTTCTGAAAATCTCGATATAATTCCTATGAAAACCTCGTACGATATATACATCCTTCTCGTTTATATTTTAATTTCCAAGCTTCTATTGAATTAACTGTTTACTTCTCTTGATATATACTGTAGTTAAACATCATGTTGAATATATATAAGTTATTAGAAACTGATTAGGTTACATTGTTGTAATATCATAAAACTTTCCAAAAGCTGTAGTAATCGTTTTTCTGCTAACTGTTGATTTAGCCTGAGATTTCGGCCACTTAAAGAGAAATTATCTATTCTTTCATGCGTAGGTAGTGTTTGTCAGAAAGAAACTTTGGTGATCGCCTTAGCCGTTTATCCTAAATGTAATTTTCTGTAGATCTCTCTGTTCCTACTTGGTCGTTGTATTCATTTAACACTTTCTGCCTTATCTGTACATGGACTTTCTTAGCTTTTCATAAATTGAATCTGATATTTTTCACTGGTTAGCAATCGGGATTGGTTTTATTATCATCTGTTTATCATGGGGTTAATTCGCCGATTTGAACGTTGAATGTTGTACACAATTGAATAAAAATTCAGTAGATACAAATGTGTATTAGTTACTTATTGGAAATTATCATTACTACATCTCATAAACATTCTAAATTGTATACTTCACCCTAGTTTGCTTTTGAAATCCTCAGCTGTACTCATCAACGGTAGATCTATAGGTGTAGGATCTTAACCTGAAGGTCCATCTACCTCAGTTCCTCAAACGGTATTGATTGATGAGAAGCAACGTTTAAAATTCAATAATCACACTCCGGTGATTCTGTACTCAACAGTAGTTCTTTCTAATCAATTACTAATATTTTTCGATAATTCCATTATTTGAGAGGGAGAAAATTTGTAGCTCAGATGGAAGCGAAATATTCGAATTTCTCCACGTTCGACCCGTAGCTTATTCTGTTAACCTTGATCTTAATTGTTTGCTGTTGACCTTAAATCTGTCGTTGTTTTCACCTTTATTTTGATTGTATCCCCCTTTGATCTGTTTCTTCATTTTATATTTGCTTATGATTTTTCTAACTGGTAGATAAACTGGGTCAATGTTTGTGTATGTTGATTGCTTATTGATCTGAGTGCTAAGCCTCTAAACATTATCTAGTGTTCTTTGTGCTCCATCTACCCAGTATTTCGACATTATTCCAGTCGAATTTATGTCCATACTTGTTCGTATATATTGATAGAAGGGAAGTAATGTCATGGCCTTTGACTGCTAACTGATGTTCACGCAGACGAAGCTGAAGAGGACGTCCACTTCGTTCTATGTAGTGTTTTGTACAGTCTGAGCAGTTTATTTCGTAGATGATACTTAGTTTTTCTTCTTTTGTCGTTTGGTCCTTTGGTTTACATAGGATTGATTGAAGTGTTTCAGTTGGTTTGTGTGCTACACGTATTCCAAATGGTTTTAGCAGTCGTGCTGTAATTTCTGCTTTGTCTTTTGTATATAGGAGGGTGATCCGTTTGTGTGTTCTTGTACTTGATTTTTCTTCTGTTGATGCTTTCCGTTGGTAATATTTGATGAAGTTACGTGGATAGCCGTTCTTTTGGAAGATGGTCATGAGATATTTTTCTTCTTTTGTAGTACTTCATGTGTGCTGCAGTGTGTTTTCACTCTCTTAAACAAAGTTTATACGCAATTGATTTTGTGAGTTCCTGGTTTGTTGATACAGTAGTTGTGAATTAAATCTGTGTGGCTTGGCTTCCGAAACACTTGAGTCTCAGTTCTGTGATTAATACCTCCAGGGATGATAGTTTGTTGTTTGATTCCTTTTCCATTGTGAATTTTATGTCATCGAAGACGTTGATCCGATTGTGGGTGTTCTGCAGCTCATTCCGTTTAATAATAATGAATATGTTGTCCACATAGCAAACCCACATTTTTGGCTTGATCACTTGTTAAATTGATGCTTTTGGTCTCTGCATCACGGATTCTATGATAAGTCCTGATGTTGGTGATCCCTTTGGTGTTCCTTTCGTTTGTTCGTAGATTATAATACTTGAATAATATCTTGGAACCCTAATCTTCTCCACTATCGCTAATACTTCTATCTCTACCACTATGGGATTTGAAATGAAAAGTACGTCTCCGTGCTAATGTGATGGCATTATGAATTTATGCACCTATGTACGAAGTTATACGTTGTAATTGACTGACTGACTCATTTTTGTTGTTGATTTGGAAGTACGTTGTTAAGTATAAATCCATGAGTTCTAGAAGACTTTGACTCTAATGTTTCGTATACTTTGGGAGATTTGTGTCGACGGTGAGGAGCAGAAATAGAGTTTCTTTACTTGGCTCTCTCGAGCTAATAAGACTATTACGTCGAAGGATACCATCAATTCGTTGTTGTCGACTTAAATTCCCTTGAGTTTATCCGAGAATTGTGTGGGCGAATTTATGGAGTAGTTGGATGAATCCACCGAATATTTCAATATCCTTGAAATTCCTTTTGATAAGTTGTATGTCGGGGTTCTAGCGAGAGATACAATTGGACGTAGTGGGATTTTAGGTTTGGATAGTTTCGGCTTATCGTAGAATCTTGGGGTAAATGGTCCACTGGCTTTCATTCTTCATCGGTCTTGTTTTGATATTTGTCATGCTTTAACAAGCTTGTTTAGAGTCCTTGAGATTTGTTGAGATTGTGTTAATTGGTTAATATACGCTTCAGTTCTCAAGTAGTTCGTCGGCTTTCCTGATATATTCTTCCTGTCCATAACTACTGTAGTGCATCTTTTGCCCTCTGAAACTATGACAATATTTTCCCTAGTTCTGAGGTTCCTTAAGACTTTTCCCTCTTGTGCTGTTAGTTGGTTGTTGTCTCTCTTTCATTGAGTTAGTGGTACTATGGTTTGTCTTAGTTCTTGTTGAGTTTCTTTATTTATTCCGGCCGTTTGGAGTGATGACTCTAGTGCTGCGAAGAATTCGAGTTTCGAAGCGTCACTCTTGTAGTTGAATCCTTTTTGGAGGAGGTTGTCTTCTGTTTTCGTTAGGTGTTATTTCGATAGGTTGACCACACAATCGTTTGAGTTTTTTCTGTAAGTGACTTTAAAATAACGATTGTTTTATCCTTAAGAATGTTTCTTATTTGTTCTCACAATCTGATGATTCTGTAGTCAACAATAGTTCTTTTTAATCAATTACTAATTATATTTTTTTATAACTCCATTGTTTATCTGTCATTTAGGCAGATTATTCGACTGTCCTTCTTGTGATCGTTCCTTCACCTCAAGATCCGGTTTATGGTATCACATTCATCTTGTCCATGATGGTGAGTTTTGTTCTATTTATGCATATATTTTTTGATTTCCTATCACCTGCTTCAAATTGTTTTTATCTGTAACAGATAACCCAAATATTTCCAAACATAACATTTTGATGTTCAAGCATCAAAAAATAATATTTACTAGTAATGGATTCACTGGCATCAAGTACATTCAACCATCTAATCGGCTTTGAATCCATATCCATAATAAATAATACCCGGACTGACTTAAATGTATGAATACATTACTGAAAATACTAAGGATTTATAAACGGAGAATACCGAAGTATTCTGGTATTATTTACCCTTTCAGATAAGTAAATACATTTTCAGCACATGTGACTGTTTCGTAAGAATATCAACAATTAATGGAAATAGGCAAGTAGTTAAAGAAAATTAGTGATTAGGGAATAGATTAGAATAGGCAGAAAATGATCAACCTTAAGAATCAGACTACTTCTTATTAGTAGGTAGTATAAATTCGAACACAAAATACATAAACATGTATGGCTAAAAGTATTTTCCACACTAAATAGCTTAATCATTCGATATCATATTACTTTATGTAACTACTGCTTAAGACTTCAATAGAACGTTATTGATTCATGTTATTGTGTTAAAGGTTTTTTTAGCTTCTGGTAGAACAGCGAGAAGACGTAATTGATCCGGAAAATGTGATGTATTTGCGCTATACATTTCGAACGATATGGTCACACATACTTGTCAAGGCCTTTTTAATTGAAGATTAATAAAAGGTCAATTAAATAAAAGTTTGAATAGACATAAGGTGATAATTGTAAGTGAAGGAGACAGAAAATTAACGTCACAGAGAAAGAATAAGAAAGGGTAGGAAATAGTCACGTTACCCTATGCCATACAATGGCTTAGAGATTACCAGGGTAAATTCAAGGTTGGGGGGGGGGGGGCTTAATTTACGAATAACTAAGGCTTCCATAAACCTTAAACTTTGTTTTTCGATATTTTTATACAATGTTTTGAAGGCTGTGTTGATGTCAATCTTATACCCTGTCTCAATTATGTGTTTTGCGATCGATGAACATGGTTTTCTCTTTCTCACGTTTATCAGCTCATCTGAAGTTAACTGATTTTGAAGCCACTTAGTTACATCACATTTTTCAGATCAGTTACGTCTTCTCACTGCTCTAACAAAATTTATAGAATGGACTAATTGTTTTAAACTTCTGGTTTGTGTTGACAGAGGTTTTATTTTATTGTTCACAGCAATTGTTAGGATATTTTGTCAGAGTATTGAATATTGTCACCATAAGACTATTGGTGAATGCTTTTGTAAGCATTCTTGAATCACTGAACTGCCTTTCTTCTCAGTACTAAAGTTTGTAGTGTTTAGTCGTGTGTACTGTTTTTTTTTGCATGTAATTTAATTTTTATGAACATTTGTTATATATGTTCATCTGTTTCTTTAAATGTAATCAGATGTTTACGAGAATATCAATACTCTGTACACGTGATAAAGTGCTAAGTAAAATTTTTTCATTTTACAGTTCAGTCATTTCAGTGTGATATATGCTCCAGGACATTCGCCCTACGAGTTTATCTTCACGCTCATGTACAACAGGTCCATGGAAGTAAGTTTTTTTCCCAATATCAATATATTTTCATCTTAATATTTTCATGCGTCAGTTTCGATGGTTATTTTTCTATCTATAGATTTTTCAACTACAGATTCCTCCACAGATTATGATGGTTCTTTCTTCCAATTTTTCTTTGATTTCATTCATTATGACTGGTTTTATAATCTTTCGACTGTTTATGAGATCCGTTATGTTTGCTTATTTGATATATTAAGTTTATTTTGGGGCACAGTTTTGGAGGTTTTCGATTTTTTACACATTTAAAATCATCAATCAATCATTGGTAGACCACCATTAGATACCTGGAAGCACTGGACGGCCGTTTCGTCCTGGTATGGGACTCATCAGCAGTGCGCATCCACGACTCCTGCTCCTCGCAGGATTTTAACTCCTATAGTTAAATTTTATCGTAAAATGGGCCTTTAGACATTGGATTCTTTTTCTTCACTGCTGCTTTGCTACAAAGGTAAATTTGTTTCGCTTGTAGCCACGATAAAGAATACATCAACATTTGTGTTTTCGGTTCTATTTACCACTCTCGGTTGTCTTTACCATAAGCTCTCATTTCCAAGTACTAATGCAACATCATTTGAACTATTTATCTATCTCGGTTTTCGTAAATTATTTTATAATCTGTAGTTATGCTATATTGTTAACCACCAATAGTTCAGTCTTCATATACAGTTTTGCCTTGCTCGTTCAACTTTCTGTTTCAGAGAGAATGGTCAAATGCGAACAGTGTGGCGATTTTTTCTTGTCTGGAAGCATTTTCAGGAGACATCAAGAAACTCGACATAAAGGTCAGTTTTCGAAATCTTAGGTTTAAATAGCAGACTGATTTCATTACATGTACAGTGAAAATTGTTGTCCCCCAAATTAAGTAAGAAATTATTGGTGGAAAATTCACCCGTTCTACATAATTCTACATTCCAGCGGGATAACATACAAATACTCTTAAGATGTTATAAGTAGCTCAACAGTATAACCTCTTGTAAGACTGAAACGTTTATCTCATTAATATATCTATGATCATTAATAAGAAATCAGCGATCATGTATTTTCGTTGACAATAAATTAGATTTAGTCCATATACAATTGTCTATATATGGCTGAAAATCCCGAACTCGCACCATCAAATCATGTCTCAATCTGCTATCATATTATTTTTATGAAGCAATTCAGATTTAACTAAAATGCTTACACATAATTCTAGTGTATTTTCTACATTCTTATCACATCAGTTAACTGCATCATGAACACTTGTCTTAGTGTTTTCTCAAAGTTGATGCTTTATATGATGAAATAGTACTTTACTGAAGAGGATTTTGATCGATGTTTCATATGTCATACAGTTTATTTATGTTTTGTCGATCCATGAGTATAACGATGTTTAAGTTCACATGGTCTGTTTGAAAATTTATGGAATCAAACCTTTTAGGGTTTTCATTAATTTTCAGAGATTAAAATTGATAAGAATGTGTATAAGTTTCATTTTTTCTAAAACCGTTTTTAGGCATGAAAATCTCACCGCAACAATACAATTCCCCGGTTCCACGAAAACCAAATAAATTGAGACCTCCTCTAGGTAAACCTGTTTATTGATTTGGTCCATTTTTTGTTGTGTTAATTTAAGGCAAACTAACCTCATTTAAAGAACTACAACTAGATGTATCTTATTTCTGTCTTTATTCTCATTTTCATCCATTCATATTAAGTATATATTTGAAATTTCTTACAAGTACATAACAGTTGGCTTATTATGTTTGTAAATTTTAGAAATGATAACTCTCAAATATCCAAACATTTTTAGAAAATAAACTATTTAACCATATCGATCCAAAATCACTATGTTTATTACCTTTCTGTTGGAAAATAAAATAATAAAAAAACATTCTTTTACTATATTCCCCTTGTCTAATGGTATTCATTCAACACTGTATTGATTTTTGTTTTTGTACTCTAATGATGTTAATTTACACTATAGAAACGAGGCTTATCAAGCCAAATAGCTTATTTGTTCTGATTTTAGTCATGCGAAGATTGTGTACGACAGTCTAGGAGTTAGCTCAAAAATTTCATCTGTAGGAGATTACTTCCTACACAATGCCTTTGATAATTTCATCGCAAGGATGTTCTACGTATTGTTTCTAAGAATTGATTTATTACTTAAACTATCTTCGAGAAATATTAACCTAAACTTTAAAGTATCTATACTACTTAATTAAATATTTTACATTCTGAGTTGAACGATTTTTTAAAACTTATATCCGGAATTCATTGTTAGTCGACATCTGATTTGGAAATTATTAAAAACAAAATATATTGTCATTAATTTTGAATGATCATTTTTAAGCACACCTCTTATTGTTAATTATTTTCAGGTCGACTGATATTCAAATGCGCTAGCTGTAACAAATCTTTTGCCTCCAGATCTGATGTCGCGATGCATTACAGACATGTACACGCTGGTAAGTACATTGCGAATATCCGTGTACCGTTAAGTCATAATTACTCTATTTTATCGGTACATTATCCATTTTTATTGATCAAACACTAGGTAGTTAAGTGTAAATATACTTTTTCTCCATCAGCACGCGACGGATACGGTTTGTGACGTAGTATATTTTGTCACATACCGAGCGAGATAAGTCTTTCTTCTAAATGTCTTATTTCCTTTATTTTACATACAGAAAATTAGTAAATTAATATGAATTCTCACTAAAATTCATAATCACAGAACAGTTTAAAATTTTTTTTACATCCCAATTCAATGTAACTATAAGGTTGGGATTTTTCGTTCCCAGGAATCTCCTTACAAATACACTAGTAATTGGCTTCAACTACGTTATCATGCCACGTTTTGAAGAACCAGCGCTACACAGTAGATGTATCATTTGCTTCTAGGTTAATGAAATCATTAGAATTTTGAAAGTTTTTTTAACCTGATTATTTTATGTAATGTAAATCAACAAAAAGTTATATAGAGGATTTGAGGTTAATTGTACCGTGTTAAAAGGTGTACAAAATTTTAGTTTGTATTTGATTAATAAAGTAAAGTATCATTCACATTGTTTATATTATCTGTCATCTTATTTTTAGCTAAATTAATTAAGTGCGCCGAGTGTGATAGAACTTTTACATCGAAATCGACTTTGCAAAATCACGTACGCGTCGCTCATCCCGGTAAGTTTTGGTTTAATTCAAAGTAATCAATTATATTTAGATCAACGATAGAATGTTTTTTATTGTATAACATTCGTACGTAGTATATTATCATCACAATAATAAGCAAATTATATAAATATTTAAACCTGTCGTCTATTTGTACTGAATATATAAAAATCAAACTATCATGTGTGTGTGTTTATTATTAATAGATGATGATGAAGAAGAGGAGATCGCGGAAGAAGTTGACGAGTATGACGATGAAGATGATGACCAAGTTAAAGTGGAAATCCCATCACCACCTCGAAAACCTCCGGCCAAAACAGTCACCATACTACTTTTCCGTACAAATAAAAAGCTTCGTCTTCAAAACCCAACTGTTTCATAAATACAGTTTTGTAAACTATCCACTAAAGTGCACATATTTTTAATCTACTGTAGATTATCGGTTGTCAGATTTTCTCACTATCAATCTCATTATTATTATTTTGATAAGTGTGTACATTCGTTATTATCGTTCATATTCATATTCATATTATTATTATTCAATAAAACATAACTGTACATAACTTGTCTTGGTGTTATAAGTTAATAATAAAAATTTCCCAATTAAAACATGAAGCCGATCAACCTAACTTTTCAATAAAAAAAGAAACTTAAATGCGTCCCGTTCGAGTAATTCACGGATTATTATCCACATATTTATATGAAAAATTAACTTTTCATCTAATATATATACCAACTAATTATTAGCAGGAAACTCCCAGCGTACAACCTTTGAAATATCGAACAATTTACAGTTAATAATCATAATTTCATTTTAAATACATCCGAAAGTGAAATATGGAAACGAAAATGAAACAAATACACAAGTGCTCCACCTCAACAACAACACAACATATCATATGAGGTGAAAGTACAGCTCACATACAGATTCCTAACGTAATCAATCAATCGACTAAACCCAAAACACAAGCGATTTCCCTACACATCGAACTCCTCTTAAAATTGACATAAAGAACTCTTTAACTAATATCGTTTTATCAGATAATACGAAAAGGCGTTGTGGCGTGCGCCTGTAATCTAGCTACTTGGAGGCCAGGGTGCGGGATTTCGCGGGACCGGGAGTTCTGGCATGTGGGTGCTCATGTTGATCGGGCGTCCACGCTAAGCACGGCGCCGATATGGATGACCTGTCGGAGGACGGGTTGTCCAGGTCGTCTAAGGAGGGGCGGACCGGCCCAGGGGGGAAACCCAGCAGGCAAAAGTCCCCGCGTGGTGCGGTAGCGGGATAGCGCCTGTGAATGGTGGCCATGTGACAGCCCGGTTGGCGCGTGAAGACCGCCTCCTTTTCACCATTACACACACACACACACCACCACCACACCTTACCATCATACTCTACAAATCACCTGACTTCCTTATACAATCCAACAATGCATGCACCCTCCGCATCGTGCTCATTCGCTCCCTAGCCAATCTCAATACATCTCACCAGAACCACTCATTGAACAACCCATACATCTAGCAACATACTCAACTACACACCTCCCACTATACTCACAATCCTTCCTACTGATTCGCATCACTGCTTTCATCGTTGCCATGTGTCTTATCAAACACAAACGACACAATCCACACACAATCACATCTCAATCACTCGCGTCATCAAACAACACAACAACCATCAATGACAATGTCACTGTCACCACAAACTTACACACTAACAGGCGAACTCCACCAATCGTCTACGTCAGGCTCATGACATCATTCTGTGCACTGTCACCCTGGAGGACAACTTCCCACAGTCAATCCGCCACATATGTACACACGCGTATTCAAGATCAACTCACTGCAGTCATCTTGACAAAACGGTTCTCTGTCAGTCTGCTTAAGTCGATCGGTCCGTGAACACGACGCTGGTTCACGTCACGAACCACTCACTTGATTACACGGAATAAAAGTACAGCAGACAGACTACTGACGAGATCAATCAATCGATAAATTCCAGTGAATGTGCGATTTCGTTACCGATCGATTGATTGTCTGTTGTAGGTGACATAGAGAGACTAGGAAGAGATGACATTCATCACTGTTTTGCATCTCCTCACAATCGATCACTCCTCGTGGTAGAACCTGCAATTGGAACAAGTGGTGGTATGAGATAGATAGATATTGAGAAACTGTTCATGTGGTGTCTCTTCTCTATCCCCTTCAACTAGTCATGTCTTCATGTGGACTAGTCATGGTACAGTCGATTAGTTAGTTGTCTGAATGGTGTTGTGTGTATGTGTTTGTACGATATTTGTCAAATAGTGTGTGTGTGTGTGTGTATGGGAGAGAGAGAGAGAGAGAGAGAGAGATTGAGAGAGCATCTCGCATGCAGATAAGATGATAGAACTGAATTGTTTAACGAATGCGACCTGATATGCGTCTGCGGTGATTCGATCTGGAAGTGTATTGTGTTGATTGTAGTGGAGATTGTGGATAGAAGTCTGGTGAGAGTTGTAAATTAAAGTGTGTATATGGTGTCGAATGAGCATAAGGTGATTGTGTTTATATGAAATAGTTGTACGATTGTATACGGGCTGGGCGTGGTGGCGTGCGCCTGTAATCTAGCTACTTGGAGGCCAGGGTGCGGGATTTCGCGGGACCGGGAGTTCTGGCATGTGGGTGCTCATGTTGATCGGGCGTCCACGCTAAGCACGGCGCCGATATGGATGACCTGTCGGAGGACGGGTTGTCCAGGTCGTCTAAGGAGGGGCGGACCGGCCCAGGGGGGAAACCCAGCAGGCAAAAGTCCCCGCGTGGTGCGGTAGCGGGATAGCGCCTGTGAATGGTGGCCATGTGACAGCCCGGTTGGCGCGTGAAGACCGCCTCCTTTTCACCATTACACACACACACACACCACCACCACACCTTACCATCATACTCTACAAATCACCTGACTTCCTTATACAATCCAACAATGCATGCACCCTCCGCATCGTGCTCATTCGCTCCCTAGCCAATCTCAATACATCTCACCAGAACCACTCATTGAACAACCCATACATCTAGCAACATACTCAACTACACACCTCCCACTATACTCACAATCCTTCCTACTGATTCGCATCACTGCTTTCATCGTTGCCATGTGTCTTATCAAACACAAACGACACAATCCACACACAATCACATCTCAATCACTCGCGTCATCAAACAACACAACAACCATCAATGACAATGTCACTGTCACCACAAACTTACACACTAACAGGCGAACTCCACCAATCGTCTACGTCAGGCTCATGACATCATTCTGTGCACTGTCACCCTGGAGGACAACTTCCCACAGTCAATCCGCCACATATGTACACACGCGTATTCAAGATCAACTCACTGCAGTCATCTTGACAAAACGGTTCTCTGTCAGTCTGCTTAAGTCGATCGGTCCGTGAACACGACGCTGGTTCACGTCACGAACCACTCACTTGATTACACGGAATAAAAGTACAGCAGACAGACTACTGACGAGATCAATCAATCGATAAATTCCAGTGAATGTGCGATTTCGTTACCGATCGATTGATTGTCTGTTGTAGGTGACATAGAGAGACTAGGAAGAGATGACATTCATCACTGTTTTGCATCTCCTCACAATCGATCACTCCTCGTGGTAGAACCTGCAATTGGAACAAGTGGTGGTATGAGATAGATAGATATTGAGAAACTGTTCATGTGGTGTCTCTTCTCTATCCCCTTCAACTAGTCATGTCTTCATGTGGACTAGTCATGGTACAGTCGATTAGTTAGTTGTCTGAATGGTGTTGTGTGTATGTGTTTGTACGATATTTGTCAAATAGTGTGTGTGTGTGTGTGTATGGGAGAGAGAGAGAGAGAGAGAGAGAGAGATTGAGAGAGCATCTCGCATGCAGATAAGATGATAGAACTGAATTGTTTAACGAATGCGACCTGATATGCGTCTGCGGTGATTCGATCTGGAAGTGTATTGTGTTGATTGTAGTGGAGATTGTGGATAGAAGTCTGGTGAGAGTTGTAAATTAAAGTGTGTATATGGTGTCGAATGAGCATAAGGTGATTGTGTTTATATGAAATAGTTGTACGATTGTATAGGGCTGGGCGTGGTGGCGTGCGCCTGTAATCTAGCTACTTGGAGGCCAGGGTGCGGGATTTCGCGGGACCGGGAGTTCTGGCATGTGGGTGCTCATGTTGATCGGGCGTCCACGCTAAGCACGGCGCCGATATGGATGACCTGTCGGAGGACGGGTTGTCCAGGTCGTCTAAGGAGGGGCGGACCGGCCCAGGGGGGAAACCCAGCAGGCAAAAGTCCCCGCGTGGTGCGGTAGCGGGATAGCGCCTGTGAATGGTGGCCATGTGACAGCCCGGTTGGCGCGTGAAGACCGCCTCCTTTTCACCATTACACACACACACACCACCACCACACCTTACCATCATACTCTACAAATCACCTGACTTCCTTATACAATCCAACAATGCATGCACCCTCCGCATCGTGCTCATTCGCTCCCTAGCCAATCTCAATACATCTCACCAGAACCACTCATTGAACAACCCATACATCTAGCAACATACTCAACTACACACCTCCCACTATACTCACAATCCTTCCTACTGATTCGCATCACTGCTTTCATCGTTGCCATGTGTCTTATCAAACACAAACGACACAATCCACACACAATCACATCTCAATCACTCGCGTCATCAAACAACACAACAACCATCAATGACAATGTCACTGTCACCACAAACTTACACACTAACAGGCGAACTCCACCAATCGTCTACGTCAGGCTCATGACATCATTCTGTGCACTGTCACCCTGGAGGACAACTTCCCACAGTCAATCCGCCACATATGTACACACGCGTATTCAAGATCAACTCACTGCAGTCATCTTGACAAAACGGTTCTCTGTCAGTCTGCTTAAGTCGATCGGTCCGTGAACACGACGCTGGTTCACGTCACGAACCACTCACTTGATTACACGGAATAAAAGTACAGCAGACAGACTACTGACGAGATCAATCAATCGATAAATTCCAGTGAATGTGCGATTTCGTTACCGATCGATTGATTGTCTGTTGTAGGTGACATAGAGAGACTAGGAAGAGATGACATTCATCACTGTTTTGCATCTCCTCACAATCGATCACTCCTCGTGGTAGAACCTGCAATTGGAACAAGTGGTGGTATGAGATAGATAGATATTGAGAAACTGTTCATGTGGTGTCTCTTCTCTATCCCCTTCAACTAGTCATGTCTTCATGTGGACTAGTCATGGTACAGTCGATTAGTTAGTTGTCTGAATGGTGTTGTGTGTATGTGTTTGTACGATATTTGTCAAATAGTGTGTGTGTGTGTGTGTATGGGAGAGAGAGAGAGAGAGAGAGAGAGAGATTGAGAGAGCATCTCGCATGCAGATAAGATGATAGAACTGAATTGTTTAACGAATGCGACCTGATATGCGTCTGCGGTGATTCGATCTGGAAGTGTATTGTGTTGATTGTAGTGGAGATTGTGGATAGAAGTCTGGTGAGAGTTGTAAATTAAAGTGTGTATATGGTGTCGAATGAGCATAAGGTGATTGTGTTTATATGAAATAGTTGTACGATTGTATACGGCTGGGCGTGGTGGCGTGCGCCTGTAATCTAGCTACTTGGAGGCCAGGGTGCGGGATTTCGCGGGACCGGGAGTTCTGGCATGTGGGTGCTCATGTTGATCGGGCGTCCACGCTAAGCACGGCGCCGATATGGATGACCTGTCGGAGGACGGGTTGTCCAGGTCGTCTAAGGAGGGGCGGACCGGCCCAGGGGGGAAACCCAGCAGGCAAAAGTCCCCGCGTGGTGCGGTAGCGGGATAGCGCCTGTGAATGGTGGCCATGTGACAGCCCGGTTGGCGCGTGAAGACCGCCTCCTTTTCACCATTACACACACACACACACCACCACCACACCTTACCATCATACTCTACAAATCACCTGACTTCCTTATACAATCCAACAATGCATGCACCCTCCGCATCGTGCTCATTCGCTCCCTAGCCAATCTCAATACATCTCACCAGAACCACTCATTGAACAACCCATACATCTAGCAACATACTCAACTACACACCTCCCACTATACTCACAATCCTTCCTACTGATTCGCATCACTGCTTTCATCGTTGCCATGTGTCTTATCAAACACAAACGACACAATCCACACACAATCACATCTCAATCACTCGCGTCATCAAACAACACAACAACCATCAATGACAATGTCACTGTCACCACAAACTTACACACTAACAGGCGAACTCCACCAATCGTCTACGTCAGGCTCATGACATCATTCTGTGCACTGTCACCCTGGAGGACAACTTCCCACAGTCAATCCGCCACATATGTACACACGCGTATTCAAGATCAACTCACTGCAGTCATCTTGACAAAACGGTTCTCTGTCAGTCTGCTTAAGTCGATCGGTCCGTGAACACGACGCTGGTTCACGTCACGAACCACTCACTTGATTACACGGAATAAAAGTACAGCAGACAGACTACTGACGAGATCAATCAATCGATAAATTCCAGTGAATGTGCGATTTCGTTACCGATCGATTGATTGTCTGTTGTAGGTGACATAGAGAGACTAGGAAGAGATGACATTCATCACTGTTTTGCATCTCCTCACAATCGATCACTCCTCGTGGTAGAACCTGCAATTGGAACAAGTGGTGGTATGAGATAGATAGATATTGAGAAACTGTTCATGTGGTGTCTCTTCTCTATCCCCTTCAACTAGTCATGTCTTCATGTGGACTAGTCATGGTACAGTCGATTAGTTAGTTGTCTGAATGGTGTTGTGTGTATGTGTTTGTACGATATTTGTCAAATAGTGTGTGTGTGTGTGTGTGTATGGGAGAGAGAGAGAGAGAGAGAGAGAGAGAGATTGAGAGAGCATCTCGCATGCAGATAAGATGATAGAACTGAATTGTTTAACGAATGCGACCTGATATGCGTCTGCGGTGATTCGATCTGGAAGTGTATTGTGTTGATTGTAGTGGAGATTGTGGATAGAAGTCTGGTGAGAGTTGTAAATTAAAGTGTGTATATGGTGTCGAATGAGCATAAGGTGATTGTGTTTATATGAAATAGTTGTACGATTGTATACGGCTGGGCGTGGTGGCGTGCGCCTGTAATCTAGCTACTTGGAGGCCAGGGTGCGGGATTTCGCGGGACCGGGAGTTCTGGCATGTGGGTGCTCATGTTGATCGGGCGTCCACGCTAAGCACGGCGCCGATATGGATGACCTGTCGGAGGACGGGTTGTCCAGGTCGTCTAAGGAGGGGCGGACCGGCCCAGGGGGGAAACCCAGCAGGCAAAAGTCCCCGCGTGGTGCGGTAGCGGGATAGCGCCTGTGAATGGTGGCCATGTGACAGCCCGGTTGGCGCGTGAAGACCGCCTCCTTTTCACCATTACACACACACACACACCACCACCACACCTTACCATCATACTCTACAAATCACCTGACTTCCTTATACAATCCAACAATGCATGCACCCTCCGCATCGTGCTCATTCGCTCCCTAGCCAATCTCAATACATCTCACCAGAACCACTCATTGAACAACCCATACATCTAGCAACATACTCAACTACACACCTCCCACTATACTCACAATCCTTCCTACTGATTCGCATCACTGCTTTCATCGTTGCCATGTGTCTTATCAAACACAAACGACACAATCCACACACAATCACATCTCAATCACTCGCGTCATCAAACAACACAACAACCATCAATGACAATGTCACTGTCACCACAAACTTACACACTAACAGGCGAACTCCACCAATCGTCTACGTCAGGCTCATGACATCATTCTGTGCACTGTCACCCTGGAGGACAACTTCCCACAGTCAATCCGCCACATATGTACACACGCGTATTCAAGATCAACTCACTGCAGTCATCTTGACAAAACGGTTCTCTGTCAGTCTGCTTAAGTCGATCGGTCCGTGAACACGACGCTGGTTCACGTCACGAACCACTCACTTGATTACACGGAATAAAAGTACAGCAGACAGACTACTGACGAGATCAATCAATCGATAAATTCCAGTGAATGTGCGATTTCGTTACCGATCGATTGATTGTCTGTTGTAGGTGACATAGAGAGACTAGGAAGAGATGACATTCATCACTGTTTTGCATCTCCTCACAATCGATCACTCCTCGTGGTAGAACCTGCAATTGGAACAAGTGGTGGTATGAGATAGATAGATATTGAGAAACTGTTCATGTGGTGTCTCTTCTCTATCCCCTTCAACTAGTCATGTCTTCATGTGGACTAGTCATGGTACAGTCGATTAGTTAGTTGTCTGAATGGTGTTGTGTGTATGTGTTTGTACGATATTTGTCAAATAGTGTGTGTGTGTGTGTGTATGGGAGAGAGAGAGAGAGAGAGAGAGAGATTGAGAGAGCATCTCGCATGCAGATAAGATGATAGAACTGAATTGTTTAACGAATGCGACCTGATATGCGTCTGCGGTGATTCGATCTGGAAGTGTATTGTGTTGATTGTAGTGGAGATTGTGGATAGAAGTCTGGTGAGAGTTGTAAATTAAAGTGTGTATATGGTGTCGAATGAGCATAAGGTGATTGTGTTTATATGAAATAGTTGTACGATTGTATACGGCTGGGCGTGGTGGCGTGCGCCTGTAATCTAGCTACTTGGAGGCCAGGGTGCGGGATTTCGCGGGACCGGGAGTTCTGGCATGTGGGTGCTCATGTTGATCGGGCGTCCACGCTAAGCACGGCGCCGATATGGATGACCTGTCGGAGGACGGGTTGTCCAGGTCGTCTAAGGAGGGGCGGACCGGCCCAGGGGGGAAACCCAGCAGGCAAAAGTCCCCGCGTGGTGCGGTAGCGGGATAGCGCCTGTGAATGGTGGCCATGTGACAGCCCGGTTGGCGCGTGAAGACCGCCTCCTTTTCACCATTACACACACACACACACCACCACCACACCTTACCATCATACTCTACAAATCACCTGACTTCCTTATACAATCCAACAATGCATGCACCCTCCGCATCGTGCTCATTCGCTCCCTAGCCAATCTCAATACATCTCACCAGAACCACTCATTGAACAACCCATACATCTAGCAACATACTCAACTACACACCTCCCACTATACTCACAATCCTTCCTACTGATTCGCATCACTGCTTTCATCGTTGCCATGTGTCTTATCAAACACAAACGACACAATCCACACACAATCACATCTCAATCACTCGCGTCATCAAACAACACAACAACCATCAATGACAATGTCACTGTCACCACAAACTTACACACTAACAGGCGAACTCCACCAATCGTCTACGTCAGGCTCATGACATCATTCTGTGCACTGTCACCCTGGAGGACAACTTCCCACAGTCAATCCGCCACATATGTACACACGCGTATTCAAGATCAACTCACTGCAGTCATCTTGACAAAACGGTTCTCTGTCAGTCTGCTTAAGTCGATCGGTCCGTGAACACGACGCTGGTTCACGTCACGAACCACTCACTTGATTACACGGAATAAAAGTACAGCAGACAGACTACTGACGAGATCAATCAATCGATAAATTCCAGTGAATGTGCGATTTCGTTACCGATCGATTGATTGTCTGTTGTAGGTGACATAGAGAGACTAGGAAGAGATGACATTCATCACTGTTTTGCATCTCCTCACAATCGATCACTCCTCGTGGTAGAACCTGCAATTGGAACAAGTGGTGGTATGAGATAGATAGATATTGAGAAACTGTTCATGTGGTGTCTCTTCTCTATCCCCTTCAACTAGTCATGTCTTCATGTGGACTAGTCATGGTACAGTCGATTAGTTAGTTGTCTGAATGGTGTTGTGTGTATGTGTTTGTACGATATTTGTCAAATAGTGTGTGTGTGTGTGTATGGGAGAGAGAGAGAGAGAGAGAGAGAGAGATTGAGAGAGCATCTCGCATGCAGATAAGATGATAGAACTGAATTGTTTAACGAATGCGACCTGATATGCGTCTGCGGTGATTCGATCTGGAAGTGTATTGTGTTGATTGTAGTGGAGATTGTGGATAGAAGTCTGGTGAGAGTTGTAAATTAAAGTGTGTATATGGTGTCGAATGAGCATAAGGTGATTGTGTTTATATGAAATAGTTGTACGATTGTATACGGCTGGGCGTGGTGGCGTGCGCCTGTAATCTAGCTACTTGGAGGCCAGGGTGCGGGATTTCGCGGGACCGGGAGTTCTGGCATGTGGGTGCTCATGTTGATCGGGCGTCCACGCTAAGCACGGCGCCGATATGGATGACCTGTCGGAGGACGGGTTGTCCAGGTCGTCTAAGGAGGGGCGGACCGGCCCAGGGGGGAAACCCAGCAGGCAAAAGTCCCCGCGTGGTGCGGTAGCGGGATAGCGCCTGTGAATGGTGGCCATGTGACAGCCCGGTTGGCGCGTGAAGACCGCCTCCTTTTCACCATTACACACACACACACACCACCACCACACCTTACCATCATACTCTACAAATCACCTGACTTCCTTATACAATCCAACAATGCATGCACCCTCCGCATCGTGCTCATTCGCTCCCTAGCCAATCTCAATACATCTCACCAGAACCACTCATTGAACAACCCATACATCTAGCAACATACTCAACTACACACCTCCCACTATACTCACAATCCTTCCTACTGATTCGCATCACTGCTTTCATCGTTGCCATGTGTCTTATCAAACACAAACGACACAATCCACACACAATCACATCTCAATCACTCGCGTCATCAAACAACACAACAACCATCAATGACAATGTCACTGTCACCACAAACTTACACACTAACAGGCGAACTCCACCAATCGTCTACGTCAGGCTCATGACATCATTCTGTGCACTGTCACCCTGGAGGACAACTTCCCACAGTCAATCCGCCACATATGTACACACGCGTATTCAAGATCAACTCACTGCAGTCATCTTGACAAAACGGTTCTCTGTCAGTCTGCTTAAGTCGATCGGTCCGTGAACACGACGCTGGTTCACGTCACGAACCACTCACTTGATTACACGGAATAAAAGTACAGCAGACAGACTACTGACGAGATCAATCAATCGATAAATTCCAGTTTATACAATTTTGTGATTGCTCTTTTTATTATCTTTGCCTTGTTATTTTTTATTACTTACTATCATTTTTTACGTTGTCTCAATTTTCTTTTTTTTTCTGTATTAATTATTCTTTAGTCTGTTTTCCGCGTTCGACTTCTATTCGTCTTACGACTTACGACTTTTTGTTTTCTGTCTGTTTTCAGGTTCTTTTCAAGTTTCTATTGCTTATTATTCGGAAGGTTTTTTTATATCCTGTATTCTTTTTTTCTGCTCAGTATCCTTTCTTCTTATGTCTGCAGCGGTTTTCATTCCCTTCGCAAGCCTTTTTCATATTCTGGATGCAATCCACTGTGTTTTGTTGTGCCAACTCGAGTAGCATTCATCGGACGTTACTCCAGCTGCTGCTCATTTTCATTTTTTTCAATGTCAATATTACATCGCACTTTGAGTTACTGTGAGTAACTTCTCTGTTTTCATCAATACTGAGTCCTGAACACGAAATGAGTTCAGTCGAAATAAGCGCGGATTTAAAATCACTTTTCTACTTAGTCAAACATAAGTAAACGAAGTCAAGGCTTGACCTGTGATTTAGCCTGATGAATTTTGTAAGATGTGTCCTGTTCGCCTCCGCCATCACTTCCGAATTTCCAGACCAACCTTCAGCTCGTTTGTCTTGAATAGGTGTGTATGCATGTAAACATTCCTTCTTATACGTTTTTCGATGCGATTGTTGCTTTTATCTCAATGTGTAATGCTAATCCCAACAGACTTATTGAATTGAAACACAGTTTGTTCATATTTCGATTCATTTAAAATTTCTTTGTTCTAGTGTTAAGGTGGCCAACTGTCTGAGATTTTATTGTATTCAACCCTGAATTCAGATTGCTACCATACTTTTTGACCTAGTTCTAGATAACTTCGTTTGCGTTTCTCCAGTATCACTGCCCTACAGTCTTGGAATAACTTCTTTATCTAGTATCTCCTGTCTAAGCTTAGAACCCGTTGGTGCGAACCATCTTACACTTGTTGAGCTTGGTGTCATCCCGAAGGAAGGCTTGAGGAACCCTTGTGGTAATACTTTGTCAATATTTCGATTTTTAAGCCTTGGTATGGGATCTAAAACTATATATAACGGCTCCTTATTCTGCTCTTGCGTCTTCGATGGACCTATCGAACTTTTCAACTTTACAATAGTGATCAGTCTGACATTTCTCAGCTTAGCTTTTTGTATGTCGTTGCAGACAACTTGGTACTACCTGCGATCCTGTTAATGATAGCACACAAATTCATCGATCTCTCACTTTTACCTTTTTTTTATCCTGGTTTAGCTCTCCCTATTTTACATCCACAACAGCTGTTTATGGAATTGTTTACGTTCAGTACTCTCAACTGTATGGTCATACACTTTTATGGGTACTTCTCTAGGATCGTTGAGTTGACTTAGGAAGCCACCAGACAAAGACTCTAAGTAGATAATATACATGAAATATGGACTTGGAACTGCCAACCTTGAGCTATAATTTTCCATTCATACTGTTATAGCAATTCGTACGATATACTTCTTAGTGGGATAACAAATTTTAATCCCGGAACTCTGAAAATCGAATAAGTAGATTATAGAGGAGGAAGTATATTTGATTCTGGCCTCGTGATATCGAAATAATATCGAGGCAAGAAGGCGTACAAACGGCTAACGTCCACGCAGGAGGTGTGCAAAGAGGAGAATAGGAATAACACGTCTGGCGCGTCAGAGATAGTCTTGAGTACAGATAAACAAGAGGTGTACAATACAACAATTATTGTCAGAATTAAGTACAATAATAAATATTTATATTTCTGCAATTGTGTAAAAGTAAACCACTACACTGTATGGAGACAAATGCACAAACCGAAGCTGAACTGTTATCCACAGATGCGTGAATGCTGTTATTATATGCTATGATTTTCGGCTTTTTAAGGAATTTTCCATTGTTCCGTACCTCTGTAGTGGGACGAGTCGAAGTTGACTATGATCATCACTACAGACCAATTATGTTCCCGTCAATAAAAATATATAAGCGATCGAGAAAAAGAGTTAATCCATACAAGGGAACGTATTTGCTGGCGATTTCGTGTTATCGAAGAAATACCGAAATCGTACCGGAAAAGAAGGGAAAAGATACAGTAAGCTGTATAACCAAAATGGCAGCAACACAAACAGAAATTTTGCACATACGTAGTAGTAATCAACGAAGAGGTTCAGCTAAACAATTACTGGTACAACTGGTTATCATAATGAATGTTTCTACTAAACCAATCGCATTCTCTCCATAAAGGTGGATTCACTACAACAGTAAACAATGAACGGTTGCAGAAATATGCGATATAATATGAGTTCACTAAAGACATAAGTAAAAATGATTAAAATGAAATTCTTATTAAAAATTACTATCTTACAGGAGACACTACACAAACCAGACGGAAAAATACTCGGAAATACCAGTTGTCGCATTTTTTTTGACCGAGGGTGTTGAGTATCCGTGTAGTGGTATACTTTTACGAAGAGAACACGATTGCTGAAATAGAAATATTTATTATTCTTAACAATTATAACTAAAACTGTTTTATTGTACTCCTTTTTGTCTAACTGTACTTCGGACTACAACTCGCGCGCCAAGCGTGTTACTCCCGTTCCGCGCTTATCCTCGGTGGTTGTTAGCTGCTTCTTTATTCCGGTGTTGATATCATTTCGAAAACATGAGACCATGAATCAATACACCTCTTCATTCAGTTGTAGTCTTCTTTCTGATTTTTGGATTTAACGGAATTTACTTCGTTATCTCGCGAATAGTAGTTTCACTCTCACTACATCCTGTTACTATACAAACCGTAAACGTGAAAATTGAATATGTAGCAAAGTCAAATGTAAGAAGTCGTAGAAAATAACCTGTTAGGTCAAAATGGTTCGCCCGTTCGGAAGCCCTTAATGATTTTCGTAGGGGCATACAAATGATTCTTACAAGTTACATTTTACCTGTTACTGATTAGTTTGCATTGCCCATTTCACTATTGTCGTCCTTCTTAACTGAGACTCATGATCTCCTTACACTGCCTTTCGAAAAGGTCTCCATTATGATAAGAATATGACTTATATATAAGATTCGGTCTAGCATCCTGCAACTATGGTGAGCTTTAATACTAACAGTCTTCAACAAGCCGAAAGCGAAGTTCCTCAGTTCTTAGGACCTAATGACCTAACTAACAACGATAGTGTTGCTTCTGGCCTTTTGGAAGGACAGTATCCTCAATCATCTGACCATCATACACGAGGGACAGTAGCGAGAGCTTTGTCTGAAAACTAAGCGGAACCTCAAAGGCGAGCAAGGAGCTGGTCTAGCTCATCAAAAGTGCATCATATAAACATGGACGATTCTCGTGGCCTGGACATGTCCCATTTTACTAAACTGAGAGAAGCGGCTTCAATCTTGGCAACACCACCTAGTGAAACGCTCTCATATTTGTTAAGTGAAGGCATCATCCCAAACGATTGGCGCGAATCACGACAATTTTTAAAGGAGAGTGACACACTAGCGGCCGGTTGCACTCTTTTCAATTACACCGAACGTCACAGAGTCCATGGAATGTGACATTCTGTCCGACTATTTATGATCTACAGACTCTTTTTCGCACTAGCAACGCGCTTTTAAAGAGAAGGCATTGCTGTAAAACCAGCCCACTGACTGCAATTAAGAGATAGAGAGACATCCTAAATCATAGGGAAGGCTGCTGTGATACAGCTTGACTTATCGAATTCTTCTGATACTGCCCTATACATGGAATGTATCATGCATAGAAAGTGCTGGTATGAACACTCCAGTGAAACACGAAATAACAATGTTTTGATTGCAAAATCATATATTAATATAGGCCATGTCTTGAGTCATTCAAGATCAGTCATCCACATCTTCAGAATACTACGCAAACCCAGTGCCAGCTGACGGCTTGGGGTAATATCCGTATTACTCATGACTTGATACTACGGAAACTAAAATCCTCTCGCCCAGGATGGCTGGGCGTGGTGGCTTGAGCCTGTAATCTAGCTACTTGGAGGCCAGGGTGCGGGATTTCGCGGGACCGGGAGTTCTGGCATGTGGGTGCTCATGTTGATCGGGCGTCCACGCTAAGCACGGCGCCGATATGGATGACCTGTCGGAGGACGGGTTGTCCAGGTCGTCTAAGGAGGGGCGGACCGGCCCAGGGGGGAAACCCAGCAGGCAAAAGTCCCCGCGTGGTGCGGTAGCGGGATAGCGCCTGTGAATGGTGGCCATGTGACAGCCCGGTTGGCGCGTGAAGACCGCCTCCTTTTCACCATTACACACACACACACCACCACCACACCTTACCATCATACTCTACAAATCACCTGACTTCCTTATACAATCCAACAATGCATGCACCCTCCGCATCGTGCTCATTCGCTCCCTAGCCAATCTCAATACATCTCACCAGAACCACTCATTGAACAACCCACACATCTAGGCATACTCGGGAAAAGCTGGCTGGTTTTCGACCTGGACGTGGTTGTATAGACCACATCTTCACACTACGACAGGTCCTGGAACACAGACAGACATTTGGACGTCCGACAATAGTCGTGTTCCTGGACCTAAAAGCGGCATTTGACTCAGTGGATCGTGAGGTTCTGTGGCAGTGTCTGTTATTGAAATGTGTACCAATGAAGTGCATTAACCTTATACAAACTCTCTATTCGAACATATGGTAAACTGTTATCTGAATTCTCTACATCAAGTGGTATCCTTCAGGGCTATCCACTCTCTCCATTCTTGTTTAACTTTGTCGTAGACATCCTTAGAGTTAACTTTAAGGAGGTCAGATTGTTCAGGGTTTGACCTTTTACCAGAAAAATCGCTTGCTGATCTAGAATATGCCGATGATATAGTTCTTTTCGGTGAAGACCCTGACAAAATGCAGAGTCTTCTGACTGCCATAAGCAACAATAGGAGCATGTTCGGGATGCGGTTTTCCCCGTCGAAATGCAAAATATTGCCTCAAGACTGGGTTGCATCGGCACCTGAACTAGTGATGGGAAGTGAAGTAGTCGTGTGTGTTGATCACTTCACTTATCTGGGAAGTCTCATCAATGCTGATATCCTGGTGACTGACGAAATCTCAACGCGGATACAGAAAGCTCGATTTGCTCTTGCCAATTTACGCCGTTTATGGCGTAGGTGTGATATCCATTCGCTAACGTAAGGACGGGTGTATTAAGCAGCAGTTAACTTCGTTCTCCATGGATGCGAAACATGGTCGTTAAGAGTAGAAGATGTTCGTAGGTTACTAGTATTCGATCATAGATGTTTAAGAAGCATTGCTCGTATACCGTGGGACAACCGAGTAAGCAATTCTGTCGTTAGTAAACGGGTGCTAGGTAAGGATGGCAGATCAATAGATGAAGTATTGAAACTTCATCAGTTGAGGTGGTTGGGACATGTGTTACGTATGCCTAACCACCTACTGCCTCGACGAGCTATGTTTTGTGGTGTAGGAGTAGGTTGGAAGAAAGCTAAGGGCGGCCAAACCAAAACATCGCAGAAATCCATGAAGTCACTGACAAGTGAACTGAGTCATGTTGGTAGATGTAGACTACCTGGTTGGGGTCAGCGAGACGAAAGTCACCAATGATGAATCACCTTGAACGACATGGCTCAAAATCGTTTGCAATGGCGCAAGTGCATCCATTCATTGTGCTCTCTCAAATCCTAATCTTCTGGATTCGTCAGCACCTCTCCCTTTATCTTTCTAACCTTATCTCATTGAATTATACTTCTTGAATAATATGTTCAAACCCTAGTCTTCTTCGTTACCATTAATACCTCTACCATTTCTATCACTATGGGATTTGATTTGACATTTGCGTCTCTGTGCTAATGTGGTATGACAACCTGGTCTGATGTACATACGTACGAAGTTCTACGTTGCAACTGACTGACGCCCAGGAAAGTCACCAGGTTATGACAATATCCGCCCTATAGTCTTGAAACAATGTGCAGAAACCCTCTGCTCACCGATATGTGACCTGTTCAGGCATTCACTGGACTCACACTGTTAGTTATTTTATAACTTATTGTAGTTATGTCATAACTAACCACTCAAATTGTGGTTTAAGCGCCTACCACGTGATCTGGTATGACGTGTTTGTAAACCTTCTTTGTTGTAAATGACCTACAGGTTGATTGACATTATTATCTTATTATATTGATATGACTCATAACTTCACTCATTTCCATAAGACACGCTATATTGGTGGGTCCGTTTGCTCGTCTTACATGATAATTGTAAGTTCCTTATTTATTGTACTAATTTAATTCTTTTTATGTTTAGAAAGAGATAAAGTTTAAAGTGAAGTTGATCTTGTTTCAACTATAGCTTTCCCATAGACTCTGTGCTCGCCAATATTGCGTTTATAGTTCTAGGAGTTCATCTGTAGGACAAATTAAATCCAATGCACACTAACTCCCAGCTGAATAGAAACAAGCTACTCAATCTTCAATCATCAAAGGAGGAGATAGAAATGACCCAGTATGTTACAGACCACTCGTACTACTACCAATACTATAAAATGTAATGGAAGGGCTGGTGAACGAACAGGTGAGGGAATACGTGGATAAGAATATATACCCCATGAAGCTCCACACGGGTTTCGGGTTTATTAACAACCTGTTAGGTTCAGTTAGCTCACCTGCATTGATCTACGCAGACGATGTGAAGATCTATAGGTCCATTTGAAGCGAAGACGATTCGACTGAGTCTCTAAAGGACCTTACATCGATTGAGGAACGGGCGGTGAAAAACGGTTTAGGACTACACCAGCCAAAATGTCACGTCATGTACATTCTGCCCCACATGACGCAAACGATCTTCACCCTCAGTGGATGTACGCTAGCTAATTTCTCCCCTGAGCGCGATCTCGGTTCAGTAGCCACAGAAAGCTTCAACAAAAGCCCGAACTATTTAGGGGAAACAGCCAAGGCGAATGCAGCTCTTAAATTTAAGCGAAGACAACTTGGTGCTATCATCCCATCATTATTCTTAATATTATTTAAGACATACGCGCTCACCCCCTCCGCTTAAAAGCGACATAAATTTCTTGGATCTAGTGCAGAGACGAGCAACGAGATGGGTGACGGGGTTGAAGAACACACCTTAAGAAGAGAGACTCCAGTTCTTGGGATTATTCCCACTGAGTTACAGGAGAATCAGAGGTAATCTGATCATGGCGTACAACATATTAAGCACGCCAAACCATCCCAACATGAACATCTTACCAATGCATCACGACCACTTTCGAGTCAATCCTCACATCAAAGAGCGAATACTCAGGTTCGTACCAACTTATTCTCATTGAGAGTCGTTGCAACTTTGAGGTGACCACGGCCCCCTTAGTGGACCGTTTTAAGAAGAGACTTGATAGTCTCGTTCTCACATACGGATTATCGTCGCTTCGTAGACAAGCTGTGCCCGATATATGTCTTGAGACTTGTTAGTTGTTAGTATTGTCATCTCCTCAGATCACTAACTTTATCTATCTTGCTTATTATCTCTGTTTCCTCTTCCTTGCTTACACTTACATAATAAACTAAATAATCTACTTATTCACTTAGTTCTGAAATCTTACTCTTATTAGCATCATAATTTTCTCCTTATTATTATTGTCCACATTACAACTGACTTATCTCCGGTCTAGTAATATAATAGCTGCTGGTATCCAGAAACCCTACTGCCCTGAAACAAACGTTTTCATTCCCGAGACATACAAACTCACGACCAACTGCAAACTGACTAGAACTAGACAGTCTGGTGACTAGACCCCGATTAATTGGACACTACCAAACAATCGAAACCGTACCGAAAGAACAAGAATCGAGCGCAAAGAAATTAATTGGTTTATACTAGCTCATGAAAAAGATATTGGATATTGGATCCCCGATCTGATGATTAATCATCTCCTAACTCAGCGATTACAGTGAATAATACGACTGAGATATATTCTCTTTCCAAACAGATGGGAACTTTACGAATTCTGTGCTTGTCAGCTGTTCATATGCACTATTGTTTAAATTACCGCCTGAAGGCTTTTGTCGCTATCGGCATCGTCATTTGAAATTATGTCAAGAGGTGTTAGCAGGTTCCATAGTTCACGTTCTCCTGTCAGGAGGTAGGATTTCTAATCTTCATTTATTTTCCAGTGTGTCTAGATGGTCATCTTTCGGTCAAAACCCAAAACGTGGAAAATTAGGAATGGACATGGATTTCGCGGCTCCTGACTGGAAATCGGCAGAACTACCAAAGTTCGAAAAGAAATTCTACCAGGAGCATCCACTGTCAGCTTCTAGATCTGAGGAAGAAGTAGAGGCGTTCCGCAAAAAGTATAAGATGTCACTTTCTGGAAGAGATGTCCCTCGTCCTGTACTGTCATTCAATGAATTGAACGTCCCTGATTACATACTTAGTGTGATAGCTAAGAATGGATGGCAGCTTCCTACTCCAATCCAGTCACAAGGATGGCCTATGGCGCTTTCCGGTCGTGATGTAGTTGGGATCGCTCAGACAGGTTCAGGGAAGACAGCATCATTTTTGCTTCCAGCTGTCATTCATATAATGGCACAGCCGCGATTATTGCACAATGAAGGCCCAATATGCTTAGTCCTTGTTCCCACTAGAGAACTCGCACAGCAAGTACTTACTGTGGCTAAAGAATTTGCTGATGCTGCGAGCTTACGCGCTATGTGCTTCTACGGTGGTTCTGCCAAAGGCACGCAGTTTCGCGAAATGCAGAAAGGTGGTGAAATCTGTATCGCAACTCCTGGGCGGCTTATTGACTTTATCCGAGTTCAAAGGTATATCTATATTTTAGGTCTTAACTCGCCTTTAGAAATCTTTTATCTAGAGTAACTTATTTGGTACTGGATGAAGCGGACAGAATGTTAGATATGGGATTTGAACCTCAAATCCGTAAGATTATCAGCCACACACGTCCTGACCGCCAGACGCTCATGTGGTCTGCGACGTGGCCAAGAGAAGTGCAAACACTAGCCAGAGAATTCCTCACTGACTATATACAAGTCAATATCGGGTCTGTATCGCTTCACGCCAACCCCAATATCACACAAATAGTTGAAATAATGGACGATTGGAGTAAGGAACAGCGGCTTATCGAACTTCTTGCCAGTTTCGGACGGGCACGTACACTTGTATTTGTTGAGACAAAACGGCGGACTGATCAGTTAACAAATTCGCTTAGGCGTCGTGGGTTTTATGTAGAAGCGATGCATGGCGGAAAGCAACAAAGGGATAGAGAGCTCACTCTTGCAAGTAGGTAACTTTTTTGTGTGATATTGTGTCACTAGGTTTTAAAAGTGGAAGGATGAACATATTGGTAGCTACAGATGTTGCTTCTCGTGGTCTTGGTAAGTTCAGCATTAATCTAGCTGAGTTTTTGAAATGCATCTTAATCAGATGTCTAAATCAATTAAATTCCTTTTCTGCTGTAGATATCGACAACATCGAGTACGTAGTCAACTTTGATTTCCCTAATCAGACTGAGGATTACATTCATCGCATAGGGCGGACTGCCCGTAGTGACAAGACAGGAACGGCATTCACTTTTTTCACGTACAAGAACGTAAGACAAGCTCGTGATCTGATTGACATACTAGATGAAGCTAATCAAGAAATAAGTCCAGAGCTCATTCAACTGGCTGGGCTGTCCAGTTACCTCCGGAAGTCTAGCACAATAAAAAAAAGTGAGTTTCGCCTCATTCTTCTGATGACTGCGTTATTTACTATATTAATTAGTGTTCAGTAGTCAGTAAAACTGCATTAAGTCTCCTAACAATCAGCGTATTCACCAGAGTTACTTGACTGGTTGCTGATGACTAGTCATTTCAGTTTAGCGCTTACAAAATTTCTTCTGCACAGCTATTAAATTGTTTCAGTACGTGGTGGGAAAAGCTATCGTCGCTTTTCTAACAAGCATTACAATTTGATTTAGTGCATCTGTATGCGCTGACGTCTAGTAAGTTTCTTTCACTAGCTGTGTTTTAGATTGCTCCTACTTGATACGGCTAGCAGCGCAATATCCAAGTATATAAATATGTGGTATAAACAACGTGGCAAGTTCACTTAACACCTTTTTTAAAGTTGTTCACGCTCCTACTTCAGTACCTACACACTAAACGAGTCACTCCGATTTTTATTACAGTGACTCCCAAACATACTTTTTGTACTGATCTGGGTGGCAGTTGTTACTTAATGGGTGTATTTCCGAAATTCATTAGGTAAACTTGAACAAAAAATCGCGTTTGTATTTATAACTTTTTTTTGTTGATTAACATGTGATCGGTAGTTTTTGCTAAGAGGTCGTTTCTAGTCAGATTATTCTTTTGAACTTATTCCTTATCACCATGATAGGAAACGACTAGATCTCTATTTACCTGAAATTTTGACTGGTATTACGAATACCAGCTCAATGAAACTAATTTGTACACCCAAAAAGCTACTGCCGAACTGCCTTCTACCCTTAGGAGTTGACAGTTAACTTGCCGTAGAATCAGGATTGGATTCAATATGTTTTTGCCATCCATCAGTTGAATAGTGATGGAGTATATAAAATCCTCAGTTTGTGAGAAAATGAATACGTTTACTTTTCCCACGAATCTGTACACTTCAACAACTGGGTATTGTTTTCACTACGCAGTGTGCTTGACAAGAATCCTCACAGACAAAGTTCCAAGCATCCAGATCTGTGCAATTTCTTGTCTGTTTAAAAGCAAAGTGTACAGAAACTTCGTATTAGTTCAATTTAAAAACAACACTGAAGTTCTATAATTTTAACCGATTGTCGTGTAATTTGTAGTTTTTCAATGCTCTGCACCGGAAGCCGATGCAGATTTAATCTGTAGATGCTTTTTTAACGAATCATAAATTCGAAACAACCTTATCTTCTATAGATCCATCAGCCTTCCAACAAAAGCCACCTGGTCGTATTACTGGCTTTGGGAATTCATCTACAAGCTTCCCAACACAAGATATTAGAACTGTCAACTCTGGAATTTCATATCAAAATGGTTCATCTGCTATGAATAAAGTTAATCCAGCTGCTGAAAATCCTCACTTGCCAACTGGCCAGTTTTCCACAACGTTCAAATCTACTAGCGACCAGTTCGTTGGTGGTCGCAAACCCACTCTTAGTAGTCAGACTACTTATGGAGGACTACCACAGCCCATTCCTGTAAATGACACTCATGTTGAAGCTAGCTTTTCGAAGACTAGTGTGCCTAGCTGTGTAAATCTCTCAGTGAATGAGACAGGGAAATGGGATAGGCATGTCAGTACGGAGAAAGTTAGTTCTATATTAACTACACCTATTCCTGTCGTTCAGAATTCAAGTATAGTAAATGAAGCAGGTGATCAACAATGGCTCACTAATCAGTGGGGGACCACCAAAAATCAGGTCCAAACTAATTGGAATCCATCAATTCCTGACGCTTTGTCAGCCAATGGTTCGTTTGCTCAGCGTTCTGTTGGTCAAGATCCTAAACGGCCGACGCTTATGGATCCGTCTGCATCGCATGTCAATTTAGTAAATCCCAGCAATGATGTAATCGTACCGGGTATTAGACCTCGAGGTACCGTAAACAAATTGAATGGGCCCTCGACAAATATTCCCCAATATGTACAGCCATGGCCAGGTTTTGTTTCAAATCCCTATTCATATGCCGCGCCACTCCCTACTGCTACGGACGTACCAGCTACACTTAACTGGGGTTCTGGATGGACTCCAAACTTTCATGGAGGTTATTAAATGACATACTTACCATTTGCTAATGTTTGCAAATTGATCTATCGAGCTGAAAATATTTTTTGAGGGGCTGTCGACTTCCTTATTCGGCAACCTCTAACAAAATTGTTTCATTTTCTGCATTCGTGCAAAAGCAGTACGAATAAAAATATAGCTTTCGTTGAAGCCAAGAAAGCGTTATCAGTAATTTTACGGTTTTTGATTTTCTTTTCGTGATTAGTATGCGATATGTTAGCTTGTTCGAACAATATGAACTTTCAGAATCTGCTAAAAACCCACTCCAATTTCAGCATCGGTGTGTGCTACTTTCTCGATATGAAATATTTTTCTCAAAGTAGTCACTAACTGTATGTGGGTACTTATTTCCTACTGTTTCGCTTTCCTCATGTTTCAGGTGCCTTAGATTATATTTCGTGTTAAGAAATATTCGAACTCAACCCACGTTTCATCAAATCGAAAAGACACCATTTAAGGTTAAGTAGGGCATGAATTATGATTTGTATAAGCTGGTTCTATCGAGAGTTTTATTCTCTGATCGGACAAGAACATTGTAGTTCAGCAGTAAATTACTTTTGGTGTAAGAGATACGGAGAGTGGCTCATGTTTTAACCAGACTATTTCGACTTTTGGTTGCCTACGTTTTGATGAATCCTGAAATATGTATCGCTCAATATAATTTCCTCGTCCTGCGTTAAACATTGTTCATTGTGTTTGCTAAGGTTTCTCTGATTCTCCATGTTCCTAACTCTAGTTTGGAAACATTGGAAAGATTCTATAAACATTTAGGTTTGTCTTGGTATCAAGCTGATAGCTTAAGTGAACGATACAGTGTATAACTTGAGACAATTTCGAATCTTCGGCTTTCAACATAGGTTAGTTTTCTACGGGATGGGGTAGCTAACGCCATGTCCGCCCCTTCTTTATCCGTGGTTAGGACCGGCTGTAACCTCAGGAGTGCTGCTGGCGGAGTATTCAGTAAATACTCAGCCTCGAAATCAGCAGGCGGGATTCCTTGAGGATCGATCATGTATACTGACTAAATCGCCACACTACGTGTCATCGTGGAAAAATCAATTGAATGGGGTTTACCACTGTCCGCCAACTTCATTGACTGCAAGAAAGCATTCGATAGCGCTGACTGGATGACACTGAAGACTTCGACACTGCGGTGCATCTGAGAAGATCGATCATCAACATCATGCAGAATTCTTATGGTAGCTTAAACTGAGAAGTCGTGCAGGAATGACGGCTCACAAGCTCGTCCCAAGTGAAAACCGGTGTCAGACAAGCTTTGGGTTATGAAGACGTCAATATCTCAGGGGAAGCACGCAATACAGTGAACAACTCCGATGCAAATAGACGATTTGAAGTTCGCAGATGGTCTAGCTCTTCTATTTCACATAGCAACAAATGCAAATGGCTGCCAGTGTAGCAACAGCCTGTGCAGCAGTAGATCTCAACATATACATGAATAAGAGCAAGATCCTTTGATATAACAAAATGCACCAACCAAATTACACAATAGAGAATGTTTGGAAGAGATCGGAACCTTCATATACCTGAGCAGCATCATTGATAAACAAGGTGGGTCTGATGCCGATGAGAAGACAGGAATTGGCTAAGCAAGGGAAGCATTTCTACAGTTGAACAGTACAACATTATTGAATATTCAGGTTAGACTGCATTAAATCCCATGGTTTTAAGTTATTGGAGTATCACTACATCCGTTTTGTCAGTAGTTGATAAAACAAAACGGTTTTGTTTTACCCCATTTCCTGGTATTAAAAGTTTGACACGAATGTATCTATCCAATAGCGTTCTTGGCAAATTAAAATTTATAGCAGCTACTGAATATTTGTAATTCTATACTAGGCTGTAGACGAAATACTGGTTATCCAAACTTGATCTTAATGTCATCTCAAGAATCCGTTCATTAACGTCCATTTCCTTACAAATGACAGCTTTATGAATTAGTATCACTATCTTCCAGCCAGAATGGCTCAAAGAACATATTGGCTGACTTTATACAAAGGTTTGTAAATCCATCCACGAAGTAATTTAAAAATGAAATTTGTCAAATGCTATCAAATTTATATACTCTGCACATAACTCAGTCGTAAAGTGCAAGCAAAAGGAAAAGTTATATCTGAGTGAGCTAAATTCTTAAGGGTTTTAATGGACTTGGTTTCGATATTGCAGTCCAATAGAACACCAGTAGTTATTTAGTTTTAGCTGCCTATTATCATATTTGTAGTGTAAAACCCAAATTAGTGCTTTCAAGATTATTGAAGGTCGTCTTGACGTTATCTAACCCCTTGAGACTGTGGGGTCGTTACTAGGAATTTCTCAAGCTAATGCCTCACTCGTGATAGACGAGTGAGTTCTTTCTCAGGTCCCACGAGTCAACAGTAATTTCGATTCAAAAATACTCAAAATTCTGTTTTACTATCCTCCATCTGAGTGGTGTCTTGGGACGTTCTCCAGGAAGATAGTTCAACCGTGGTATAGAAGTTGACAGACTACCTACTAGTTTTCTGTTTCGGCCTAAGACGGATAGTTCATTGATTTATAACGACTCTCCACATTGATGGTGATTACTTTTAGAAGGTTTCAGTAAAGGGTCTCTTTACAGTCTACAGTAGCTGTCAAAGCTTGACAGTTATGTTTTTATTGAAAACACTAAATAAAAGAGGTCTGTGAATTAATCTCAGCGATTTGCGGTATTAAATATGTAACATCTTGAAGGCATTTTTAATTCATTTTAGCCGTGTAGTCTCTCATTCGCAAAGGAGCTAAGTATTAGAGGATTATCATAAAACTTAAGCTGCAGTTCTTGGTTTGTTACCGGACTTTGACGTTCGTCACTCCGAATCTTTAACAGCACTGAAAACAGAGTTTGACAATATTAGTTAGAGGAGGATTCGAATTAATGCCTCATGGATATTCAACAGCAATATCACGCTAATTATTTGAATTTAAGAATCTTGTAGTGAGGGGGAAATCGTCCTTAATAAGTAAGTCCAGTGTATAATGGTAAATATGAAAGGCTAAGTAGATTAGCTGTAAACTTCAAGTTAAGGTGAGTATAATTAAGTAAATCGTACAAATAAAATGCATAATAAGGATAAATTTATGACCTTTGAAATTTACTAATATTTTGGCAGCGTTTAAGCAATAACCAATATAACAGTTCACTATTCTTACATATGCTGCTGGTTAAATCGCCCACAACCTGTTTTAGTCATTGTAATACAGCACATTTATAACTGTAGAACCTAATAGTGAGTATGAAATTGTTGTTCGCTAGAGTATTACTTGTTTTCGAGTATTCTGGGTTTTTTGAAGTACCACAATCTTCAAGTACTTGGATACTGATTTGATACTCTAATTTCGCATAATATCAAATATCTTCACGTTTCAAAAAATTCGAAATCAACACATTTGACTTCCTCAATTGCGAGATGTCACGAAAATACTCGTTCCTTTGAGCTACTGATTATATGATACGTTGCTTGGTTTGCATACAGTTTCGTTATATCTAATATAGTGCTAAATTTGTAAACGAATTGCTCATCTCCAACATCAGTTCCTCCAGAATAACTTGTCTGTTTCCTCATTTCGACCTTATCAATTTCTCTTGTTTTCGATATTCTTATAGGCTGGGAAGTTCGAAATAAGTACCTAGTAGTAGTTATGAGCCAACATTAATGTGACTCTCTGATATCAGGATCTAACACTGCAAATCTGCAGTGTGAGTCGCCGTTCGTAACAGTGTATTTATCAGGGTTTCTTGGAAAAGTATACCTTACCTTTCAAATGCATGAAAAAGTTGCAGAAGTACTTCAGACAATATTGAGTGTCAATTTGACGTTAAATTTGAGTGACTTAAAGAATATGTGTTGTGATGGAAAGTTTATAGCCTTTGTAAATGAGTGGACGTGATTCATCGTGTCCTATATTTTACCACAATGCTATCTCAGTGAACTGAGGTTTGCGAAGACAGTTCGATTTGACACCGAGACATTCTCTCAAAAATAAAATGAAGCTTAAGTTTTTGAAGTTGTTATTAATTTACATGGTTATTAAAAACAAATAGTAGCAGTGACCCAGTGCACTGGTAATGGCTAAATACGGGTACATACGTGTAGACAAATCAACGATAGTAATAAAGTTTTCTGTTCCTTGATGTATGGACTTGGCCATTCAATCACGAAAGCTCGAGGATTTTATCACCAATAAATATCTCACTGAGATGTACGTGTTCCAAGTTTTTTTATCACTACGACTGGTCCCGATTTATGCTCTCAACTTCGTCAAACTTGGTAACTCAGCAATCGCAACTAGCTGTCAAACATCTATCAGATAATCAAGTTTAATAGGTAAGCTTAATAAGATTGAAGACCTGTGTTGGTTCATTGAGTTTGATATTTTCATGAATTAATTCACTTAGTCATCCCATTATATTTTGTCTTGAGTACACGTTTTCCCTTATTATAATCCGTTTCGTTTTTTCATCGGTCTGAAATATTTTTTGAAATTAGAAATGAAAGTTTTCTCTCACTCATCGCCAGATGTTTTGTAATACTGATCACCAAGAAATATCTTGTCTTATTTTTTGGTAGGTATTTTACTCTATTCTGCTTTGTAGTTTATCACTGTTTTGGTTTAATGTTTTTTTATGAGTAATTTCTACCGTCTGAAATTACAACACCCAAAGTGCCGAATTTGTGTATATATCCCGTTTATGTTTTGTTCATTCACTTTTATTACTCTACTGTTTATTTTTCATTATCCGATCCCGGCACATTAGTGCCCCAATTTCTCTAATGACTGGTAAATACTCAGTGCGGATTTTAGGATAACTTGTCTATTATCTTCAGAAAAGTTTAATTTTTCACGTGTGTGGTATGTTTATTTGTGTTTATACATTAACGAGTTCTCTTACACTATCTACTGCTAAGAGATTGTGGTTGTGTTGCTTATTCGTTATATTCAACTAATCCGAGATGTTCCTTTAACCTATTGACGTTTGCATTCTCTGCCCTCGCATCCGCAGTTTATTTTTTTGATTTGAAAATATGTACATCAAAATTGTTTTAACTTTTATTGTAATTATTAGTGTTATAGGTTTATGCGATAACGTTGGTTAAACTGTACATCTTGATAATGTACACAAACAGATTCTGTCAATACGGGAACTGGCGTATCTTCAACCTTTTGGAATTCGTAAACTTAAAATTTATCCTCTTTGAACGTATTTTTGTTTGAAAGAATTCTGAGTATCACGGAGAACCATTTATTCTTGTATATTTACCTCAGAAAAACCAACCATAACTACATGCGGAAATAGTCATCTTATTATTTTGGTCGATGTTATTCAACGTAGTCAAATTTTTTTCCAGTAAAAGTTTGATTTAACGTCAGGCGATCAAACACGGTTGTATGAAACTCTTAGAATTTTACAATTTTAGTGTAATTTACTTTTATTAGCCAAAGAAGCCTGTATAGAATCGTGTTTTTAAAGCTTATTTATGAAGTGAATTTGAGCCCAGTAATAAATTGAAATGCACTTGTCAAATCCTACTTGAATTTCTGATTTTTTAAGACTAACAACACGTTTATTGGTATCTTATGTTGTTATCTTGAGTAATTTAGTCTAGGCTAAAAATATTTCTTAGATGAACTGTTCAACTTCGTTACATAGGCTTATGAACTTTTGGTTTTCATTGTAGACTGTCTTATTAAATAATTTCTTACCACTTCCATAACACAGAATCAGAAAGGTAACGGCTATATTAGCTTGGATTTGTTAAATGACATAAGTTCGGATAGATTAACTTTCTTGCACTTAAAATGCTTTTAGGTGCTAATTCTATTCACTGGGTTGTCGCATCCGGATTATATATATATATTTATCGGAAATCACGTAAATATTTCGACTGTATAAAAGTTTATTTCGAAACGTTATCATTATTGTCATTCTCCACCATTATTCGTCAGGGATGCCTACTCTATTTTCAGTTAGCTTCGTCACAGACATTCTTTTATAAGTGCATTTCAGTGTCTCAGGATACCCAGTAACATAATTCTGTTTTAAGGAGACGCTCACTAAATTCAATCTTGTGGTCTCCATGCATTATCGGGATGCGTTTCTCTCTCTGAATCCAAACTTGCGAAATTGTCTGTATCTACTAGTGATAAGAGTCAGAGTAGTTGAGTGTGTTGACTGCTTAACTCATCTTGAAGGTCCTACTAACTCTGTCGTTTCAGTTTCTGACGAGATCTCAGCTAATATTCATATTGGATTTTGTGAGCAATTTTGAGATATAACTGGTATACAGTGCAGCAAACCGGAGAAAGAGCATGGTCTTGGGTAAATCTAGCAAACCCGACTACAGTTGCTACCTTGACATGGTCATCATGATGACCCAACCGGGCTATATTGGCTGGGACGCATTTTCCTAGTGTGACATCAGTAAGGTGTTTGTCTTGGACAACCAGTCTGCAGCGATGCCTCCTCACTGCCGAAGGAAGGGATTAAGGAAGGTAAACCCTAAAGATATCATACTTCACCTTACCCCAACGGATTTCCGTGACGCCTTGTGAAGAGTGGACCTAACGCTTCGAAAACTTCCCATTAGAGGTCGGACGCAACTTCAATCAGTTATTCCTCGGTTTTTGCAATCACTCTCGCATCGACCAACGCTAGTCCGTTATCCTTTTTAGTTTTCCCAAGAAGTGTGGACAGCCGAAAAGTGACATCCAATATATGAGACCAAACGGGTCATAATCAAATCCTTCTTATACCTGACTCAGCAAAATGGCTGATGAGGCCAAGTTTTCGTCGATTGAAGCATGTGGGATGTGTGGTTCATATTTTTATTTACCACTTATCTTGCTGCGAGACTGGTTGGAGTAGAGATCCGTTGAAGTACACTAGGTAAGTAAACAAAATCTTGCATTAGTCTACGAGGTCATGGACTGTTATACAGTATTACTAAGTGAAGATTACCTGTAGTTTAGAAGACCTTAATCACTATTTTTGCGACTCCCCTACCCATTGTCAATTTCATCTCTTTAGTCCAGCTTACGCTAACGCGTGGTCGTGTCATATTCTATTGATTTTGATCATCTATCAAGAAAATTACAGCGTTCGGGTTGTTTTTACTTATTTTTAGTAGTTTTACGACACTGTTCTATTACTTGTCTGGCTGATCACTTACTGAAGTATCGGTTCTTAATATCAATCACTTCGTAGATATCAAGTGGGTTCGTGAAACACGAATGTTGAAAATGTCTCACAAGTACTGGTCTCATATGTTGGGAACATACTGGAACTTCTCCGGAATCATTACATCCGAACACTGGCATACAACGACTATAGTCCTCAAATACGGCTATTTCAAAAGGAAAACGTCAAAACTTAAGGCATGCGTAATACGGACGAACTTTAGAGTTGTGATGTTATACAAGATTTGCTAAAAACCCGCTGTTTCTATTCGATTAAAATCCTTATAGCGTATATGGAAGCTGACTTTAATACGATTTATTTGATCTTGTTGCTTAATCAGAGCATATATCAACTTCACCTCTTCGTTCAGGATTAAAATATTCTTCGAATCGTAATCATTGGCTAAAACCGAAATACGAATACGCGCTTCCAAAAGAATATAAGAACGATTTTTAGGAGTATCACACTAAGGATATTTGAGCGTAATGCCTTTCATACATTATCTCATAAGTTTAAACCAATAAATTCGACAGTAAGATGTTAGCCTGTACTATATTTTATTACTTGTACCAAATACATGGTAAAGCAAGAACTGGAAGTGCTTAGGTTGTACGTTCATAAAAATGAATGTTACAGGGTTTTCTCTTGTAGGACAGCAAGGTACATATTACATTTATGACTATATACTATTGTTCTTTGTACTAACGTTTACATTCTCATTTGAATCTTCAAAGGTAATCCACCTTAACACTTAAGGCTTTTTAAACCGGAGCACATAAAGCTATTTGAAAGCATAACGAGAATCAACTAGTCCTATTCTTTAATGGTCATTTCCTTGTCCTACACATGCAGCAAGTATCTGTACAGTTCTTTTCAGCACACATGACTCCTATGTTTCGTAAAGATCTCGTATATAGTGCTATACTTTAAAGGCTGGCGTAGAACCCAACATAGTTGTGTAAACTTTCGCTTCTCCACCAATTTATAAAGTTTATGGGAAGTTGAATGTGATATGAAGTTACTGCCGTTTTTCACAGAAAAGACAAAGTCTTTTCCTTTTGAATAGTGCGAGAATCTCTTCATTTCCTTATTGTCGAATACTGCATTATATGTAGTAAATTTCTATAACATATCTCCAATGTAAGTTTCACTCCAAATTTTGTAGTAATGTTAACTGAAGGGGTTGTCAAGTTCCTAAACGTTTCAGGCCTTGTTGAACCAAAAATTAAATAACTAGCCTGAGGATTCCTTGGAAACATTCTGTTTGCCTAATGCATCAATGTCGGAATTGTCATCTTTCTGTGTGCATTTATCTAACACTGTTGCTTTATTCTATAAATGCACATCGTATATTGTATAAGATACAAAAGGTTCTTTTGATCGAAGTATTTGCAACTGGAAAATTGTTAGCGATAAGAGTTTATGTTCTTCTGACAAAAGAATTTAGCTAAGCAGACTTTAGTGTTAGTATTATTTTTGTCATGTTCTATCTCAACAGTGATGCATGAAATACGCAGTGACTATTTGTTCATCAACATAAGTTCGTTGTTACGCACTAAACACAATGCCTCCTCTCCACCATGTTTTATCCTAATTAACATAATTTAGTATTCACAATCTAAATACGAATATATCGAAATAGCACATTTGTAACTGACCAATCAAATTCTCTCCAAGCTTTATTTCAACTATATCGATTTCATCGTAGTTTTATTAATATTTTCTTGTCTCAGTTTCATAGATTTATGTACGTATATCACTTGTGTCATGTTGAAAACAACTCCAGCATCAATAATGGTTATTTACCTAATTCATTTATTTCTAACTGAAAGCGTATCTCGAAATGAACAACCGGAAGGTTATCGCGTAGAACGGACTGGTTTACATGGAAGGAGAGTCAACTTTACGTGGCACAGGAACGTAACAATCCGTAGCTGGGTTCAGGCAGCTGAAAAATGCTCCAGTTTGAACAGCTTACTTCCTAAAGTTAATGATATGCGTTATTTCTACAAGACACTTCAGTCGGATGATATTATTTCGCCAATAAATAGAACTCTTGAGAATACAACTCACAACGGTGTCGTCTTTTATCTTGGGGATGTTTTGGAGGCTACGATGGATTATCCTAATATCGAGAGTGGCGAAAGAATGTGTCTCACAATTGAGAAGGTTCCCGGATCGCAGGTAATTCATAATCTATTTTCCTCTTGAGTAAAACTACATATATTCACATAAGTGGTATAAATTCAGTACACTAAAGATTCAGTAGTTGGTTATATTAGAGAAGCAACGCAAACATAATGAATAAATGCTAGAACTTTGTCACTTATTAGACAGAAACTCCAGTGCTCTGTCTACGAAACCCTCTTCACGGCTATTCCGATATTACTTGACCTTTATGTGGTATGGTGCAGGTGTAGTTAATCGACATATCTTTCTGTAGACAGCATTTTCTCAGCTTTTACAATCACACGAGAACCGAAAATTCACTTTCTTGAACGTATGTTAGACAGTCAGTCAGCGTAGTTAATTGCATACATTCAGGTTCTTGTTGATCTGATATTTGCATCCGGGTATTACTAAGCAAAAAGCGTTGATCGCCAATTGATTGAGTGCGATATGCACCAGTCTGTCTCAGTCTGATTTTGACCAATTTGGTCTCGCGTGCTGTTATGGGTTTGAGGGCAGTTGTCACTTCCCGGCTGCCCACACCGTGGAAGGGTGTTTCTTGAGGAACCTGAAAAGGAAGATAGATTAGTGTCGGCCTTAGAGCGTGACCGCAGAGCCCAAGGGACAACTGCTTGAGGCCGGTCACGCACGGCCTTTTTATGAAATGTTTTTTGAGGATTAGCTCCGTTCTTAAAGGCGATATGCACCACTTTTGTGTTATCACACATGATCAAGGTACAACAGTCTTCCTCTGTCTAACATATGTAACCGGTCATTATTTTAACTTTCAAAAGTGTATGTCTAGTATCAAGGAAAGCGAGACTGGTTTAGTCAATCTAGTGCAACAAAGGACCCTACATATATCTGCATTAATTCTAATTACTACACCACATTAATACAGGTCAATGAAATTCTTAAGACAAATCTCAATGTAGCAGAAGCATTGACAGTATTTGTGGTAACCATTAGTTCTAATGGACTGATGATATTTCAGAGGGAAGTAAAATAGTTCACGCACTCAACTACCTCAATCACTAATGTTATGCAGACGTTGATGTAGGTTAGTCCTGAATCAACATTCTAATGGAGAGAAAGACATTCTTGCATTGTTGCACAAGGTGATTAAAGGACTGGATCACAGAGCGATTATGCTGATTGTGAAAAAGTATATCCGAATAGATCTCACTGTTATTTAACTTGACATGTGTTTGTACGGCGCTTTCAAAATGTGTCGATCCCCTATTCAGCAATATTTCATCGTGACAGATACTTTATCAGAAGTCTTCTTCTATGAATCAAAGGCGATGATAATGTCCAAAGATCTAGTGGTTGCTTTTCCCTTCAACTAGAATTATCAGAGGTTAATTACCATGAACGTAATTTACGTATGATAAATTTCTTGTTTAGTATAAAAAATATCCAATCTGTTCGATAGAGACCTTTCTTCTTTACATATATTACAATGACATAATAATGGACATGATTATTATTTGAAGTTTGACTAGTTAATTTATTTTTTCAGTTACATCTAGCCGAATCATCTGCGATAAAAAGTTGTCTAACGCATGCTAATCTACTTGTTTGTAAATCTGAAGTAGACAGTAGTGATACAGCAAATTACGATGAAGATTCGTACTCACATATATGTAATTTTGCAGATGACAAATGGTTTAATCCATTGCCAAAATGGATTCTTGAATTGAAGCAAAGAGCCGAATTCAGACAAGATCATATTTGCCTAAGAAAACTTCTTTTCTATATTACAGCTAGTAAGTAAGCTTTATATCAGCATAGATTTGTTAAATGCTAAAACTTTGGTATGAGTTATACCGTGTACAATTTTTCTCATCAACAATTTTAATATCCTGGTTTCTGAACAAGCAAGTGAAAAATTATCCACTCTCAGATAAATTAGTACCTATACTTAAGGGTATGTACTTAGTATAATAAACAGTACATGTATTTGTTGAACATCCTTCAACCACAACGACTATATAATGCTTTCAAGTTAGATTATATGCATAAATATGTAAAAGAGTTATCACTATACATCCTAATGAGATTTTTTAGTAAATAAGTTGGAACTAGATCAGTAACATTTTATTTTAGTGAATGTAAACTCGTATTTATATCGGACGTCGCAACAAAATATTCTGCCATATTAGACCAAAATTATAAATCTCGGTGCGTTTTTATGATGTTGGGTATGTTAATGTGTAAAATAAATCGACTTGTCAAGTAAAACTTGACAGGTTAACAACAGTGCCTGTTTTTCATCGTTTAGTTCGATAATTTATATATTTATCTTTCTCTTTTTAGTGTGTATGGTATCTCCACTATTAAGTACTGCCTTAAAAAAGGATTTCCCTGTTGTTTTTCCTATAGTTAAGTTAGAACTCGAAATTTGAATGGTCTTTATACCTCAGTAACACATGATTTCAGGTCAAGCAAAAAATAAAACGAGGTTCATCTGAAATATACTATATTTCGAACTTGATAAGAAATTTGATCTATATTTAAATTTTTTTATTCACACAGTATGTTCTGGGCTAATCGTCGTTATTTTCATTACAAGTACGGTAATCTTGGCTATTCGGTACAAAAGCCTACTTCTAAAAGTGAAGAGAAAACAGATTGGAATGGATGGAATAGTCTGGTCGCAAGGCTCTGAAATATCATCACAATGTCCTTTGGGTGAAACAGATGGAAGATTAGATATTCTAGCTGACTCAGCGTTTCGTCGTGATCCTAGTGGTTTCACAAGGGGAAGCTATAAAGAGGCACTGGTTAATAGCGGCTATCAAAGAATTTCGAATGGACGAATCAAAGGCCCTCGTACATCGGGAAAACCTCGACCTGGCACAGTATCGTGCTAATGTACAAGTACTTTTAAAGCTGACTGTATAAAACGTTGTAGGCGAATCGATTATGAAAAATTAAATTATTTTAAATAAGCATTTCGTTTTTGATATTCCAAATAGGATCATAGGCGCGTGCGTAATTTATGTCTTTTATGAGTATTTACATGTGTATTTTGTCCTTATCATACCGTATCATCAAATGGGTTAAATTTAAGATAGACTCGTGAAGAAGTCATGCACTTTTGTCGTAATCTGTGAACTGATTACAACGTACTCATTTAGTCGAATGCAATATAGAACAATCTACAGTGAATGCTATAATTTTTACAGTTATTACGAAATGCTTGAGCAAACTTTTAATAGGGAAAATGGATATACGGTGTGTCGCTGTAACATATAATGCTAACTGCACTTTTAATTTACAGATTACATTGTAGTGAAGTTGCGTTTTCTTAACTGCGTAGGAAAGATTTTATTTTGACCAATTTGGTCTCGTGTGCTGTTACGGGTATGAGGGCAGTTGTCACTTCCCGGCTGCCCACACCGTGGAAGGGTGTTTTTTGAGGGACCTGAAGAGGAGGATAGATTAGTGTCGGCCTTAGAGCGTGACCGCAGAGCCCAAGGGACAACTGCTTGAGGCCGGTCACGCACGGCCTTTTTATGAAAGGTTTTTTGGGTGTTAGCTCCGCTCTTGAAAGCCCTTAGTGGGCACTTTTACCTCCCAAACGCGTATACAGGATCCGGGTAGAGTCATTCAGTTCACCTCTTCTTTTTAAGACAAACAGCCAACTCGATTTACGCTTTCCGTATCTGAGAGCTACACTGCTGCTTCCCGTAGCCTCGCTGGTGAAAGTATAGCATTAAGTCGTAAGGCAGGACTAGCTCTCCAAGACTGGATCCCGGTAGGCAGTCGCTTATGCGCTGTCCGACTAAATCGGACAGTAAGGACTCGGAAAGAGGGAAAATCGCCGTCGCCTCTTTCGTGGTATTTACCTACTCTCCCACTGACTACAATTCAGATGAGGTAAAAGATCAGTTTTACAGAAACCTTTCTGACCTTCAAACGTTAAGTACTCCGGTGCAGTGATAGTGGCTGGTAACTTCAATGCTCAAGTAAGTAGACTGAGCGAAAATGAGGGACACGTGGGGTCGATCTCATGGTGTCGCGGCTGGTCGAACAGATAATGGAGACCATCCGCTGCAGCTTTGCTCAGATAACCACCTATTTGTAGCAAATACTGACTTTAAGCATAAGGATAAGAGGCTCGATAGCACACTGCCGCACCTCATGTTTTTGAATATTATTCTAACCTACCTTCCGGTGAACATCACTTACATAGTTTCCTATCTTTTTCTTAAAATGCTTATGAATTGAGTCTTACTGAAGGTAGGAAAGACGCTGCAAAGCAACCTCCTTTGGTTCTACCTATTGACAGCAAAGGTGAGAATATGTTTCAGGTGCGACTAGACATACAGCTAGACGGCTATACAAGTGATGCCCACCTTGAGGCGACTTGGACTGATCTTTAAAAGTTGTGGGAGACAGCAGGTAAACAAACCATAAAGCTAGTGGTGTTCGTCAAGAGTTGTTCTTTTTCTCCACTTTGTTTGACATGCTTTTAGAAACGACAGTTTCATCACGACTCTTCTGGTGTTAATCTTTTACCAGGAGATTCACTTGTTGACTTTGCAGATGATGTAGTTCTGTTTAGAGAAGACGCCGACAAAGTGCAAACAATTTCGGGATGCAAACATTCCCCTTGAAACGCAGTGTTGCTTCAGAATTGGCAACTACTGATAGGGAGTGAAGTAGTTGAGCGTGTTGACCGTCTCAATTATCTTGTGAGTATTTCAGTCCTGATAGTCTGGTGTGTGATGAAATCTCCGCACGGCTACAGAAGGCTCGAATAACTTTTGCCAATTTGCTTCACTTATGAAGTAGGCAAGTTATCCGTTTTCTAACTAAATGGTGAGTTTACGCACAGCAGTTCCCTCAAAATCGTTTGAAATAATATAGGTGCATCCCTTCTATCCTTCTCCGAATTCTTATCTTCTGAATTCCTCATCAACCTTTTTCTCTTCTTAAATTCCCTTCACTGGGATATATCTTCGACCCCTAATCTTCTCCATAACCTCTTATACTGCTATTACCTCTACCACTGTGGGATTTGAAATGAAAATGCTATCTCTGTGCTAATGCGGTATGGAAACTTGAACTGGTGTACGTACGTATCAAGTCACCAAGTCCTACGTTGCAGCTGACTGACAAAGGATGTTTGAATTATGACACAACTCACGGACTATTATTATTTTTAAGATTCGGCTCCTAAGAATCAGGATTCGCGTATCGTATCAGTACGTAGATTTTAGGTAATTTATTATTAGCTGCAATCAATAAACAAGATACGTTTTATGGGAAATTTCCCATCCTTCTCGACTAGACTATGTTATTAATTTTGTTCGTATATTCGCTTCTTCCAAACTGTTGAATTTTGCAGGAACTAGTTTGTGAATACTGTAAATAGTAAATTCTATTTGAAAGATTGTTCTCTTTGCGAAATATACTTAGATTGTGATGATTTATATCTTTTAAAAACAGGACAAAGTATACACAATTTTACATGATATGGTCTAGAAAACCAGGTTTCGGAAATGATTCTTATTTCTTTTCTACAACAGTTTTCGTTATTTCACGTATTGCCATTGTAGCGTAACTGGATTTCGGTAAATTGAACGTTAACACGACAGCCTGGTGTTTCTTTTCATCTAAAATAAACAGAATTTTATGAGGACATACATTACTTAATTATTTCTTTTACGTAGATATGAGGATTAGTATGAAAATTATATACGCCTTTAATAAAAATCTGCACACAACTTTAGAATGCCCGTCTTTAGCTAACATAGAATGACAGTAAGAATCTTTATTACGATCATAACTAAAAGAACAATATTTCTGCGTGAATTTTTTCATTTTGTAACTCAACACAAATAGTGAATTCATAATGATACAAAGCAAGCCACATACAACCAAAACGTTATTATAGGAAAAAGGCTTGTCATTCATTAAACCTTCCTATAAAATAACTGCATAAATTTAATTTTCTCCTAATTACCTGTTACTCGTTGTGGTGTATTAGGTTGATAACCAGTAATAATTAGCCTACTGTCCTGGGCTCTTCTCTACAGTTCTAACCAAGTATAATTCATTCTTTTGATGTCTCTTTCTAACTGGCACAATATGTTCTTTGATCTGCTTTAAGGATTCTAAGTAAAGGCTTGTTTTGTAATCTCTGCAGCGTTTATCCCTATCTACCTACCTCTAGCGTTTCTAAGTAATTTCGTTTTTAGCTGTGAGCTGCTTTACTCTTTGTCACAGTAGGTTACTGTCGATGGTGTCTAGCCAACGGATCTAGAGTATAATGTCCTGCACACACTGTTAAATACTTCTCTTATTTGATATATTGTAATGAGTTCCATTCAATTGATTAATCACCAATGATTATGGACTGGATGAACTCGTACGACTGAGAGATATGGTTACGTCGGAGGTTCGAGGCTAAAACTTTCTAGGATATACTTTTATTTGGTGGCAGTATTTCTGCGTTTTACAGTGCTTCTTTGAGGGAACAGATGCAACTATGTATTAAGATTGGTGAAAACTTTTAAAATGTCAACTAACATGGAATAGGGATAAGTGTTTACTATTGTAATTAAGGTGATTCCGCGTGTTTGAGCCATGTAGCTCTTTTCTTTTAACTGCATTGACATGTTGGAAACAGCCACCAGTTTTCACCATCGACGTATTATGTTTCGAATTTGCCGATCACTTCTTGTAAGGTGATACTAAGGATTCTCGTTCGGGTATCAGCATACTCAAGTTAATTCAAATTACACACAAATACAAGGCACTTGAACTGGTCTTCTGTCATGGGAAGCAACTAGAAGCCTTCACGTTCATGATTTAAAATTCCTGCATATTTCACCTAGCTATATTCTTGTTTTTTGTCATCTTCAAGCATTGTTAGCGGATATAAAAATAAAATACGACTGTTCTACAAAGATGTGAAATCGGGTTTTAATTCTTCCATCAAAACTAAGGTCTCTCGAACTCCTTGAAATAATAAAGTCACTGTAGCGTGGATGTTCTTCTGTTCCACGTTGTTGTAAAGTATTCTGACTTTTGAAATGTCATCCATTCTGCAGAGGTCAATATGGAGCAGGTCCATATATGTTTTCAACCATGAGTCAAATGAATGGCATGAACTACTGAATCGGTATGTGTTACATGTAATTCATCAGATGTTGGATTTTTCTGGGACACGCACATCTATTGCATAAGAATTTCCATGATTCTTATTTAAGACCGTTGAAACCCTTTCTCCTGATGCTTCATATAAGCTTCGAGTTGCCTAAGAGCGTTATACATCATTGTCTTATAGATGTTCGAGTCACGGGACTATGAACACGTTTATATACCAATTAAGTTCGGGGTAACCTAGTTAAAATAGGAATATTTGCCGGCGATTTCGTGGTATCGAAGAAATACCGAAATGTGCCAGAAGACAAGCGAAGGTACAGATCAACTAAAGCAAGATTGCGACCGGAAAGAGGAGAAGCGTGTGGCCGTATTGCAATGTCAGTATATATACAAAAAGTAAATGTCATTGCGTAAAACAAAAGTAAGAATGAACAAATATTTGATAAAACGTTCACTAGTACAGCTGATTATAATAATGAATGTTGCTATTCAACCCATCGTGTTTTGCTTCGTAAAAGTGAAATCACTACAGTCTTTCTCGCCGTCACTGATAAACCTGCTAAATGAAAACTCGATCTGACTTACTAACAGCTTTTAATAACTACAAGTTAAGTCTACACAGCAACTGGAACACAAGAGGAAAAGTGTGAAGTGCGGAAAAGAAAGCTTAAAGCTAAATTTAGTTTATTATACACAGAAAAACATGGGTATTTGTAGATTTTCACACGACCTTTGGTTTCCACAATTTGCTGGAACCATAATAAATAATAATAGCAATATATATAAATATACAATCAGAGTTTTGACAAGTGATTCTGCATTTTTTTAGACGTTTTTGAAAAGGTTCTATTTAATGTTGATCGGACTAAGCGCTTCCAATAGTTTCTGGGCCTTTAGAGGCTTTCATATAACATGAGATATTAATAAAATGCACAAGTATCAAAGTATTGAAAGAAAATTCTTATAATTACCTTGATCTGGGCATACATTGTTTTGTGTTTCATTTTGTGAAGTAGGAGTCGAACTACTACTACTTGTAATCTGACCATCTAGTAACTGAAGATCAGATTTTACCAGAGATATATCGGGATTCGAATATTCATGAAATTCATATTTTACATTTCCCGGAACAACAATTAATCTCCGATAAGAACCAGGGAGTGCAAAGTCTCTACAAAAACAACAATGAAAGTTCACTAGAATACAGATTTTAAATGAATATTAAGATTAAAATAAATAAAAAAAAATACAGATTAAGTAGTCATTGCCAATAAATTGTAAATAACAATGGGAAGGTATGATCAAATTTTTAGATCCTAGAACCTTTACGTTTTATATTTGTTTTAACTGAATAATTACCTGTGTTAACTGTATGTGCTCATGTACGTTTACAAAAAGCTTACAACTTATCATAATGCTGAGAAGAGCTATGAAGACACCATGGTTGAAATTTTACCGCTTCGTTTGAACTTTGATGAATTAAGAGGCCATAACATTGCAATTCTTCCATTATATACATGACAGTCAGTCATTCAGTCAGATGCAACGTAGAACTTCGTACGTAAGTACATCAGTTCATGTCGCCATACCACATCAGCACAGAAATGTAATTGTCAATTCAAATCCAATAGAAGAAGAGTTAGTAAGGGTATTAGAAGTAATCGGAGAGGTTAGGATTAGAAGATATTATTCAAGAAGTAGGATTAAATGAGAAAAGTTTAGAAAGTCAAAACTAGAGGTGTTGAAGAATCCAACACATGACAGGTATACACAATTACTGTAGCAGCTAAACTGATAGAAAATTTTCGATTCATTATTTTGTTTGATGAATGACTGGGTCCAAGTGTACAATACTCGTTGTGTTTTCATTTTAATGATTCTGGTTGGAAATATAATTTGAGTAACTGGCGATCACAAATACAATGGCGTTTAAGAAGGGTTATACGAAATTAGAAAGGAGTCTGTCATTATGAAAACATCTCACAAATAATTTATTTTATTATCAAATGTCAAAAATCTGGACAACACGGAAAATGTACTAGAGAATTGAACTTACTTAACTGAATGACTGAAATCTTTGATTGTCAAGCAATCTTCTTTTAATAATTCAATATACCAATCAGTACCTAAATCAGTTATTATGAGTAAACAAATAATCATTGCATAATGAGTATTCTACAGAATTTTTTGAAAAAGTAATAAAAGTATTGGTTAGATTATTCATTGAAGTTTTAAGAGTTGAAAATATTAAAAAAGCAAGACTAGATTGTTGTAAAAGTCTGAAAGGTTTTTGAATAGACAGACAGATACAACACAGAACTTCGTACATAAGTACATCAGTTCAGGTTGCCATACAGCATTAGCACAAAGACGCAACTGTCAGTTCAAATCCAATAGTGGTAGAGATAGTAGAAGTATTAGCAGTAATGGAGAAGATTGGGGTTCGAACATATGATTCAAGAAGTATAATTCAGTGTGATAACTTTAGAAAAAGAAGGATAGAGATGATGAGGAATTCAGAAAGTTAGAATTTCAGAGAAAAAAATGGATGAATACACCTGCGCCATCGCAAACGATTTTGAGCCATGTCGTTTAAGGTCTCTAACCATTGGTGAAATACGTCTCACGGACCCCAGCTAGGTAGTTGATACCTACAAACATGATTCAGTCCACATGTCAGTGACTTCATGCATTTCTGCCATGTTTTGGTCTGGCCGCTCCTAGATTTCATCCAACCTACTCATACACCACAAAACATAGCTCGTCAAGGTAGTCGGTGGTTAGGCACATGTCCTAACCACCTCAACTAATGCCAAATACTAGAAACCTTTAGGAATGGATATTATACTGATTTAAAAAGTTAACGTTTACCTGGATTTAGTAGGCTAGTGGATAACACGTTAGCTTTTTCGGCTTCCGTTAATGGATTTGAGTTTTACTATTAACAAATATATCCAAATAAATAGTTCCGAATAAGGCGAAATGTGAGTCTTGGATTTCACTACTAACTACAATGAAAATATACTAATGTCAGGTTATATGTTCAAACGTCGTTCTTATTTACCAATAGGAAACAAGCATTAAAAACTTTGTGTTTAGGCACATATACACATTAAGGTGAATCGAAATCTTGTAAAGGAGTGATTCATTCCTAATGTCATATGTACCACATAAAAAAAAAAGATAAACCTAATACTCAAGCAAATATGTAAACATCGAATTATGCAATATGTAAAGCACAGATAAAAACTACATTTACATTGATTTTTAGGATAATGTACAGCGTAACCAGGAACCGGAAGCACAACCGACTTTAATGGGATTTTCTTGATTTCATCTTCTCCAACTACAAGTGGATGAATGAATGATAATTTAGATGGGGGAGAATTTGTTGAGGATATTGAAGAATCATTCGCCTCTAACGCTGAATCGTCAAAGTTAATATCTAAAACAAAAACCAAAATGTATTAAATATTGATTTGTTTTTGTATTTAGAAATTTATTGAGGTATATAAACTAGAATGAAGAAAATGAATTAATTATTGAAATTAATTGATCATCTACGGAATCCAGTACTTATTTTTAAGCTAATCTCGTTTTGTATGAAGCTCAGCTCCATGAAATAAATTAACGGGAACACGGTTTATCCTTGAGACCTAGGGTTTGATCTTATGTGTTCTAACCGACAACTCACTGTACTGAAATATGAAAATGGAGTAAAATGAGTCTTCCTTGCTTACCTACTATTTGATCCAACATTCAAAATAGTACACGCTTCAACAATATCAAGACGAGAATAAGAACTAGAATATTTTTTTATTTAACTTAATTAACAGGCACAGTTTTCGTGTACTTTATTCAAAATTACAATCAGGAATCCTGTTCTTTACGATCCCACAGCAACAAACAAAAGTTCAATTTTACTTGTAGTAATTATGAACAAATTTATCAAACAATACCTGTGTATTGATTGATCAGTACTAAATATAATTAGTTTCGAGTTATTTTTCACCTGAGATAAATAGTTTGATGGAGGGATGAAGTAACAGAAATGAAACAAAATTTAGTTTATGTTTAGTCATAGTTTAATAGTAATAAGGTACATCCTTTTATGACGAAAAAGTTCATTTTGACACAATTAAGTCTAGTTTTCTTAATATTTTAAAAAGAGATCATTGTCGAAAAGCAGCTAACATATATCAAAAGACTGCATGTTAAATGTAAGGGTTAGTTAATCTTGACAGGATAATTGTCTTGCGCATCAAAAAAAATAATTGTTAACACGTAACATTTCCAAGTACTGTTTTGAATAATCAGAAATACATTTATCCATAAAAATAATTCAGATTTAATGACACTGAGGATTTCCAACAAATTTTCTGTCATGTAAAGTTTAGTTCATTATATAACTAGACTTAAGGCATTCATGACTAGCATTGCAGTGTTAGATCGGATATCATTGATAAAAATTAGTTTGATACTAACTTCTGTAATAAAATTATAAGCGAGAATGTTTTTGCCGATTATTACTTATAATATTTTAGAAAAAAGGACATTTTGAGTAAATAATTAAACTAATAGTGAATCAGTCAATCAGAAGTGGCCTAATACTAAAGCCACAGATTCTGACCAACGTCTAGCCATTGATCAAGACTATTGGCCAAAACCCCAACCAAATAGTCTGCACCTAATAACAATGCTCAGATCTGAAGATTGATGCCATCTTTTGATATCTCTCAATCTAATCCCATGGAAAATGAGAATCTATGTTTAATTAAAGCAGTATTATTATTAAAGGAATAGCTGACACTGTTGCATTATGCATGTCTTCAGTTGAAACCAATACAATACTCAATTAATCACTGTTGATAACAACGAATAATTGCCCTCTGTAATGGTTTGGCTGAATTAAGGAAATAAACAACTAAGAGATTACACAGAAATAAGGTTTTAATGGAAGTCTGACTGTAGGAAGGATGAATAATATGTATTGCTGACAAGTTCCAAATCAAACAATCAAACGAAATTGATTTCTTAAATGATATCTACACATGATCAACGCTGATACTCATTAAATAGCCTCTAAAAAACATGTTATATGTTGTCGAACAACATACCATCATCACAATTATCCGAAATTGTCACATTCTCATCATTATAATAGAGATCACCAGGTTTAGCAAAAAAGTCATCAGGATTCTGTTGTGCCATACGTAGACTTGCCACATGGTTCCATAAGAAAGATTGATAACTATGTACATAGAGTTGACGAAGACTTCGAGGAAGCTAAAAGTAGTTATTTTACCGACGAAAAAATACATCAACAATTTATAGTAATTTATAATTAAAATAAACAAATATCAACTCAATTCATTATTTAGACTCTTAATGTACATAAATCCATGTATCTAAACACATTTCATATGACTACACCAAAAGGCATAAGTTTATCACAACATTCTATGATCAGCTGATTCGGATATGACTACCAAACTAATTGTAGAACAGAAAATGAATGGTATGGTTACTTTATGCTGCAGGTTATCTAAGGCTAGCTTTAAAATGACAGATACAGTTTAACAACAATGATTGAACTTATGATGTTAGGTTGTCAACCTTATACATGGATTTTATGCAAGAACGTCTCAAACGAAAATACAGTAAGGTCTAGTTTAAATATTACTAATTAGATATTAAATCCAGCAACAATAATAACGTACCTCATTCGTCGGGCACAAATTGATGAACTGGGCTTTCGGTTATACTACACAAATGTTACGGTGATAAGTACTGAAGAAAGTTCACTGACTCTCCTTCATTATACAGGAAAACCATATTTAGAATTAAAAACGAAAGATTTGGATATTTGTTCTTCATCCTTTTAATTTCAAAAAATATACCCCTATCTAATGAAATATGTGAGAAGAGAACCCCTGACAAATACCTTAAACACAATCGCATAAATGTCTCAGAAAGGAGAGTGAAATCTCCTCACCCTCAGCCATACCAGGATATTTAAGGAATCAAGACTGTCTAATTCCGTTTTTAAATAAATATGAAAGAAAATCACTAGTAATGAATTTTTTTCATCTATTCTTATCTGTGCTTTTTACTATTTGTAAAATTTCACACTAGTTCTTGCATCCTTGATAAATTATACCATTTAAGATTATACCACTTAGTGCAATCGATATTTCATATGATAATATGTAATTCAACAAAATAAATATCAAGATGGCAAAAGTTCTAGGTCACAAACTGATGTTTACAACATTGTGAACATTGTGCGCTATCACCATCGCTACTTCAATATTTACATTTGTAGCATATTTTTTCCGTGTACATGCAAATAATGAACTTCCTAATTATGTAAATTTAGTATAGCAATGCTAATAATAATAATAATAATAATAATAATAATAATAAATTATTAACTAATCGATCAAATAAGTCATTAGAATGCTGTGCATATAGACGTTAATTAGAAAGCAATTTATTTTTTTGATATAGAGATCAGAATGGATTAGGCATTTACTGCTTACAAATAATCGATAAAATAAAGTTTTCTGAAATTTATAGTGTGATTTATGGAATGTAACCTTTATTTAGCAAGTAGAGTTGTTTAGTTTAAACTAATACCCTAGTTGTGCGACAGCTGATGGCACATAAACAAGGTGCATAAAAGACAAAGTTTTGTATATCCAAATAAACCGCAACTTTAAATACAAGTTACCATTTTAAGTGAATATGTTCTGGGAATGAGTGCAAGTAAACAGAAAACCAATTTATATCGTCGGTTAACCTAAATCTTGTTATAAAATGTTGGTTGCTTGTGCAACTTATAAATAGAGAAGGCTTTCTGTCTGACATCTGGAAACAAAATTGAGTTATACGGTTGTTAATGTAGAATTAAAGGCATATAGGAATCTTAACCTGACATATTTTACTTGGTATGATTTCTTTGTTTCTCAAGTTTGATCTTTTATTCATTCCGAAAAATGGGGCTAGAAACAATGTATACTATAGATAGATTAATTCTTTTTAAAATTATTTAGTTCGAACTTGATTTTAATACTTACACACACGTGATTTTCTCAGAATAACTTTAACGATCCACAAAATTATTTAATGTATTTTTATAGCATGATAAAAAGTGCGAAAGCTGTTTTGTAACGTCTTCTAGAACTTAGCATGAAACTACTTGAATGAGTGCTTCATTACACTACAAATTTATATAGACAATGCGTCGAACGACCTACTTAGCGTTATGAGATAAACACATCAACATTTTGACATTTAGGGTGTATCTGAAGTTGGAAAATCAGGACCAGAAATAAGTTTTACTAAAAGGGAGATGACAGTGGTTAAAAAATCACGATCTCAATCTAGCATTATAAGCCAAATTTCTGTGAATTAAAATAGCTATTCATATAATTAGTATGCCACTGCTTTTATAATTTAGCATAAATAAATATATACCATCGTTTGATAAAAGATATTATTTAACTGTGTTCTACATGAGCTTACCATTTGTATGGCATTCAAGGTTTTGCCATATTTAGCAATACCCAACAGCAAAGTTTTTTCTATACCCACTGGACATTCATCAGCACAACCTTTTGCATCACCGGATTGTAAAAATTTCTCTTTAACTTTTCTAAGAAAAGGTAAGTCTATGATAACAGTATGTAAAGTATGATATAAATTACCTGCATAAGTTGGCTTTAAAATAAGGTCAATAGCGTCTGCCCATTTTGAGCGAATAAGAAATCTGTCAAATAATAGAAACATTACGTTAACTACGATAAAGACAGATAAAAGAACAAACTATGTCAGAGTGAATGACTGTTTTTGACAACTTTGTCAGACTACAGTTATAAATTCAAAATAATTGTGTTACCATAAACAAAATATTGGTGTCAAACTAATCCATGTTATAAATCGAAAATAGCATAGTTCACTTCGACTGAGTCTGAAATACTATGAAGTGCTTTAGTCAGCAAACGAATATCTCGCCTACGGCATAAGAGACGCAAGTTGGCAAAAGTCAGTCGAGCCTTCTGTATCCATGCTGAGATTTCATCAGTCACCAGGCCATTAGCACTGATGAGACTCCAAAGATAAGTGAAGCGGTCTACACGCTCGACTACTTCACTCCCTATCACTAGTTCAGGTGCCGATGCAACCCAATCTTGAAGCAACATTTTGCATTTCGAGGGTGAGAGCCACATCCAGAACATGCTTGGATTGTTGCTGCCCACCACTGTTCACGATTATTGCGTAGGCTTTTTATCAGCCTGCGCCTAAGTTGACATCGTTCTTCATCATGTTCACAGCCAGGTGGGATCAGTTTACGAGCGTCTATCAGTTTGGTAGATGCTACTGAGATCCACGGCATCTTTTTAAACTTATGGTTCACCTTACTAGCTAGTATCACTGCTGTTTCCACAGCCTTTTTAATATCATTCCAACCTGCCTCCGGATGGGAATCGCTTACATGGTTGCATAACTGTTTTTCTAGTTGTTACTGAAATATATTCTTAGCTTTATTATCATTAAGTAGAGCCCTAAGAGGTTTCCTTGCGATATTTTTCCTACGTTCATTAAGACGCAAACAAATACGCGCTCGCACTAGAGCATGGTCTGAGTCTAAATAAGTGCTCCAGAATGAGCGGCAGTCTTCAACAGAGCCTCTCCACCGATGCCTTATAGCTGTGATCTAGTTGGGTCCAACGTTGGGTCGGCTTTGGGGTCGCCAGGTCAAAAGGTGTTTCAACTTATGCTTAAAGTTTGCTAGAAATAGGCGGTTATCTGAGCACAGTTGCAGCAGACGGTTGTCATTATGTTTTACTATCCACGATCCACCCAGGTGTTTTTCCTTTTCACCTAGTCTACCTACTTGGGCATTAGAGTCGCCAGCCATTATTACCATATTTTAAAGAAGGTCAGACAGGATTCTGTAAGACTAATCTTTTACCTCGTCCAATCTGAAGTCAGTGGAAGCATAGGCAGAGACAACAAAAGGCGAAAGCGAATTTTCCCATCTTTATGGGTCATTACTGTTCCGTTTAGTTGGACAGCGAATAAGCGACTGTCTACAGGGATCCAGTCTAGGAGAGCTAGTTCTGCCTTACAACTTGATATTATACTTTCACAAGCGAGGCCACGGGAAGCAGCATTAGGGCTACCAGAAACACGATGCGTAAACCGTGTTGTTTCTCTATCTGTACTAGGTGAAATGAAATTTATGATTTTACTCGGATATTGTATGCGCGTTTCGGAGATGCAACAGACATCCACAGCACGAGATTCCAGAGTCCTAGCTAATGAAGCTTATTGACCTGTATGGCACAAAGTTTGAACATTAAAAGGTCCAATATGTAATTTAGTGCGGGGTTTCAGGAGACGAGGAATAATATTTCGTGAGCTCAAATCGTTTGCTTCAGTAGCGCGAGGTGAGAAACAATTGAAAGAAAGGTTGATCGAGGAGATAAGAGAGTTATTAGACGTAGAAAGGATTTGATTGTGACCAATTTGGTCTCGTGTGCTTCATGGGTATGAGGGCGAATGCTACTTCTTGGTTGCCTACAACGTGGAGGGGTTCTGGTTGTCAAAAGGGCGTCGGCCTCATGACTTCTGAAGGAATTCGGCTTTCATCATGAGACGACATAACTCTTCTAAATGAAGACCTTATAACTCCCACAACAGTTTATATGATTCGAATTATTTTTTTTAGCGTCTTTTAGCGAGTTGGTTTTTTCCGGGATGAGGTCACCAATCCCAATCCCAACCCTCCTCCTTTATCCGGCCTTGAGACCGGCAGTAGCCCCGAAAAGTCTACAGGCGGAGTTATATATATATTTACTAGGACAGCCATCTAATATCAGTAGCTAGCAAAAATTGGATCAAATTGGGTAAACAAATAGATATTTATGAGACAGAATGACTAAATTTATCTTACTTTCCAACTTCGAAACTTTTGGATTTAGAAGAATGCCCAAATCTTTGAAGACCATAGTAGTTTATAAAACCAGTACTCTTCCAAGTCTCAACTGCTATCTCAACGACAGATCTTGGTGCACACACTGATCTGTAAGTGAAGAAGTAGCATCACGGCAAAGCTGATAAACTAACCTTAGCACAACTACAAACTGATTTCCGTCTAAATCTCCGAGGAACAGAGGAGAAGAAACGTATGAAAAATTGCCTAGACGTAGACCATGGAGCCGATTATTCAGTAATGATAGTGTTTTCGAATTGATACTACATGAAAATTGGTTATATGAATTAATTTTACCCTTTCGCTGTAACAAATTGTGTGGTAATTGCTCGACGATCTTTGGTGCCAGCAAATGAAAATATACTGGGTCCAACACTTCAAAATTAAAAGGGAGTAACCAGATAAAACATACTGAAGGAAACGACTGAGAACTTGGATAGCACTAAGCGTATCTTTACCCTCCTTGTAAAGTACAAAATGGCAATATGGTGTACTTTTAGTCATACCATTGGTTCTTTCTCTTGATCGTGAACCCTTGACTAAAAGCGATAGAAATAACAATTGTGGTTTTTGAAGCTAACCTTCAGGGTGGTTTTTTCGATGTACAACAATGATATTTTCACTGCCTTCTTTTAATGTTGTGCTTTCAAGTGATGGAAACAATGCACGTATTGCTTGGTGAATCTGTGTTCTTTCTGTTTTATCATCTGGGGCCTATTTCTTTTTGTTATTTGAAATGACTGGCGTACTTTAATTTTTAACACTTCAGTATCACCATGACTCAACCTTTCAAGTTCAGACATATGAACGTCAAGTTTTTCTTTCATATTAAAGTCAGTAACCTAGTATATAAATAAGTGTTTTTAGAACGTACTTCAGGAGCGGGATCCGGGATTGGTGCTAAGTTAGTAAGCTTTGCATAATTTTGACCTCTGAATTCACGGACAATGAAGTCTTCCCATCTGTACGACTATATGACATGCTCAAAAGCAAAAATACCTATTCTTCAAAGTTGCATCGAAACCTTTGACTAATGGCTGCACGAACTTACTGATTCCAACTTCGCTCGGTTGAAGGATGTCCATTTTACGGTCAGTACTGTCAGTTTCTAGTGAACACAATTTAATGCGCTTGGGATCCATGAGTAAATCAAAACTAAAAAGCAGTTTAGATAAAACAAGATTAAACCAGTTCAGCGAAATATTATTTCAAATCTGCAGATGTATGAATATATCAATAATAAAGAGCTTGAAACTAAACACGAACTGATTATGCAGTGTACCAATTTGCTAAAATTTCATTAACAAGCGAGTATGCGTAGGACATTTTGTACATTACAAGTTTTATGGTAAGACGCGCCATGAATAACCTGGAGTTTTGCATGACGCAGTTCTGAGGGATTTAACCAGTCAATCAGTTGTACGCAGCGAAAACCTGCGACATATTCGCATCGGCTTATTGGTCATACTATATTGGCACTGTTAGAAAGATATTATCGAGACAAATGCTGCAGTGGTAAGACTTGTACTAGTAGCAGTAACATAAAGAACAAAGGCAATTTGATTCGAAAAAAAGTGAATTTACGGAATAAAAATTACGAAAGGATTTAAAACTCAGAATCTAAGGGAAGACAATGAATGTATCTGGGCAATTTTGACTGATTTTGGGTAACGTGTCTCAAAGTTTCCAACAACTGGTTACAATAATAGCGCATACCCCGAACAGATAGCTTGAAATTAGCATCATTGCTAAATCTAATAGTCAATGACTTAATAGACAAGTCACAGATTCCGTTAGGCCACCCCTATTTTGCTTCAACCTACATCAGTTAGCAGAGCGCGTTAAAACAGGCAGTGGTTGGGCAAATTTTATACATGTCTCAACAAAATCAGTTGATAAAGATCAATCAATTTCCCGTCGTTTCCTAGTAGGCGGCAGCTTTTCTCAAGATGGCTGACTCCATAGTGCCAAGAGACACAGACGATGCTTCGGAGGCACGTGCGATTAAATACCAGTAACCTACAAATGACTGATTACCAACAAGTTCGCAGACTCTCAAGAATCAACTACTATCCAACTGATTCTTACTTCAGTCAATGAGTCAGTCAATTACAACGTAGAACATCGTACGTGCGTACGTTAGTTCAGGTTGCCATACCGCATTAGCAGAGAGACGCTAGTCAGTTCAAACCCAATAGTGATGGAGATAGCAGAAGAATTACTGGTAATGGAGAATATTAGAGATAGAAGATATTATTCCTGAAAATATAATTCAGTGAGATGACTTTAGAAAGAGAAAGATAGAGATGAGGAATTCAGAAGTTTAGAATTTGAGAGAACACAAAGAATGGATGCACTTGAGCCATTGCAAACGATTTTGAGCCGTATTTCAAAGTCGCTATCTATCAGTTACTTTCGTCTCGCGGGCCCCAAACAGGTAGTCTACATCTACCAACAAAGCTCAGTCCACTTGTCGGTGACTTCATGGATTTGTGCTATGTTTTGGATTGGCCACCCTTAGATTTCTTCTGGCTTACCTATACACCAGGCATTACCGCTCAATGAGGAGATCGGTGGTTAGCAACCCGTAACACATGTCCCAACCAACTCAGCTGGTGAGGAATCACTATTTCAACAATTGATTTGCCATCCTTACCAAGTTTCCGTCGCCTAACAACAGTACTACTAACTCGGTAGTCCCAGAATATACGATAAATCATTTTAAGAAACGGATGAACGAATACTAGTACCTATGAGTATCCTCTACTCTTACCGGCCATGTTTCAGTCATACAGTGAGACGGGGTGAACTGCTACGCAGTAAACCCGTCCCTTGGTTGGTAGACGGATATCTCTCCTACTCCATAAATGATGCAAGTTGGTACGAGCTAGTCGAGCCTTCCGTATCCATGCTGATTTCGTCAGTCACCGGACCATCAGCACTGATGAGACTCCCAGATAAGTGAAGTGGTCTACACGTTCGACTACTTCACTCCCTATCACTAGTTCAGATGTCAACATTAGCTAATCTCGAAGTGACATTTTGTGTTTTGGGGGGAGGGGACTTGTATCCCAAACGTGCTTGTATTGTTGCTTAAGGCGGTCAGCAGACTGCATTTTGTCATGATTCTTACTTAAACTCACTGGAATCATTGCAGATGAAGTAAGTTTATAACTCAAGGAATGAACTTAGGGCTATCTTTGTGACCGAAAATGAAGCTAATGCATTGTCCAATCAGTAACAGTGCCACGAAAATACATTTGAAAAATGCATATCTAGCCCTATTACTGTAAGATATGAAACAATGGTTTTGTGGTTATAACCTAACTATTTGGCGTGGAAAAATGAATTTTTAGCATTGCTTTATCAATAGGTTGTGAGAATTCATCTGTGTGAGACAGTGTCATGAAAAATTGTAGGCTAACAAAAGATTAGTAAACCAGTAGCTTATTTATGATATTAATTGATCCACCAATAGAAAATAAACACTTATGTATTGGAATGTGAAGCGGTTATTCATTTATGATGTACTACGAAGTGACCTTAGCAAGATAGAAGGTTTAAGCATGCTAGGATGAAAACTGTTAGTTGGGCATTCTTCCAGCCAAACGCATGTTGCTAAACCTACGAGTAAAGCTTAGGAAGCCATATATAAACAAGCAGGCATTCTATACAAACAAGCCAGCGCAAGCGAACAATTTTTTAGATTTTTGATGTTTACAGTTTATACCGCTATTCTAGCTATCGAAATCGTTAGCTGAAAATACTAGATAAGATAAGTCGGTATCTATGATATTTACAGTAAAAGCATTAGTTATATATATAAGGTTGAATCCGTTCATTTCCTAATCGCTTCATCCAAGAAGTTTTCCAAAAGTGATGATAGGATGAAAACTTAGACTCCAAGGGTCTCTATCTTTACCCCTATCAGTTCGTTGTACATACAACTTCACGCACGTCAAAATGACTTAAGGCCACATTTCAGAGGGGCTATGAGATTACTTACAATCACGTAAAACGTTTAGCTCTGCCTGCTCGCTACTGGTAGCGAATGGCCATTAGAGAGTTTATCAACTATCTTAGTTTTATGTATCAAAGGATAATGGAAGCCTCAAAATATAGGTGCTGGGTTAATTTATTACAAAATATAGTTCTACGCGTAATGCTTAGACAGTATCACTTTCGACTGTTAACAACACGCCAAAATGTATCACCCCGTAAGAATAAGCCGCGCTAAGTTTGCTAACCTTATACCACACTTGTAGGAATCAACTTACTACTTGTACCTGGTCGCAGATCATGATCAATAAATAAATCTTTTATTCTTCCTATGAAGTCTGATGTTCGTGAACATAGTGTGGTTTGTCCCTATGTGGTGATTCATTTCAGTGCGAAGTGTACTGATATGGGGTCTATGTTGATCACTTCGAATTCCATCCAGTGGTATCTTTCTAGTTCGAGCATTCGAAAGGTGTGATTCTGTATACCCCCAGGCTACTTGCAACTTCTAGGGAATATTTGTGGGACATACTGTCTTGTATCAAGTAAAATGCAGAGATGGTCGAAACTAATGAGTAAGTTTTGTTATTATTTTTAACTTCTCACAAGTTTATTAAATGTATCTGAAAAATGTATTGAATAAGGAGGTTTTTTAAGTTGATCGATAGTGGTTCTTTTGAATAATTCATGTCAAGCTGATTACCGTTCACCACTTACACTTGTCTGGACGCACGCCTCCTGACTCTGTAGGGTTTCGTTTAATATTTGTCCAGTACATGTAGTTGCACATATTTTTAGCTCACACTAAACACAATATTAGTTCCCAGTCATACACGGACACCTTGGACCTAAATCTGAGGTTCTTTGAAATAATTTTCCTATATTATCAGGATTGTGGATATAGATATATTTAAAGCTGTGAATGGGGAGGTTTCTGGAAGTTGCATGTAATTCACATAATTCTCACATAATCGCTTTATTTTCTATTAATTCATTCATTCGGATGGATTTTGAAGCATTACCGAGTCAAGATATTCAGATTACAAAGAGCAATTGTATCCCATATACTAGTAACACCCAGAAATGTCCAAATCGTACTTTGGTAGTCACATATCTACTAGTACTGAATTTAAGAAGAACTAGATCGGCACAAATGAAAGAACTGTTTTACAAATTTAAGTTGAGTGCGAAACAATGTACGGAGTCACTGTTGTACACAATCATCCCATATAGCTTCATACTTCTTTGGACTCAGCATGAATATCTCGTTTAGTAAGAATTCCGGTAGATATCAGCATCCTAACGACGGTAGGGGACTGTAGGTTATCTTTTAAAACTGACTTATTCAGAACTTGAAACCTTGAGCCTGCTATTCTCAAGATGTCATGACTTGTGGTCGGCTTCACTGCTAAATGAGCTACAACAAATGGTAAAATACAGCGATTGCATTTCATCATCAGGACCAAAAACGAGTGGAATTATCCAGGGAAGTGTATTAGGTCCAGTCTAGCTTCTCAAGTACGTCAAAGATACGTGCAAAAGTATAAAATTTGTAAGATCATTTCTGTGTGCGGATGATCTCAAAATAATCTACAGCTTTAGGCCTGAAGATTAGAATGGAAATATAGCCTACAATCGAGATGGCCCCGACAACCACCTACCTTTCAAGGACAGAACTAGGCAACTGAAATTTAACTACAGAGAATTTGAGATCATGCATTTTGGTGAGCACCACCATGAAATACAAGTTTACTTACAAAAATGTAGGATTCAGACACTCATATCAACGCACGATATGTGTATTGATTACTCAGGAAGCCTAAAATTTGGGATAACATGCCTCTTTTAATATTTCTAAGCCAGGAAGGCTTCAGGGGTTCACAAATAAGAAATTCTTGACAAAGGAC
>OX103972.1:23950218-24017563 GCA_944470395.2 Schistosoma turkestanicum
ATCGATAGCACAGTACCAGACTTAGATTTTGTTTGCATCTATATTGATGACCAGCTAGTCGCATCATCTGACGTAAATGACTGGTGGTTCGCGGGTGACGATGTGATGTACTACATGATGAGTCACCGACAGATTCTCCTCTAGTGGTTTGCTTAGCTGGGGAAATTTGTCGAGTAAAGCGTGGAAAATGTCATCACGGGAATGGAATACCCCTGTAATACGGTATGCGTCAGGCTCACCAATTTTAGTGGTGGCCGAGTCGAGAATGACTATGACCACCACTAAATATTCATTACTATCCCGTCACAAATTACAGAAATAAATCCAGGGTCCAATATTTATTTGAAGGAGAAAGTAGGCATTACATCGAACGGCAATTCATGAAAGATGGCAGCAACGCGAAAAAGAACGTTGCGCGCAAGTAAGTGTTTTTGGTACAGTTGTAAATGTTTATTTTTCACCGATCGAGTTTTGTTCGTAGAAGTGTTCCACTGCAAAACTATCTGGCATTTCGTTAGAACTGTCTTCAGTGGTCTATCAGGAAAGTACTCCTCGAAGAATTTATGGCTTTGAAATAATCTAACGAAATTTTATTAATTCCAATATATCCAGAATTTCGATAAGACTCAAGGAAGAGCCAGTATTTGAAGCACACGGTATAAAAATCTTTCTAATTGCTATGGTGGATTCAAACACAACACAAAATATTTAATATTACAATAAATATAATTTCTCCTCACCACGAAATCCTTGAATTTTCTAGCTCTATGACAGATGGTCTACAGTTCATAAGTTATAGATAAAGATTTATTATCTCTGATTTGTAACTCACAACATACAAAAATAGGGAGCTTCTGTCCATTAACACTGGAAACAGAACCCTCAGTATGTTTAGTTAAAGCATTGGGATCTAATTACTTCAACATTCTGATAGATCTGATGCTACCAGTGTTAGTGAAGGAATCATGAAAAGAACCATTATACAAATATAATCATTTTCATCATAGCCAGCGGCAAAGTACACAGTAGATCTACACATAGACTTGATGGGTGACAAAATACACACTTAAGGCTTTAGTAGAACGAAATGTATTTGCATTACTAGGATGATGTTTTTCACACGATCAACATTTACCAAATATGTACTCACCTCTTTAAACTACTGTGCTCAGTCATTTCTAGTTTCTAAGAGATTGGGAACCATCATTAACCAAACGCGGGCTTAGCAACTTTGAGTATGCAACTCATCGTAACGACAAAAAAATATCACAAATTTTCACTGACTAGAAACCAAGCTCGTTTACTGCCTCATAGCTAGTGTATACTGATCTAATTTCTCGTATTAAACATTTAGGTTTTCCGAAGCGATTCTCCTTCAAAATCCTGAATATTTGTCCCAACAATCAATCTATTACTAAGTTGGATTGCACTTTGCGGTCTGTTTCTGTAGGGTCTCTAAGTTCTTAGTTCTTCTATTGCACAATATTATGAAATTTTTATCTCTGTTTACATTTAAGGCTAGCCAAAGGCACTTGACTAGGTATTGATTTTTTGAGGAATTCATGTAGCAGTGATAGTGATTTTTGGATAGTGGGCACTTGATTCGAAACCGTTCCATGTAGATGAATCATTAGTTGGTAAAAATACCATACTCAACTGAAAAATTCTACATATCGTTTCAATATTGTATTTTATACAGGGAAATAAATACACAGAGCTCGTTTACACTACTTAACTAAAAGAGATAAGACAGTTATATTTCATGTACAAATTTCAAAACAGACTATTAACAAAATTAATAAATATTTGGTGACTAAACATTTCGTAGAAATGCATTTATAATTGGGCTTGAACCAGTCGCAGGTAATGTTCAGTCAGCCTAGTTTAAATGTCTAACATCTGAAGTAACCACAATATACATCTATACAGCTAGAAGAACTGAGCAAGACAAAAATCTAGTTAACAGTAGTAAAACCTAGATATTATGAATGCAGTTCGAAACAGGCTAGTGAAATCAAGTGATAAAAATATGAAACAGTGCTAAAACTAACAACTTAACAGAATATAGCAAGCAAGTAAAAATGTCTAGGTCTCTATGATTGCTTCTGAATCATATAATTAATAGTTGATAACTGCATTGTAATCTAAATAGGACTTCAAAAAGGTTCACACCTCTCAGAAAGTCCAGTGACTTTATGAACTGATATCACATCTCGATTAGTCAGGTTGTAGCCATTCTCCAGCATAATCTTGTATATATTTTTATTAATGTTACTATTATTATTGTATATGCATTACTTAATACTTCGGCATTCAGTGTTTCTTGTTCATGTACTGTAGTATGTAATCGAAAGTAACGAGTTTCTGTATTCGCGAAGTCATTCTTTTTTGTTTACAATAGAAAAAGTAGGAAAATATAGAGTTCATTGATTATATTACATGTTAAGCTTTGTCCTTCATTTAACTGAACAAAATTATGAATTCATTAATGTTCATTTGAAAATAAATATATACTTAGTATGAAATCAGACAGTGGATTTCATCTGTAGCAGACATAACAGTTAGTAATTGAGACACAAAAAAGGAAATATAAGACATTAGAATTTGATAAATATTAAAATGCAAATTGAATAACTTGCTCTATCAACAGAATAAATGCATGCATATAGGAAAAAGTATAGACTTTGATGTATGAAATAAGGTAAACTAGGTAAACAGTGATCAGTAAACGATGATAGATCAGCATACATGTAATCACACTTCAAATAATTATTCATAACTGGTTGCTAAAACATTGGATATTATTGTAGATAAATTATCTTCTTTTTTATTTCAATAAAATTCATATATATATATTTATCGATAAAATTTATTTTCAATCTACTTACTTAACATAGTTATTTTAATAAATGAGGTTAAAAAAGGCCAACTAAAAAAAAACAGTCTGTCAGTAAAATGACAGGATCACATGATATTTATTTTATATTACATTCTACATATAAAAAAAAATAATTTAGAATTAAATAGTGTTCATTGTCCTTGGATTGAGATAATCATTTTTCAACGTGTTATATACATACGATTCAAAATTTCATATTGATATTATTCCGAAACAAACAAATTCTATGAAGAAAAAAAAAGGTTATGGATGAAATTAGTAGTAAGCTAAATCTATATAAGAGCATATCAGTTATAAATGTAGATAATGCTGATGGGAATGAATATAGACTTATTTACTTACTTACGCCTGTTAGCCCCAATGGAGCATAGGCTGCCCACCGAATGAATATAGAAGGAAATTTCATATTTATCATCAGTAATGCGATCAGGATTCACAAATGAGAGCTGTCTGTGAAAAAAATGAAATATATTTAACTGTAATTGAAAATATAAGTTATTTTCAAAGATGTTAGTTAGGTAGGAACTTTCAAATCAGATAAGATATCACAATGGACAACGTACCACCAACCTGCCAGTAAGTCGGAGACCGATTCTTTCAAATATGATGTAGTAGAAACAAACATAATACATGCATGTCTATCAATAATGAGAACAAACACTAAACATTGTTATGTTTTTCTAAGAAATGATTCTAGTATAGATATTGTCAAACAGTTCAGGATCCCGACAAATAAATATTCTTCTCTTGTTGTTTACAGAATAAAAACCGTTTAAGAATGGCTAAATATAAAACTAACAGGATCGCATTATTTGATAAAAACAAACAGTCAGCTCACGTTGTCATATTGAATTAACACTACGATATAAAAATTTAGGAGATGTATGATGGCGAATACGAAATAATATAGATCATAATAATGGTTAGAAAGATTCACTATTGAGAATATACTTCGAAAAAGAGTACAAAAGAAACAGAACAAACAGAATAACTGAACTCTTTCATAATTAAAATAGTTTTGATAAATTATCATTTCACAACGCCGTTGGATGCCGTCCCAGTGGTCCGATGGTTAGGCGTTCGCGCATAATACCAAAGGTCCCGGGTTCGAATCCTGTGAGGCGCAGGAGTCGTGGATGCGCACTGCCACTGATGAGTCCCATACTAGGACGAAACGGCCGTCCATTGCTTCCAGGTTTCTAATGGTGGTCTAACAATGACTGATTGATGATTTCAAATGTGTAAAAACACAAACCTCCAAAACTCTGCCAGAAAAAACATTTCACAATTGTCAAATAATCGGATTTTAGAAATAATACTCTTTAGGTTTTGTCTGATATGAGTTTTTTCATTAAATAATCAAGTCATTACTGTAAATTTTGATATTTTTGTAATCACACTGATATTTTCGTGTACATTTTTTCTAACCAAGTGATATTGATTCTCTTTTAGTTTGAAGAAATAGAGAATCAAAAGTTTTGAAATAGAAAAACATCAATAAGTTTTCCAAAAAAACAACAAAAAAAATAATGTTTACAATAACTACTATGAAAGCCAGTGCATGATATCTATCTGCTTTATAATCCATATTTATTTCAATATTATACAAATTTCAATTAACACTAATTAAAGAAAGTTGATAGATAAGATTTATACAGGTTAACACTGAAACAGTCTACATTTTGGTGCATTTATATGCTGAATAATCAATAAATAATCCCGTTGTGGACGTGAAAATGAAAAGAAAAAAAAAAGATGAAAGCAATGTGTTTTACACGTGATAATAATTTGCACACACAAAATATGTTAAATACCAAATGAACAAAATATAAATAAATATTATTATTCATATCTACAAAATCGTTGAAAAGTTGATTTCAAATAATGAAAGCACTGATTTATTTATTTATTTATATATATATATAGATTAATTTTCGTTAGAAAAAAAAAATGGAACAAACCATGCACGAATCGAACAAGAAAATCAATATATTCACTTACGTTAGTTAACGTAAGAGAAGAAAAAAGAATGAAAGTGTGAAATATTCCGAATTCTAGTTAACTAGAAAAATGAACAGTTGTTAATTGAAAAAAACCAGTGTATATTTCAAGTAAGTAATTCATTGGTAATTTGTGAAGGCATTTATTATCTGAATTTCTTTCATTCTTTGATGACACGCACATTTATGATATTGGCATTCCGTTATTAGTAAGTATATTTCTACTTAATCTAAAGTATAAGACTCTTCATTTTAATTACAATGAAATTACTAGTCTTAATGATAAATTATCATGATCAGATATTGCAAAACAAATGTTAGTTATTTGCGGTGCTGCTCATCAGATTCTAATCATTTATTTGAAAACAAAATAATGATCAATATTATTCTGATTTAATATGACCATTTGTTTATTTTTAACTAAACAAACTCAGCGTACATTGCGAACAAACAATTGAACTTTCAAAAAATTTCTATTTTAACTTTGTCTAAACTTGCATAACAGTTAAAATGTTGTTTATTGATTCATATATCGAGAAAAAAGTTACACGATGAAATCATGATACAATCATTGTTAGAAAACCACCATTAGAAACCTGAAAGCGTTAGACGGCAGCTTCGTCCTGGTATAGGACTCATCGGCAGTGCGCATCCACGACTCTAAATGAAAAATCGTACAATGTGCTCACTAGTGACTAGCTTTGTGAGGCGATTCCCGGGGTTCTAGAGAGAAGATGTGACAAGTGGAGTTCAACCCTGTCGGGTGTAGGCAGTAATTACAGAAGACAAATGGATGAAGTCGCGCAAAACCCATAAATTGATCAGAGTTAGACATTAACATCGTTGGATGCCTGCCCGGTGGTCCAGAGATCAGGCGTTGGCGTGCAAGATCGAAGGTCCTGGGTTCGAATCATATAGGTTACAGGAACAGTGGATGGGCACTGCCTATGAGTTCCATACCAAGACGAAACGGCCGTCCCGTGTTTCCAAGTTTCTAATGGTGGTCTAACAATGATTGATTCGTGATTTCAATGCGTAAAATCAATGATTTCTATAACTCTAAATGAGAATAAATTTAAATGACAACGTTACTAATTTTAGAATTGTAAAATGAAAGAGCATATAACCAATTTCAATCACTTATATTACTGAAACAGTTTTTCTTCTACATTTTGTTCAGAGATCTCTATAATCAAAGGACCCTAAACGTCAATATACCACATTAGTTCAAGAAAATTTTTACCAATAATCTACGTCAATTAAGTAAGCATATTAATTAATTAACGATTTCCAGCTATGTAACATAGAAAGTTGATGATGAGTAGAAAACAGTGCTGGTTAGTTTTAACATGAAAACCTTATAGGTGAGTGTCATATTAAGTTGGTCATTGAATTTAGATTTTATTCAAACTTAATTCTTTACCAGAATAATCACTTACCATGTGTGAAAACCTTTTTAATAAATTGGTTTGGTAATTTTTAGGGTAGATTATCATATTAACAGTACTGAGGTTTGTATTTCAAAACTTAACTAAAGTCAAAGTTTCACTAAAGTCAATTTTCAATATTTCATATTAAGTAAGTTTTAAAATCTAACCAACTATCTATAAACTAAATCAAGCAAACATCACCATTTATCTCTCACGCTTCCAGACTAGAAGTTTTAGAAGGTTGAGAAATCACACTTGAAACAAGCTTATCAGATTCCAGAAATAGGATACAGCAATAAGGGTCGTATGATCCAAAAAGTGATGTAGTTTAACTACAAAATGAGCGGTTAAGATATCTGTAAATTATGTTCATCATTCACTGTTGGGAAACTTCAGAATTAAATGAAAGCATTTGTGATTCAACTGAAAAAAAATAATACAACTGTCATTTAACATATACTTTGTTTAAACAGTGTTATTTCAGTTACGATAGTAATGATAGTAACTGTAAATACCCGTAAATACCCGTTATCATAGTAAATGAACTCAGCACAAATTTACAATATGGTAATAAATTTCCGTTTGATATTCATTTAAATTGTTATCATTTGAAATTTATGGAATTGAAGTGAATGATTACTGCAATTATTTTACACTTTAAAGGTTTTATTTCATTTGTTTCTATCTGTCATAATGCCCCTACACAATTCTATGATGCTAACGACCCAGTATAAACTAAACCTAATGAGGATTCCTTAGATGGGCAACAAAGAGATCAGCAGGCTGTAATCCGTAAGGATCTTTATGTACCGTTCAAACAGCAACATTGTGGAATAATCAACTGAATGGAATTCAGCACCACAAATCACTCTATTGACTACTAGAAAGCATTAGATAGCGTGGATAGGATAACACTGTGGAGGCTTCTTCGATACTACGGCATGCCTGGGAAGATAGTCAACATCACATGGAATTCTTTTAATGGATTAGGCTGAAAAGTCGCGCATAGAGGACAGTTCACAAACTCGTTCTAACTGAAGACTGGTGCCAAACAAGCTTGCTTAGCCTCACTTTTTATCTTTCTCCTGGTGGTCGACGGATTATAAAAACCTCAGTGTCTCAGAGTAATCATGGGATAAAGTGGACAGCTCGGATGTAGCTAGAAGATCTGGACTTCGCAGATGATCTAGCTCTTCTACCCCACAAACACAACAACAACTGCAAGAGCAGACGACCAGTGTAGCAGAAGCCTCTGCAGCAGTAGGTCTCAACATTTATAAACGGAAAAGCAAGATTCTCCATTACAATACAACATGCACAAACTAAACCATACTTGGTGGTGAAGCTGTAGAAAATATAAAAACCTTTACTTATTTGGGCAGCGAAATTGATGAGCAAGGTGGATCTGATGCAGATGTGAAGGCGCAAGTCGGCAGATCAAGGATCGCATTTCTACAATCGAAGAAAAGTTGGAACTAAAAACTACTATCAACAAGCAGAGTCATAATTTTCGATTCGAACGCCAAAACTATTCTACTGTATGGAGCAGAAACCTATTGGTTAGACACCATCAGCAACAAGCTACTGTGAGACAGAACAAACCAGATTTCTGTGGAGGAAGAAATAGGGAGAAAGAGCTGAAGGTGGATAGAATGCATATTACGGAAACCACTCACTTGCATCACAAGACAAGCCCTCACTTGGAACCCTTAAGTTTGAAGGAAAAGAGCAAGGTTAAGGAGCATATTACGCTGATAAATGGAGACAGATAAGAGAAGAATGAATAAAAATTGGATATAGCTGAAAGATAAGGCCTGAAAGGAGTAGGTTGGAGAATGTTGGTGGGCGGCCTATGCTTCATTAGGGGTAACACGCTTAAGTAAATAAGCTAGTATGTATGTGTTGAACTATATATTTATCTGCCTCCAAGTATCTTTCATATTTAAAAAAGTGGTATTCTTCAAGTGTTTAACGTGAACAAACAATCAGTTCGAGCAATTAAAAATATCAATAAACCAATTTCGTGTTTCCATATAAGGTAATAGGTATGCTAAGCATAACCATTCCCAAACATGCTTTTTTAGCTTGGAAGATTGAAATAAGTTGACCATAACAGATCAATTATTTTAACTTGGTTTTGGTAACGAATTCATTTCTGAGAATTTAAACAACAATTTATTCATGTTGCGTTTATTATGATTGTTTTATTTTCTGAACCTTTCTGAAGGCTAATTCTGACTTTAATGCCCTCAACTTATTTGTACTTATTCTCTTGAACTTATTTTTTAATTGAAATTATAAATTTACATCATTAAAACGGAATATGCAGTAGTGTAAAGATGATTAGTAACTTGAATTGTTGTCTTTGTAAACTATCTTAATTCTAAGTGTTAGTCACGTGAAAGAATCATTGGTATGCTTATCCACGTAGTTGATTGTCATATTCACTACTTTAAAGTTGTTTAGCATTAATTAAAGTTCTTATGTTTTAGTAACACTTTCAGATAAATGTACAATGTTTTTATCTACTTATCAGAGTGAATCTTGCGAGGAAAGTTATTTCAGGAAAGTTTTACAGTTTTATGCTTTTTATCTTAAGGTTTGCTGTTAGGAACTTCGTAAACATAATGAGAGAATCTTCTTTGTTGTTAGATGGTAGTCTGAGTTGCAAGTAAATTTAATGATTTAAATTCATAGCCTCTTTGACTTAGATTTTTCCATCAAGACCCTTGAGCTAACGTCGACATTGTTTGATCGACAGATCATCAGTGATGAAATAACTGTAGTTTACTTGTTTTATTTACCTCCCACAAAACCATACTTCACTATTCAATATAAGCTGTGAATCGATAGCAACAGTTAATTCGCTTTAGTCCCATATGAAATTGTTTAGTAAGCAATATTCAACCTCTTTATCTGGTATAAGGTTTGAAAAGCCATGAGTTCTACAGTAAATTGTTAATCAAGTAATAAAGTTAGTGCAACTTAATCTGGAGTAAGTTCTAATCATGGTTTAATGGTGTTCACTCAAAATACAGAATGGTGAGTAACGACATTAGCGAAACCATATGGAAGGTCGTTGTTTGTAAATTATGCCATTGATAACCAAAAAAATTTGGTAGACAACAAAGCAAATAATAGAGAACAGTCATGTCTATCCTCTTTCAGAATTAGTGTATAAGGGGTGACTAGTTCTAATTAAAAGTAGTAGTTGTAACCATGACTTGTAGTCATTGCTAGTCAGGAGACATTTTTTCCAGCTTTTAACCGGTCTATCTTCCAAATGTTGGAGTATAAACTTAAAAAATGGTTATTTCTGATAAATTACCAGTCTTCCTGTTTTAGATTCAACAAAATAGCACTCCAGCAACTATTATTTATGGGTAAACCGAATAAAACGTTTTTTCCCCTAGTTTTATCCTCATATATATATATATATATATATATATATATATATATATATTACAGATGAATAATTAGTTGTAAGAGAAAGATCTGATAACCAATCGTGCATAAAACTTTTCTGTGACTAAAGCTACTGACGATTTTGCTTGTGATTTTTATTTCAACGTTTAACATAACTTTTTTTTTGAGGAAAGCAATATAATGAGATAATTTCAGCAAATTATGATGCTTTATGACATAGATTAAAGATGTGAGAACTGTTTAAATAAGTTAAACAATTTAAAGATAACATAAATAGCATAAAGTTATTTGATATTATTGAATTACGGTTTATGAGATTCAAAGCTGGTAACAAGTAAAGCTCGACTGGTTTTTCCTACCTGCTTACAAGATAGATGCATCTAAAGGAGGAAATAAATGGGCTGTTTTATTCTTATAACCACAGACGGTGTAGCTATACGTAAATAGTCATACATGATCTGAATAGAAACATTCACTTTTACTGAATTAATTTTATAATCAATGTCAATGTATGAGCTATTTTTACACCGATGTTTCTTCTTCCAAAATACAAGGAAAGATTAACAACTTACTGTTGGAAATATTTAAGAATAACTTGGGCGCGTTCTAATATACAATTCTATTATTATAATACCTCAAAAAATATATCTTCCATTAAGTATCTCTCAAACAGATGGTTGTGAAGTCGTGATCACGACATTAACTTGTTAGATGTTAATGACGAATGTTACTGAATACTTTTGTTAAAAACGCATATAGTTGAGAAAGTGAATTACAAGAAATACAGATTACTTCAAAATCTAATAAACTACTCAGAAATTTTAATCATATGTAATTATCATATGCTGTTCATTACATCTGAAATACATAAATACATCTCCATTTTGTATTGTTCAGTGTGAAAAATTAAATATGATTTGTTAAGTGTTCAAATTTATTTTAAATTTTGTAAAATTAAAAATTACACAATCATAATTGTGAATGATAGCACGGTACATGATTCAAGTGCCCTAACCCTTTAAATTATCAATGTTCTTCCAAGTATGAATTTACAAGAACAGGATAATATCATACATTTTTATAGTATTGATAATAGGTATTTATCTTTAAAATAACATAAGAATCTATGGGACTCTTGAAATTCAACTAATTTTATTTCCGATGCATCAACTTTGCTGCATTACCGGTATAAATTTTAAAAAATTTGTTTTTTATACCGATATAAATATTAGATCAGCTAAATTTTGATTAAATCGTCCAGTCAGTGTTTCGGTGCACATATTGCTACGCGTCAGCTAATTAAGAAACGGGATGATATCGGAGAACGGAGCGTAAACCAGTGACTTAAGAACAGAACAGCTAGTCTATTCTCCACAGCCTAGCCCAACTAACTAGAGCAAGAAGTCCAAATTCAACAAGAAGTTTATATAATCCAGAAGCAGCCACGAGCGAATGAATTAAGGAGCATTCGATTCAAGCGTAATAGATACAATACAAAAAACGTACTCGGGCGAATTACAAAATAGAACACCGAAAGTGAAAACGAACCAAAGAAGTTTAAGGTCTCTCCAAGTAGTAAACATGAAGTGAAAGTAATAACAGGCACTTTTGTTGTTAAAATAAAAATCTCAGATTTTCAAAAATGAATTACAAAATTAAGAGATTTAACAAGCAATTACTGGGTGTGTCTCACCTCTAGCGCCTATTCGGTTCAATGCTACTTCAGAATTACCAAATCCTACTAGTTAGCTGATGAAGTGAAAGGGCTTCTTACTTTAAATTTACTGATACCTAAGTATGCTTCCAAGCCGCTTGATAATTTTCAGGAAACAGTTTCTGATGCTTTCTTTATACTAAAACCTCTAGGAGTTTTAGACATATTTAGTCAAGAGCAATGAAACTCATATGTGTAGTTATTAAGTTTCATAAAAAGCTGAATGCCTACTTACTTGCTCACGCGTGTTACCCCTAGTGGGGAGTAGGCCTCCGACCAGCATTCTCTACCTTACTCTATCCTGGGCCTTTCTTTCTAACTCTATCTAAGTGTTGTTCATTCTTCTGATGTCCGTCTGCATTTTTAGGCGTAAAGTGTGTTCTGGTCTAACTTTTCCCTTGGTCTTGGGGGTCAAGTTCTTTGTTAAGCATTTCTCGAGGACTGACTGAAGCCTATGGTAGAATTGAACTCTCACGTCTTCATTGTAGTCTTTGGTAGGTGCACAGCATTTGATGACGTTCATTGTAATGCCCTCTTTCTCTTTTTTGAAGGATACCTTGAGAATCCTGTGACCATGAGATTCATATCCTATCAGTGCTTTTGGTGCTTGTTTGGACATCATCAGGGGAACATTTTGTGTATGTGGAGCATTTTCTTCTTCAGCTTTCCTGAAGCTAGTGATTGTTAAATATCGGGCACCCAATATGTTTCGCTGATTCCAAGTATCACCAGGTTGTATCTTTTCAATTCTGATGCAACTTGGATGACTCTTCCGGTCACCCACAATGTACGAACATTCCATGTACCTAAATTAATGGTTGCTCTGGTTGTGAGAAGGGGTATCGATCTCGTGACTTCCTAAGGAACTCGGTTTTCATTATGAGACATCATAACTCTTCTAAATCAAAACCTTCTAACTACAAGGTCATAGTTTAGATGGTTTGAATTATTTTTTCTTTTTAGCGCTTTTTAGCGACTTAGTCTTCAATGAGATGTGGTCGGTAACTCTACTCCCAACTCTCCTCTTTTATCTGGGCTTTGAACAGGTAGTAGCCCTAAAGAGGCTCCAGGAGGAGTTGAGGAAATCTGATTAACTGATCAAAAGTATTTGTTTGGGTGGCTCCAAGAACTGTATACCAGTTCACACAGTATAAGGCTAATATACTGTTATATCATAAAGCATTGTGAAAGCTGGGTGTTGTAGAATATACCTTCTACGCTTACCAACTCTTCTGTTTTGCAGCTTGGGATTCAAGGTAACCTACCTGGACGCTGGTAATTGTCGTTCGCGTTTATCGACTAAGGTGAACTCGCAATAGCTTCAAGCGTACCAAGTGACGAACAAAACACAGATGTCATGCTCATGATTTATTTCGGTTTATAGGTAATAAAGCTTACAGAAAGATGATATTTTCTTTAACGTCATCACGAAAACTTGAGGTTCCAAAGGGTATTATGTGATCCAGTGAAGAGTTGTTTCCTACTGATAAGAGCGTAATACCAGTCTCATCAGACCGAGGAAAATTTACCCGAAATTTATCAGTTAATAAAACACTAACGAAAACCATATTCATTCATCTTACTTGAATATATTTTAGTATATAACATCCTAAAGACAAATCGAATCTAACACAGTCTATGAAAAATAGTGATATACAATCATGTCTTGAAGTGAGTGGTCTAAAATAAGTACGTAATTTCTACTAATGAAAGCCTAAATGTAAATCGACATATAATAAGTGGATGAGGTAAACGAACAGATGTAGTAGTGACTGAAATCGAACAAACATTTTGAAGAAGGAAAACTGTTAATGAAACGGTTATCATTAAATGAATAACAACGGAATTAATTAATAAAACATCTGATGTAGCGCAGCTAACAAGTTAAATGTCTGAGAACATTCTGTGTGGTTTTATCACCTTAATGTTCATCTTTCTGACCTTGGGTTCAATTAAAGGACTGACAGATGCTCACAAATTGTATAAAATCAATTAATCTAGTAATTTTTAAAAACCGATTCACGTCTGTAAGCTATCTAAAAACAGCCGGTCATTCTTATCTTGTTCTTACCTAATCTGATAAGTGTTTTATGTAGTCTTGAAAAAATTCAAGATTATGATAAACTTCCTTGATAATGTATGAACTCGTTAATTGGAAGTTAGAATATTGAGGTCTGAGGCATAGTGACATAAAATAAGAACTAGTCACATTTTTTAGACGTCAGAAATCATCATACAATTATAAAAGTTTAGTAACACTTCAGATAATTCAAATGTATATCGATTCGGAAGAAAAATAGAGATTTCTGACAGTTGCCTTCAATTATCAAATAACGATTTATGCCGTAAATTAGCTTTCAGGACATGTAACTTGATAAAAGTTTAAGTTTAATCAACAGGATGTGGTCGGTACCGAGGACTAAATAAACTGACAGTGATTAGCATATGATAATCAGTTTGTGTATTATTAAAGGCCATATCTAAGCAAACAAATGAGGAGAATAATTTTTTTCTAACAAGATACACTTGGAGAAAGTAAAGTATCCCAGCAAGATATGACGAAAGATAGACAAACATTGAAAACACAATGCTTCGAATACAATACAACCAATTCAAAATACTAAATATCTCTCTAAATCATCAAGAATTACAATAGTGCACTAAATAATTTTTATGAGACTATGACCGTATGACAAATAAAGTACAAAGAAGATAATTTGATAATAAAAATCGTTGAGGTTCAACTAAGATTACCATTTTAATAATATTATATTTCAACACATTTTCGAATAAACAGAGCTGTTCTATGCATCCTAATCGATCCTGATTAAACATTGACTGCATTAACATGTTGATTTCGTCTTATTTCCAACACATTGCTCAATTGAACACATCTTCATTTTCATTGCTGTTGATGTTTTATGCCGAAATTTAATATCCATCCCTCTATTTTCGCTTTTAACACTGATGCATTCATTCTTCACTGAACTATTGATAATATTCAAAATGTCTTTTTATTTTGTATATTAAAGATTCCCATTGTGAAAATTAGAACAACACATATATAAGCGGGCAATATTGTTTTCGATTAGATCATCATCAGGCTTTACTCTAATTTACATGAATATTGAAATGTTTTTAGTTGACATTTATAATTTTATTGTTGAGTATTGCCATTATGTTGACATGGATGTTGATATTAATCGAAGTGATGAGAGTCGTATTTCGCTCTTTTATTTTTAAACATTTCAAATTGTCATACTCAATTATGTGAAATTCAAATCAACATTTCATTATGCCTAAATGAAAAATTCACCTACATAGAGAGCAGGAAACAAATTACAAACAAAAATTCTTCAAAATACTATCAAAGTATGACATAGAATATTGAGAGTCAACTATTTTATCAACCTGTACAAAGGATATAACTTGTTTTCTTTTTTAATTGACATATGTAAAACCATGATGCTATTTTCTTTATAATGAGAGAGACAGAGAGACCTTTAGACAATTGTAATGTATAAGAGATCATATGTAAGAATGATAACCATAATGTTTAATGAGATGAAAATAAGTTCAATACTTACTTCCTTGTTAATGCATAAGATAACAAATTGAAAAAACTATTCATATTCTGTAAAGGTTTGCAAAGAATATCGATAAAAATCGATTGTAATCTAACCTATTTTTTTTTTGGATAGAAAATTTAATTTTAAACTATTTTTCCAGTTATTTTCTGTCAATTAATTTGTAATAGATGCGTTGTTCATCACTGGAAAATTTATGATATATACATAGATAGAATTTGGAATAGAAAGTAACATTTCTTCTGGTCGTTGTTTTATTCACATCTGTTAGGAAGTTTATGATGATTGTCTCATTTGAATCAAAGTGATTATCATTAGAAACCGGGAAGAACTAGGCAGTTATTTTGTTTAACTTAAACTTATCATGCATAGTTTGAGTATATTAGGTCCTGAGTTTGATATCTAGTGGGATTATAAGTGAACAATGGAAAAAGTATCTATTCAATGTCTCACAGTTATAAGGTTGATGTTAGTCAGTGATGTTAGTTTTTTTGAGAAAGACTGGGGGAATTAGAATCATTTCTGACTTTAAAATATTGTAAATGTAACAATTTGAATGGATAAAAACGTTAAGTTTGTTAATTTTGACATGTTTCTGTGTTCATTTACAGAAATAGTGGTTTGACATCAATGAGTGCTCTATCAGCTAAGTAACAAGTACTGATCCATAACTGAACGTCATGATCAACCAAATCAAAAATTATTCTCAATTATTAGAGCGCAGCTAGTTATATCAGTCAGACTGTTGGGGTCGTTAGATCTTGCTTGACAAATGCCTTAGTTTTGGATTTCATGTTTGCGAGCATAGGCTGATAGGTTGACCTTGAGATTTCATTTCCAACCAGGAAAATCCTTGATTGATTGTGCTTGCTGCTACGCTATATCAAGACTTTTCATCAGTGATTGGATCAGGGTAACCTACCTGGACGCTGGTTCATTGTCTCGTCCGCATTTATCGACTAAGGTGAACCCGTAATAGTTTCAAGCATACCTAGTGACCAACGTAACATAGTCAACAATCAATTGTTTCGTTAAATTGTCCTAGATTTCTTGCTAATCAACTACAACTTTTATTTTCGTTCGCTTTTAATTGTTATCTTAATAACAATATTTTGATTGATATCAATAAATTACTGACAGGCAAAATTGTGATAGACTATTAAAAAAAAACTCATTAAATTCTCTTCGTTTAACCTCGAATTTTCTCATAAATTGCAACTAGACAAAGGTTAAGTTAACAAAATCAAAAAACTGACACATTTTCAAAAGAAATAAGACACAACGTTGATCGTTTCTAAAGAGGTTAGAACAAATGATAATTTACTTTGAGAATATCGATTGCAAACGTTTATCTGTAACACGTTGAACGTAATACTAAACTTTAAACATGATATCTTTAAGCAGTATTTTATAAGCTAATTTTCTAACCTTTAAAAAAATCCTACATTGATGAATCGTCAAATTTTTTTTCTGTACATCTGCATTTTTCTGTGTGCTGTATATATTTGCCTATATCCATGCTATCGATCAGTGCACAAAATCACACTACACTAATGTAAATTTAGCCTTTATTGAAATAGTAACACTGACAGTAGTACCATATGATTCGATTATTCTAATACAGATATTAATTTGAAAATAATTTACAGTGTAAAATCAATACGACATTGATCAATATGTACAAATTTGAATAATTATTAATTAAATGTATTATTATTTGGCTAAAAGCAGGATAAGTTTATATACATTGAAAATATGAAATTCACTCGATTAATTATTTCAGATATGAATTTTTTGAAATGACTATCATCATTATTCATTGAAATAAACTAAACAAATGAAATGTTCAGTGTGAAAAAAAAAACGAAATAGTTGAAATGAATAATGTGATAATTAGATAAGTTATTAGTGATAATGTTTCGAATTATTACGATTCAACATACAATGCTGAACAAGAAATCTACTATATATAATGAAAAGAATTTTCGATTAACACTTATTTTAAATAGTCAACCGTAAATTATTGATTAAGTCGCTCATTGATAAAAATAAGCAAGTAGTGTTATTGAAAAGCAAAAAAGAAAATCTTTCATACACTTTTTAACTGACTGGATAAAACCTGGACTTGCCTAGTACTCAAGTTTCGTTTGTCTTCAATTCAAACTATTATTCTTATAGAGTACAAATCATATTGATTATGAACCAATGAGAACTGGCGATTTCTGTAAAAATGAGAATATAGTGTAGGTAAAGAATTCCCTAATGGATACGCCGTTATTTTTATTTGAATGTGATTTAACTCGAATTTTGTCAAATAAAATGTCTAAAATAAACAATACTTAACGAGTGTTTTTAAGTTTCCATTCAACGGAAATAAAAGTAAGATGGTTCACGATTTCTATTTTGAGTATTAACTTCGTAATTAGTGATTTGAAACAAAAGCTTTGAGTAACAGTCAACTTACATAGCATGTTTAATGTTAATAATCGATATTTCTAACAATAATAAGCACTAGGCTAGATTTAGAAGTTACGATTAATTTGGTAGATTATTGAAAACTTAGATTGAAGATCAGTTTCATAAAGTACTAACTCTTGTATTCAGTAGTCTACATGTGGTGTTAAGCTATCAGTTTTCGTTATCTTACATTTATACTTCTCACCAAATAGCATAATCAGTCAAAGTAACGATATGAAAATGCTTGCATACCAGGAAAGTTAGATTGAATTGAAGGCAATGCAGAGATGGTGGTCAACCGTTTTCAGTGGACAAAAATATTTTAGAATTCTTTAAACAAAACTAAGAAGCATATTGTACCTAGGAAATATGATTGATAAAGGTATAAGAATCTAACATACTGTTTGTATGCAAAAAATTTCAATTTCAAACAGTAGATAACTAAAGATTCTGGACTATGAAGCAGAGACATGTGTAGACGTCTATTTAGCTTTTCCGTCGAACAGTAGCTATGCAGAACAGTATATTATTAGATTAAAACCTTAACTTAGTAATAATTTCTAATAGTTTTCTTGGTACAGAACTGGATCAAATACTTAGGAAGTATTGGCTGACATCCAATCGAGGTTTCCGATCTTTGAGAGTGTCAGTTACGATAATCGGTTGTTTTCTGCCTTATTTCCAAACCAACCGTCAAAATATATATATATTTCTCTTGTGCATATGAGATGTGTAGTTTTTTGAAAAAGTATTTGTGTCTGAAAAACTCTAGTTGAAAATCCATGAATCATTCAGTTAAGATGGTGGTCATTACTAAATGGTTAAATAATCAATGATAATAAAATATGTCGGCCTTACTGTGAAAGATTGAGGTCACTTACACATACGCATTCGCACAAACCCATACAGGTACATATCTTCTCCATAACTAAGTAACTAGATTGGAAAAAAAGAGAACAGAACATGTGAAACTATTGATTCAAATTATGCAGTTTCACTATACTTCACTATACATTATTGTTTTCCAAAATTTAATTTTTATGTGGTTTGCGTTTTCAGTGTTAGTTTAAATGTCATCTGTAATGTAGTTTCATGCAAGAACATTGTAATCCAGACAATGATGTAAATAGATTTATGACTATACTGGTCAAGAAATAATAATTTCACAAATGGTTAAAATGTCTCTAGTCACACTCGTGAACGCTTAAATTGAATAACAGAATTCAAAATCACTGATGTGAGGCCATCTTGGTAGAGTAGTGATAACTGCTACTTAGCAAGAAGTATATATCGATCAGACTTCTCTTAGTTCTCTGAAAAAGAAGCCAATAGATCAATTAAAATATTTTTGTGGAATTCAGACGTTTAATACAGTCATAATCATGAAGTACATCCTTCTAGATGGCATCTGTTTGAATTTCATTTTGTAGCTGTGAATTCATTTTTCATAGCAGTAAAATAAGCTGACACATTGGAATATATATTAGTGTTAGTTATCCAATCTATTTATCCCTATGAAACTAAGTACACAAACTGTGTCATACTCTTATCTGTAGAATATACTCACAGACAGCTCTCAGTTGAGCTGATTAGAATCAAGTAAAATACAAAACAAAACAATATGTAGCTTCGATTTACATTAAAGATTATTAAGTCCTTCTAAAAGATTTTCAAACTTATCATGGCAATTTTATTTAAATTATTTAATAAAAGTAAAAATAAATCATTTTGCATAATTAATGAAACATTAACAATTCACAAATTCACATTAATATTTGTCATACAAAAGAGATACATACATATATAAATTATTCTTTTTTTTTCAATTGTAACTTTAAAAAACCATGTTGAAGAATTATTGGAAATGTAATCAATGTTTATTATTTGTTTTATTAGATGAGAAACTTTTGCTTCACTTGTCTATCTATTTAGATTGTTTAAAATGAATGTAAGTTTTTCATTGAAAAAAGGCTTTTCATAATTTTTCTAATATTTATGCATTAAGAAAAAAAACTTGTAAAAATGAGTCTATTGAAAGAACAATATTTTGATGATGACATCATTTGATTAATTTTCATTGTATTTCTTACTTATAATTGATCGAGTTGATTAATTATTGATCCAGAAACGAAGAGATTCAATACATAATTTTATACAGTAAACCAGTAAAGGTTATATATATACATATATATTGATTAAAAGTAATAATAATAATAACCAATTTTCAATAAACCAAATAAGAATACACTCATAATGTAATGGTATCAAGTAAATGATCTGTTAGATGAAACCAGTGAACTGGTCATAGTTGAAACGAACTGTAATAATAATAATAATAATGAAATAAATAGCTAAATTATTAACTTGTTAAAATGACTAACTAACATACTCGAAGAATATTCATATCAGATAACGGTAAATTGTTAGTTAAATGTAATCAGCTTGCTGTATGATGTATGAATAGAGCATTTGGTGGAAAAAGTTGAATGAAACTAATAGCAATAGTATGAGCAACAGTACAATGCATAGTTAAAGCCATTCTATTCATCACTTATTCACCGAAAACACACAAGTTCTCATAAACCTATGAAACTCTTTTTCACCTTACTTACTTACGCCTGTTACCCCCAATGGAGCATAGGCCACCCACCAGTTTTCTCCAACCAACTCTCTCCTGGACTGCCCTTTCCAGTTCTGTCCAGTTTTCGTCCATTCATTTCATATCTTTCTCTATTTCTCGGCGTAACGTGTTCCTTGGCTTTCCTCTTTTCCTTTGACCTTGAGGGTTCCATGTGATGGCTTGTCTAGTGACGCAGTTAGGTGCTTTTCGTAATGTGTGTCCTATCCACTTCCACCGCTTCTTCCTGATTTCCTCCTCCACTCGAATCTGGTTTGTTCTCTCCCACAGTAAGTTGTTGCTGATAGTGAATGGCCAACGAATACGAAGTATTTTGCGTAGACAGCTGTTAATAAACACTTGTATCTTTTGGATGATGGCTTTGGTAGTTCTCCAAGTTTCCGCTCCATACAGTAGAACTGTCTTGACATTTGTATTGAAAATCCTGATTTTGGTTGAAAGTTGTTTGGAGTTCCAGATATTTTTCAACTGTAGAAATGCAGCCCTTGCTTTGCCAATCCGCACCCACACATCTGCATCGGATCCACCTTGGTTGTCGATGATGCTGCCCAGATATGTAAAGGTTTTAACGTCCTCCAAAGAATCTCCATCAAGAGTGGTTGGGTTGGTGCATGTTGTGTTGCATCGGAGAATTTTGCTTTATCCTTTATGTATGTTGAGACCTACTGCTGCAGAGGCTGCTGCTACACTGGTCGTCTTCTCTTGCATTTTTTGTTGCGTGTGACATAGAAGAGCCAGGTCATCTGAAGTATCAATTAATCTTCTAAATTGTAAAAATACCACAAGCTGTAATAATTATTAAAACAAATACTGAAATGAGGATTTAATTGAAACAAGTATTAGGATTTCTATGCTAGTATCTATTACAACAAACAATGATAATCAAATTACTTACTTACTGCTAACAAATAAACATTAGAACAAGTCAAAGAGTAGCCGGATCAATGCATTCCAGTTTATGTCCATGAAGGTTTAAGCCAATTACTGTTACATAAAGAATGCTTTCTACCATATAGTTGAATTTGATCTTAATTAGTGACTTTGCAACAAGGAAAAATTGATTAAAAATTGAAATATTTCAGTTTATTTGGTCAATCTCTTTTATATAATACCATTCTCTTAAGTAATTTTGTTCGAAAATTGTTTAAAATATTTTCCTAACTTTAAATCGTGAGATTTGCTCAAGAGATTTGTTGAAATTGAATCAGAATTTCGTCAATGATTGATATCATTTGAAGAACAACTAATGCTCGATAGTATTCCATGACACTGCAGTTGATAACACTCAACGATGAAATTCAACTTGAAATAAAGATTTATTATTTTCAATAATATACTGGAATAATATACAAACGCCGGTAATCACAAATGATTCGTCATTTAATAGTAGTTAATATTTATCTAGTCTTTAGGGCTTGTCGAATCCTATCAATAAAATTGTAACGTACCCATTCGTCTAAGTAACTCAACGTTGCGTTCAATGTGTTTATGAGTTAAATGGTTGGAAGTAGTCAGCAAAAGACCGTGCATACTTAGATTTTAAGCCGTTTTGCACTCTTCTACACGATATACATAGAAAGCTGAGAGAATCAATTTTCCTAATGAGATTCGATCTCACATCACTTACCTTCGTAATTGGTCCATAAATAACCTCCTGTATGATTGAAATATTTATGACTAATTGATCACCAAGTAGTACCTAATATAGTATTTGTCTAGTCCTCGGTGTTGATCGAACTCCATTGATCAGAGTTTATTGACTACTACTTAAAATCTAGATATCGATATAGTATGTATGTACTTATTATAAATACATAGATGAGCTTGTAAATAATTAAGGAAGAGAGAATTAAGAGTTAAAAGTATTAAGGGTAAAACTCAAAGTATTTATTGAATACAGTGCTGAATGACTAACTCTATTTGCTCACTGTTATTCATTGGTTTTAAATACTCTAGTTGTTAGCATATCAGATGAATTGATTTGGTTCATTATGGTCAGTCGATATAAACTGTGATTAGTAAAATCTGCATTTATAATACATATGTGACTGATTTGTCAAATAATCTATTTAAACTATTGAATATTGAAGTAGAAAACACGAGAAACTATTTCAAGAAATAAATACATTATTACTTACTTACTTAATCCTGTTACCCCTAATAATATGTAGGCCGCAGACTGGAATTTTCCAACCTACCCTGTCCTAGGCCTTCTTTTCCAGCTCTAGCTAACTGCTGTTCATTCTTTTCATATCTGCCTTCAATTATAATGAATCATTGCCAACTCATCAACCACAAGTAACAAACAGCTATCATTCATTTGTAAAACTGACGAAACATCTTTTCAAATTTATTTAATTTAAAAAAAATTTGTTTATTTATGTACTATGAATAGGGTGAAAATCAATAAGACCAAGATCCGAACAACAATACATACTTTAATCACATGATCAATTTGTATTACTGATGTCGGATGAAAATGAAACAATGTTGAAATCAATTGAACATGCTGAAAAGAATAAAATGCACATAATAAAATTAATAAAGCTGATCATAATTCACTAAACGATTTGAAATATCTCTGATTGATTATGTTGGATAGTAGGGATGGGAAGAAAACAGCATATGTTATTGATCAGTTTTGAATGGTACTAAATGAATTACTACAGTTAGCCAAATTTTGCGAACACAAATTAGCTTGGTTAACTGTAACGGGTAGAAATTGATAAATTCAATTTTTAGATTGAATAGGATTCAAGATTTGAAACTGTAATCTTGCTTATTAACATGCAGTGACCCATTAGTATTATCAGTTCTATCCTATAGGTTATTCATACTTGATCTGACTGAGTGAAAGCGTCAAAAATTGAGTCACTTTAGAGAAATCGAAGGATTCTAAACCACTGGTTCTGTGTCAATCTAGAATCATTGTGCTCGATAGTCACATTATTTAAGAAAATTTTCACAGCTTAGTTGAAACGAGGTTGCAGAAGTGACATTGAAGGTTATAAAAGGCACGAGCAAATATTGACTTCTAATTACAACTGATTGATGGACAGAAATGTGGTCAACTATTATCTACCTTGATTCCAGCCAAATATTTCAAAATTGTGTTCAGGGAAAGAAGCATCACTTGTTTTAGTGTTGTTTAATGTAGTAGTAATTAAACACTCATGTTATGTGTACTACTGTACTGTTGTTGAATGAACTTATTAAGAATAAACACAAATTTTTATAATTAAAATAAAACGACCGGAACTGTGAAATCGACAAAATTGTTTTGTAGTCAATAACTTTTTAATGAAGTTATTTCATCGATGAAAATTTAAGACATAAGGTCTGTCTGTCTACTACTCTCTGTTTTTCACAAGCTCTCTAATTGATATCAATTTTGAATAGAAATAATCTAGATGACTTAAAAGTAATGAATGATGAGATCAAAGGCGATTCACATTAAGGTCATATTCTATTCAGTTAGATATTTTAGGTTCAGTTACATAAATTGCTATTAATAGAAACTATTGTGATAAAGTAAAGTAAACATTCCACTTTTTCCTGATCATTTGTATAAAAATCAATCACCAAATTATTATTGAATTGAAAATAATAGTCGTGAATCAATCATTTTTAGACCACCATTAGAAAACTGGAAGCACTGAATGGCTGTTTTGTCCTGGTGTGGAACTCATCAGCAGTAAGCATCCACAACTCCTGCTAGTCGCAGGATTCAAACTCAGACCGTCGGTCTTGAGCGCGAACATTTACCTCTCGGTAGGCATTAAACGGTGTTAATGTAGAAGAACTTGTGAATGTGCACCGCTGATGAGTCTCATACTGGGACGAAACGGACGTCCAGTGCTTTCAGGTCTCTAACAATGATTGATTCATGGTTTCAGTAATAAACAACAAGCTCCGTCACTCCATAATGAAAAATACTACATAACTGTTGGCATCCCTATATCTGTTTTGTAACGAGGACTACAAATTAGTCAACTTTCTCCGAATATTTACCAGTACTGACCTTGTAAACTGCCTGGATATTTGTCATCATGCTAAAAGAGTAGAATGTAATTTTTAATTAATCGATCTATATATGAACGGAGGAGGAACGGTTGCATAATTTAGGACTAAGACAAAACATTGGTATAATTAAAAAGGAATTTTTGTTAGCACATTATTTCATTACTAGGGGTGATCTTCTCTTGAGGTCATTTTGTATTCATTAAACTTTGTTACTCGATTATTTAAGTGCAGATTAAGAACACACGATATAACATCAAAGTAATAATAGTATATAACTGTTAAAGCGAAATACAAAATTTAATGCACTCGTCAAATGAACAACTGGGAAAACATTGGATTCTAATGCAGATGCAGAAATCCAGAGATTTTGTGTAAACATTACAGAGCAACTAGATTATCTAATCAAATGAATATGAAGTTCTTCGTGGCCAGTGAGAGTAGAAGATGTTCGTCGGTTATTGGTTTTCGATCATATCTGTCTTCGAAGCACTGCTCGTACATCCTTGGACACCCGAGTGAGCAACGCTGTTATTAGGAAACGGGTGCTAGGTAAGAATGGAAGATCAACAGATGAAGTAATGGAACTTCATCAGTTGAGATGGTTGGGACATGTGCTGCGTATGCCTAACCACCGACTGCCTCGTCGAGCTATGTTTTGTAGTGTAGGAATAGGTTGGAAGAAAGCTAGGAGCGGCCAAACCAAAACATGGCACAAATCCATGAAGTCATTGACGAGTGTACTTAGTCATGTCGGTGGTAGTTGTCGACTACCTGGTTGGGGTCCGCGAGATGATAATAATCGATGGTTAGAGACCTTGAATGACATGGCTCAAAACCATTTATTCTTTGTGTTCTCTCAAACCTTAATCTTCTGGATTCTTCAACCCCTCTAGTTTTGACCTTCTAAACTTTTCTCACTGAATCACATTTCTTGAATATCTTCTCATCCTAACCTCTCCGATTACTTCTAATACCTTTACTACCTCTTCTACTATTGGATTTGAATTGACAATTATATCTCTGTGCTGATCTGGTATGGGAACATGAACTGATGTACTTACGTACGAAGTTCTACGTTGCATCTGACTGAAGTTCTTCGTGATTATAAGAATTGCTGTACTGTACAAATTTATAGAATATGCAATTGATAATGTATGTACAGTACACGAGGGCCTATTGGCATACCAGCTTGACTATACACATTACGTTGGGAGTGTACTACGAAAATGCTCACATATATATGAAATGTACTTCATACTTATGAAAATTTTATTTGCAACTATTTATATATAGTTGCAGTATAATAATAATCTTAATTATTGAACATACAAATAATGTATGCGATCTATACTTCTATTTTAAACCACTGCTTGTTTTATTGATTGATTTAAATATACGCACCTACATAAAGAATTATAAAAAAAAACTCTACAGTCGATCAAGTTTATTCTATGAGGCATTTATTTGCTTTTTAGTATTTAGTTATTTCTTAAGAACCGTTATTCTATTATAATACTAATCAGAAAATACAAATGATTCATTCATTATTTTGCATTTACTAAAAATAAATAAATGTCTTTATGTAGTATATGAATAAAAAATATTTGTAACGATTATATGTATGTATTATGTCTGACATTCGTGTGAATGAGAAATATGTTCCTAATCCACAGTGCCATCATAAAACATGACCATTCATGTTTTCTTTCCTATTGAACTAAAAACAACTTGAAGATAACAAGCAACACTACTGATTACTTGTTTAACAGGAATAATGACTAGAAGACATGAAGAGATTTTGTGTGATAAACATTACAACTCCCAGTTTAAATATACTTTTTGAGGTTCAAACTGTATATGATTTTATTGTAGTAGATTTCTTCGTGTATTATGTGGATGGATGCTGGATTGCATACAAGAAAATAGAGTTACATTTTCAGTAAACATTTTTGAAGATGGCTATTGTCGTGAAAGAACACCAGTTGGGTAACTTCATCAATGATTACTACTCAGGGAAAATACCTATTACTAAATCATCCTATCCACGTATAAATGGGTTTTGTAAAGTTATGCAAATTAGTAGAGGCAACGGTTTAGATGAACAAGAAATTTTGTGTGCATTTAAAGTTTAGAAAGCCATACCATCAACTACAAAATTGTAGCCATCAAGTGAAAACAGTCGATCTGCCGATTGAGAATCATATTCTCAACTGTATTTCATTAATGTGAGGCTAGTAGAAAGATATGTTTTGTGGTAAGATTATCAAGAATGCATACACAGAAATGATCTCAGAGCTAGCATGACCGAAAACTAACATATGCTAGCTATCATTACTTAGGGAACGTATGGCATCTACACCGAGATAACTTACTGACAGCTTACAATCCATAAGCTTAGGTAGGAAAATGATGCGAATATTTTAAAATACAGTACAAAACATTAATCTACCGAGGTGAAACCACCTTAGAATATGATACTACTTCAAGTTATATAGATGAACTGTTGTTTTCAAGTTATATGTAGAAATGACAACATCGTTCGATCTTTTTTTCATGAAATAAGAAAAGTTTACATCTTATTTCTTTATATTAACACAGTACTTTTATTTAATCATACATCGCAACCTAATGCATTTTTATGACGAAAAATCAAATCAACTGATGAAGTCAAAATTGAACCTATGATAGACACGAGCTTCATTACATCGACGATAATTAGATTTTACGATATATATAGTCAAAATATTTTCATGGGAATTCCTACAATTTAGAAGCTACCATCGCTAGAGCTCGGTCTAGAGCTAAAGTAATTGGAGATGAATAATTAAAGCAACAATTATCCCAACCGCAGCAGCTACCTTGATGTGGTGGTCGCACTTGCCTATCGTAATCACCTCGATCTCTGCGATCACGCTCGCAGCTCGTTCACATCGATGCTAATCCGATTCCCACATTCGGTTCTTCAAAAACCACCCTTCAGGAGTGCGGGCAGTCGGGGAGTAACTTCCAACATCACACTCCAAACAACACACGCGATCGAATCACTCACAACCAAATCTGTCCACACCCATTGTTTGTCACCTCACATCGCTCACGCAAACGTTTCGACCTCACGAAACGTTATTTCTGGTCTCCAATAAAGGAGATTGGATCGAGGAGCAGAACACTTTGAGGAACAGTTCAACTGACCGTGAACCGAATTCCGGTTACCCATGATACCCAGTCAACCTGAATGATAAGTTGATGCAAGTCGTCGAACTCTGCATCAGGTCAAAAGGGCTACAGACTATCTAAGGCGACCGAGAGCAACAGGACCTGATCGACTAACCACTGTTTCTGGTGTCGTCGTTCAGTCTTAGCAGAAATATTAACTGAGATTTTAGCTAGAATCTTGAAACTGAACGCAATCTCATCCGACTGGTTTCAATAACTGATCTCCCCAGTGAGTGAAATAGGAAAAAAGTCCTCTTGCAAAAATCAAAGAGCAATCAGTTTGTCTAATATAATTCATAAAATATTAGTCTCAATAATACTTTCACGCTTAACCAGAGTTCGTGAACAGTAGACTCCAGAAAACCAGACTGGTTTCAGACCGGCACTTGGGTGTATAGAACACATATTCACACTTTGTCAGGCCTTAGAACATACACACGTTCAGAAGTCCCACAATAGTTGCATTACTCGACCTCAGGGCTATGTTCGATTATATCGATCGTGAGCTTCTATCGCTGGACCATCAGGGAGTTAGGTACCTGTGTGGTTGCGCCACGCGATTGAGCCAAACTGTTCACGTTGAAGCGTTACCAATTGGGAAGTCTCCTTAGTTCTTCTGAAAACTAGTGCAAGATTACCCTTGCCAATGGACGGTTAATTTGTATAAGTACTCATATATCCTGGGATAACCGAGTGAGCAATGTTGTTGTTAGGAAACGAGTACAAGGTAAGGATGGAAGATCAATCGATGAAGCAGTGAATCTTCATCAGTTCAGTTAGTTGGGACATGTGTTACGAATGCCCGACCATCGACTGCCTCAACGAACGAAGTTTTGTGGTGCAGGAGTAAGTTGGAAGAAAGCTAGGCGCGGTCAGACCAAAACATAGCACAAATCCATGAAGTCATTGACAAGTTAGTAAGCCATGTTGGTAGATGTGGACTGACTGGTTGGGGTCCGCGAGACGATAATGAGCGATGGTCAGAAACTCTGAATGCCATTGTTCAAAGTCGTTTGCAATGGCGTAGATGAATGCATTCTTTGTGTTTTCCCAAATTATGATGTAAACTCCTATCGAAAATCTTTTTCTCCTCAAATCTATTTCACTGGATTATACTTCTTGAATAATATCCTCGGACCGTGATCTTTCCGACTACTGCTCACATGCCTACTACTACGGGATTTGAATCGACAATTGCATCTGTGATAATGTGGTATGGCAGCTTGAGTTGATGTACATACGTACGAAGTTCCATGTTGTAAGTGACTGAGTGAGTACCAATTATGACGGATATAGGAACTAGCAAGTCACATTTGACATGTAACAAACTGTCAGTAACTCAATTTTATTTATACATCCAGACTATTGATTTTGAGTAGGATCTTTGATTGTTCGCTTTTCGAATAACTGTTTTCTTTAGAGTTGTAAAAGTGGATGCTCGAAATTGTCGCCTCTTCCTGCTATATTGTAAGTTATAGCAAACTGATCTTTGATGTACAATGGTTATTTTAGTGAAAGATAAGTTACCTAGAGTTTCGCTATTATGCTAGCAGTTACTTCATGTATGAATAATACATTCGGTATATTATTGAGTTCGTAGGACCATATTAAAAATGAAGCGTTCCATATTGTTATCACTAGCGTAACTAAAAATATGAACAAGTAAAACCTAGCGAACCGCTAACAAAGAAAAACGGAATACGGAAAAAGTCAATTTGCTAAACACTAGTTTCATTTGTCTGTAGTGGGAATTCTACACATTTGAGTGCATTGAAATGATCACGTGGCTGTAGAATCTTAATAAATACGTTCAAATATATGCATATAAGGTTAAAAAGATGATTCATACACATATATGTACGTTTGCGCATGTGTAAAGTTGATTTAGCCTTTAAAAGTAGGTATACAGGACGGAGTTGAAAGAACAACTTCCTTGAACTAAATGAGACACAAATGATTCAAGAGGAGAGACAGAAGATAGGGCATAAGCAAGCATTTGAATGTAACAATTTAAATGTATGCATGATATAACAGAGATAATCTATTACGTACAAAACAGTTTTTCACAATGTTAATCATAAGTTTAACTGACTTGTCTTCTTACCAAGGTACACAGATTTTTGCACACCAGTTGAACAGAGTACATTTTAATTAAGAAAAGCAAAAGTAAAAATGGTGATATATGGTAGTATGAAGATTGAAGCAAGCTGCTTTTTATCCTTTTCGCAAAAAGTCACCGGCAAAAACCCATTATTATTACTATAATTTGCCATCGAAAGTGTTAACGCACTAAGGTTTGCTATGTCACTCATCATAGTTACACATATACATAGATAGATGAAATAAACAGTGCAGATAAGAGAAGTGTATAATTACGGATGACACACATTACACTACATTGTGGAATTAGATCTTATTTTGAAAGAGATAGTTTATAATTTTGCAAAAGATAACAGCAATAATATCACAATGTAACTTCCGCATAAATTTCTAATAACTGTCAATACTTCAGAAAGCTAAAATATCTTTTAAACTGTGTTGAATAACAAGAGAAGGTGAAACCAACGTCAAAATAAACATTCCGGACAGAATATATTCAATGAATTTAATGGAATCACCCTATCACAAATCGAAAATACACGTAATAATACAAGGAACGAAAAAAAAATGAGACAAATAAAAGATGAAAGAATTTAACAAAATATAAACAATCAGACAAGTTCATGTGTGTGTGTGTGTATAGGGTTTGTACATTTGGGAAAATGCACTTGAAAGGAAGAGGTCAAATAGATTATAATTTGTGCTTATTTAAAGTCATGTGTATTATTACTAATACTAGTATTGACGAGATTCAGAAACAATAGGAATAGGAGCAATAATAATTATGTATGTCATAAATCTGTTCACAGAATACATGTAACAATGAGTACTGGTGAGAAATACGGCAAACAGGGAAGATCCAAAAAATATTTCAGAACAAAATGTAAATATCTAGTAATTAAAGTGATATTATTACCGAAGACAAAAATAAAACACTTGATACAAGACTCACACAATCTTTTTACACAGCCCCTTAGAAATTATCAAAGGCGTTCACAAGATGCAGTGCATTCATTTTAAAGCAAAACCGTAATGTAATGTAGTTATTGTGCATTCTTCGATCCACTGACAAAATAGGAAGAGAGCATTAAACGTAGATATTGATTATTTATTTTATTATGAAATGTTGGAAGTGACGAAACATCCCTCAGGAAAAAGAATAGTGTGATAAGGCTAATAACAGACTACTAACATGAAACCAACAGATGATACAACTGCACGAAAAGTGAAATGTGGTGAGATTAAAAGAAGAGATCATTTTGAAAGAATGAAAAACAATACTACATGAATATATAGCCATCACACCATATACTAGGAAACAACTGACATATTTAAATAGTTGAACTTAGTAGATATAAAATCGACAAACGATAATGAAACAGCCAGGACAAGTGGAAGTACAAAATTACATATAATTTAAACAGGACTGGTCATAATCTACTTAGATGACATCTTTTTCATGCACACATTTACGAGAAACAAGTGTTTCTAGATATTTCATTAAGAACAGCGCAGATAAAGAATCCTGAGGAAATGACCACGAGTCAAAGAATGAATGAGCTCTCATGATGCTGTTGAATGGAGTGAATGTGTAAATAGGAAATGAAAAAGAAGTTGGCAAGTACAAAAAATATTTCACTAAAATTTAGTTGGAAGTAACCACTACAATACAAATAAGACAGTAACGAGGATTTGACAGAAAAGATTTACACACATGTGAAGTAATCATTAGGCCTGTACAATGGCGTACATAAGAAACGCATACAGACAAAGAACAAATTCAAACCACAAAATACATGTCATTGTGGGCTGTATCAAAACAAAGATATTATGCCCCAGTATAGCATCTTGAAAAAACGAACAATTACTGCATAAAAACTATACCTTTGAGCATGTGTTAATATTATTCAAGATCTTTCGTAGTCATAATTGAAATCTGGCATTACGAGTATACAGAAAGGCCGATAGCTTTATTTGAAGTAAGATATGAAACACGTCAGTATGTAAACAAAAGTGTTGCTGATTATAGTTTGAGGTCGTTAGCAATCTGGGAAGCTATGCTTTTAAATCCAATAGAAGTTCCTGAAATACGTTTAAAACGAACACCGTTTAGAGACAAACGAGGAAGTTTACAAACCTCCATCTCCCACTGAACATTTGCATCTGTGCTCGGATCTCCATGCTCACATATGAGAAGGTATCTTTCACGTTGATCATATTCGCAATTATTCGCTGTAAGAACCTTTTTGATTTCTTTGATCATGTTATCAGGGCACATACTACTAGTTGTCTTCATAGACCAAGTAAAACGTAAACTTCGTGGCTTCGTTTGATCATTACCATTATCATCAGTATTAGTAACAGTTTGATTTCCACCTTGAGAAACAGGTGAACCAGCAGAACTACCTCCAGGAGTTAATTGACTGACAGGCTCAATGTATGTTCCATGTACACCAGAGTCAGAGAAAACTGAATCGCCAGGTAGATAGTCTGATCCTGAGCTGGTTGCGGAAGCTCCAATATTAGAATCAGCTGTGGAGAATGGAACATGCGAAATATCAGTTCCACCAGTAAGTGCATGAGACATATTGCCGACTGCACCGCTATTTGGTCCCCTACAAAGCACAAACAGTATTACGAGAATTATTAAACTATACATTACAAAAGTACATATAGCGTAGCGACTTTATGATTTAAAAGTAACGAAAGCATTGAAATAAGATAATATTCTGAAAAATTTTAGTATTTAAAAATATTAAATACTTAACGGTTTTAGACTGATGAATCAAATTAGAGTTAAGTTTTATGGCTAGATTAACTTTTCAAGCAATTACTTGAAGAGGTAATTATGCTTTTGTTCAATAATAAAAGTGAGCTCGGAGTGGTAAGATATGTGCATTAAAATCAATCAATCAATCAACATCAACGTATAACTTTGTACCTAAGTACATCAGTACAAGTTGCAATCCCACATTAGTAGTGAGATGTAATTGTCAATTCAAATCCAATAGTAGTAGAAGTAAAGTATTGGCAGTAATAGGAGAGATTAGGGTTCGAAGATATTATTCAAGAAGTAGGATCTAGTGAGATAAACTTTAAAAGAGAAAGATATAGTGACGAGGAATTCAGGTTAGAATTTGAGAGAACATAAAGAATGAATGCACATGCGCCATTGTAAACGGTTTTGAGCCATGTCATTCAGGGTCTCTAATCATCGATTACTATCATCTCGCGGGGGCAGCCAGGAAGTCTACATCTACCGACATGACTCAGTCCACTTGTCAATGACTTCATGGATTTCTTAATTCTGAAAAGAATGTATGACGAACAGAAAGTTTTTAAACTCTTTTTTTCCACATTTTTGGTTAAACTCAAATCAATATATTATGGAATTGTGCAATAATAGTTAATGGGATTTCTTACGCCTCATATTTCGTCAAGTGACAATTAAGTAGTGCGCCGAAAATACCAAGCAAAATAAGTTCTAATCAGTCACTCAAGTTACCTTTTTAACTAGTCTAGAAAATGGTGACGACATGCCATCCAATGGCAAATTTGGCTTTTCTACCGAAGGGAGATATAAGGACGCGAATTTTCAGATACTGTGAAGCTGTGTTTAATTAGCAAACACGGTTGGACAAGTTCATCCACTGCATTAAGATGCATCAAATTTATTTAAACATATTTGCATGAAATGAAGAAATGCTAGGTATATGAAAAACCTATTCAAACTACTCCGTGTTAGCGTCTGTTGAACTTAATCGAATACATGTAGTAGACTTCCGAGGTAGAGGTACTATGAGGCTGCCCAACAAACTTAATGTGTCAAAGGTGGGTAATGTAATCACTACATCATTATAATATAACTGTTTTACGTGATTAGAAAGTAACCAAGAGTTAGAAACGACTGAAGAAATTGATACGAATTTAAGTGCACAAGTTTCTTCCTTACAATGATTCATAGATGGAATATGATTTTCCTAAGCTTTAAGATCTATACCAAACTATGACATACTTATGTACTGTAAAATTAGAAAAACAGTTTTGAAATTTAAACGGTGATATAATTGAGCAAGATAAAAAATAACATCTTACCGTCGACCGATTTTGGAAGTAAGTGCTTTGAAGAATGTAAGACCGGTGCCAGAAGGAGTCAAGTGAGTCATACCACTATTATTTGTAGCCCCAGCACCAGCAAGTGGTACATTCATACAACGAGCAGCAATTGTGTTAGAGTTTGGATTATTTGTGTCAAAATCAAAGTCAATGTTCGGCGAATTTGTCGAGTGAATAGTTCTACGTTCTGGAGTAAGCCTAGGAAAAGGTGTAGTTTCTAAGATAGTTCCTATACCATTATTAAAGCCAGAAGACGTGTTATTACTGGCATTTGTAACTACACGACGTGCAGCAATAGACGTAGTGTTACACCCCGTCTGGTTACTTGACGCGCCCATTCTAAAATGGAATTAAAATTCGTTTCCCATTACAGTGTAAATAGTAAATAAGGAAACTAAATGTGTACAACTGAGAAAGGCTTTATTAGACTAAAATATTTATGTCTTAGAAGTCCGACATTAATAACACAAAATGAAAACATTTGCATATTCAATAAGTCTGTTATCCGTGAAAAATGTAAAGTAAGAATTATTTTAATATAGTGATGGTTTGGTCATGCAAATCAGAAACGTGCAAATGCTTACAGAAATGACCTAAATAATATCTGAAAATAAATTCATTGTTTTGAAGTGAATTAAGAGAAAACCAGACTATCACTGTTAGATCACGCAAATGAAGGATGTGTTGTTACGCATAAAGAATAAGTGTAGTAAAAACAAGTCAGAAAAAGATGTTTTATGAGCGCTTATAAGTATGCAGAAATGTAGCCTAAAACATCGAAGTACTTGACATCATCTTGTACTCCAATAAAATAATAGCCATTAGGTTCGCCTAAATTATGTGAAGTATGCAAACACAGGCTAAATGAGTTGAAAGTACAAAAATGTATAGTGGAGAGTTTATAGTTAACACAAGCACTGAAATAAATAAAATAAAGTAGTTAATATTTAATAATGAAGTCAAAGTTCAATGGTTTTCAAAGCAGAACACAGTCTGATCTTGAAATAATAATTACTAGAATCGCAAGTATATTCAAACAGTTCAATGACTATGAAATATTTCCTTAACATCTGATCCAACACTTAGGACACGGAAACGTACGGTAATTCTTAATGTTATGCTACTGTTCTTTTATTTCATCAGGCCATGGGGTTGAAGCAGCTTTACAAGTAATATCTTGATGCAATATATATATATATATATATATATATATATATATATATATGCAGAATTTTTAGTTATGATAATAAGAAAACAAGTGTAAGTATTGTGTAGATTAATTAAATATTGCTTTTATAGTTTTGATTGCACCATAGAAATAGTACATGAAATAAATTAAAACTAATATACCACTGTTAGATGTGTTAATTACAGTTGAATAAGAATGTTTATCCATATAAATGAACACAAGTTAATAGGCATAAACAACACCAATGCAAATAATAAAATGAGGGCGAACAACTTAAAATATCTTGAATTCATTAAAATTAGAGACAACAGGGAAATAATGCTATTTAATTTTAGAATACGAGATAACTATCAAAAACAGGAGGATTTTTGGAGTTTCTTTGATTAATATCAATTCGTGATGAAATAATGCACATCAAATTCAGTAAAATTATGGTTAACTATAATAACCAATCATAATGAAAACTGATTTGAACTCTGGTTCACTTTAGTACGAACAGAATAATCCCAAAATCGCCACAATAACAAAACAGAAATATATTTAACCCCATTTACCTGTTCTATTTAAATTAGGGTGATTCATGATAAATAAAAACTGTTCGTACGCAAAGAAACGATATTAAGGTCAATACATAAGCCGACCTCGAATTACTAAAATCATTACGTCTAGGAGTAATCACATCACCAAGGAGTTTTATGCACTGAAACAAATCAATTCCGATTTAATAAAAAAAGATTAATTCACAATAAAAATCATTTTAGATGATTTAATTGTCAATCAGCTGTACGAGTAATTACAAAGTGGTAATCTGTTTACTATTACTGACAAATATGAATGATTGTTTTATTTGAAAAACGATTGCATATAGACGGAAAACTTAAATAAGTAACTTGTAAACTCAATGAAAACCATTTTTCCACCACTCAAATATGATACATACTAGGAATCAAGAGTGAATGGAAAACACTGCATTTCCTTCTAGCAAATAGTTTGAACGAGTGTTGAATTAACTGGACAATATTATTAGAAATAATAATAAGTGATAAAAGTGAAAGTTAACGGTGACAGTTACACACAGAATATGTGATCGCGACTATGATAAAGTTGAACTATTCAGTTAGTCTGACTGCTGCAGTGAAACTATCATCTTCAATTATCTGCTTTTCTTTATCATATTTAAATGTAGGAAATTTGAGTAATATAAACTTGTACCAAGTTGTATATAGTTTATAACTGCTGTGGAACTTAAGTTGCACGTCAAAGGTGAGTAATATGAAAATACTGAATAATATACGCTAACCCATAGAAGCTGACAATATACTGAACCAGATAAGTTCTACATACATTGAAAGTTTATTTTGTTAAGTTTTGCAGCCGCGTTTAATTCATTTGTTATATAAAAAAATTAGTAACTAATTAAATTTAAAACATAATGCTGTAAGAGGAATATTCACATCAAACAAAATCGAACCACAATGTAATGTGTAAAATGTGCATTGAAACCTAAGTAAGCCGAGTTGAAGTAAAGGAGGTTAAAGTTAGACGGAAATACGTTGTGTGATGGTCAGCTATACAATGCAAAACACCAAATTGCAAATATTTATAGACAGACACAAGTAAAACAGTATGCATATATATATATATAACCCGAAATAATGTTTTTACTACAAGTAACTATACAAAAGCACAAATATTAGACACTGCCTTTTTGACAGAAAATAATAAACATAATGTGGGTTATTTGGATTGGTGATACAACATTGAGATAATCCTACCTAAGAGAACTATACGTTAAATCGTTGCGATTGAAAGATGTTACACCATGATCGTTGATTCTGCAATATAAAACCATTATTATGAAAAGAAAAATCAATTTGTATTTATAACTATAATACTACAAAAGAGTTAGCAAAAATATGTCATTAAGAGTAGCCGAGAGGAATATTCCACCGATAAGTCAGCAGGACACTCAATCTACAAACATCAAAAAGTTAAGATAAACACTGAGAAGCAAAGGTTTTTCTACCAAAAAAACGTATGACCACATACCCGCTTCGACTAGCAATATTAGCACAAGGTTGATTACGATGTAAATCTACAGCTCCAACATCAGTTCCACGTGTTGAAGAAGCACATTGATTCGATGAGGTTCCATTTCCACTAGTACTAGAACCTGCTGTACTCAACGTTGCAGATCTTTCCAATAATGAACCAGCATGATAAGCACCACTAGTACCACTAGATATATTTGCACCATGATGCACTTTATTTGTACGAGTAGTCATAGGAACAAGTGCAGGAGTAACATGGCTGAAAGTTTAGAAAACAATGTAACTCGTATAGTAAGACTAACAATAATAGGAATGTGCGGAACAATAAGTATTGAATTTTATACTTTCATGCTAATTTGAAAAACGAACTTTACTCTGAGTAAAAATCAAACCGATATTATCCATGAAAAGAAAAAATCTCCTTATTGTTTAAGACATCCATTACTGATATCAAGGAAATCAATGTATATTTAAAGCTTCTCGATGATTTTTTATTATTATCTTAGTATCGAATCAGTTATAATGAGTTTATGTGTATAAATAGTACGTAAAGCCTAAATGTGGGTGTATAGTAGTCTCATTTCTTAAAATAAACAATCATATCATCACGCAGTGAGCATGTATGCCTTTCCATACTATTTAGATCATTACATAAGTTACAAAATAAACTAGGTATTGATTGTCTTCTAACTTCACAATACTTACTACAGGTATAATAGTATGTATGCATAGGCGCGCGAGGATAAGAACGAAGCTCATCATACAGATAGCTTTACAAGAACAATCACACACACATACAGATAGTGAATAACTAATACTTGACATGAAGCAGCTGAACTAGATTCAATAGGTGCAATAATTTATAGATTTGGATAACATACAGTTTACTATGGAAAATATTTTGTTTCTCAAGCTAAATTGAAGGCTAAAATATTTGATTGAATTTTCACCAAAATTAATTTTTAGGTGTTTGATTTTTGTATGATTTATGGATTGCGCAGAATGAAACAAAACGCTCAAATTTGGCATACATACACTCGTTTTTTCCCAGAGAATTACTAAACATTTCTGAGTAACTGCATGAAACTTATGATTTTATTCAAAAGTCCATCAATATACATATAGTGAATGATTATGGCAGTTGCATGAATTCATTCATAAACCTTCATGCTGCCTAAAACTTCATTACTTGTCACTTGTCTTTCTATAGAGTAGCGAATTCTTAACAATATACATACAATGTTTATACAATGTACACTGATATATATATATATATATATATATATATATATATATATATATATATAAGTACTAAACTTTGCTTTCTGTAAAATAAAAATGCGTGTAAATCTATTCATATGTGTACATTTGTGACAAAAATATGCGTCAACCTCCACAAACTTAAGTAAAGAATAACACAACACAAGAATTTTAAAATATAATAATGACCTTACAAATCATATACATCATCACATGATAACAAAGACACACAAATACAATTAGTACGAAAACTCCTCTTTGATCGATTATCATTAACGCCATATCACCACCATTGTATAATACACTAAATAATGCACACATCAATCAAATCAATATTAGATTTTAAACAAGTTTAAGTTATTTCAATATTATTAAAAAAATGTAATTGAGCACCTTTTTTTCTAGTGAAATGTTGCACATACTTAAGTTTGTTGATATCAATGCCAAACGTTGATATGTTGAAAGAAAGCACACATTTATTGAAGAATGTAAGTATTTCTATTTGATAAAGACTAATAATAAATTCATAAAATAACGATGATTCAGAATAGTTGTTGGTATTAACACAATCACTTGAACTTATCCCAGTTCTTTGTGACTAACTACATAAATGTTTGGGAAAACAGGATGAATTACCTACATTTACATATTCAGTTACGAGTGATTTAAAGTAATTACTTCTGAAAACTGATATTCTTAAGGAGCCTAATCAGGAAGCATATATTCTTAGACAGTTCAAACTTCTATAGCATGTAAATTAATGATGCCATGTTTAATCCTACATTTTACTCCTAATCCAACCAAAGACAACTGTTGATCGAGACATTAATTAACAGAAATAAAGCTGGCTTTAATTAAATTCGTAAAGGAAACTAACTGTATGAAATCACTAATGAATGACATAAATAAACGCGAGCCGCTGAGTAGACAGACCAGAACATAAAAAACAACATAAAACCCTTTAAAATAATCTTATTTCTCAGAATGAATCATATAAAGAAAATAAGAAAATTTATGTCAGAGTATGCGAAGTAGTTTTACCATTAAGGAAACTTAAGATTATAAATCGGACGAATGTAGTGAAAACAGATATTTTAACTGGAAAGAGATTTGTAACGGTTTATTTGAGCGTTATCTGTGGAAAACTTATTTTTCTGTTTCAGTTGGTAGCAGTAACCAAGCGAATATATAGGAGTATGAAAAAGAATTAAGACAGAACGAATACAAAAATTCACAAGATCGGATCCATGAAAAAATTTACACAATAAAAACAAGTTTTCAAAATAAAATGAAGTCATCCTATTTCAAAGCTTCGGACAGCTGCAAACAGCTTAAAATTATGAATAAAATAATCACAAACGAAGGTTAAACACAATTTAGTGAATGAGGAATAAATCGATGTTTAGAACTGATCATGACTATTATGACTATTTTACGCATAATTTTAGGCATTTCATAGCTGAAACATTGAAATAGGATAAATTTAATTTATTCTAAACTATTTTACACAGTTAAACACAAATATACACTGAAAATACTTTTGAAATGCAATAAGTAAATACTATTGCCTAAAATCAAGTTATTTATTTACAACTAACCTGCGAATTTCATGAGATGGTAATCTTCCAGCACCGTTAGACGTAACTTGATTGTTACCACTTCCACTTGACGACCCAGATGTAGATTTATCAGATGACGGTGATAAAGCAGATCCACCGGAGAGACCAGTGATACCAGAAAGAGCGACAGAGTTTCTAGGATTAGCATTATCAAATACACAAGTATTGCGTCCTCCTGCATTTGTATAGACTGGCTGACGCCTAACAGCATGCTGTTGATCACTAGATGTTGGAGTTGTTGTCGCATAATTGATAGTATGAGTACGGCGTGCTTTGCATGTAGAAAAAAAATAACATGAGAATTCGAGTATGACACAAAAAATCACTATAAAATAGAATCACAGTATGCAAAGATCTCAATCAATAAGAACGGATCAACCAAGTATTTAAATTAAACACCCATCACTTCAAACCCATTTAGTGTCTGACTGCTTATTGCTCCCATCTATTTTACTTAACTACCAATCACGAAATTGCACGAGTTATGTAAACAGGACTAACTTTTTGTTGTGTTGCCTGCTACTATTCGATGTGTGCCTACCATTCGCTTTGCGACTGACAACTACTTTGGGGCTTCTACTAAATGTACTAACCTACAGCCCTGATAAGACTCTGTGAGCGACAGAAATTCATCTGCAGGAAAATCAGATCCTACAAATATTCCTGATCATTCGAATTAAAATAATGACAACGAAGACAAGAGTATGAAAACAGAAACAACAGTACGAGGATTGTAGGAAATGAATGGTGCTGTGACAGGTAAGCGCGAATCTTACCGAAATATTGATAATTTCAGTGATCTTCAAATTAAACAACCTGCGTCGTAAACATAATATTTGCTTGTCCAATGGAAACTAGGTACATAACAAAGCACCAATCACTGTGACCTTTAGTACACATTCAATCTAGGAATATGTTCAATTGAGTGTTCAAAAAGCAGATGGAATTACATGTCAGGAATGTGATAATGAATGAAGAAAAAAATCAAGGAATAGGGAGTTGAATAAGTGATTATAAACGTTACGGGATTTGAATCGTACGTGTACAAAGAATAAATGTACGTCTACATATTTGTGTACATTTCTTTACCAATTTTTTAGTTGTGAGGATTAGAACTAATGCTAGTAATTTTACAAAAAAATTATAACAAACAATAATGGAGAAACATGATAGGATCAACTTAGTACTACTCAATGTTATATAATAATTCATTAAAAGTCTAGACTCTATGCGTCTAAATCAGTGTTACATTATTACATACATAGTGAATAAAACAGATTACAATTCAAAGAAATCGAACATGATCATGAGCAAAAGAGAAATAAAACCTAACAGACAGAAAAAAGTGACATATCTCCGGAATAAAAATAATGATTAAAGCATCATACTCCAGCTATAAGAAACTGAAGAATCATCAATCTGAAACATAAGGTTTAGTTAATTCAATAAATTATTTGTGCGCTTATTATTACCGAGGTGAAAACCCGGTAAAGTATTAGGAGAGTTATGAGTACCATTGAACATTGTAATAACATTCTAAACAGCCAAAATAAAAAAAGAGAATGACATCAGAAAAAAAATTCAAACAGAAAAAGGATAAAATAAAATTACCCATAACTGAATTGGAGTTTGGTGATGATTTCGTATTTACACCCAAACCTTGTGAAGTGATAGGTTTTCTCTGACCAGCAGTAGTTGGACGAACTGTACTGGTACCTGCATCAATACTTGTTCGTTGACCTGGAACGTTCGGGTAAGCAGTAAGGCCACCCCCACCAACAACTGGAGTGGCCATTTCATCAGTAAAGCCTCGTAATCGTGCCAAAATCCGACTAGATTCTTCTCGACCAGGGCGATCTGAAGCTCTAACGAGGTCATTTCGCATCAGCTTAATAGATTCAACATTACTAGATGGACAAGATGCTTCAATTGCATTGAGGGCTGTATTGTAGTTCACAGTCGCGTTCCCACTTGAAGATGAATACGTAGTCGTCGATACCGAATTGACAGGTGAAATGGAACTTCTTGTACTGGTAACCGTAGTTCCTGAATTTTCCGACTCAGAAGTGCATGCTGCCAAAGGAGAAAAAATTAGGTGAAAATAGTATGCTAATAGCATAGCGACGGCATTTATTGTGTAGAATAATAAAGAGAAATAATATATCAATTAAATCTAATGAAACTAAAACTATAATTACATGAAGGAGTGATTATATTCACAGTCGGTTTGTTATTGGCACCATTATTAACTACAGTTACTGTACTCGGTGGTGTTGTACTTGTGGAACGAGTGGCACTTCCAGAATTGACCGTAAATTTCGAGCTTGAATGTGCATTTTGACTTATTGGTCCCGTATCAGCATTTGTAGATAAAACAGACGATGTATCGTCTGCGCAAATATTTGAGGTATGTTCCAAACTTGCACAATTAACACCACCAGTTGAGATTAGTGGACCAGTTGTAGGGTTTGGTGCAGCAGAAAGTAAATGAGTACTTTGCCTGAAAGTGAAATAAATTATTAGTTGAAAATTACTCAGTAAGAATATCGCACAGTTGGTTGCATTTCATTATTCACCATTCGCTTTATTGATAACAGTTTAAAAACGATCAATCAACTTTGGGTCACACAGTAATATCTCAAATAATAACTATTAGTAAATTACCTTGATCACTAATTATTTAGTGACTTCACTTAGGGAACAGTTTAGTCAAATCAGAGAATAAGCGTTAACTATGAATGTGAACACACTAGCTGTAATATTCAATATGAGTGATTCACAAAAAGGTGCTACAGTCCAGAAAAATCGAATATGAAAGATTGTCACTACGTATGGCATCCGGACCAATCAGAGTAAATATTTGAACTGTAACAGACTAGATGTCAATAAGTATTGCTCATTCATTATTACAAAAGTTATCCGTTTTGTGAAACACTTCTTGAGAAAGTTGATATATTTTCAGAATATGTGAATGGATGAATCAGAATAACCGTAGAAGCAAACCAAAAATTTATCTTACCTAATCTACTTGTCGTTATTCAGTGTAGAGTTATTTGAAACTCTCAATTAGTTTTAATTAGACCTACGCAACCGATTGTATTACAACTGTTCCCTAGATCAACTAATCTATACTATGATACTTGTTATTTTTTTAAATTTTTCTCACTGCTCTGTATCTCAACTTTTTCTACGACTCATGTAACCATATTTTGATATTTCTCAATCTTCTTTGACTAAAGCTTTATTATTTGATCTTAGTTAGGATTTGTCTTCATTATTAAAATTTTTCGTTGTTTGATAATAAGTTCTTGTTTAACTGAGCTCAAGGTAATCGCTGGCAGCAGTTGATCATTATTCTTTTACTATCTGCTGGAAATAATTAATATCCCACCAGAGAAACCTTTGACGGTATGGTGAGAGTGACATTTTGTATTTCTTGATGTAATCTGTTTCTGTATTAGAACCATATAAATTAGGCATAAAATTTGTGTTTCAGCACGGGTGACTCAACAAAACTTTGTACACTAAACAGAAAAACCTAGTTTGAGATAATCGAATAAACATTGGGTTGTTGCATTTTCTTCTGCGTCCAGGCAAAGTATTTGAAGTTTGGTTGTTATGGTTCTAAACGATGCGTCAAATGATGGCTAAGTAGTGGTTCCCTAGGTACATTTGAAAACTTTGGCATATATATTTGACGCAAAACTTTGAAAAAAGCTTTCGGCTTAAAAAAATTAAATAGCTATATTTAAGCTTCAGAAATAACTTTTACTAATATATTTACCTTAGCGAAAGATTTGAACCATCACGTGAACTTGTATCAAGTGAAGAACGTCTTCTATCAAGGAGAAGATAGGTAGCCATAATGTCGTCGAAGTTGCCTTGAGTTAAAGACTTCTCTATCTCATCACGACTAAAGCCCATATTGACCATAATCTCAATACGTACAGGATCAGTGTAGTCTGGTTCAGGTTCTGTGTACGGCGACAATACATTATCTTCATAGCCCGTATTCATCCAACGATCTTTCATCACCATCTAATTCATTGGTAAAAACAGAACACTTAAATTTTATCACCTTACAACTTATGGATTTATAGAAGTTATGCGCACTGATATGTCACTAACCTCTAAAGTATATCGTTTACTTGGATTAAGGACCAACATTTTCTTCAATAAACTTTCACAGTCTGTTGACATATAGAACGGGATGCGGTATTTGCCACGAAGAACACGTTCACGCAATTCTCTGAGCGTCTGACCATCGAATGGAAGGGACCCACTGACTAATGTGTACAAAATAACTCCCAACGACCACACATCAACTTCAGGACCATCATATTTCTTACCCTAAAATAGTAGTTTTGTAAAAAGAAATGATGCGAAATTCATGCTGTAGTGCACATCAAAGTGAAAAATTTCAGACAACTAAAGCTGAGGAATAAGACACAAAACTCACTTGAAATAATTCTGGAGCTGCATAAGGGGGACTTCCACAAAAAGTATCTAATTTCGTGCCTGGACTAAATTCATTAGAAAAACCAAAATCAGCCAGTTTTATATTCATATCGGCATCAAGAAGTAGATTTTCAGCTTTCAAATCTCTGTGAATAATATGTTTTTGGTGACAGTATTGAACAGCAGAAACAATTTGACGGAATTTTGCCCGAGCTTCTTTCTCTTTCATTCTACCATGAGCGACCAAATAATCAAAAACCTCACCTAAAAATCCAAATGAAAAAGATCAAAGCGATGATAGGTGATGTCCTAAGAGTATAGAAAAGAAATCGTATTTTAAAAATTTGACGAAGTCAAGAATGTAAGTATTAAGAGACTTTCACACTTTTTTGTCCAGTGTTGATAAGATGATTGTATTCGGAAAACTAGCTCACCATTACCATGAATGCGGAAGTCGGAGTGACTAGTAATTCTAAAGTGACTAAATTTTGACAACAGTAACTTATTCGCTGAAACAAAATATTTGTAAGATTCTGCTATGTCGAAAATCTAGAGGGAAAAACAAATATGAATGCTAATTAGGACTGTTTCGATATTTTAGAAGCTTGACTGCTGAAATTCCAACCTTAAGTACTTCAAATATTCAGTAATCAAAATCTAATAATGTAGATGCTGATGGTCACATTTAATAAACCGTCTTTCTTGCATAAATGTCAAAACAGAATACCAAGTCAGTAATCAGCAAAACATGCGTGTCATGTTGGTTGCAGTTGGGAATAGGATATTTTTCTCATCACATTACATGAAATAAAAAAGTAATGATTATGACAAGATTCATCCAGTGATCAGATTTATAAACCCACAAAATACGTTACATGATTTGTCTACAACTGCAACATAACTTTGAGCAAAATACCGACTTCAGCACAAATTTGTAAATTCACATCCACAAACTTGTTATACATTTAATTGTAGTAAATCGACTTGAATAAATAAGTCTGTAAAGTAATAAAAAAATAGGCTAAGAAATCGTAAGCTTTATGATGACCACATAAAGTTATACAAATGTAACATTGGAGAACTATTTTAAACTACCTCAGGGAAAAAACAAAACTTACCACCACTAGCATATTCCATTACCAAATATAAAATTTTATCGTTATCAATAATTTCAAAGAGTTTAACAATATTTGGATGATCGAGCAATTTCATTAACCTGACTTCTCTGAAAAGCTAATTTATCAAATGAAACTGAAAGTACAAGCAATTACCTTCTGACGACTTGAAGGACTTAACTGGGTTTTATCAATAATTTTGATAGCAACTTGTTGTCCCGTAATAACATGACTCGCCAATTTGACTTTGGCAAAATTTCCCTTGCCTATGGTTCGTATAAACCTGTATTTTCCAACATGTGGTTGGTCGTCAATGACTCTCCAACGTAAAGGTCGACTAGGTTCTTGAATGTTTCCATTATGTTGTTGGTCTGACCTGGAAGGTGGCCGAGCAGCCACTGGGGCCAGAGCAGCAGTGGCCATTGATCCAACGCCAGAATGGATCTGTGCAGAAGAGATCATGCAGTACACATAACATATAACATGAACTGGCGACAAAAATATGTAGCCTATGATAGAGAAATGAGTAACATGTATAAGTTTCAGTAACATCTCAAAAAGAATCGATTCTAAATAACTCAAATTATATATACATATAAATCCTACCAGAAAAATAGAAAGAACCTACCGAAAACGAGTGACTCTACTTTGCAGAGACCAAATTAGTGTGAACACTCCCAAACAACATTTCTTGTGAGAAGGCTAATGATACAAAGGAGTTGTTAAACCAAAGCAGATGGAAAGAATTTAGAATTTAAGATAGAACGGTTAAAACCAGTCGTTCAGCCAATAGATCACCACATATGGCAGGGATGCGTTGAGATTTGGTGAAATTTAAGTGCGTGAAACATTTCTTTCAATGTCCTACCAGCCACCAACTGGGCAAAAGTGAATTACTTGGTGTAGATTTTAAAGACTCCTTGGAATAAAGTATTGCACATCAGACATTTTGTGGACAGACATTTATTTTGATGGTATTAGTGGTGCCAACCGCAGCAGCTACCTTGATGTGGTGGTTGTGCTTGCCTATCGTAATTACCCGATCGAGCCATATTGGCTGGAACATATGTTCCTACAGGTCCTACTATGCCAGGCAGGTCAGATCGGAGAATGGTGAGACTAAAAGCAACGACTAAAAGTCTGAGGGCAAAGCCGCACTGCTGACTGTAGACGGGTGTGACAGCAGTAACGTGTTTCCCTTCGACAACCAGTATCTGCAGCAATGTTGCATTCACACAAAGGCGGAATTCAAAAAAGGTCGACCTTAATGATGCGTAACTGTGTTGTCCCTCGGTCGGGGAGTGATTTCCAACATCATACTCCAAACAACACACGCGATCGAATCACTCACAACCAAATCTGTCCACACCAATTATTTGTCACCTCACACCGCTCACGCAAACGTTTCGACCTCACGAAACGTTATTTCTGGTCTCCAATAAAGGAGATTGGATCGAGGAGCAGAACACTTTGAGGAACAGTTCAACTGACCGTGAACCGAATTCCGGTTACCCATGATACCCAGTCAACCTGAATGATAAGTTGATGCAAGTCGTCGAACTCTGCATCAGGTCAAAAGGGCTACAGACTATCTAAGGCGACCGAGAGCAACAGGACCTGATCGACTAACCACTGTTTCTGGTGTCGTCGTTCAGTCTTAGCAGAAATATTAACTGAGATTTTAGCTAGAATCTTGAAACTGAACGTAATCTCATCCGACTGGTTTCAATAACTGATCTCCCCAGTGAGTGAAATAGGAAAAAAGTCCTCTTGCAAAAATCAAAGAGCAATCAGTTTGTCTAATATAATTCATAAAATATTAGTCTCAATAATACTTTCACGCTTAACCAGAGTTCGTGAACAGTAGACTCCAGAAAACCAGACTGGTTTCAGACCAGCACTTGGGTGAATAGAACACATATTCACACTTTGTCAGGCCTTAGAATATACACACGTTCAGAAGTCCCACAATAGTTGCATTACTCGACCTCAGGGCTACGTTCGATTATATCGATCGTGAGCTTCTATCGCTGGACCATCAAGGAGTTAGGTACCTGTGTGGTTGCGCCACGCGATTGAGCCAAACTGTTCACGTTGAAGCGTTACCAATTGGGAAGTCTCCTTAGTTCTTCTGAAAACTAATGCAAAATTACCCTTGCCAATGGACGGTTAATTTGTATAAGTACTCATATATCCTGGGATAACCGAGTGAGCAATGTTGTTGTTAGGAAACGAGTACAAGGTAAGGATGGAAGATCAATCGATGAAGCAGCGAATCTTCATCAGTTCAGTTAGTTGGGACATGTGTTACGAATGCCCGACCATCGACTGCCTCAACGAACGAAGTTTTGTGGTGCAGGAGTAAGTTGGAAGAAAGCTAGGGGCGGTCAGACCAAAACATGGCATAAATTTATGAATTGCCTAGTGCATGGTCCTAGGATATACAAGCAATGCTTCGAAGACACCTATGGTCGAATATTGAGTCAGTGAGTTACAACGTGGAACATCGTACGCACGTTCATCAGTTCAAGTTTCGATACCACATTAGCGCAGAGACACATTTGTTAGTTTAAATCCCATAGTAGTAGAGGTAGCAGAAGTGTTAGCAGCAATCAAAGAGATTAGTGTTCGAAAACTTTATTCAAGAAGTATAATCTAGTGAAATAAACTTCAGAAGAAGAATCTAGAGGATTAGGATTTGAGAGAAGCCATTGCAAACGATATTGCGCCATGCCATTCAAGCTCTAACCATCGATTACTATCATCTCGCGGACTCCAACTAAGTAGTCGACATCTACCATGACTCAGTTCACTTGTCAGTGACTTCATGGATTTCTGCTATGTTTTGGTTTGGTCCCCCCTAGCTTTCTTTCAACCTACTTCTTCACCACCTCATCGAGGCAGTTGGTGGTTAGGAATACGTAACATATGTGCCAACCACCTCAACTGATGAAGATTCACAACTTCGTCGATTCATTTGCTATCCTTTCCTGGTATTCGTTTAACAACAACAGCACTGTTTACTCGGTAGTTGCAGAATATATGATCAATCCTTCTAAGACACGATGATCCAATACTAGTAGCTATGAATATCCTTTACCCCTACTGGCCATGTTTCACAGCCATAAAGTAGGACGGAGTGAACTTCTGTGCAGTAAACTCGTCCTTTGGTTAGCAAACGGATATCTCGTCTACGCCGTAAGTGACGCAGGTTGGCAATAGCCAATCGAGTCCTTTGTATCTGTAGTGAGATTTCGTCACACACCAGGTCATTAGCACTGATGAGACTCCCTAGATAAGGGAAGTGGTCAACGTGCTCAATTGCTTCACTCCCTATTACTAGTTCAGGTGATGATACAAGCCAATCCTGAAGCTGCATTCTGCATTTCTATGGAGAAACAAGAATGATGGTTTTGTTTTTTACAATACGAAACTCTCAGTAGCAGAACCTTGGATGTTATTTTTCGTGATCATTTTCATAAGATGTGTAATCGATAAACCTAATCAGTAGAACTGTGAAACAAGGAGAATTTTATACTACTTTAACTCAGTCAGTCGGCAAGTGCGTAAAACTTGGTACATACGTACATCAGTTTAAGTTGCCATATGACATTAGCATAGAAATGTTATAGAACACAAGGCGCAGCTGATACAAACTAATTTAGCTACTATTTTCTAACCAGATCTTTTATCTAGAAGGAAATTAGTACAGTGGCAATTTAAGGCCAAATTTTACTGGGCTTTATTGGACATTTTTAAAACTAGTCGGCGGCCTATGCTCATTTTGGGGGGTAACAGGCGTAAGTACGTCAGTTATTGGACATTTACGTAAGCTTTTACCTTTAAGAGTCTCAAAAGTTAATCAGTAAACTCATTAAATTAAAGTAAAAGTAACCTGCAATGACAAATTTTTACAACGTTCAATGCCGATTTTGTTCTAATTTAGAATAGGCTCAGTCTTGGGAACTTAGAAGTTGGTTGAATTCAAGGTAGTGTTTGTAGAGTTTGGAAGCCAAAAAAGTTTTCCAATTGCCAACAAGACTCAGATCAGTGACCGATGAACTAACGGATAAATAGTTGATAGATAATATAACACAACTTCAACGGATACACGTTTGAGCCCGGTCTTATGTTGTTAAGAATCGGTTAAGCGACTGGTGAATGCTATCGTATAGCTACGAAACATTCAGGCAGTTTTGAATTTCAATTACAGTCACATTTAGTGCAAGAGAAAACAGATAAAACGTGGTCGCTATGCACAGATTTGTGTACTATACTACTTATAGGCTCCCTAAACTGAGATAAGAACAATATTTTAGGCAATGCATAAAATGATATATGACTAAGTGGTTCTCATTTTTATCAGCGTTTCGTTTAGAAACCGCATCATCTTTAATAGTAACATGTAGACAAATAAAGGCAACCCTATTGAGTAGTATTTTTTTGAAGCTAGGTTTGTAGATGTAATAACTGCTTTTAGGAACTGAGCTAGCAAACTTCAGGTTACACGAATTAACTATTAAAGATCTGGAAAAAAGGTGCTATGGAAAACGATGGTCAGCCACTGTATATTCAACCAAAAGGTAACAGACTTCAACCATCTTTTCCATATACCTTGTTCAGTTTGATAACATCCCTAATCATCACACTAAATGAGGCAAACAGACAGGTTAGAACATAAATTTGAAACGAAAAATGAAAAGTCGAACTACAATGAAGTAACTTAAAAGGTTTCTTTAAATCATCTAAAAATCAAGTTCCGAAATCTAATTAGTAGTCACAGCTGAAAAAGGTCACCAAAAAATGAGACAACAGGAAAGCTTGTGGATATTGGACAAGTACTGGCCGAAGGAAAACGGTTGGAATACAACAGACCAAATATTACAAAAATTCAGTTTGTGATAAGAGACTGCATATATTGGGAAACCACAGCATTTAGAAGACCAGCTGTTTTGATAACGAGTGATCATAATAATGCACGGTGAGATTTTGGATTGGGAAATTTTCATGTGTACTTGAGAGCGCATTAACTACAGTTTCTTGAGCACTGTAAAATTATATTCCAGACAGGGAAAGAGGAAGAATTGCAACTCGTTTTCAAGGCGAGACCCAAAAAATAACAATTGAAGAGGTAAAAATAGCGAAATCGCAGATAATAGTGTGAATACTCAGATACACTAATTATAAACTTCAAAAATGCTATAATGCACCCTAGTTGTAGTACGCAATGCAGTATTTAAAACCCATACGAAGTGCTTGAAACTAATACTATCTATATTTATCAAAAGTGTGGGATATTTTAAGAAAAAATCTGTAACCGAGATGTTTTACCTTAAGGAAATAACTTGTATTCACGAGCTCACAAAGCGGAAAACCAACTCCGGTTGACACATATCGTCCTAGAATGAGGCAGACATCATAAATTTGTCAAAACATGAATAAATTTATTTTGGCAAAATTATAATAAAAGTGCATGAAAAATCAGGTTTTATAGGTTTCGGTCATTTGTTGTTTTAATTTGTAGGAAGTAAAAGCGATTGTACAGATCCAACGCTACCTTTTGGTTAACGTTAGTGACTTCGCTTGTATAGGTGGTTGGTAATGTAGTGTTTTACTAGCCATTGTCCGACTCTGTGTGATCTATAATAAAGCCATAACTGGTCAAGATTTATCTGTATAGTCGTCTCATGATATTTTCGTCCAGCATGCAATAAACATTATCCGTATGGACAAAGGTAGCGAGACTGTCTGTTCATCATGAAATTTCTTCATTCCGAAATCTAAAGTCATCACCATTTTTGCTCACTCACTTCCCTCTATCACTGCTGTTATCACGTGTCAGCAGTAAAACAATCTCCCGTACTTTGATATTTTTTTCGGATTTTAACCGAAGCCTTCTAAAATTTCTGTCTGGAATTCTAAGTTCTAACCTAGATTTCCTCAAACATTTCAAGGACCTCCCCAGAATAACTTGAAATTTTTCGTAAAACCACGATATAATCTGTGGTTTGCGGGCGCATTTTTTCCAGGTTTACTTTTTGCGCCTCCCTAAATTCGAAGATATTTCCTGTAAAGCTGCAAAATCACAGCTGCGTTGACTTTAAATGTCCTATCTAATCCCAAAAACACTTGGTACTTTATAGGATTGCTTAACATTTTCAGATACTACTTAATGATCATGTAAGTAATGCTCGTTTAGGTTTGCTAAGCGCACTCATAACCTATCAATCTATACTCTAAACCATCCAAACGTTTACTAATTCTATTGCAATTTGCTATTAATTCGTTAGTCAAACGCGTACTATATTAACATTAAATCACTAGGAATTATTTTAGATTCATTTTTTCAAAGTACAAAAACGGAATATAATCGTAAAGTATAGGTCCTTTATTGCATCATTTGTTTATAAATTTTTTGTTTTCTTTGTTGCTTTAGTTTACAAAGTTAACCAAACTTTTTTCTTTGGAACTTATCCCGGCTGTAGCTGCTACCTTGATGTGGTCATCATCATCAACAGCAACGTAGAGCTTTGCACGTAAGTACATCAGTCCAAGTTGCCAAACCACATTGGCACAGATATAATTGTCAATTCAAATCCAATAGTAGTAGATGTAGTCAAAGTATTAGAAGTAATCGGAGAGATTATGGTTTGAAGATGTTATTCAAGAATTATAATTCAGTGAGGTAAATTTAGAAAGAGAAAGACAAAGATAATAAGGAATTCAGAAGATTAGGATTTGAGAGAACATAAAGAGTGAATGCTCCTGCGCCATTGCAAATATTTTTGAGCCATGTCATTCAGGATCTCTAACCATCGATTACTAACATTTCGCGGATCCCAACCAGTTAGTCTACATCTTCCAACATGACTCAATCTAGTTGTCAGTGTTTTTCATGGATTTGTGCCATCTGTTTGTTTGGCCGCCCCTAACTTTCGTCTAACCTTTTCTTATATCACAAAATATAACTCGACGAGGCAGTCGGTGGTTAGGCATAGGTAACACATGTCCTAACCACCTCAACTGATGAAGTTTCACTACTTCATCTATTGATCTGCCATTCTTACCTAGCACCCGTTTCCTAACAACAGCATTGCTTACTTGGTTGTCCAAAGATTAACGGGCAATGCATCGGAGACACCTATGATCGAAAACCAATAACCTACGAATATCTTCTACTCTCACTGGCCATGTTTCACAGCCATAAAGTAGGATGGAGCGAACTAATGCTCAGTACACTCATGCTTTAGTCAGCAAACGGATATCTTGCTTACACTATAAATGACGCATATTGGCAAAAGTTAATCGAATTTCTGTATCCGTTATTAGATTTCGTCAGTTAGCAGGCCATCGTCACTGATGAGACTTTCGAGATAAGTGAAGCGGTCTACACGTTCGACTACTTCACTCTCTATCGATAGTTCAGATGCCGATACAAGCCAATCCTGAAGCAATATTTTGCATTTGCAGGGCGAGAACCACTTCCTGAACATGCTTTCATTGTTGCTTAGGGTAGTCAGAAGACTGCATTTGTCAGCGTCTTCACTGAATAGGACTGTCATCAGCATATTCTAAGTCAGCAAGCGTGTGTCCTGGTTAAAGGTCGACTTCTGAAGAGTCAGACGAAGACAATGTTATATCTAGGAGTATGTCTATGATAAAATTAAACGAGAACGGAGAAAGTGGACATCCCTGACGGACACCACTTGAAGTAAAGAATTCCGATAACATTTCATCATAAACTCTCAATCGACCTGTAGTGTTCGAGTAGAAAGCTTGTATAAGGTAATGTACTTCTTTGGTACACCTTTCAATGACACTGCCACAGGACATTACGATTCACAACGTCAAATGCCGCTTTTAGATCCAGGAAGACAACTGTCGGACGCCTAATGAAGATGTGGTCTATACAGCCACGTCCAGGTCTGAATCCAGCCTGGTTTTCTCGAGTCTGCTCTTCACGAGCTCTAGTTAGGCGTTTAAGTATAATGGAGGCTAACAATTTAGAAACTATATTAGTAAGACTTATTCCCCTGTGATCGTCACAAGAAGACCTTCGTCCTTTCTTATAAATTGGGACCAGTCAGATGGGATTACGTCCAGTTTCCGAATTCTACTTAATATCTCAGTCAATCTAGCTGCTTAAAATAGACCACCATCCTTAAAAATCTCAGGGGTCAGTCTATCAGGACTTGCTGCTCGCCCTCGTTTCAGATTTCCTATCACTTTCTCAACTTCATAAACACTAGGAGGACTTATTTCGGTTTCCCATTCAGGATGATTGGAGATCTTGGGTAACCGAAGTGTGGCTGAACGCCAGTTGAACTGATCCTTAAAGTGTTCTGCCCATCAATCCGATCTCCTGGATTGAAAATGAATCATAAAACCATCCTTTTCCGAGATAACTTCACTCACATTCGGGTTCCTAATACCGGTTTCCTTGATGAATCTGAATAGTTACCTACCGTTGCCTTTTCCCTTTCCATTTCTTTCACTACCCCCCACTGTTCTCGATCATTGCGAAGGCTGACTCCGCTCCTCAACGTACGCAAAGCCAGACGAGATGAGCTTTCAAACATCCATCAGTTCGGTAGCCGCAACTGAAATCCTCGAGTTCTCCCTAACCTTATGGTTTGCCTTACTAGCAGATATCACTACTGTTTCCATAGCCTTTTTGATATCATTCCAGGCTGTATCAGGGTGGGCATCACTTACTACTTCGCTGCCTAACTGTTTTTCTAGTTCCTGAAATATATTCTTACCTTTTTTATCATTAAGTGAAGCCCTAAGGGACGCAAACAAATACGTGCCCGCACTAGAGCATTGTCTGAGTCTAGACGAGTGCTCCAGAATGAGCGGTAGTCTTCAACGGAACCTCTCCACTGACGAGTTATAGCGATGTGACCTAGTTGGGTCCATCGTTGGGTCGGCTTTGGGGGTCGCTAGGTCAAAAGGTGTTTCACGTTGTGCTTTAAGGGGTTGTTGTGAAGTTTTATTTGAAACCATGAATCGATCAATGTTAGACCACCATTGGAAACCTGGAAGCACTAGACGGCCGTTTCGTCCTGGTATGGAACTCCTCAGCAATGCGCATCCACGACTCCTGCACCCCGCAGGGTTCGAACCCAGGACCTTCGGTATTGTAGGCAAACGCCTAACCATCGGACCACTGAGCCGGTATCTAACGGTGTTAATGTTTAACTTGATCAATTCACGGAGTTCCGCAACCTCACACACAGTCTTCGGTAGTTACTGTCTACAGGTGGATGTGCACTTCTGAGGAGTCCCATACCAGGACGAAACGGCCGTCCAGTGCTCCCAGGTTTCTAATGGTGGTCTAACATTGATCGATTCATGGTTTCTAATAAAACTTCACAACAACCCCGTAATGCAAATTACCTGTGCTCACTAGTGACTAGCTTCGTGAGGGATCTCCGAGTTCTAGTGGGAGGACGTGACCAGTAAAGTTCAGCCTGTTCGGGTGTAGACAGTAACTACCGAAGACTGTGTGTGAGGTTGCGGAACTCCGTGAATTGATCAAGTTAAACATTAACACCGTTAGATACCGGCTCAGTGGTCCGATGGTTAGGCGTTCGCCTACAATACCGAAGGTCCTGGGTCCGAACCCTGCGGGGTGCAGGAGTCGTGGATGCGCATTGCTGAGGAGTTCCATACCAGGACGAAACGGCCGTCTAGTGCTTCCAGGTTTCCAATGGTGGTCTAACATTGATTGATTCATGGTTTCAAACAAAACTTATGCTTTAAGTTAGTGTTTGCTAGGAATAGGCGGTTATCTGAGCATAGTTGCAGCAGACGGTCTCCATTATCTATTCTATTAGCCGCGACATCATAAGATCCACCTACGTGTCTTTCCTTTTCGCTGAGTCTACCTAATTGAGCATTAAAGTCACCAGCCATTATAACTATATCAGAGCGCCTAGCTTTTTGAAGGAGGTCCGAAAGCTTTCTGTAAAACTAATCTTTCACCTCGTTTAAACTGCGGTCAGTGGGGGCGTAGCTAGATATGATGAAGAGGCAACGGCGAGTGTCCCTATCCTTCCAGGTAGGTACCGTCCCGTTTAGTCGGACAGCGCATAAGCGACTGTCTATCGGTATCCAGTCTAAGACATCTAATTCTGCCATGCGACCTAATACTATACCTACGCCGGCGTGGCCACGAGAAGCGGCATCAGGGTTTCCAGAAACACGAAGCGTAAACCTTGTTGTGTCTCTATCCGCACTAGGTGAGATCTAATTGAATATTTTACTCGAATCTTGTATGCGCGTTTCGGAGACGCAACATACATCGATCGCCCGGGATTCCAGAGTTCTAGCTAATGAAACTTGTTGCCCTATTGGGCACAGGGTCTAAACATTAAAAGGTCCAATATGTAATTTAGTACGGGTTTTCAAAAGACCAGGAATAATGTTTCGTGAGCTCATACCGTTTGCTTCAGTGGCGTGAGTTGATAAATGATCGAAAGAAGGGTTGGTCGAGGAGATAAGAGAGTTATTAAGAGATGTAGAAAGGATTTGAATATGACGAATTTGGTCTCGTGTTCTTTTATGGGTATAAGGGCGGATGTCACTTCCCGCCTGCCCACACCTTGGAAGGGTGTTTCTTGAGGAACCTGAAAAGGAAGGTAGGTCAGCGTTGGTCTTAACGACGTGGGAGCGTGACCGCAGAGCCCAAGGGACAACTGCTTGAGGTCGGTCACGTACGGTCTTTTTATGAAAGGTTTTTTGAGTATTAGCTCCTCTCTTAAAAGCCCTTACCACCGGAGATGGAAATCCGTGAGGCAAGACGGGGTGTAACATTTTTAGGGTTGACCTTTTCTAACCCTCTCCTTCCTCGTGAGAAGGCAGCATTGGTGCAGATGCCAGTTGTCCGAGGGAAACACCTTACTGTTGTCACACCCGTCTACAGTCAGCAGTCCGGCTTTCCTCTGAGACCTGAGTTCTTGTTCTTAGACCCACTGTTCTCCAGTCGACCTGCCTGGCATAGTAGTACCATCAGGAACCTATGTTCCAGCCAATATGGCTCGATTGGGTGATTACGATAGGCAAGCGCGACCACCACATCAAGGTAGCAGCTACGGTCGGGAACACTACAATCTCCCCGTAAAAATGCCATGTGTGGTCGGCCTCAAGCTGATATCCTTTGTGCTCTGCGGTCAAGCTTCCAAGTCGTTCAGACTAACACTAAACCGAATTCATTTTCAGGTTCCTCACGAAGTACCCTTCCACGGTGTGGGCAGCCGCAAAGTGACTTCCACCCTCATATTGTTTAAACCAAAGTGGCTTACAAGATTTTCTCTATCGTATTATCATTTGCATTGGTATGTAGAATAATGCTACCATGCTCTGTTGTTCTGGTCTTGAAGACATTGTACGAAAGAAAATGTTGCATTGTTTTTAAATAATGTTTGTAGCTACTGTTTGTTTTCTACAATTTTATTGCAAATGATAAGTTGACATGAACACAGTGTTAGTTTTCAGTTTACATATGAAAATTAAATTACGAGAGTTAATTTCACCTAAAATGGCTATTTCTTCAAATTGGCAAACCTCAGCGTAAGATAACAATACATTTCCTAGTTTATTGAATAACTTTAATATTAGTAACGTATTGTGAGACTTTTGTTTTTTAACTCTTATGCCTTACCATTCAGACCAATCATATTCAATGTCCATACACAAAATATTGGCATCCTTTTATTGTACTAAATCTTTAAATCGTCCCAAGAATGCATATACTACAACGCTAAATAATCCGAAATTCCAGTTTACCATACATCCAAAACCTGCAAAATCGGTGATTACTAATGTAAGTTATCTCTCTAAAGTAACGTTTTTTCAAGACTAAATGGAATCAGTTTTATAATCGCCAGCTAAAAAATGTTTCTCAGCATAAATTTGTTCTTCACGATGGTCCACCTTATGCTAACGGCGAACTGCATGCTGGACATGCACTAAATAAAGTATTAAAAGATGTTCTTCTTCGCCTCAAACTTCTTTCTGGTCACTCGGTTGAGTATATTCCCGGTTGGGATTGTCACGGTTTACCAATCGAACTTAAAGCTGTAGAAAATCTAAACATATCATCTGCAGATGAAACACGAAAAGTAAGTGTCTTGGTCATTTCTAAAACTTTACTAGTTAGCTTCACTACTAGCCAAGAAGTTTGTTATGATCCAAAAAACATCTTTTCAAGATTGGGGTGTTATTGGATCTTGGAATGAATACTATTCTACAATGGATAGATGTTTTGAAGCAACTGAACTTAAAGCATTTTCGGATTTACATTTCAAGGCACTTTATTATATCTGCGATTAACGTTTTCTCATAGGGTTTTATTTTTCGAGGGTTCCTACCAGTCTATTGGTCCACATGTACAAAGTCTGCTGTAGCTGAATCAGAGCTAGAATACAATCATGAACACAAAAGTTGCTCCACTTATTTGAAATTCAGCTTAACAAAATACAACAACCGTATAGGAAAATATGTTGGCAGTAAGTATAGCTTTCTTTTGATAACCTATCTGTCGTCAAGAGGACTCCAATGTGTATGCAATAGTTTGGACTACCAACCCATGGACTATATTTTCTAACGAAGCTGTAGCATTTAACTCAAATTCTATGTAAGTTCATTACATTTGCATCCTTTATTGATTCACGTCACGTTCATGCACTTAGTTGTAAATCAGCTCAGTCTGGTGAGAATTCATCAGCCTATATTCTCATACCACGTCAGTGCGGCAGAAGGAAACTAGTATGACGTATTTCAAAAAAGTCAAAGCAGTTGTAACATTATTTGTAAAAAGAGGTTATTATTACGAAGTTATATTGAAGCTTAAGACTTAAGGGACGATAAAAAGTACATGCTCCTGAGTTATGTCACCTAACGTCTCTGACCAAGTAGTTGTTAATAGAACACTCAATGGCTTCATGGACTAACGCTTTATCCTGGTTTGATGAACTTGTCTTTTTTCAACCTATGTTGACTACAACTACGTATATAGAGAAAACATAATATCCAGATTTCCAAATGCTAATATAACGATATTTAAATGTGTTCATCCAGTAATAGTACTGACAATTGATTTTTGTTACAATTTTCTTAGTTACGTCCTTCTAAAATGTCAGGCGTCGGGGGAGGTCTATTTAGTCAGCAAATATTTTTGTGACCACTTGAGATCTATGCTACCGAGAGGTAAATTACACAAGGTTGATGAGCTAATAGGTAATCAAATAGTACAACTTAAAATATATTTACACTTTAGGTAATGACCTTACTGGTTGTTTTTATCATCATCCAACACGTGTTTCTTGTGAAATGCCGTTTTTACCAAGCTCTCATGTTTGCGAGTCTTACGGTACTGGTTTGGTTCATATAGCTCCATGTCATGGAAAGGAGGACTTCAGGTTGGCAAAAGAATATGATTTACCACTGGTATGTTCACTGTCATAAACCATACTTTTTCAGTAAAATTTAAAAACCATTCTCAATCATTTTTTACTAGTTTAACAGCTAGATTAGTTATTTTACCAAAATAATTTAATTTTTTACTGAATTGCTATTGATTCAGTGCATTTCGTTTACCTAGAACTTGTTTGTTGATGAATCTGGCTGTTTCACTCAAGAAATCGGTGCGGAATTGGCAGGTCTCAGTGTGTTAGATGAAGGAAATACTTCAGGTATGTGTCTCTCTGCAACTCTTTTCTCTCATTTTCAATTTTGCTCCGTTATTAGGTTTAACTCTAAACTGGACGCCTGACTAGCATCAGGGCCTGAAAATATTTTTCAATTCAAGACGTACTGGTTGTATGCGTCTGTATTTAAATGACTTCTGGAGTTTTTACTAACATGTGAACCTAACTACAACCACAAAGTCATTAAATGTACTTTGTAGCCATAAAAGTTATCTCTTTCATTGTTTATCAACAGAATTCTTATTTTTAGTGTGACATTTTTTCATCCATTTCAGTTGTTACATTTATTAATCTTTGATGAGATGGAATTTTGCTGTATTTATCAGTTTTAGATAATACGCTTTAGGCTGATTGATAATGTTTTAAAGTGTGACTGAATTACGCTTTCAGTTGCCAAGTTTAGTAGGTTAAGCAACATCACCCGACATTCAACATAGTTTACAGGATAGTACAGTGTTTTATACAAATTGACTAAATTCCATTCATTTTTATTACCACAGCATTTATATAAGTTAATTTTGACTTCTTTAAGGTTTATTCATTGGTCACATGTTTCATATTGTTTGTATTTAGTCATGAAATTGCTTGAACCAATCACTATACACAGAGAAGTTATATCTCATAGCTATCCTTACGATTGGCGTACTCGGAAGCCTGTCATTATTCGGCTCTCTAATCAGTGGTTTGTTGATACAGCAAAAATATCGCATCTTGCTTTGGTAAGTACTGTCAAGGATTTGCTCAAGGCAGTTGTTTGTCATTATTTTAGCCTGATACTCTCCGTGATTTTACTGGATAGTCACTACTGTAATTAGATGAATATTTTCTCATATAATTAGCAGTAGGTTGTGAACTTTTACTAGTGACGTGATATGTTTTGAACAAGGAATGAAATATTTTGTAGGTGCAAATCACCGTGAAGAATTACGACAGGCAATCATTGACTAAAATTTTTTAGATGTATAAGGAAATAAAAACTGGGCCACTTAGCATAATGTATCATTTTATCCGAATTAACGACATGCTACAATAAGATATCAAATAATATTAGTTATACTGTAGTTAGTGAAAACCGGTGGCACATAATGTTTTACGTAAGAGAACTGGGTTGGAACATTCTTAATAAGTTATTCTTCAACGACTAATTATCCCCACAATAGAAAGCTAGGATGCTTGTTGTTTATTCGCATTCTCATTGTTATGCATTTTTTTAAGAGCACGCTAGGACCAAACTACCAGTTGGTCTATTTATATTCAATCTGGGAGATATGAATATAGAAATCTACTATAACTATCAAATGTACTAGATCATCTGAATGCATGATCATACTTGTACTTATCATCATTTTCAAATGTGCTAGTAGAAAAGCGTGGCCAAACATTTTATCATTATTAAATGTTTATTACTGTTTATAATTCCTGTTTCAGAACACATTCGATTCTCCTGTAGTAGAACACATTCTCCTAGTGATATTTTATGTTTTGTTTTTGTATAGGAGGAATATAAAAAGGTTCATGTTTTTCCTGCTTCTCATAAGGATTCTATGATCCCATTCCTATCTCAAAGACCAAGTTGGTGTATATCACGTCAACGAGCCTGGGGTGTTCCGATTCCTGTACTTTTCAAGAGAAATGATAATTCGCCAATCGTAGATTAGTATGTGCATATATATATATATATATATATATATATATAGTATGAATCGATTACGTTTTAAAGCATTGTAAGATTAGTTAAAAATGTAAAAGAATAATATCGTTTTAGGGATATACCCAATTATGTCAGAAGAACCAGAGGGTACAATGCAATTAGTAATAGTACAAACTATGTCACTTCAGTCTTCGGTTATTGATTCCTGTTCTCCTAGCTAATACATCTTGAAGGCTTAGGTTCACGACTGTGATCCTCTTATAATTTCATCAATCAACGCTGCATTCTATTTTGATTCTCTAACGATGTTTTTTGGTACCTATACTTCTATACTAGCCAGCATGTCACGTTGTGATATTTTGTACAGGTGTGTTATTAATGCCTTAGTGTTTAGCCTGAAATATATATATATATATATATATATATATATATATATTCATAATCAAATATCACCATTTGTAAATTACCAAAAAAACACTACACCGTTCTTGAAAATAACAGTTGTATACTCAGAACCTTTAGATCGCCTTTTACCTACAGATTTTTGGTTACAAATTTAGTGTACCTTTGTATTTTTATTGTTTCAACAATTTTTTGACATTTTTCTGATATCGTTTTAAGCTGTTAGTATGGTTTTTATGTTCATAGTGATTTCATTGACCATATTGTTGGTCGCGTGATCTCCGAAGGTAGTGATTTTTGGTTTACCGAAACATGTGATCAACTTATCCCTGAAATATTTTGGAAAAAGGTTAGAAGTTTCTCTTTTCACCCATGTATAATAGTTTGCTAATTTCTAAGTTAACATATCAGACTGAAGTTAGTGTTACTTCACTGTAACTGTTACCAGGACATAAATTGGATTAAATCATGTCCAGTTCAGGGTTTGTTAGGATATTCACCAAATATTCTAAGAGTACTATTTTTGGAAGTATAATCCCATTGGTCGATTTCTATTGGTCAATATTATGGTCGTTTTAACTGCCAAAGTCAAATACTTCAATGTTGTCCCTTATTGGTCATCCGGACTGTCAATGTCACAGACTTTGATGCTCTTTCCTATTTGACCTTAATGTATAAATACGCACTATCTGTAAGCCTTCAGGATTCCGATTGCGTTTCTTCCTGCCTACCTCTCTTCTGTACTCGACCCATTCAATTTGGTTTGTTGCAATATAGTTGCAGTGTTCTGATTCTGCGGAATAATTGAGCGTTGTAGTGTTCCAAGAATACTAAGCAATACGATTAGCTGGGTTGTATCTCTAACAATAACTCAATCATTCAACAGCAACGTAGAACTTCGTGCGTACGTACATCAGTCCACGTTGTCATACTGTAGTGAATGAGAACACAGGTGGGGCAACCGAATTGTATTTAACGAAAATTACAGAGTTACTCTGTAAAATCGGAAAACCATATCGTAAATTGTTCATTTGCAAAAGATCAGTTCATCCTATGGAACTGGACTGTTCCTGTTGCCAAACATCAATCGATTGTCACTATTCATGCGTTTCATACAAATTCCATTATTTTCTAACTCTTCCTTTCTTGATCTTCCCCCCATATTATGCTCCCAGACTTTACGTTGACACTCACGTTATATACTACTTATAAGTAGTTCGCACCACAGCACCACACTCGTCCCCCCTTTTAATAAGCTGTCGTCGTAGTCCTGCAAAACAGAGCCCCTGGTCAGTTAATATCACCTTCCGTATTCCTTGACACGCTACAATATGCCGGATTACCACTTCTGTCATCGTTCTTGATCACTGGTCTGGAATGGATACGGCATCTATCCAAAGTGTAGCGTTTACAAGTTGTCGATGCTGGAACACGGCGGCAGGCACACACTCGATAAATTGCGACGCCAAAGACTGTGCCCCGCCCACTCCTCACGGCGCAATCCGGTGAGCTCCACAGCAAGCACCAACAGGTCACCATCGGCCGACAGCCGCGCCAACCGGAACCTCTGCGGCGCCTCCTCCCTGTCCGCTGGGCTGTCGAACTCCATTATCAGCCGCCCGGTGACCGTCTCCTCGGTGGCACCGTCCAGGCTGTCGTGTGCCGCCTTCGCCTCACCTCCCCGCAGCGTCACCAGCACCGTCAACTCCGCCCCAGGCCCCCACCAGCTCCACCGTGGCCCCAAAGTCCTCCAGGAAGCTCCGCCAATCTCCGTCCGTCAGTCGAATTTCTGTATCCGTTATTAGATTTCGTCAGTTAGCAGGCCATCGTCACTGATGAGACTTTCGAGATAAGTGAAGCGGTCTACACGTTCGACTACTTCACTCTCTATCGATAGTTCAGATGCCGATACAAGCCAATCCTGAAGCAACATTTTGCATTTCAAGGTGAAGAACCGCATCCCAAACATGCTTGCTTTAACAATAACTACTGCCTAGTGACTAATAAGATTGGAAAATGTAAATAATTTTACTTTTACTGTTATATCTGAAACCTAAATAAAATGAACATGTGTGTAAATTTCACTGATTACTTTTGGATTGTTGCCATTTAAAAATTGCTTGTACGAGAATACTTATATCGGTCAACATATTTATCTGTGAGTGTTGCTACTCCTGGTCTCTATCTTTTCTACTTCATATGCTGGAAATTTGTTACATTTGTCAGAGTTCCGATTAGATATCAATCATTTTGTTAAGCCACTACTAAGAAAACTGACCTTAAATAAGCTTAAAGTGTTTTATTTCATTTAATGATAGAACTATTCGTTTATGTATTTCAAAGACTCTTGTTTACTTGTTTTTTTTCTCTTTTCTACTTTTAGTGGTCACTTACAAGTCAAGATGTTTATAAAAGTACAGAAGTATTCGATGTTTGGTTCGATAGTGGTCTTTCATGGTTATGTGTTGTAAATAGTATGTGTTATTACATTTTCAAAAATGCATATTGGTCAGTTTAGTAGATTTCTATAGTATTCTGTACCTACAAACATTCTATAAAGTTTTAAATTCGATAACTCTATTACATCTGATCAGCATGTTACTAAATTTTTTTGTATTTCATATATTAACATCAATGAGTATAGTCGTTACTGTTCACACAGTTGATTGACAAGTAATAAGATAATTAAATAATCGTCAACGATTGGAAATTATCACACTATTTCATGTGCTGATTAAATTATAAATTTACTAACTGTAAAATTTCAAATCTGTCAATCTGATCTTATTGAATATGAATTCATAATTGTGCATGTTTGAATCAAAAAGGATTCACAAATATATCTACTAAACAATAATTGCAAACAACAATTTTCATTCCATAAAATTGTGTGACAATCAATCACTGGTGAAATGTGCCTAGTGAATATTATTTTCTTTCTTTTATTGATTCCTTATAGGTAATAATTATTCACGCTTACCTTGCTCAGATCTTGTTGCAGATACTTATTTAGAAGGTCATGATCAATTCCGTGGTTGGTTCTCAGCTTCACTTCTACTTAGTATTGCACTTACTGGACGTGCACCTTTTAAGTAAATTATATAATCGAAAGTTTAAATCTGTCTTATTTGATGTTTTTAGATTTTGTTTTCATTTATCTGTATTTGTGACTTAAATATTCTAGATTAGAATAGCATAATTTTAATTTGTTTATTGTGAATTGACAGCTTACAAGAATTACAAACTTTCAATCGATTATTGTTCGCAATAGGTTGATTGTAGACGATGAGATGGATAATGAAACAGTTTCCAAGTTTTGTTTTAGAATTTAAATAGAGCTGTGTTACTTGATAAAGCTATGAACACATATTTGTTTCGTGCATCTCTGTTTGTTGACTTCATCGACTAGCAGTTTTTACTGGGATGAATAAAATATCAAACTAATCGAATCTAGAGCGTACATGAAGTTATTAACTATATTATCTAAATTATATGAACGGGTGGTTTTCAGAAAACTGGAAGTGTTGCTGTATTCATTTTCATATTTAGTTATCCCACCTAGTAATCGTGATTGAACTTTGGTACCAATGTAAGTCATCAGCAGAGTATATTTACGGTCTTTACAGTTAATATGCTTGGTGAAATTTAGATTAATGTCACTTAACAACACAATCAAGTTATTGCAATTTCCAGTATGTTTAAGTTAATGTAAATTATTTTAACTAATTACTCGAATTGAATTGGTAACTTGTATCTTTTTATTATAATATTAAAATCACTTGCAACTCTTGACTAGATTTTATTTATGACATTAAGCCGATTGAAATGCCTATTAATAAAACTAGATAAAGCATTCGTACTGTAATACATGCAGTATCATTAATATGTGTTAGTAGTATAAAAGGTCTATAGAAACCAATTATTACCTTGTACTTAGCATCACCGTATTCTTCTATGCTTTTTAAACCATTAGATTTGATTTAATTTTAGAAATCTTGTAGTACATGGTTTTGTTGCGGATTCATATGGTCGTAAAATGTCAAAATCTTTAGGAAATGGTATTACTCCAAAAGAATTAATTTCTAGTCAAAACGATTGTGTTGATATAATGCGTCGATGGGCATGTTATTCCGGCTTGGATAGTGTATGTCGTTTGGGTTCTAAAGAAATCGATCAAAACACTACTAGTTATAAAGCTGTAAGTAACAAGAAAAAAACACTTTTTTACAGTTCATGACTTCACAAAAGTACTTTTGTTTCATGAAGTGGAAATTTCAAATCTAACCTATTGTTTTATTAGTTATGCTACAATTCGCTCGATTCTTTTTCTCTAAATGAACATATGAATTACCACATCTTGACATGTAATGCCATTTAAATGTTGATTGTTTTTTTTAAAGTTTATTCTAGATACGAAATAAGTAATAGAACTTTAAGGTGATAGTTCATAAATTTGTAGTTCAAAAAAGTCTTAGTAAAGCTTCTCGTGTACCAATATCTAAACTGTATTGTGTGGCAATAGCTTAATGGTTAAAGCATTTGACTCCCAAACACTCCGTCCGCGACTCCAGTCTCTTTTCCCATACTTCAGTTTAAGTGATCGAACAGCATCTACTTGTCCGCACACGTAAATTTTGTCTGGAACCCAAGTACACAAATCTATACTTGGTAGATGAGCAACGTCATACTAGTTGTATAAACAATACGTTTATTAGAACACATTCGGTAAAATGTGATTTTTACAATCGCTTCAGTAATCTCCCCTCCAATATTAAATATATCACATCATTCGTCATCAACACAACGTAAATTGCTCTTATCATCATCAAAATGATGCATTGACATTTTTTTCAGTGAATTCAATTTGTTATAGTCTTTATTTAATTGACATTTTCACCTTACAGCTACGTAACAGTTTACGCTTTATGACTGGGAATTTATACGATTTTAATCCAGTTACCCAACTGAATTATGATGAACAAACAAATTACTCATTGTCTAAATTAGTTTTAGACATGACAAAGAATGCAAGTGAAGATAATCCCAATTCTTGTCTTACTGCATTGGACAAATCTGTTCTCTATTCTCTGTCTACTATTATTTCAAATTCGTTGAATATCTGTTATCCACAATTTCGATATAATACAATTTTAGCTGAAATTGATCAGTTTTTATCGTATCTATCATCTGTATATATTACTTCAGTTAAAGACAGGTGAATGCATTTCGATTGTTTATTTTGTATTCGATTTTTTTAATTGCTCATCCTCGTTTTCTAGCAATAACCTAGTACAAATGAGCACATCATTAATGACTTTTTTTCTTAGTGTAAAATTAGTGCGCATTATTCAGTATCCTATATCTATCTAAAAAAAATTAATCAGTCTTCATTTCTCAGACAGCAATAAACGTTTTGGGAATGTTTTGAATGTATACAAACTTATGAGTAGAGATTTTTACTTGATATTAAATCATACTTTAACTGTCTACTTGTAAAATGATTAACTTTTTGAACAATCGTAGCAATTATTTCTTATCAAAAGTGTTTATTCATGTGTTTTTTTTAAGTATCCCGAACCCTGATATTCTCCTAATAATTAGCTGCATGTTTAAATAAATGACGTCTCTCAGTTGGACAAATTGTCTAATCACTGAAGTTTGATCATTAAAAAAAATCAACTATCTTTCCAGGTAGAGCTTTGGAGGATTGTATTTTTACACATTCGAAATCATCAATCAATCATTGTTAGACCACCATTAGAAACCTGGAAGCACCGAAAGACGGCCGTTCTGTCCTGGTATGGGACTCATCAGCAGTGCGCATCCACGACTCCTGCACCTCGCAGGATTCGAACCCAGGACCTTCGGTATTGTGCGCGAACGCCTAACCATCGGACCACTGGGCCGGCATCCAACGGTGTTAATGTCTAACTCTGATTGATCTACGGATTTTGCGCGACCTCACCCATTTGTCTTTGGTAGTTACTGCCTACACCCAACAGGGTTGAACTCCATTGGTCACGTCTTCTCAACTAGAACTCCGAGAATTTCCTCACGAAGCTAGTCACTAGTGAGCACTGTTACGATATTTTCAGGCAGAGCTTTGGAGGTTTGTGTTTTTACACATTTGAAATCATCAACTATCTTTCCCTTTTTTTCTCCTTTCATGATTATTTCTTAATGCTATCAGTTATTCTCATTCCTCTTGTTATTCGGATTTAATAGATTATACTTCAACAGTGCGGATGATTTGTCGCGACGAAACATACAAACAGTATTCTGGTT
>OX103972.1:24018061-24053155 GCA_944470395.2 Schistosoma turkestanicum
AAATTATGTAAATTGTTTGATTTGATTACGATATAAAAATGCAAATACACAAAATAACTAAACATCTGAGAAATTCCAAAGAGAAAGGAACTAACTGCGAAGATTATGGAGCTTCATAGAAGATAACGTATGGTAAAATGTATACATGTACTTACTTTTCGATACTTAATTAGAAATCTTCGTACTAAATTGTGGAGACATAGTTTTAGGTTCAAAATAACTGGAGACACAGTAGATATTTTATTCTTATTTTTGTTTTTAAAAATAAAATAACACAAGTTGTTTCTTTGCAATCATCATCCCTACATGTTAACTACATCTGCAAACCAGTGCTCAGATAAACAGGTTCATTAAAAAACAACAAAATAATTCATGCAATTGCAGTGTCTGTTTGAATTCACCCTTGTTAATTAAAGAATTATCGGTTGAATTTCTAAGGTTGATATGATGCAATTTAGACTATATATTAGATCACAGATACAAATACACTGTAGTTTAATGTATTCTTTTTCAGTCAGTCAGATGCAACGTAGGACTTCGTACATAAGTACATCAGTTCATGTTGCCATACCACATCAGCACAGAGATATAGTTGTCAATTCAAATCCAATAGTAGTAGAGTTACCAAGGGTATTAGAAGTAATCGGAGAGGTTAGGATTAGAAGTTATTATTCAAGAAGTATGATTCAGTGAGAAAAGTTTAGAAAGTCAAAACTAGAGGCGTTGAAGGATCCAGAAAATTAGGATTTGAGAGAACACAAAGAATAAATGCACCTGCGCCACTGCAAACGGTTCTGAGCCATATCATTCAGGATCTCTAACCATCGAGTTCTAACATCTCGCGGACCCCAATCAGGTGGTAGTCGACAACCACCGACATGGCTCAGTCCTCTTGTCAATGACTTCATGGATTTCTGCCATGTTTTGGTCTTGCTGCCCCTAACTTTCTTCCAACCTACTCCTACACTACAAAACAAAGCTCGTCGAGGCAGTCGGTGGTTAGGCATACGCAGCACATGTCCCGACCACCTCAACTGATGAAGGTTCACCACTTAATCTATTGATCTGCCATCCTTACCTAGTATTCGTTTCCTAATGGCAGCGTTGCTCACTGGCCATGTTTCACAGCCATAAAGTAAGAAGGAGTGAACTACTGCATAGTACACTCGTGCTTTAGTCAGCAAACGGATATCTCGCCTGCGTCATAAGTGACGCTGGCGAAAGTCAATCGAGCCTTCTGTATCCGTGTTGAGATTTCGTCAGTCACAAGGCCATCAGCACTGATGAGACTCCCCAGACAAGTGAAGCGATTAACACACTCGACTACTTTACTCCCTATCACTAGTTCAGGTGCCGATGCAACCCAGTCTTGACGCAACATTTTGCATTTCAAGGGGAAAACCGTATTCTTTTTGGTTAGAATTATTCTTAAATTGAGGGAGCTAAATATAATTATGGATCAAAAATTTTTCATTTATTTACATTAACATGTCAATTCATTGTTATTTAAACGATACATTCGATAATCAATTTATAATGAATAAAGAAATTGATAGAATATTTCAATTGGTTTAAATTAAATACATTATTTGAATAATAAAACAAATGATAATCGCTAGTCATATATGATTCAATTAAATTTTTCATTCTCAATTAACATACATAGAACTCATCAATCAAAGCATGATACTTTTATCAAATCAATAAACTTCACTATGAAAAACTAGTTGACAAAGTTGATCAATGAAATTCTAATAATTTATAATAATAATAATAATAACAATAAAGGATGCACTAACCTGATGCTCTTTTTTGTATTAAATCCAAATAACTATTAATCAGATCAATAGTTTCCAGATGTCCACCAGTTTCACGAACATAATGTCGAATTAAAGGGAGAAGACCTGGAAAAGTACTCTATGATAAGATATTTTTTTAAAAGAAAAAAGCAACAGAAAATAAAAATGAAGCAATCAATTTCTTTCTCAAATGTGAATACAAACATTATAGAAGATTTTAAGAAAGTAACACAAAATATCATAATAATATTCATGATATGGAAAGAAAATTACCACATTATGTTGTACCACAGAAATTTACTGAAAATGAATTGTTATCTATCCAACATTAATAACTTATCATCATGTCAGTTAAAAAACGATGTTAAAATTAATAAACTGACAATTGGTGCTCAAAAAGTTATTTGTAGTTGCGAAAGTGATTTGAAACAATAATAAATTTATAATTATTGAAAGTACTCTTGAGTTTTTTTTCAGTAGTTGATATTCTGTTCTGTAAACATATCAATCATATTTAACTAGTAACTTCAAATGTGCCGCATAAAGAAGTAGCAATGTAGAAGCCATTAACTAACGCTCTGATGTAGGTCATCTTAGATAAATGAAAATTGGAGATTAACAAAAGCGAAGCAAACATAATAACTTTTCTATATTCAGTAATTCAGCTGTCTGTCTACTAGTGAAATTCTACTTGAACATTTTTTACTAGCATTTAGTTTACTTATTGACACACACAACAAATTAACCACATCGATGTTTATAATCGTTCCACAGCCATTCATCGAACAAAACGTGCAATGAAAAAATCCATTTTTTACTACGTGATTATCTGTTTTTCTGCTTGCTTCAAATTGTAGTCAGTTGAATACATTTGATCAGTAAAAAAATTAATAATGATTTTATGCTAGCCGTTTAAATCTATCCTGTTCCATTGATAAAGATAACTATTATTACATGAACAAAATGATGATCACTGTCAGCAAGAAAAAAAATCTAGCAACAGTACTAGTACAATAACTAAGTATAATTTTATCAATTCATAGATAGTTTTCAGTTAGAGTTTTGGAGGTTTGTGTTTTTACACATTTGAATTCGTCAATCAATCATTGTTGGGTCACCATTAGAAACCTGGAAGCACTGAACGGCCGTTTCGTCCTGGTATGGGACTCATGCACCTCGCAGGATTCGAGACCTGGACTTTCGGTATTGTGCGCGAACGCCTAACTATCGGACCTTTGGGCCGGCATACAACGGTGTTAATGTCTAACTCTGATTGATCTAGGGATTTTGCGCGACCTCACCCATTTGTCTTTGGTAGTTACTGCTTATACCCGACAGGACTGAACTCCATTGGTCACGTCTTCTCAAATAGAACTCCGAGAATTTCCTCACGAAGCTAGTCACTAGTGAGCAGGTTTTACGATATTTTCAGTTAGAGTTTTGGAGATTTGTGTTTTTACACATTTGAACTCATCAATGAATCATTGTTAGACCACTATTAGAAACCTGGAAGAACTAGATAGTTATTAGTTTATAGATTGACACAAATTTAATAGTAGTAGTATTCAATTTGTTTAGTCTTATTTAATTGACAATTCTTCAACTTATAATAATCATGTGTAATGCTTTTTTTATGTGATTTTTTTTCGAGCAAACTTTTTTTATGAGGCTTAAAGGCCACTGACTTGTTGGATTAAACAAAGTACACATAACTGGACAAGGGTCTAATAATTAATTAATTAGAATTTTAGTACCTTAACCTAGAAACAATCAACAAAAAATTTTCGTTCATAAAATTACAGTTATAACATCGCTTATTCTCTAATTTTAGCTTTTGAAAACTAAGTAGAAATAGTTTGTTTTTTTTCTATTTCAAAAAAAGCCTTTTTTCTTGACTGTGAACATGAAAATTCATACTATTAAACAACATATGATTAGTGGTAAAGAATACAGTTTAAAAGGAAAGAAAGATGCAGTAACACAACTTAATATCATATGAACCGGATATGAATAATGATAATGATACTTCCTCATTTAGCCAACAAACAACCAGCTTCAAAACATGTGATAATAAGTAATTAGAATTATCATTATTATTATTATTATTATTATTAACTTTTAATATTCCATTACAAACATTTCCTTACATTTTTATTAAATAATAAAAATTAATGATGAGTGAGACACAATAAGCATGGATGATTATTTTATTTCTAAGAAGAAAAAAAAAGGAACTCTGATATCATTAACAAAACCGCTTTTTTCTTTTACTCTACTCCTACTTCAAAAGACAACTTTTCTATTGAAAAGAAAAAAATATATCAGTAAACAATAACAAGAATAACAACAACAACAATTGATGATGGTGACAGAATATAAACAATGTAATCTACATAATATTTTATTGTAAAATAAGAAAAAAAGAAAAAAGCAGATATAACTGTATACAGAGAATAAAAGTTCAATGATTATGGAATCCATAGCAATGATTAACTAATGAATTAAGTAATTTTTATAAGAAAAAAAAAATAATCACAGTGAATATTCATTCGATAAATTGTAACAATGGAAAATCAATAAACTGCCTTTACATATATGGTCGAATAAAATTTATACAAATCAATATTAACATTATACTGACTGATACTTGGATGCACAAAAATTGTTTTAAATCAATGTGTTAATTCAAAAGAAGAAAAGAATTCCATTTCCTTTTTTAAACGTTAGCAGTTATCTGACTTAACAACCAAAACCAAGAAAAAGAATTGACTTTATGTAAATATTGTTACGCATGCACGTAGACATGTCATTTGATATGCTTGAACTATTACGAGTTTACCTTAGTCGGAAAACGAGAGCGAGGATCTGGCGACACGATAGGCCACTCTAATCTGATTGTCCCAAACCCCCATTGACTAAAAGAAGAAGACTTGATATGAAGTAGAACCTATATTCTATAAGCATCCAGGAAGTACTAGGTCCGAGTCCAGAAGAGGATAAGGATGCAGACCATAAAACGTTACAGATGATGCATATTTGTACAGTTGGGTCGAATAGGAAACAACATTGAAGACTGTGACATTGACGATTAGGACGACCAATAGGAAACAAAATTTGAAGTATGTGATATTGATAGTTAGGATGACCATAATATTGACCAGTAGGAATTGGCCAATAGAATAAGACTTACAAAAATAATTATCTTAGGATATTTTTGATGAATATCCTAACAAATATCTAAAGTATATCTTAAATAAATTATAAATTGTAATGACAATATTCAATAAGGATATGAGAATGTTGATGATTTTTATCAACAGAATGCAATATTCAATTATCAAAAATCAAAAAGATTATAATATTAATGTTTATCTCTGCAAAATTATTTTCTAATTAATTTATTTTACAGTCAGTCAACTTGTTTTATGCTTATAATTTTCAAAAATTGTTTGAAAGAGAATTATTTTTATCACGATAGAATATCAGCTGAAGAAAAAAAATGTTCTACATGAACTAATCTACACATGGCTTCTTCTATTTTAATAATTTTATTTGTTAACTTAACTGGAAAGAAAAGAAATGTTATTCTTTTTTGAAATAATTAAAATCAATTGGTAATATTTATTCAAATAGAAATCAGATTATTCTATCATAATAAATGAAATCTGATGAAATACATATGACATGTGTAATTATGTTCATCATCTCTTTTCCATTATTGTTACGTCTATTGTATGAGGCTAGTGTTGGGGTATTCAGCAAATATACTAAAATAGAATATTTGTAAGTCTAATTCTATTCGTCAATTCCTATTGGTCGTCCTAACTGTCAATGTCACAGACTTCAATGTTGTTTCCTATTCGACCTAACTGTATAAATACGCATTATCTGTAACGTTTTATGACCCGGACCCGAACCCTTAGTCCGGGATCCTGATTCTCTTCTGGACTTGGACCTCGTACTTTCTCGATGCTTGTAGAATTCATGTTCTACTTCATATCGAGTCTTCTTCTTTTAGTAAAGGGGGTTTAGGACGCTCGGATTAGAGTAGCCTGTCGTGTCGCCGGATCCTCAATCCTAGCTCTCGTTTTCCGACTAAGATAAACTCGTAATAGATCAAGCATATCGAATGACGTGTTTACATGAATGCGTAACAACTAGAATTATAAAAAATTTAATTGTTTATTTTGAGTATATGCAACAGTGACAATCAGAATCAATAGTTCGCACGGTCAATTAATCCTTTAAATAGAACTGACAGAATTCCTACATCGAATGTATCAACAGCTTGATAGCATTTCGATTCGATCGAATACTATCCATAGATATTGTTCATTCAATAAACTCCTCAATAACATTACTAAAAAAATCTGTTATTTATTTCTACAAGCTTATAAAATCATAAAATTCCTCACTTCTCAAATCTCCAAATTAGTGTATAGCAGCAATTAACAAAATAAGTGATGATTAATTCTTCACAATTTAAACTTAGAATCATATGTAAATCATACAAAAAATAGCATATAGTAGTATATCGAATCCAATAAAAATAAAAACTTAGAAATTTTTGAAACCACTAAATAACACACCGATAATTGATGAAATCAATAAAACTGAACAACCTTTACAACCCTATAAAAACACTTATTAAGTGCTCACTAATAAGTAGCTTCGTGACGGGATTCCCAGAGATTTAAGGAAACGTGTAACCAGCCAAGTTCACCTTTGCTGAATGTGAGTCAGTCACCCACATCGAAGAGGTGGTATAATATTGTGGATTAATTCAAGTTAGAGATTAACACCGTTGGATACCGGTTCAGTGATCGAGAGGTTAAGCGTTCATTCGCGAAACTGGAGGTTTTGGGTTTAAGTCCCATTTTATAGGTCAAGGATGAGCACTGCTAAGTAGTCCGATAGTAGGACGAAACGGCTTTTCAACGATTCTCGGTTTCCAATGGTGGTCTAAAATTGATCGGCTTATGATTCTCATAATAAGATAACTTTTTTCGAAAGGTTAAGTAAAAAAAAATGAAAGAAATATCGCAATGATTAATCATCATGAACTAATCAAAGCTGTATCAAAATCGCCACAACTTCTTTCTATTGTCATTAATGATAACTAATCAGTCACAAAAAGTTTTACAAGAAAGAATAATTACTGTAGAACTGAAAACATAGGAACAAATCATGAACTATTCACCTAAATCGATGCAAAGTTCCAACTTGGGAAAGAATATACAAATGAAGAGATAATGATACATGAATGAGCGCAGTGTGAAACGCAATAGTAAATATTATATGAAGAACTATTTCAGCTTATATTAGACAATTAGTTATAAGTAATGCCAAACCTAGCACATATATGCATCACTTAAAATTATCATACTAAATCACTAACATACTGAAATGAAATGAACACGATAAATAGTGAAATGGTAGCAATTAAATCAATGGTAATAATCAAGATTAGATAAAGATTATATATTTACAGAAGAATGAATAAATTCTAGGAATATAAGGTAGATAATGATTTTACACCTAAAACAATGAATAGATCTGATTCAGCACCGTGCCACACAATATCTTTACCAAATTTCAACCAGGTAGTAGTAGTTTGAACGAACCAATATAGTTCAGACCAACAGTTGTTATTGACTGAATTACATCAGCTGAGGCGAGGACATGATTCGAGACAGGTCAAAGTTTTCTTTTAACCTAAAATCTTTTTATTTTTGTTTAAATGCTTAACTTTTATTGCAGAAATACGAACATAAATAAATGCAAAAATTGACACTTTGTACCGTTTTTTTTTAAATTGACAAAAATAGATTTTAAAAACATTCACATGAGTCATTTTGAAATGTATCAAATAATATTGTGCTTTAACAACATAATTTAATCACAGAGAAACTTTTGATTGAATTATTATTATTATTATTATTATTATTATTATTATTATTATTATCAATTAGAATATAATTCAATTCATAATCAACAATTACATATTCTAATTGTAATAGTCGATGTAAATTATTTCATAATTTTAAAATAGGAATAGTACAATAAAAAGAAAAATGATATTGGAACACTTTAAGGCTGAAATTACAACAACAACAACAACAACAACAACAATACTCAACACAAAAGCTTGACTTTGTCTAATTTTCATGTTTCAAACATTTACTTAACTAAGCTTTATATACACATTGTTTTTAGTTCAGATACTTATTAGAGTAGTCTCCACAGGATATGAATTAATGATTATTGACATAGGTTATTGTAACCAAAAAAAACCTTTTTTTTGTAACAAATTTGGAGAATCAATGAGAATCAGAAACTACAAATCGATAATGAGGTTCTTATTTGGAAATATAACTTAATAGTAGTTTGATGAGTATTAAAATAAAATAAAACAACTGCATATTGCCCATTAAGTTTGAAATTTCCTCAAGTTTTGATATCAATAAGTGATGAAGACAATCAATGAAATAAGCCACCTCTTTGCTATTACTGGATAAAAAAAAACAATACAGTATATTCAGTGAGATATAACACTAACATTTCAGTATGTTGTGTTTGATGTGGTGGTCCAGTTTTAGCAGCTAGGTTGACTGAGATATTAGGTAGAATCTGCAAACATGTTCGGGATGCGGTTTTCCCCCTCGAAATGCAAAATGTTGCTTCAAGATTGGCTTGTATCGGCACCTGAACTGGTGATAAGGAGTGAAGCAGTCGAACGTGTTGACCGCTTCACTTATCTTGGGAGTCTCATCAGTGACGATGGCCTGGTGACTGACGAAATCTCAGCTCGGATACAGAAGGCTCGATTGTCTTTTGCCAACATGCGTCACTTATGGCGTAGGCGAGATATCCGTTTGCTGACTAAAGCACGAGTGTACTGAGCAGTAGTTCGCTCGATCCTACTTTATGGCTGTGAAACATGTCCAACGAGATTAGAAGATATTCGTAGGTTACTGGTTTTCGATCATAGGAGTATCCGAAGCATTGCTTGTATATCCTGGGACACCCGAGTGAGCGACGCTGCTATTAAGAAACGGGTGCTAGGTAAGGATGGCAGATCAATAGATGAAGTAATGAAACTTCATCAGTTGAGATGGTTGGGACATGTGCTGCGTATGCCTAACCACCGACTGCCTTGACGAGCTTTGTTTTGTTGTATATGAATAGGTTGGACGAAAGCTAGGGGCGGCCAAACCAAAACATGGCACAAATCCATGAAGTCATTGACGAGTGGAATTAGTCATGTCGGTAGTTGTCGACTACCTGGTTGGGGTCCGCGAGGTGATAATAATCGATGGTTAGAGACCTTGAATTACATTGCTCGAAACCGTCGGCAATGGCGCCGATGCATTTATTCTTTGTGTTCTCCCAAATCCTAATTTTCTGGATCCTTCAACCCCTCTAGTTTTGACTTTCTAAACTTTTCCCACTGAATCATACTTCTTGAATAATATCTTCTCATCCTAACCTCTCCGATTACTTCTAAATACCTTTACTACCTCTACTACTATTGGATTGGAATTGACAACTATATCTCTGTGCTGATGTGGTATGGCAACATGAACTGATGTACTTATGTACGAAGTTCTACGTTGCATCTGACTGACTGACTGACTGACTGATGTGAGTTTTTCGGATGTAGTTCCAAAGGTGTGAACTTAATAATATTCCATTTTTATTTTCAATCATATTCATACCATTATGTTTGTTAAAAAAAATTGATTAGGAATTGAAAGTGGAAAACTGTTTCAGTTTAATCTCAAAATTCAAATATATACTATCTAATTTATTGGAAAAATTAATTATTTCTATTTATTATTATTGTTGTTAATAATAATAATAATAATAATATCTTACATTTCCATTGATAATTTCATTCACTGACATTAATACATAAGAATCATCTGGATTGACTTCAGCAAATGATGATGTTGAATTACAAGCTGATGATCCATTTACATGGTATTCAAATGATTTATTAAAAATGGTATCTTGTTCATCACAAGAAATTGTACAATTCGAATCAGAACGATCACATTTTGTAGAATAAGTACGATTGTATCTAAATTTAGAACATGAATTAGCTAAATCCACTGGAGTTCCATCTGTATTAAATAATCAAATTGAATTTTAAGTGGTAAGTAATTAAGAAGTAATTATTGTTTAAAGAAAATTGTGGCGAAAATCTGAACTGAATTCAATTCAATGTGTTGAACAGTGAAGTGTGACTTAAACGTCTCAGACTATGAATACGACCAGATTCTGGAGTAATGACTTTGAGTGTTTACTGTCGATAAATTTCTAACCTACAATAAAGCACCTATTCAAACTTTATGTTCTTACAATGAGTTTTATCAGTTAATTATATCATTTTATGGCAAAGAATAAGACATTTTGCTAATTTGTTTTATTTGATAAATTATGAAATTCTGTAAGAAATGTAAGAATATTATTATTATTAATTGTAATTCAACTGTACAAAATGTATGTCCAATAAATATTGACAGATAATAGAGAATTTTACTCATGAATCATTTGAAGTACAGTTAGTTTATTTGTTAGTGGGACAAGCAAGCAAGTGAATAGTGATACAACTTCCTTATTGCCGATAAGATGGACAAATCGAAAACACAGGCCAGTTACTCGGTTGCAGTTGGACTCTAACGCCAGATCCTACGAGTCTGCTCGAAGGGGAGGTGTTAGTGGGACACAGATGGAATAAGACATGACCGCGTTGGCTGCGCGCTGATTGGCCAATTCCTATTCAATCAGCTCCTGATCAATACTTGGAGAGCATTCTAGAGAATTCTCGTGTTGTTAGCTGCACGCTGATCGGCTAAGTCTAATCGATCAGCGCTAGTCGATCACGTAGATTAGATTCCAGAAGCTTCTCACGTAAAAAACTATAAAGATACTAACGTTGTTTCTATTTCGCCGTCGCTTCGACTTCTTGCCTCCATTTAACCCTGCTTTCTGGAATATAATCTTTTCCTGTTCCACCGTGTTCTGAGTTGGGGACTTGTCGAGTGTATTGTTGTCCGAGAATACTAAGCAACATGAATAGCTGGGTTTACTAAGAGAGATTGGTAACATTTATAATCTGATAAATTTATTGTTTATATATATTAATGTTTTAATATAATGAGAATTTTTTTAAATGATAACAATTAATTACAATTATTACCTGTAGTTATTAAATGACCTTGTTTAAAATAGAATTTTTCATTGAGAACAGCATCACGTTTTAAAGCTGTTGCAATGTTTTCATCAACTTTTGAAAGTGGAATTAATAAATTCAAATTAAACTTTAAAATTGTTCTAGATAGTAATAAAATAAAAGTAACAAAAGCAGCATTTTCAAAATCTGTTAATTGTAATTCAGTTGGTCGAAATTCAACACGCCAACCTATTGATGAATTCAATGGTGGAGGCTTAAAACGCATTGATTGCCAATTAGTGGACTGAATAGTCTAATGAAAAGAAATCAAATAAAACATACATAAGATGAAATGGATATTGAATTAACAAAAGCTTTTTAAAAAATGGCGCAATTTTCAAAATTTTTCAATTGTTTAAGGAATTCTTGGGATTGAAACAAAAAAGATTAATGCCTCACAGGTAAATTTACAAGTAACCTTACTGACCTCAATAATTTTCTTACGTATAATGATATGGAAGTGCCGAAACGTTATATTCCTCATAAACGTTTCGTAAGAAAACAAACAAATTTAATTTTTTTTCATTAGTACTCACTTATTTAGTAAAGTAACAACAGTTCAATAGAATAAAACACTGTAGTTTACATCACAGATTGGTCTTTTATATCTACTCAAAACTATGAAACACTGGACATCTATTTCGACCGGCCATAAGAGTCCTTGGTGGCGCGCATCTACAACGACATCGGGAATCGAACTCAAGATCTCAAGATGAAAATGTTCAATCTTTAGACCGTTGAGCCGGCACCCTATGGTGAACATGTTTAACTCCAATCAATTCATAATACTACACAATCATCTTCTAATGGTGAGCAACTATCTCACACTTAAACATGGTTGAAACCCACTGAACAAAGATTTTTACATGAATTTCAAGAACCACCTCTCGAAATTAAACACTAATGATCAAGTTATTATTACCACAGAAATTAAAATATCTTAAAATCAATGTAAATGAATTTTCACCTCACCAAATACCAGCTAACCGGAAAGATAGTTCATTAAAAAACTTACTTCAAAATGTTCAACTGTTTCTTCATTTTCTGGACAATTCAAGCTTTCAGAAAACACACTGATAGGATCCCGTATGAAAAGATGAGCTACATGTAATGCTAGTGTATGATCAACACCTTTGTAAACAAAATAATATATATAAATAATGATTGGTAAACTTTATGAACATATTTTAAGAGTGTTAAATTTATTATGATTTGTAATGTTACAGTAAGTAAAGAATTTGAACTTAGATAACGCCTCTAACAACAATTCGCCATTTTTTAGTGATGCTTCAGTGAACAATACAAATGTAAAAAAAATGGTTCAAAAACATTGTGCCCATTGTCTCATCTCTTGGTATATATTACTTACTCACTTAAGCCTGTTAGCATTAATGCAGCCTCGGCCGCCGATCAACATCCTCCAGCCTACTCTGTCTTGGGCCTTCCTTCTTCAGTTCTATATATTTACCCATTGATATGTATCTTTGGTTTCAAAATGAAAACAACTTTCATCAACAATCACTCCATTGATATGTCAAGCCAAATTAAAACTCTGATGTGAAACTTTCAAATAATTGACAAGCCATTACTTTCGTGAGTGTAAAAAATAGTTATTTTAAGTGTGAACATCACTCAAATAACCTGTAAATATACATTAGTTCGTAAATCATTGCTTATTTTGAATGGAAATCAAATCTTTGTCACATATGGATGTTGGTTTTAATAAGAAACTGAACTGTGTGTATTATGCAACTTAATGCGTGAATAATTATCAAGGAAAGTAGGACAACATAAGAAACTAAGTGTCATCTATCGACAAACCGTTTAGTGAACATAAAAGATAAAAATTTAATAAACTGATAGCCTCGAGTTAGCCAATCACAATAGAGCCTAGTGTATTTGTGTAGAATGTAGTGTTGCGATAAGTAATCTGTGTGATGAACGAAGACGTCCAGACCAGATGTAAAAGTCGTGTACTTAGAAACGATACAGTGTATGAACAAAATGTATGCACTTTATTAAAATCACTATATCAGTCAGTTTTGCCCTCAAACATACTTGCTGGAATTTACGAAATAAAGAAACCTTAGATTCACAAACTTCTCATCACTAGAATAATTTACAGACATGTAGAATGCATACGTGGAGAGATTTTAAAGTCAATCAATGAAGTATTTCGGTTACATCTTACAGATTCGTGAGTAATTTATTCCAAATAGAAAGATCAAACATGTTGAAAATCTAATATTTGAAAAGTGAATGTAATTCATTAATACGATAAAACATGCTAGCCATAATCTCTGGTTAGCTCTTCATTTGTTCAAGGATATGGTCACTGTAACTCGAGGCTGAGTTCACTAACCACCAGATCGTAGACTCATTAACTTATATGAAAGTTACATGGATAATACAAAGAGATTGACTAAACAATAAAGCATATAACTTTACAAAAATTGTAAATTAAACTAATAATACGTTCTGTACACTAACTTGCCTCCTTCAATTAAAGTATTATAATAATCTTCATCATAAACGAGTGGAATGTCATTGAATTTAGCACCCAACGGAGAAAGATAAAAAGAAACTGATGCAAAACGTGACTTGGGAATAACAAATTTGTCGTTGTGCAGAGGCTGAAAATTAACGAGACAATAAGATAAAAGCAGTTATATAAGTATAAAAAAACTCTTAAATAAGCTTTAAGTACACATAAACAATTATAAACACAGCAATGTTTAATAATATAATTTAGATCTTTCGACTTAAGAGGATGAACAAACTAGCGTGAATCATTTCTCTAGAGTATAATTTTTAGAGAAGTTATTATTAACTAAACCTAGTATCATTCAATGACATTTTGAATCCGTCCGTTAGTCAGTCATAAACAACGTAGAACCGAAACATATATGTGCATCAATTTAAGTTGGCAAACCTCATTAGCACAGAGATATTACATTATTCAAGCGAATTCCAGATTAGTATAAATGAGAATAATCTACGAAGAGGTTATAGAGATGACAAAGAATGAATGCACCTGAACCATTACAAGTAATTCCGAGTCTTGTTGCTCAAACACATAATAATTAATTACAAAAATCACGTGAACCTTAATTGGATAATCAATACCCACCTACATTGCTCCTCAGTTGAGTTGTCAATCACCACTAATATTGGACTGATGTTAAATTCTAATTTATCTATCTCTAGTTTTACTCTAGCCCACTCCAACAATGGGACAGTATTGCCTTTCAGCGTAAACTATAAGAACTTATCATTGTAATGAAAACGTATTTTATAAATAACTTAGCATGAAATAGAGTAATTTTCAATTAATTATTTCTTTTAGAATTTATCATTTGTTTATATCCTAGTGTATGTTTGTATAACTGAATTACAATAAACTAAACAAGATTATGATCAATTAGTTATTATGAAAAATAGCTCAAAATTAATTACAATGAAAAGTGTACATGACATTCATTCTCAGTATTAATGTTATTTTGCATTGTTCATTAATTCCTTTGCTTTGAACTATATTCTCTAAGTTGATTACTTTTTAATATCATTGAAATATTTTCAATATGTTAGGATATTTATCCAATATCCTAAGAGAATTATTGGTCGATTCCTACTGGTCAATTTTATGGTCTTCCTAGATAACAATGTTACACACTCCAATGTTGTTTCTTATTGGTTGTCCTGACCATCAGTGTCACTCCAAATGTTGCTTCCTATTGGTCGCCTTAACTGTCAATGCCACAGAATTCGATGCTGTTTCCTATTCTACCAAAATGTATAAATACGCATTATCTGTAACATGTTATGACCACAACTAGGACCAGGGCTCGGTCCCGGATCCTAGACCGGGATCCTGATTATCTTCTGGATTCGGACCTTGTACTTTCTGGATACTTGTAGAATACAGGTTCTACTTCATATGACGTCTTCATATTTTTACTAAATATGGGGAATGGGATAATCGGATTTGAGTAGCCGGATCCTCGCTCTCGTTTTCTGACTAGGTAAACTTGCAATAGTTCAAGTATATCAAGTTGACGTGTTTACGTGTAGGCGTAACACATTATTATTTTTAGAATCTTAACTCCTATTTATTTTTATTAATTTTAATTTAATATAATAATGCAGTAGAAACTGTTCTGAACGATGAGATATTTTAGGTTGATTGTAACTGACTAGTGCTTCATAGAAACTATGTTTAATAAATCAGAGATCATTATTTGTGTACATTGTATTGTTAAATGAGAAAAATGAACAATTAATAAACCTTAAGTCCTCGTTCTTCTTCTGTTCGATCATCAACCGATGCAGATATAATACCCCAACGGCAATCCCAATCCAATAAGTAGCCACGGATAGCAGGAGTTGCTGCACTTAAAGCCATAACAATTGGACATATGGTTGCTAGTTGATCATATAAGATTCTGGCCTCGTCAATACAACATGCCTATCATTCAATAAAAGTAAATAATAATCGATATACAGACAATGACATAATATGATGAATGAGAGTATCAAATATCGAATATGTAACACAATATAACACACAAGCTTGATACATCTGATGAAAGTGATATATAGTAAATTGGCTAAGTGCTCAATGCCATATTATTTAATAATGTAATGATGTAGTAATTACACCTTTAAAATCATATTCTAATCCTACATTAATTTGTTGACAAAGTTCACTTGCTCAATTAATAATACTTAAAAATAAGTTATTAATTCAGTGATATATAAAAAAATAATTATCTTAAAAACTTATCACTTTCTTGTAATTAATAGAATACTATATTTAAGTTATAGACTAATGTTTTGTGAAAAAATATCAAATAAATAAAAAACAAAAGCTTAGGTCATAGAAGTTGAATAATAAATTCAATTTAATCAAACAGTAAATAATTTAAAGTAATTTTTTTTTAAAAAAAGTTGAAATAATTATAACTCGCTACCATTAAGTGTCTAAATCAGATCATTGATAACATCTATGATTGAGCTAATCAACCAGCACTAGTAGCTTTGAATCATTTGTTAAGTCAATTAGTGGTCGTCGATTTAGCAATTTCTTTTCGTGATCAGTCCGTTGAGTTCAGATAGTGAGTTAAAAAAAGCTAACTGTATACTAAGTATAGTAAATTGGACAACAGTAGTTAAGGGTTTAATCAGAAACTCATCATACTTACTTACTTATTTACGCCTGTTACCCCCAATGGAGCATAGGCCGCCCACCAGTTTTAGAAACTCATCATAATATATATATATATATATATATAATCTATTTACTTAATAATTAGCCAGTAGGAATGTATACAAGAAGTAGTCCATAAATTAATCCTGGCAGTTACCATTTCTTTACTCTTCAACGGATATAACAAATACAAATGTCTTCATATACAAAAATAACTTCAAGAATGTGAAGATTTTCAATTGACTAAGTTTTTCCTAAAGAACTGAGCTGTAAATTGAAAAGTTTCATAAAAATAATAATTGAATATCTTGATCTCTTATGTAAACACAAGTCGGATTAAATTCCTACATTGGTCTATCTTTTCTTATTTTCAAAACACTTTTCCTTTATTCTTGGAAAAATTGTGTACATTTGTAAACGATCTAGAAACTAGCATGAAGCTAAATTGTCAGATTATATATACACGTTAGATAGAATAAAAACTCAATTGTTTTTTCTCAGTTAAACATAAAATTAATATGTTTACTTATTCCTACCTAAGGCACGACACAATGACATGAGGACATGAATCAAATTACTTTATGTTTGTATTAGCTGACTCTTACTAAACTACATGAATATATTTTGTGCATGAAATGTTGACCATTACCTTATTTTTATCGAAGCTTAGATCATTAATAATGAATTACCTAGATAAGATTTCAGATTGCTTAAGGTATCATCAATATCACTTAATTTACAGATGTCTACATACACATTTAAATCATTGAAAATTGTATGGATCACGTCTTCTTTACAGAGTCTTAATCACACACACACACACACACACACACACAAACAGAATTTATTCAATTGAGAATAACCTACTGATTATAAAAGCTTAGATGCTATTATTCTTACTACTATTAATAATCTAAGTTACAACAAAATAACAACTGACATGTCTGCTCTCAGCATCTAATGGCCATACAATAAAAGGTCAAAAGTACAACTAAAATACATATTTTTTTATTAATTTCTAGACATTCCATTGAAATAAAAAAAATATAAACACCACTGCTAACTAAAAATAATATAAACGCGCTTGTAAACAATTAATAGGTTAATTTTACTATTCAACTGTGGATACTTAAACTTAACTAAAGCGATAGTTGATGGTATCTTCAACATAGGACATACGAAATGAGAGCTTTTGTGCCAGACAACAGACACCATCAGAGTTTATTGTTGGAACCGTGGATCTTAAGCTTAATATTTATTTGAAACCTAGTTTCTCAGTCACTCTTCAATTCATTAGTTGTTAGCCGTAAACCTTGGTAAGAGGATATATGAGGGCTGTTTAATTACTTACTCCTGTTATCCCTAATGTAGCATAGGCCGCCGACAAACGTTCTCCAACCTACTATGTCCTGGGCCGCCCTTTGCAGTTTCTTTTCATGTCTGCTTCCGATTCTCGGTGTAATGCGTTCTACGGTCTTCCTCTTTTCCTTCGGCCTTGGGGATTCCAAGTGAGTGCTTGCTCTGTGACGCAGTTGGATGTTTTACTCAATGTGTGTCTTATCCACTTCCAGCACTTCTTCCTGATTTCTTCGCCTGTGAGAATCTGGTTTGTTATCGCTCACAATAGGTTGTTGTTGATTGTGTCTGACCAACATATCCTCAGTATATTGCTAATAAACACTTGTATCTTCTGGATGATGGTTTTCGTTATTCTCCAAGTTCCCGCTACATACAGTAGAATAGGTTTGAAGTTCGTATTGAAAATTGTGACTTGAGTTGCAAATGTTTTTCACTTGTAGAAATGCTGTCCTTGCTTTATCCATCGGTCTCTTTACATTTGCGTCAGATCTATGTTGCTCATCAAAGATGCTGCCCAGATATGTAAACATTTTTACATCACCCAAAGCTTATCCGTCACGTGTGACTTGGTTGGTGCATGTGGTGTTGTATCGAAGGGCCTTGCTTTTTTTCTTTGTGTTTGTTGAGATCTATCGCTGCTACACCGGTCGTATTCCCTGGCATTTGATCTCGCAAGTGGGACAGATGAGCTAGACCATCTGCAAAGTCCCGATCTTTTAGCTTCATCTGAGCTGTCCACTGTATCCTGTGCTTCCGCCGCCCCCCCCCCCCGCAGATATTGACATCATCATAATGTCAACACCAGACAACAGTTTGAATTTCTTTCAAATGACCTAATAATTCATTTCATAGATGCTAGGCGATGAGAATGTTTTTCGGATTCACTTCAGAAAAAAATGGAAGGAGTCTTTTGCTAATGAGCCGAAACCATAAGAAAATAGATATCTCTGGCACACTTTATTATTAATAATTTAGCTTCAGTCCCAGATGAAAACTATCCTTTATAAATTAACTAATTAAAACTAGTAATCAAAATAACTAATGAATTCTTGACAAAAAATATAGAAAAAAAATACTTAAGTCATTTGAGAAGGCGGCATACTTTTTAAATTTGTTTGTGTTGCAGTTTTAAATAATTTTTCCTAAAATTCAAAATCATTAAACGGATCACCCAAAAGTTATTTCTTAATTATAGTTCTTTGTAAATTTTAATGCATATCAAATTCCCCTATCTCGTTCCGCCATACCCTAATAATAATAGCTTATAAACCACACACACACATTCATCCCGGCTTTTTATTATCTTACATAATTTTAATCTTCTACGGTTACACCTTAATAGTTTTAAAGGAAACACTAGCAGGAGGATTTGACTTTCGGCTTTTTTTTCTTATCCTTATAGATATCAGGGGTTTGATCCACAACTCCTGATCTCCAAATTAAAACGAAAAATTATCGAAACTGAATTCACTGGCGGAATTATGTATTCACATCAAAAATCCTTTGCAAATTGTAATAGATATAAGGCAAAAATTAGGTTTTCATATATTATTCAGTAGTATAATATGTTATGTAACCATTGTTCGGCACTTTTTACTCAGAAACAAAAAAAAATGTAGTTCACTAATTTCTTATGGAATTCTGTAGAAATTATTAACCCACACCCGATTGCGAAAAAGTTAATAATATTATTTAAGTTTCCAAACATTTGCTTGTAGAATATGATTCCATTCTGCAACAGATTAGTTGAAATTTGAATGTTTACATCAGTAAGACACAGCTTGATGTAGAGAAAGACATATGATAAATTTCAGATTAAAATACATTGTAACAAAAAAATACTTTTTTAACTCAGAGAAAACAAACCTGGAAAGTGATCTGCAAACAACTACAACCCATTCCAAAACCCATAGCATCTAAGTAAACATGGTTCGGTAAAGCTGCAGATATTGAACTGGGATCATTTTGATTTGGAAAATTTTCAATAAATGGTTGGGGTGTACATGTATCTCGATAAACTGAAATGATTACAATGAGAAACGGAAATGTTACTATACAGAAAAAAATGTCCGAACGTCAAAATAGTACACTAACAAGTACATGTAAATAGGAAGTTAGTATATAAGATATCAAAAAATACATGTTAAAAATTTGTTCAGAAGTCTGGCATAAGTTATGTAGAACAGTATACTTCATGAATTTGAGAAAACTTTTATATGAAGATTCTGTTAAATCACATTATTCACACTACTTACTATTGTAGCTGGAACTCATAGGTCAGTGAATGTTTAATAAATAAATATCCTGTGCATATAAACAGATATTATTCTTAAACATAGTCGATTTAATGTACGATATATGTTCAATACATTGAATTTTAAATTAAGAAAATTGTTAGATTTTATTAAATCATATTTATCTATCTTTTGATAAACTGATTTAAACATTTTCTAACAAAACTCGAATAAATCAAAGATAAGATAGTTGGCTTTGAGAAATGAATTTAAATTATTGTAAATGACAATAAACAATTAGTTAATATGAAAATCGTAACTACTGAGATTTGAACATTTTTAGCATGATTTAATGTGGTTTTGAAGATAGGACTAATCACAGTCATCAAGAATTTGTTTTAGTTTATTTTATCAAGACGAGAGATTTAGTATTGTTTATAAAAGATTTTTTAGGTAATCAGAAACGTTAGAAGGCAAATTTAACTAAAAAGAAAATTTTGAAGACGTGTAATTTTCGAAAATTAATAGACTTGATCATCAAGTTTCAGATAGACTCTAGATAGGAATTGTGGTTGTCAGGGAGTTACTTTGATACTCTGCCCGTCCCACAACAATAATAATAATGTAACCAATTTACTGATTACAGGTTTACATGCTTAGATTTGACTTATATAATTTGTGTGGTAGATAATAGTATTACTTGCCATTTAAAACAAAGCAGAATGGAGTTTAAACAACTGATGTACTTGTTAAAAGTCAAATGCATTTTACAATTAGGCAATCATTCATCGTACATTTGCATTTCTCAATTTAATGAACAGAAATAATGTTAGAAAATGTTATGATTAATGCAGCTCGAGTTGGTTTACAACATATCCTAATGGTAAGGAATTTGGAAGTAGATATTGCATACGTCTGACTGAGTCATGTTGGTAGATGTAGGTTACGTGGTTGGGGTCCGCGAGACGAAAGTCATCGATGGTTAGAGACCTTGAACAACATGACTCAGAATCGTTTGCAATGGCGCAGGTGCATCCACTCTTTGTGTTCTCTCTAATTCTAACCTTCTGAATTCCTCATAATCTCTGCCTTTCTCCTTCTAAATTTATCTTACTGAATTATACTTCTCGAATCATATCTTCGCTCCCTAATCATCTCCATTACTGCTAATACTTCTACTATCGCTATCACTCTTGGATTTGAACTGACAGTTGCGTCTCTGTGCTGACGTGGTATAGTAACCTGAACTGATGTACTTACGTACGAAGTTCTGCAATGTATCTGTCTGTGTCTGTTGCATACCACTAAAATGAGTTATACATTTTTTAGACATTTTCTTGTGATTGTTAGAACTTGGAAGTACAGAATACTAAAGGTTTAGTTATGAAATAATTATGTAGCAATCACTTTCGATCAATGTATAAGAATTGAACGAAATAGCAGTATTTAAATTTCAAATGTCATGTTTGTGAACAATTTCGAACGCTAAAACAAGGTATTCACAAAACTTGCAACAAACTTGACAGTATGTCTTTCAGGTGTGGATAAAGATTAATAAAACATTCACTATCATCCAAATGTCATCTACTGTCACAACAGAACTAAGAAACAGCTGAACACTATTCGTAACTAACATAGGAAAAATATATTTCCATCAAAGTTAATCAACAAATGCATAAAGCATAAAGATGAAACCTACAATAATGGCAGTTTTAAGCACAATCATCCTTAAAATTGGAATTCAGAAGCAAGATTCCCGGTAATACAAGCATACAATCTGTGATAAAAATTCAGGTTTACTAAATTCAATGCGTAAACCTTATTTCACAATCGCTTGATTTTAGCAGCTGCATAAATTCACCTACTTTATGTAGAGTCGGTGTCAGTGGGTGTTAAACAAAGTAAGTTTACTGTCAATTTTCTGAACGTTGTTCGCAATAGTTCAACTAAAGTAAACGTAGATTATTTTAAATCACTAAACTATCCTCATTATAAACGTTAAACTTAAAGAAAAATTAGTATTATCCACTCAAGTTTTCATGTTTTTGATGACAATAGGCAGATTTAATGTACATTTCATAAATAAATCATTCTTATTCGTCAGTGATTTGTACTGTCAACATCTCGTTCAATAATATGCTTTCTATCTAACATTATTAAAATGAACTGAATTGTTCAATTGGTATTGTTATTCGCATCTCCAATTATATTATATATATATATATATATATATATATATATATATATATATATATATATATATATATCAACAGTGAACATGATTGACAAATAAGAATGATTTATGCATAAGCATGAATAATGAATTGATATTTCTCCTGCAAATATTACAAATATTTAAGGCTAAGTATATAATAATATTGTAATGATTCCTAAATAAACCACTTACTGGGAACATTTATAGCAACTTTAGTTCCACGGCGTTCACGAATGTTACGGGTTAGTGTTCTAGGAAAAAACAGAAAACATTAATTGGTAGATCAAAAATATTCTACAGAACACTGTAACAAATAAAACTAATATCACAGTACAGCATTCATAAGACGAAAATCTAATAATCGATGGTTAGAGACCTTGAATGACATGGCTCAAAACCGTTTGCAATGGAGCCGGTGCATGATTTCTTTTGTTCTCTCAAATCCTAATCTTCTGGATTCTTCAACACCTCTAGTTTTGACTTTCTAAACTTTTCTCACTGAATCATACTTCTTGAATAATATCTAATACTAACCTCTCCGATTACTTCTAAATACATTTACTACCTCTACTACGATTGGATTTGAATTGACAATTACCTCTCTGTGCTAATGTGGTATGGCAACATGAACTGATGTACTTACGTACGAAGTCCTACGTTGCATCTGACTGATTGACTGACTAAGGGATGAATAGATAAAAGTCACTTTTCTCCATGAATAACTGAGTGAAATATTTTCGAATGTGCAGACCAGTACATGGCATAAAAAGATGAAATTATTAACTGTTTATAAGGAGCGCTTAAAAAACGCAAGTTTTCAGAATTTTGTCCTCAAGTGCAAACTCAAAGTCAATCAAAGTAGTGTCGATTGTTTTATTCATCATGTTTTTTGGAAAATCTCCAGTAACCACATACATTTGTTCATCACAATGCCACTTAATTATGATTTAACCTTGATCAATTTTGATGTTTTTCTCTGATTATCAACAGCTCTTATTTGTTTCTTGAAGAAAGATACTATCTCATTTCCACCGTCTTATCTATCCTAGCATGTGATGTGAATGAGTATGTTAGATTATGCAGATTATATGTACAAAAAAAATCAGTTATTAAACTAGAATTCGTTTAAAAAGATGACCAATATTCAATTTAGAATTTTTTTTAATTTATATCAAAAAGTTGAAACTAGTAAGAAAACAAATAATTTTAACATTGTAGCAAATGTCAATTTTCTAGAAACATTTTAGTAATCTAATATCACTAGATAAAATACAAGCAAATGATTTTAATTTGGAGTTTACAAACGTACAAGCTAAATAATTAGGCAATTATATCTAAGTAATGCGTGAATTGATGTAATAAATAGTTCAATGTAAATTTTGAATGGATAAACTTGACTTTAGTTGTATTAAAGTGTAACACTAACGTTTATCCACACTTCGATAAGTGATTAGCAGCTATTTTATGACATGGAGAGTTTGCGTATTTCAAAATGGATTTTGAAATAAGTTCTCAATTATCATGACATTATTCTTTATATGATAAATGTTACTTATGTGAGATACCCGTTAAGAGCTGTAGAAAAATAAACTGTATAATCATTAAGACAAATAGACATAACCTGAAACTTATATGGGTCTTGTTGAACCCTTGGTAGTAAGCTAATAATATATTATTACTACACTGATTCGATTTATTTTCAAAGTATATTTAATCAGTGGTGACATTTAATCATACACTAAAGTTTACATATTTTGAATAAATAAAGGGAATAGTTCACTAAACAACAAAGTAAAAGTAAGCAATACACAGATTACAATATCGTTTGCATGTCGATAAAAGCAAAATAGTCTTTGTAAATGTACTGTCTATCAAGAATTCGAACTATTATCCGACTGTTTAGTGTGAATTCAGTGTATATATGAACTTAACGTAAAAAAAATAAACACTAAACATACAGAACTCGTTACAATTCAAATAACAAGAACATTTATTTCTTCAAAGCTTTTATGCTGATTAACCTTAAATTGCATTAAAAACAAATATTCTTAGATGTTGCTGGCCGCTATTACTCTCAAAACTAAATAATAAACAACGTAATATTTACAACACTCCAATAATATATATATATATATATATATATATATATATATATATATCCATTAACTAAACATACATAAATAAAAGTAGATAGTTCTCGCAATCCGTAAACAATGTTTACTGTTCCAATAGCATACATTAATGCTTTGATTGGAAAGATATACTATCATTTAACACAGTGAAAAATGAGTGAGTGAAATCTTAAGTGCAATTTTTTTTTAAAGCATTGTGTCTAACGAATTCACGCTAAGCAAAAACAGGACATTTTTCACTACAGTTTTTGTGAAGATTTGTGTAATTCACAAAGTTTCCATAAGGTGTTGATAGCATTTCCACAATTAGTGAAATATAATAGAATACTGAATAGTCGTTTTATTGCAACTTAAAATTTCTCAGTATCATATCATAAAAGCTATTTTGAAATCATTCTAGGTATTTTCATAAGTATTCTACTTTGAAATGAATATCTCGAAATTCCAAAAGAAGACTATAACTTGTACAATCAACGCAATAGAAACTGAAACAGATACCCACTGATGGCAATGAGTAATGATCACGTTACACTGAAAGCCAAATCAAGTGTAAAAATGTAAACCAAAGAAATCACCCAGGATCTTCTTCAATACGAGACCTGGATTCGCCTTTATTTGCACTCCTCTGACGTTTTCGAAACTGATGAGAGGCTTATTCTGTGTGGGCTTATCCATGGGACTTGTGGTGTCGGTGTCTGGTCTCACTATTGTTAGTTTCACACTGACAGCTAAGGAGGAGGAAGAACCAGTTTGTTGGATCCGAAATAACAGACGTGCAGTTTCTTTTACAGTGGCTTGAAATTCATAGGAAGAACACCAGGCAGTACATCAACGATGGCTATCCCAGAGCCTGGTCCTTTACAGAAACAGGTTACGGTATACAAAAACCTGCAGGAAACAGTCACTGATATCCAACCTACGACTATCAAAACTATATAGGACATCGAAGTGGCATTTTTGTGCCTAACACTACACAACCTACTGAACTTGCCGTCCTGAAATAACTCAATTCATGGTAGAACTCATAGATTACACCCTGGCTGCAATTTGTCAGCAAGTTGGTGAACTTTACAGAGAGATATCCTTTCTACCACATTTTTCTTGCTTCGATGGCACTAAAGCTTTCCAAACTGCCTACTATCCATGGACACTTCACTCTACTCATCTGGTCTCAAAATTAAAACACGACTTTGAGAGAAGCGTAAATCTGATCTAAAGTAAAAACAGCAAACTGAATCAGTTATATATCGACTAAAGTGATTGTAATTTCTAAACTGGGTAATTCCCATTACACACAAATCACAATAGATCATTTACTACAACAGAGATACACTGAAAATAAAATAACGAACTGCATAATGGATAAAGTTCAATTGGCGAAGTTCAATCTGAATCCGACTATGATTTATATGATCGATTTCCTTATAACTAAAGTGCTCTGGAATTCTATATCTCCAATAGATTAAGCCTTTCAACTAAACATCGTACAAACGACTGTTCATAAGGATCCAACTGATTGATGCTTCCTGTGCTCAATTACTTGGTGCGATGCCAATGTATTGAGTCTCGAGCGAAACACAGGCAGAACAAACTTTTCGGATCGGCAGATGAAGAATGAGTTTGTTTTCTTCGTTTGTTTGCTTCACTAGTCTTGGATAGGGGTCTCATATTTACAAATTATGTCAGTACTGAGACTTCACAGATGTAATTAAACCTTATCTGTTGTCCAATCTTTATCAAAGTGCGTACGTTGAAGTAAATTTAAGCGACAAATATAGCTCCAAAAACGATGTATTACATTTCGTATTCTATAGTGCTATTCATAAAATCGTCGACTCAATGACTTAAAACGGTTAGGAAAGGAGGAGGCCTCCACAGAGATAAGTTGCCGAAGGAGTCAAAAGGCAAAATTAAACATAGAGTGAAAATAAAAAAAAACAGAAAGTTGACATGTGGTAAATTGATTGCAAATATCATTTGCATAAGTAATGAGATGGAGCCCTCAGAATATTTTCTAGATCGTTCTTCATAATTATACTCATGTCGAAACATTCTTTACATTTACAAAGGTGTGTTAAAACAAGGTCAAACTTTATTAATCTATAAGGATCTTGAAATCTGAAACTACCAAGTGGTTAAACATATTTGATAAATTGTACTATTCTAGTCATTCACTTAGAATCACTTTATGTACCTCTGTGATTGTTATGCGTTAAAAAAAAATTTGCAAATTGTTCAGTATCTGCACAGTTTGAGCAAACGACTAATTTTTTGACTCTGAATAAGTTACACAACTATTTATTGCTTCTGTAAGTTTGATGCAATTATTTTAAAAATAAACTTTTTATTCAAATATATCACGTGTTTAGAAACACTAATGGAAGTTTCAAGTAAATTTATTGTATATTAAATAGAAATTAAGCTTACTTAAAACGCGGATGCCCTTGATTAATAGCAGCGTCTGGAAAGAATAAACTTCTTGAAGCACCACTGTCAGGAGTTGGTTTGGCAACTGGATAGCAAAAATCATCACAACCCAATCTAAATGGTAAGGCATAATCAATATAATAAATATTTGGTGATAAATTGTTTTTCTGGAAAGTAGCAGAGAGGAAATCACACAATGTAAATAGTATGAAAGAAGAAAGATTTTTAAATCAACTAATAATAATAATAATAATAATAATAATAATAATAATAATAATAGATTATTCAAAACAGTACAACAAACCATGATCCATTTGTTCCTATTTACAGGTTGAAGACATAAAAACCCTACTGACATCCCACATCCTAACATAAGTGTGACTGAACTGTTAAAACAAATATATATTTATGGATAACGGTAAAACGTTTGTGACTTCTAAGCATCCACCGATATGTTGCATAATTTTTAATTAGATCGTTAATAATGCGGCAAGATATTTATATGAAGTAACTGTACATGATTATTTGAATTTTACTGGTAAACAAATTCATCGGTGAATTGGAAGCACGAAACACTTGGAACAGAAACACGAGAACAGGTGGCATACTTCACATACTCAAACATAACATTCATGTCATTCAGGTTTTCACTTGACAGAGTCATTTAAATAGGAATTAATAATAACTATTTTTTTTTACATGTATTCATATCAGATGTCCTGAGCTTATCCGACATCTTAGTATTTACTTTCAATTCAAATTTAATTTCATAACTCATAAGTTTAACTAGAAATTCAAGAACATACCTTAATATTTATCCAGTAATGAGTGGTAGCTAACTACTTAGATTGATGACATTGAAAACTGATAACTTTGTCGATAATTATTAGCATAGGTGAAAAACGGTTGGAAATGAAGACGTATAAGAGTTTTTGCTTCATTAATTTTGAATGAAAGATTCAAAGCTTAATGATTTGTCACCTCTCTTTAGCCAAAAATGATCAACGCAGTAAGTACAAATACGTATCAATAAACAAGTGGTAAGACCACAGAAAAATAGAGTCTCTCTGTATAGACATATATTATAAAACGTTCTAGTGTTTATTTTGACACTGAAGCAAGAAATACACATCTGACGAGATAAAATTAATTAATTTAGTCTTATTACGTATTTAGCTACAATCAACCCAAAGTATTAACAGGATCAATAAAACAAGAACAAGGGTTCTTTATTATTGAACACAATAACTGCCGCAGTTGGAATACATAAAAGGAAAACACCAACATTGCATTCTGATCAATCTATCTACATAAGAGAAGACGAAAAAAGCATCTTAACATTATGATAACTCATAACTATGAAAGATTGGGAAAACTTTTTATAGGTTTCGCGCTAGTATTGCATTATGAAGTAATCCTTCATTTATAATATTGTTGAACAACATTTAATCATTTATCAGGTTATATGCTTTTGACTTAAATATACCAGAAACACCTCCTTATTTCACTAATTTTATACAGAATTCAGTTTGAATGTAATCAAATGTAGGTTATTAAATAGATAGTATTCATTCCTGTGATGACTTGTTTTTCAGCTTTACTATGAATATTTTAAACAAAAAAGGACATACCTTGGAAAGGCAGATATTGTCAATGCAATGCAATCTTTAGGAAGATTTGCCAATAAATCTAGTCGTCTTTTCTTCATGTTACACTCAACAGTGTTGAATGCATCCAATAATCGTCCAAAAGGAATTCTAGGTACTCCTTCTATCATATATTCAGCATACTCGGGTTGCCAAGTTATTTGCTCACTAAAATAATTTGAAATTGCTTTATTATAGGGAAAGTGCGTACAGGATGAAAGCTTACAAACATTTCCGGTATTGGATAGAAGTGTCAGTAACTAATGGATAACGAAAGTACAAGAAACTTCTGCCAAACATATGTCAGACATACGTTATCACATACCAAAAAAAGGGTTGTGTAAGGTGGTCACGTTAGTACGAATGAACCGATGTTCATTCCATGAGCGTTAAATCTTGAAAGGTTAGAAAAATGTTATTCCTTCTATACAGATCCGTTGAACTTCAACCGCTAACTTGTTTACTTCCGTCTCTAAGTCTTTTTTGTTTACAGTTCAATTTTAACGTTTGTCTAATCATATTAAGTGTAATGTCCCAACACCAACTAATACGTATAGAGTGCGTTTGAACAACAAATACGCAACAAGGATGAAGATGTTACATTATGCTTTATAACTGGCTCAGTACCAACTCGCCCCGAACCCAGAGAAGAAAATAACCCCCAGTCCAAGATTATTACTATATTTCAGACATTCATTTGTATATATAAGAAACCAGGCTACGCAGCAGACCAACTGAGTAACGATATTTACATGGAACTACAACAATAATGATAAAAAGCGAGGTAATGAGCACGCAAATAATCGGTTTTAGTTTATGAATGGAAAATGAAGTATAAATAAAAGCTAAGAGCTAGGGTAACCCGGGAATAATAAGACCGAAATACTCATTACGCAATCGTTATATGCAAATAAGACCTAAGGAAAATAGCTTTGAAAGTTTGTTGTCTTGTAGTCAAATCGTCTTTCACAAGATTAAGCAGATAATTCGTGAAATTATCAATCTTTATCTGAATTTAAAGTCATTGATGGTAAATATTCAATATTCAAGTTATTACGCTTTGTCTCTCAATGAGAACAACATATTGAAGCCTTTGATTATTTTTTATCCTTGCCACTATGTTATGGTCAACAAATATATTTATCGGTTATCACCGCAAAAAAAAACATGTTGGCGACTGTATAGGTCTGAAAATAAATTTACCCAACAGCATTCGCTTGTTTATGAGCAAACTATGCATGTAAAAACCATCTTCGTGACTGTATGAAAAAATTGAGAAGGAAATATTACCAAGTTAGGCAGTTCAACTATGATATAGGAATATAAATATGTTGCTTCTAAACTTTGGGTCAAAGAAATCAACACACTCTACTTACAGTGGTTTGAGTATACATAATAAATGCGGGGCCATGGATGAGTTGCTAGACTCATTTTCAGTTAATAAAATGGGACATCACATTTTATAGCCGAATGTAGCACAAGCTACAGGATTTTTATATATATAATTAGTTTAATTTTACTGAAACTTTCGTGTTATTTTCTTTGTCTGTGTTTTTTCAGTCGCTAAATAGATGGGCTAACTTTAGTGCCACTTACCACTTCCTTACAACATACAGTAAATATTTTTGATAGACTATAGATCGCCTTTTATTGAACAAAGAAGGCCTTTAAACCATACTAAAACTAACTGCACTTATCAAATGTTGGCTAGACAAAATGAAGGGAACTATTAGAAAGAGTCGGTAGGTTTAGAAATGCAGTGAAGCACAACAGTATATCTAACGACATTGTCTAGACCTAGACATCTTCGACCTTACTCTCCAGCCCATGATCATGGTTTTCTATAGGGAATATAAATAACCGAATCGTTAGGAACGTACCTGATATCGGTAATATTTTCCTTCATCACCTCTAATAACTCCGTAGCACCAAGGTAGAGTTGAGCTGCAGATGTTGAAGGGTCAATGCGAACCAGTGTGTACTCGATCTCATCACCCCACTTCAGTGTGTGTTTCATTCGTGAATTGAGTTTGTGATACAATAACAAAAACTGCTTTATGCCTTGTTCTCGAATGATCGATGCATATTTCTTAGTTTCAGGCCAGTCTAATGGTGATCCAACTGTTAACAAACCCATACTATAGGAAAATGTATCAGCTACTGTTGATGTTCTGAACACGAAACTTGACTAGATGATGAGAGGTCTATATATGAGGTCAGACGAAAGAAAATAAAGATTTTAAGATGTAACAAATTTTTCGTCAGCGGGGTCAATAGATCAATCCTCACCGTTAGATTGTAGCAATTACTCACCAAAATTTTCCGAAATGTGGCTCAACTTACTATGGGATTATCTACAGAATCCATTACTTTGGTTATTATACCTTTAGTGACTGGATTCTACCAATTTTCGCAAAATATTCTCATAATATATTATTATTTACAAGTCACTGAAGATAAACTTTATGATTAAATCATTAAAAACGTATGAGAAAATACGGAAAAGATACAGATACAAAGGCTATTTCTGAGGAGACATTTCTCACAGGTTGAAATCAAATGCGATGGGTCAACATCATGAATGTACCTCAAGTCCAATCAAATCCCACAGGACAATGAAATTGTTAGGTCTACAAACTGACTGACTAAATTACATCTACAGGTTTTCAGATATAACCACCAGGTGGAATGTTTGTTTTAGGGGCGAAATTAAGATTACAAACACTATTTCCCATATTCAGAAAAGAAAACAGTGGTCGCAAGGGTTAATTTCACTGGTTAATGCTGAATCGATTTTTTAAAACAAACGAAATGAACCTATCGCCACCAGGTATTTGGAAGAAACAGAAGTTCAATATAGTACCACAATCCAACGAAAGAATTTTTTCGTAAAAGTAAACCACATACGTCAGAAAGGTAAAAATACTTTCGAAACTTTCGAAGGAACTTCGTGCGCAATATACTGGAATTATTCACAGTGACACTTTTGGATACAACAAAATCTTATTAGTGGCCAGTAAGTCATTTAGGCAGAAGTAAATAATTATTCATTTACTGAATGAAAATTCACCTCCATCCCAGCTTTTAAACAACAAATTACTAGGTTGAGATCATGAACTACATTTTCGAAAAATATAAATATTTATTTTAAATTGGTAAGATATCAACAAACATTGGTAAAGTCCTAATTATGAATTCCTATGCTAACAAACACACCTGAAAAATGGCTAACCATTACAGTTTCATTATCCTTTCCTTAGAAAAACAGAAGAAAACATAACACACTCACTCAAGCACCCGCCGGAGGAAAGAATGGAACGTTACCAGCTTCGTAAGTTTGCCAGATTTAGCAGTTTGTCTCCCATTGGTTAATTTTTTGAGGCTGTTGTGTTAAAGACAATTGTGACCAGTTCTCAAGCTTCAATCTGAAATGGACAGAAATAACTTTAGTTTCAGTCTGGAAATGACGGGTGAATTAGAATCCATGTACTCTTCGTTGGCGCTGAAATAGGAAATCCTTAATCCGATATCAAAAGAAGTCGGTTGTGAGGACCTTATTAAAAGTTTCACTGAAGTCAGTCAAGACCACATCTGAAGTTAGCATCTTACCCGTTCATCCGATGACCGATAAAACTCCCAAGATAAGTGAAGCAGTCACAATCTAAACTAATTGACTTACTGTCACTATTTCAGGGGCCGATGCAGGCCAATCCTGAAGCAACATTTTGCATTTCTAGTGCAGAGGCCGCATCCCAAACATGCTTGTATGTTTGGTACTTTTCATGCCATATTAAACCTTTTTTTATTTATAGTGAATAAAATAAGCAATGCTCGATGTTTAGTCTCTGTTTCGTAAGTAGACATCGTTTTGATCAGCAAATTCAGTCAACAAAGCTAAAAATACAACCAAAACATCCAGCTCAGAAGACGAAACATCGCCACAATCATCCACCTGAGCTGCGAATTTTCTCCGCCATCTCGACGCTGTTCGTGTAATACACTCCCTTGGGTAGTCCTGCTGGTTGCCCTCTTGGTTATTGATGGGCGTAAACTAAACTTATTAAGTGGGTACCGATCGCAGAATACCAGCAGAATATATGTTTAACGAAAAAGGTACATACCAATTTTGCAGGCTTGTTCAATTATCTACAAGACAGGTTTACAGATAAGATACTAATGAGGTTTTTAAATAAAATATGTGAAGCAAGAGACCTTTTACACAGTTATGACAACGGGTTTGTGAATGCTTTTATGTGTTGGTACAGTACTATCCTTCAGATAATGTCATCACAGAACCTCTGACTTTGGCGAACTCACACCGCTCTATAATATCATGAATGATTGTGTCTTTTGTGGATTGTTTTTGAATGGTCTGCTTTTCCACACCACTCATTTCCAGGTGCGATAAGTTCTGTTTAGTTGTCATTCGTTGTGATTCGAATATGTAGCTGAAAAATAAATAAAGCATGAGGTGTTAAGGTCGCAAAATAAGGAATGTAAAGTACAGAGGCTATTACGCCAAGCATTGCGTGGTTAGTGATATGGCTCTGGAGTGAAAAACAGCTAACCAGCGACAAAGTTTGACATGGAGTAGCCCATCCTCTAATGTAGCTTCACATAAGTAAGGCTCATCGAAGTTTAGAGTATATCTGAATTGAGCAGGGGCCTCACTTGACCAGGTGGATAAATACAATAAGTTTCCACTAAAATTTGTTTAGCGCTATCGTCAGACTCGTTTTAGTGATCCAAGAAGACCACTGGCAGTTCCACGAATCAATAGCTCCAGGTGCGAACTGGACAGTACATAAGTCGTTACCGGAGTGGTAACAAATTTATTGTTCACACCATTCTAATGTCCATTCAAATTGCCGATACAGTTCTTCATCGTAATTTTTAAATAGTGATACAAATACTATGAGATCCAGAATATTTCTATGCTTATTTAATGATGGTTGTAATTAAACTATCATTGAATGCATTATTCAGCCTTGAATGTAATATTTGAGGAAACATCATTTTATGAGCATTATCATATCGCATTTAAATGCCTATTCTGGCTAGTCTAATCTCAAATGATCAATTTGGAGGGAGCAAGTTTAGGCAGTGAGCTGTCTTCATTATACTGTTCCGTAAAAGCCTACAGTAAGATGTTGGAAAGATGTGCTGGCTAACAGTATAAGCCAAAACATTAAAAATCGCAGGAAACAATTCAATTTTGGACAAGAAATTCGGAAACTTAATCGTTCGTCAAGACATTAAATTTGTCCTTATTCATTGACAGACAGTCAGAGTAACAATGCTGGATATTATTATTTTTCTCCCTTCAAAACTCCTATCTCGTGTATTTTCCTATTCATATAATGGCGTCTCCCTTCTATAAATCCTATGGGTATCATGTTCAGTTAAAGCGTTGCTACCACTTCTTACACTACAATGACTGGGAAGACTAGCAGCAGTATGTATCCCAGGGTTAGTGGTGAATCGAAAATCCTTCAAAAACGTCAACTGATAGAGTACCTTGGAGTAATGTCCGCAATTCGCATCACTTGACCCAAGCACCATTGGGTCTACAACAAGGACATCAAGACGACACTTCTCAGATTACCACTCCTAGTAAGACCGGTAGACAAAATGAGAATAGGGGAAAAAAAGTCGTGAGGCTCAATCGACACAGTCTACCATTAAGAAATTGCACAAGGGTAACTGTATTACCTGCTTGATGCTAGTCAAAACCAGTTACGCTGCATTGAATTCAACTTCTCCAGTACGTAATTTCATTTTCACTGCGACACTGCAGTACCCAGCAATGTCACTATGGGCGAGTTTAAAGTCTTGATTCAATCGACATGGTAGACGTGTTCTTATGTCACTGAACTTGTGGGACTGGAGGCTACAAATAAGGATGAGGGCTTTAACCTGGTCTATCGACAAAAAATTCAGCCGGAAATGTGCGCATTTACTTTGACGATGCTCACAAGCGTAGGAAATCATCGTCTTTGTTTATAACTAGCTTCAAACGTCGATAACGCGTAATATACATTGATAAGCTGTTGCCGAAATGTTGGGCTAATATCTGGACTGTATCTGAAAATGAGCTATCTCGAGGGTTCGGAGGCAGGATCAAGTTACAGTACCTGTCTAGCTCACTTGCATCTAACTTTCGGAGTAGCAGCCGAACCTTCCAAGCATCATCTTGATTGGCGAAATCAAGTTTGAGTAGATCTTTATGACGCCGGAACGATTTGTCAAAGGTAACGTTGGTATCACGACTATAATGAAGATCAGCAACGCTTGTAAGTTTCGGAATGGATTCTGAATCCGGATAAACAGTTCTGGAAGTTTAGATACGTGCCTAGCCCAGTTAATCCAAATAGAAAGCAATTTATCTGGGTGATGTTGCAATTGCCACTCCTTGGGTTTGATCAAATACTCTTAGCTGGAGATACCAATTCCCGATCTCTGAATCTCAAAATGTTACGGGAGGAATGAAGACATTTGGCTGATTAAAACCTTTATATAAATATCATTAATTTCACTGTGCTTTTGGGTATATTTGTTTTACTTAACTTATGAACTTGTTTGAATTACTATTTTCGGCCATTTTCGGACTCCTGTTTGTCTTGGTTGTTCGTTTTCAGTTTTTTGCTCCAGGAATCTATTAAATAGAAGAACGACATTAGTCGTCTATTTGTAATAAACAAACAACATTTTGGTCGATTATTTGTGAATCGGCAATAATCCATGGTACCTACTTTGGAGTTTCGTTTTGATATAATCTTTGGGTTCGTGAATTGCAAATAGGTCGATACACAGTGTTTCTAAGGATCAAGGAGCAAAA
>OX103972.1:24053650-24397511 GCA_944470395.2 Schistosoma turkestanicum
TGCTTGTGATGCTCATACTTGGATTGTTGTTATATATTTTTGTCGGTGAAAAGAACCAAGGTTCTTTCGGTCGGGAGTCTTACGGGAGGAATGAAGACATTTGGCTGATTAAAACCTTTATATAAATATCATTAATTTCACTGTGCTTTTGGGTATATTTGTTTTACTTAACTTATGAACTTGTTTGAATTACTATTTTCGGCCATTTTCGGACTCCTGTTTGTCTTGGTTGTTCGTTTTCAGTTTTTTGCTCCAGGAATCTATTAAATAGAAGAACGACATTAGTCGTCTATTTGTAATAAACAAACAACATTTTGGTCGATTATTTGTGAATCGGCAATAATCCATGGTACCTACTTTGGAGTTTCGTTTTGATATAATCTTTGGGTTCGTGAATTGCAAATAGGTCGACACACAGTGTTTCTAAGGATCAAGGAGCGAAAAATTGTACGTAACACATAAATCAGGGTATATCTCAAAACTGTCGTTTCCAAAGACAATCTGGCGTAGCCATTAAAAGTTCTAGGCTGATTGAGCATGCTTGCATCACCTCTAGATGGACTAAAGATGGAAAATCCTCAAACTCGGAATATTTGTTAATAACTGGTCAGCTCTTGGTCGAGGATTTTTGCGTCCATACACTAATAGGATGTACTGACCAAGGCACAGTCAAGTTTAACATGTTCATAAGAGGAACACCCATGGAGAACAAAAACAAGTCCTACCTTTGCTACACTAAGGCAGATTACACGCGCATGAGAGAGCATCTTCTCCATCCCTCGGCCTTGGGAATGGTGGAAGCTAGCAGTGGATGATTACTGGCAAATAGTAAAGGACATCATCCATAATACTGTCCAAAACAATTTACTTCAGGCACAGCACGCACCTGAAAAGAGTAAACTTGGGTTAAGTGAGGCACAGAACGTTCGCAACAAGCGAAAAGGAGGACCTGGTACAAGTGCAGTGTCTCTCCGAAGGATCGTAACCGTAGTTCTAACTTGACATTGAGAAACAAATGCAATGCTAAAGTTCGAGATGACATGAAACACTTTCAGATCAAGCTAGCTGTAAAAATACAGGCAATCCTAAGTATCTGGTTAGGTTCAAGAAAGAAACTAGCGTGATTGCGATCTCAGTGGTACAAATGGCGAGGATCTTACCGATCTAGAAATGGCTAAGATTTTCAATACTAACTTCACCGATCAATTAAACCAAGTAACTTCACATTCAGAGTACTATTCAAACATTGTACCACATGATGGTGTACGGAATATTCGAATTACTGCTGACTAAGTATTGAGAAAATTAAAATCCTTTGCCTAAGAAAGTCACCAGGTAGCAACCATATTTGCCCTATAGTTTGACATCTTGCTCTGACTGAAAAATACCGGTGCACAAAATATTTATAAACTTTGCAAATGACTTCCACACAAGAAGCAACGGCACTTCTAATTTCGAAGGTTGCGGAGATGAGCTTCACTGGCCCACTCCTATGTAGGCATAGAAACTACAATGAAAATTGAAAGTTTTACACCAAGGTAAATACAGTGCACGCAAGCCAGAGTCTCGAAATCGGGAGATTCACAGAACATTTTAGTTCTATTCCTTTTCCTGATACTAATCAGTCATCTCTTAAACATAGTATGCTTGGCGGCAATCTATGCGGGAGATGCAAAGATCTGGAAGAACATCATAAGCGAAGAGGAATCGGCTGAGATTCATAAGGACCTTATATCTTCGGAGGAATAGGAAGTAAAAAACGGTTTAAAACTATACCGGTCGTAATATCACGTTATGAACAATGAGCCCCACGTAGCACAACCAACTTCCACCCTTGATTGTAGTCCTCCATCAAGTCTTTCTTCAGAGTGTAATATCGGCCTAATAAACACTGAAAGCCTCTACCACAGTTCGAACTATGTAGGAGACCCAAACAACGTTACTGCAAATCTTCACTTTATGAGAAAATAACATGGTGTTATCACCCCAGACTTATTCTTGACGTTGTTCAAGACATATGAGCGTTCACAACGTCGTCACACCCCCTTTCCTTAAAAGAGAAATAAATTTCTCGGATCAAGTGCATAGACGAGCAACGAAATCAGTGATACATTTCTAGGAATAAAACCTACGGACATGTTCTCCAGCACCTGAAATTATTCTCCCCGAGTTACAGGAGAATCAAAGGTAATCTGATAATCGCGTACAACACAATGAGCACTCCAAATTATCCAAACGCGAGCACCTTAACGAAGCATCACCACCACGCCCCTCGAGGTAATCCTCGGAAAATTGCGCATCAAAGAGCGAACATTCAGGTTCGTGCACAGTTATTATTAAAATTCATTTTAAATTGGAATACTTTTCCAGCCGATGTTATCACAGCCCCCTCAGCGGACTGCTTCCAGAATAGTCTTCACAAATACATACACTCAAACGGATTAGTATCTTCCTTTCATATTAGCTCTGCCCAACATATGTCTCGAAAATTGCTAGTAGCTATTATTGCCATCTCCTCAGATCACTAGTTTAATGTGTCTCGCCTATTATCTCTGTTTCCTTCCTTTGCTTAAACTTCGGTCCTCTCGCATAAGCTTCAGTACCATTAATAAACTTAATTATCCATTTATTTACTAAGTTCTGAAATCTTCTTCTTGCTAACATTAGACTTTTCTCCTTATTATTCTCCACAGTGCAACTAACTGACCACCGATATGCTAATGTGATATCTTCTGGTATCTAGAATTCCTAGTGCCTAGAAACAAACATATTCATTCAAGTCACAGGGTATGGAAACTCATAAACAACTACCAACTGATTAGAATTAGTGCAGTCGAGTGGCTAGACATCCATTCATTAGACACTACCAAATACCTGGAACCGTACCGAAAGAACGAGAATCGATGGCAAATAAAATGAACTGGTTTATACCAGTTGGAGTTTTTTGGTCGTTGTAGAGTTTTGTATTTTCAAGTCCCATATCCCTTATGGTATTTTTCATGAGAAATGCTTTCGACAATGAAAATTTTCTTTAAGGCATTGATGGTTAAGAACATGACTTATTAAAAATATGTTTAGTGAGCGTAATGTGCCTAATCAAGTAATCGTCGGTGCTCTGAGCGCAATAAATCCTTTTGAGCGAAATTGTAGTGGGCTCGTGTTTGCAAATATGTAATTGAAGATTTGCTTCTGTAAAATTAGTACTGATGAACATAAAATCAAAATCAGATGAACTATCTATAACAACATGAAAATTATTCGACATTTATACTAAGCATATATTGGAGATTGAGTAATGTCGACTGCCTAATAAGAAACTAGCGCTTCGTTAGTCTGTTAGGTGTTTTAATAGTGTTTTAGCTGCGAAGTTTGGTTTTTCGGATGCTATAATGAAGTTTTGTAACTAATAAACAAAATTATTTAGAATGCAGTATGTAGTCTGAGTACTGATTATGATCTATATGTAAATAACTAAATAGAGACTATAGGGTATTATCCTTGTATACTCTTGACACTACTAAAAGTAGCTAAGTGGTATCTCATGTTTACGTGTTACTGAAAGTTATGAAATGAAAGTACCAATCTACTGACAGTTCTTTACTCTCATAGCATCAATCGGATAACAGTTTCTTACAGACTTTCATATGAGCTGATTATTTTTCTAGTTAGGTACTGACTTTAGTTAAGAGATGAGAATATTAGTTCTGTGGGACCAAATGCATTTAGTTTTCTCAAAGTTCTTACTTTTAATGAGAGTCCTCAATTTAGTTCTCTATGAATACTCTTCTCCCCTATACTTTTTTATTCCTCTCAATAAAAAAACGCGTTTTGCAGCGTAGTGCAAAGAGGTCTGACATAACTAAAAATATAGGGATTCTAAGAGGTAAGGACAAATAATAAATTCCAAAGAGAGATATTAGTTCCACCAAGAGCCATATTTACTGTTTGCTCAATCATTAGAAAGTTAATATTCCATCACTAGTGTGCATAACATTTTTGTTCTCGTTCAGGGTACCGTTTGCCGTATGGCATTTCGCATATCATGTAATAGCTCACTGACTGAACTGTATTTACTTAGAGTGGGAACTGACTAGGTGACCCTGGTTTTTGAATAGTACTCCATCTATTTGTGTAAAGTAACCAGGTATGATCTTTATCCTTTGTAAATTATTTGACTAAACTAAGTACATTCATCACTTAATTTGCGTATTCATTGTACTTAAATCCATCGAAAAAGCAGACAAGTATGATGATCAGTGAAAATTTCCAAACTAGTTGATGTGCTGATTTACTAGGAGTGGAAAGTAGAGTAAAAATTATTTGGTAGTGGAATATTTAGATAAACATAAAAAAAACAGGTGAAAGAAATAGGATGTTATATACTGAGTGCCTCAAGTGAATCCACTTTACGTCAGTCAGCTCGTCCATCATTTGTTAAAAATTCAAGACATTTAAATTACCGACCTGATGGTAAAGCTTTTATCTGTCAATTAGTTAGGTGTTTGAGGCAATTGGGCAGTATTATTTTTATCCGTTGGGGCTTTGTGATAGAGTATTCTATACTTGGATGTAACCTTATATCCTGTTTTCTTTTTTTTTTAGTGGTTTCTTAAAAATAGCATCCAAGCATCAATAAGTTGATCCAGTTTGTACGTAACATCAGGCAATTATGTTGACGCATCCGAATACATATGTTTCTCATTAAATGGATAACCCACTTCGTCCATTATGCTTACACTTTTAGTTAAATATGTGCAGTTTAAAAGCAAACAAATTATATCAATTAACATTTATATATATATTTATAGTTACAGCAAATGAATACTTAATATGAGTATGTCCACTTACACTCCCTATGCATACAGTCGTCTATTTTCTGTGATACATTTATAATCCTTTCAATTGAATGCTAAAGCGCAAAGCTGTAAGGCGTTGTTCTGCACAGTATTATGTGACCGCTGAAGATCATGTGAAGAACGAAGTAAAACATGAAAAGCTTTTAACTGAAACTTCTCGATTATCATCTTCATGGGCTGGTCTAAGTGTTTCATGTAGTGAATCTAGTGATAGAGATTGTTCGTCGTCTTCTACATCTGTGAATAGCAGCCCTAATCATCGCCCAAGTTCTTTTAGTGGACCTTTGGTAATTTCTGTCACTTGTTCCTATCCTATCTGTCCCGGGATTAACAGCTGTGGTCCTTCCGTTACCTCTGGTCCTAGCAAGGAAGTTCTTTCGAGTCCTCGTCTTTCTCGACCATCCTCTTGCTATCCATCACCGGTCGCATCTCCTGTTTCTTCACGCGTCCAGTGTTACTCTCCTTCTTTACCAACTTCAACTGTTTCTCCCAATCCCCGTCGTTTTAGCAATACCGGTGGTGCAAGCCCTTTGCTTGTTTCAGCTGCGCTTGGACGTAAACGAGGTTATTTGTCTTGTGTTTCTGGGGGTGGGGGTTCTAGCGATGATGCTAGTCGTGAGGGATCACCAGAATCTTCATGCTGTCATAGAAATAACAAATCTACTTGTCAAAATGATGTCCGAATACACAGCAGTGGAACAAACTCATATACTGAATTCCCCTATTTCCGTTGGCCACCGATTTTACCTGTAGTATCAAGTCCTTCGAGCCCATCATGCCAACTTTTTTCTGTAACTACAAACTCCAGTAGCCCACCTTCTAATATTATGCGCCCATCTTCTGTTTCTCATTCTCCAGTACCGTCGGGCATCGTTTCATGTACGCGCTCTCCAAGCAACAATCCCTCTAATGCATTAAGTACAACAGAGATTACAAATTCTATGATGGACCTAGATGTTAAAAAGTGTTCCACTACAAATCAGTCACATGGATAGTAATTATCTCTTCACATCTTACTGTCTTAAATTGTAATAAGTACTCAGAATATCCCCTTCATAGGTATCAAACGTCTTAGTGTATATCTAAATCATCGCCTTCTTGAAACTTGTATCTACCTCTAGGGCTTTTATTTCTATTTTTTTTGAATTCTTCATAATTCACGACTTCTTGCTTTTCTTCTAATTCATTTTCACTAAATATTATACTGATACTTTGTATAGTTCAGCTCGAAATTTTTCTCTATCCCGATGGTCAATCACTTTTAGTATTTATGTTTATATTATGGCATATGGTAAATTTTTATAACCAGTGACTAACTAACGCTTAAAAAATTTCTATTTTTTCAAAACTTTTAGTTTTTTTTGTGACTAGTTTATTATTACTGAACGTTGATAAATATCGGTTTGATAGTTGAATATTTACCTTTTTTGATACTACTCATTAGAACGATCATATTGATTAAAAATTTCACACATTGTGTTTATTTGATTTAGCATAGATTAGTGGAGGAAGTATTGCATAATGTAAATGTAACTTAAACACAAATTGTAGTGTTTTCATTGATGAACTTGGTGTATTTCGTTGTAATATACGGTACACGCGCTTTCAAATTATCTCTTCATAGTCCTCTCTTTCAAAAGCAGCTGGAGATATTTTATTCTTTAAGATCTCGACTTTTGAAATTTAAAGTGTTTCGTACTAGTGGATTCCTTCGAATCGTAAAAATATTGCGTCATTGGAATGTCTGTAGATCTACCAATATGCATTTTAAGGAATTAAGTTTTGGATGGTTTTTTTACAAACTGCAATCAACGAGACAGTTCGGTACACTTTGTGAGAGTTGTCAAGTCAAAATGTAAGAGCGTCATACCCATTAATCATGTGTTATTAAGAATCTTTAATAATAACATTCATTTTTCTTGATATTAGACTAGATGTTTACTAAGGAAGTCCCAAATTCCATAGTTAATCTCTAAGTGGAAGTTGATTTGAGTCTCCGTTATTTATTTAGATTTTACTATCTATCACAATGTAAATATACTAGTAAAATTCTCGGTCTTCAATCTTCTAAGATTAATTCAAGCTGTTCTTACCAGAGAGGTACTCTGAGTTTGATATCTTTATGGTTTAGCTTGAAAAGCTGTTGTAACTGCTGTGCTGTTGCCTCCGTCAGTTAGTATTCAAAGATTAGACGAATGTTACAACCCTCAATCCAACTATTCCTTTAAATTGGACGAGTAATGTATTTTCTGAACATCACTGATAGTGAGGGAAGTCCTACGAATCTCATGTTTGTTCGCCGTCCTAGCTATGGTCTTAGATTCCACGAAGAAAGTAGCGTATAATTCCTCATACTCTGTGTATTTTTCTATAGTGGTAATTCAGTAAGTGTCAGCTCGTGTTAACTATCCTATTGTTTCTTAAAACTACATCTCGTGCAATTAAGTAAACCATTTCAATTAAACAACAGTTTCCAATCAATAAAATTGAGCATTCATGAAATACTTTTATTCACTACCCATAGCTATAGTTCTCGGTGCTTGATTTTTCGAGGTGTGAGAGTTGGGTCTAACTCCAGTGAATTAGTTAAAATCATTGGTTATCGCGATTCCCCAGAAAAGTTAGTGACCTTATAGAGGTACATGTGGAGGTATTAGTCTGGTTTTTGTTTGATTATCCTTATAGCCAACAGTAGTTTTCAACTTTACCGTCCAAAAGTAATGGAAGACTCAAGACTTTCGGATGTCCTAAATTAGAAATCCTGTACGCGTCAAGTTGGTACAAAACGCAAATTTGTTTTAAAAAAATATTTACCAACACTGGTTATGTTAATATCAATTTTGAAATTGAAGATAATGTCGAAATGGACAATGAATCCTTACTCTAGCTCTAATATTTACATAAAGACATGCAGTATACTTTTGATATCAGTTCATTATGACCACCCATTATTTTCATCTAATCGAATATGTTGTTTAAGCAGTCAATGCTTTTGTCTCACACTTCTCATTAATTGTTTCTTTTTTCATAATATATGATGGTGAGATAGTAACTTCAGCCCAAAATAATGACGTAGTACTAATGATTTTGAGTATTTATTTAGCACCTTACACATGCTAAGTTTCTGCAAAAAGGAGTAGCACATTTAAATCCACTGACCTTCCACCAATTTGTATGATTAACTGCATCGGGTCATTGTTATAGTGGAATAAAGAATACTATTAGTTCTGGTATTTTTCTCGTCCAACTACAGGTGAAGTGGAGACTTTATGGCAATGTTGTGCTATGTAAGAATACTGTCTGGGGCTGATATCTGTCACTTCACCATGACTCATTTTGAAGCTCAATGGCTCGACATCTGAGACACGACTCAGAATAGAATCAAGTTGAGATTATGTGGTAACTCTCTTATATACATTTCAAAAAAGTAATAGAAACCTTTGATTGGAATAAGTGTCATATTTTAACTAAACTGTCTCCTAATTTATACTGTTTATCGATTGTTAGTGTGTTGTTTCCTATTGTGATCTGTTTTCACCCTTTACCCCTCGGCAATATTATTTTGTTCGTGTAGTACACGCTTTGGTGCCCAATCATTCCAGATTGTAACTGTATTGATAAATAGCTGGAATAAATCACAAACCAACAGGTAATCGTGATATATTTTATATTCTCAAGTGAATTCAGTGATGGGAGGTGGTAGTTAGATGCAACCTACAGAAAACCCCAAACTTGGGTTTCATGCTATTCCGGTACTCGTCTGAAGAGTGTATCTGTAATCTTGAGACCAGTAAGGCTTGATTGGTGCCCATTATGTCAATGATCCATTTAGAAAGAAGCATTTTACTTCTACTGATTGTTTTTATCTTAAATTCTGTGCACATTAATCAGTGAATGAGTTTTTATTGAGTATACTGTTTAAAACAGCATACTGGCGGAATTCTGTAGCGGTTTCTAATTTCGACATAGTGATATATTTGCAGACTTTTTTCATGTTGAAAGAATAAAGAACAACTATTCACCTTAATTGTTTCATTAAATTATTCATGCCATAAACGGAAATAACATCCATAGTTATTGTCATCAAAACGATTTCATCTAGTGGGGGTGTGACAAAACAACTAATCCACTAGATTTTCAGTTCATATAATAATTAGGTGTCATAAAATTTATATATCGTATTCTCATCATGGATTCTAGCTTTATATTAACAGTAAAAGACGCTTAGACAAAAGCATTTCTTGTCAATATGTTCCTTCTTTTATCTTGTCAGTCTTTTTAAATAAAATTCGATCGATATTCTTTGAAAAATGACAATCTTCAGCCTGTCAGTGACTATTCATAATGTGGTGATTCGGAGTTGTGTGATAATTAATATCTGGCCGCAGAGACAGCGATGCAATAAGCTGTTTTATTCTTTTAACCACAACTTATATTCAATGATTGTTCTTCATCCCTGATATATTCAATTCAGGTTCTGTGAGGAATTGTCGGAAATATTTTCGTGTAAATTTTGTCACCACGAGTAGGGAATTAATTACTTAATAATATATGGTATCTTGTTTAGGAAAAGCCATGTTTATGTTTCATTTTTAACTCCAAATTTTGTACTATACTGATGCAAACACTCCAGTCATTGCCATAACTCCTTAAGAAAATTCTAGTCAAAACCAGTCGAAGACAGAACCCCATAGTTTGAACTGTTATGAATGATTAATTCTAAAACCAAATTATCAGACAGAGCAAATAAAAATGTTTTCAACTTTTAAATTCTCTGATGAATCTTATTGAGAACGGAAAAACCAGCCTAAATGTCTACTCACCTTATTTGACTTTCCCTAATTAATTGACTGAAATTGGGCGGAAGCAGAGAACTGAGTAGTGAAGTAGAAAGGTTTGTTTGATAAGTTCAATACATTGTCAGTGGATATAATTAATTAACTGATTATATAACGAAGTAATTTAATAAAAAATTATTAACAATTAAAGGCAATGTGGGTTGTGATATGAATGATATTTTTGGTATTGTTAGAGAGATGCGTCACACACTTCGAGTCACTACTACTATAAGGATTTTCTCGTTTCTAAGTGAAACAGCCCGACATAAGAACCCTGTCGGTAGACAGAGGTTTACGTATTTTGTCCAGTTTTCTAAACAACTAGATAAAATCTTATGATTAATTCAAATTATTACATGAACAAAATAGATCTTCTTAACAACACTATGTAGCCTAGGTTGAGTGTCAACTGTATTCAGTACTCAAAATCTTCCTAAGCAACATTGCGAACTTCAAAAAGGAACAGTTGCGTATAAGCGGAATAAAATCATCTGGACGGGTTTTTGTAATGACCACCATTAATCGTACTGCAGACGCTTTCATACATAGTGCCGATGTGTTATGAACCTTAACAGTGTAATCAACAGAATTTCACTCAGCGAGCTTGAATCTATGTTGGAACTAATTATTAATTAATATACGACTTCTAGTAATAATTTTGTGGTTTAAATGCATCATATTTGGTGAGAACTCTGAAAGTTCTTTTTGATGCTTGATAATTCTCAATGGTTCGCCAACTGTCACTTCGTAATTAAAATATGAATGTCAGTGGAGAAATTAATAAAGATAATTCATCGTCTCCAAGGTCAACGAGACAAGCTGGTAATTCATAAGAGCGAAGCGATTTACGTAAACCATCTTCTTTTAAATGAAATGTATGATTCTGTCCAGAAAACCGTTGTAGGAATTACGGTTATAACAGTCTACACAGTAATCCTCTAAATTATGATACAAATTACATTTTATTTTATTATCTATCGACTATAATGAACCTCAGGTTTTATGTTCTAAATATTGGAACAGTTTATTATACTAACGGATGTTAATTATGAGAACGCCGAAAAAATTTCGAATTGATAAGGTGCTTTTTGTCGTATAATATAAATATTCATATAGCATTTACTTACTTACGACTGTTACCCTCAATGGAGCATAGACCGCCGACCAGTTTTCTCCAACCAACTCGGTCTTGTGATTCGCCTGTAGAACCTTCAGGGCTATTGCCGATCCTAAGCCCGGATAAAGGAGGAGGGTTGGGCATGGGGTTGGCGACCCCATCTAACTTGCCAAAAAAGCGCTAACCAGAACAAATAGTATATAGTGGATTAATTCTTAATGTAACAGTTTCAGGCAACGATTTTATTATTCTTTCAATTTATTACTTTCTCCAGTAACTATTGACTCTAATTAAATGCAGACCGGGTTGTTTATATTGGCGAGCGATTAACGCAAAATACGAAAATGGATTTTTAGGAAATATATGGAGTGATCACTTGAAGAAAGCTTTTCAATTACAACACTAACATTCAGTTACTGATTCAGAATTCAAGAACCTCTAAATATTTTTCTTTCATAGACAACGTAATCAATCAAGTGATTGCTCAGAGAATTTTCATCCAACTAAATTTGTTTGTAAAACCGCTGTAAAATTGGAAATAAGGACAATGGTGATAAGATTACACTCTACTTTTCATTTCTTTGTTACAAAATAACGCTGAATGTTAGTGACGACTGTAAACAACATTTCCTATCCTTTCACTCACTCTAAATACGCACACCAGAAAAAGGTTTGTTCATTGATTCATCAATGTGTTTAATTTCACTCAAATGGTTTCTCTTTGAATTGGATATATTCAGTGAAAATTCTCAGGTAAATTAGAAAATACAATACAAATAAGACAGCATATGAAATTATACACAAAGACACAACATTTTGGTTTAAATACAATAATCTGTTTGATATTTTTGTGAGTTTTTTCTCTTCTCAAGCATCTGAAGGAAGGAATAAGGAAACAAGAAATAACACACGAAGAAAGAGATGACAGTGGAAGCACAAGAAGTAAGTAAGTTGGAGACGAAGATAAAGACAAGAGGCCTAAGGGAAGATAGAAAACTTAACACCAAAAAGCCACGAAACTGGACGCCGAAATAAGAACAAAAGACATATAAATACACAGTAAAAAGTGTGCATATTGAGACAGGGATACAGAAACAAAGCGAAGTAGAGAAAAGAGAACGGGAACGACAGAAATGGCACCGAAAAGGTTGGAATATGCAAGTGATCATGATGAAAAAAAAACAACAATTGGAGTATAAAAGAGATTCATTCTGTTTCAGTGTACTTATTTAAAAGCGAGTAATTATATATTATTCGAGTAAGGGAGAGAGAAGGGATGGCGACAGTGCTCATAAGGCAAGCCAGAAAATAAAACTGAATAATAACACAGCATAAAATATTTCTAGAAATTATTTCTTATTGAATTATGAAAATGAAAGAAACGGGGCAAGAGAAAAATAACTAAATCATTATGCGACATTATAACAAACAAACAAAAAAAAACAATTGTAAAATTCATTGGAAGTAAAATCAAAATGAAAACAAGCATATTTTTAGATACGGTTTGTTGGCCGTGAAATAGATATATAAGTCACGATATACATTGAAGTAACTGTATTTTTGCGTTTATGTAAAATCAACTGCTTCCAAGGTGAGTGTATGAACAGAGAAATAAACGTCGTGGCCAAAGACCAATCAAAGAAAGACATCAATCCATTGTTATAAGACAGACCGATTGAGCGGATTTTCATTACACACACACGCATACACACCCTTAAAACTTTACGAATCGATAATAGGAAGAAACCCAACTTAGCAGGGGTTTTATAGCATTGAGATAAATTAAAATGTGGAGTAGAATATTTTTGCCGAAAAGATAGGAAATTCATTAAAACAGAATGAAAATGATTTTTTACAGGAAAATAAAAGTATGCTTTCATTGAATAAATATTAGTTTATACGAATTGTTGACATATATATATATATATATATATATTACCACTAACCCCCTTTATGAGGTATAAGGACAATAAGTAGTAAATGTCTACATTAATAAATAAGAATATATAGGTAGTGAATAGAATTATTGTTGACTATTCCTATTTTCCTTTATACATAATAATCCCAAAGATTGATTTTTATAGTATTATTTTTAGTCACCTCGTTTTATTAAGTATACAATAATAATACACCCTATCCAATATCACCGAGACTGAATATGTGTACAAATATCATTAATTAACATATCTAACTGGATAAAAATTGTGACCAATTTGAAATTACAATTTATGAAGAAATGAACAATTAAAAGAAGAATGTAAAAGGTAAACATGCACCAATTACTCCTCGGTGAGCGTGCACATGTGTACAAAGATTTCTGTTAAGTAAAAAGCTAATTAGAATGCTGTCGCCAAATCACAGGTTTCACTTGTTTTATTTTGTTCGTTGTTCTGGTTATCATTTGTAGCACCACCCATCTATGAAAACATTTAAAAAAAAGAGTTGAAAATAAGATAGTCTCATTGATCGAATTATTATCATTATTATTTATGTGCTATAAATGACATAAAAATCCAATCACAGCACACATAAAATGAGGTGTATACACCAATAGCTAAACATAAGTGTATAATAATACGTGTACACACATGTATGTATGTATACATATGTATTCATATAATAATGTGCATTGTGCATCAACAGAAAGAAGAATACTAAAAATTCTCATTGTAATTTATTAATAAAACGTTTATACACACAGAAAAACTAAACCATGATGCAAAAAAATGCTTGTTATTAAGTGATAAATCTTAGTCCTGTTGTTTCAAATTATATATATATATATATATATATATTGAGTGAAATCTACAAAATCACAGCTATTACAGTGGTCACTGCAGGCTGTTGAATATTATAGATTAAACCATACGTTGATCATATTTAAGCATCGATTGTAAATCAAGGACTTGGCACCTGTTTCATCCTCGGGTTCCCCAGCAGTATGCACTCACAACCCTAATAGGGATCAAACTCAAGACCTTCAGATGTTCTGCAGTTACTGAGTTCATCCTTGTTGGATATATCTTAAAGAATATCTTCACTCATTAATAGAATTACATACAATCCATAATTACAAAATACCGAAAAGATCTGTATTCACCACAAACTAAAGCAGTGCAATAGCTAAAGGCTTAATAGATAGAAGTAATACTGTCAACTTTCTCTAACGATTCCAAATGCGTTCAAGCAGGTTGTCGTCGGAACCTAGAGAAATTTCTTCTAGTTCTCTGACTAAATTGGATTTACATTTAAGTTTCTTATTTAAAGTTGTACCGGCGTATTGAGCTGTGTAGCCAAACACTGTCCTTAACTTTTTGGATTTAATGAAACAACTTTACTTCAAGGTTAGGTCGTTTCATTTATCTCTGATTCTTATTCACTTTATTTTTAAAGGTTTTGTAAAGTTTTTTTTTGATTATGCAATCCATTCAAACAATTTTTGAATTATAGATAATTACTATCTCAGCCTCATTTTGTTTTTTATATCTACTTTCAAATGACCTAACACATCCACACAGATCGATAATCGTTGTCACTTCAAATGTCCAGTTATCAATGCTCATCATATAACATTAGTTTGTACTTCAATACAAATATGGTTATGAACACTTCACAGAAACCTACAAAATACAAATGAATTCATATTATTCTACATCAGCTGTTGTCCTTGCTTTCTATTCAGATTCATAAAGGGAACTAGTTAAACAGAGTACTTAACTGTTATAGCTTAAAATCAAATTTATTTAAGAGAATTCGTTTGAATGTCAAGATGAGAAGTTTTCTGAGCAACAAAGCAGCTATTGACCTCATGAATCGATCGATGTTAGACCGTTATTAGAAAGTCGGAAGCATTGGACAGCCGTTTCATCGCAGTATGCGATTCATCAGTTGTGCGCCCCCCACGAACCCGTAAATGGGAATCGAACCGAGAACCTACTGTATGGCACATGAACGGTAGCGGAATATCAGGAACTGATTGAAGTTAGACATTACCACCCTTGGATGATGGCTTAGTGATCAAGAGGTTAAGTGCTCGTATGCGAAACCATAGGTCCTGAGTACGATTTTCGCTTGTAGGGTTGTGGATGTGTACTGTTGATAAGTCCCAGACAAACACGAAACGGTTGTCGAGTGCTTCCAGGTTTCAAGTAGCGGTCTAACGTTGATCCACGATTTACAATGAAACTGAACAATCTCTGCAACCCTACGCTAACAGAGTATTCATTTTCAATGAAAAACTTGTTTGATTTCAAAGCTAGGGAATAATATAAGCCTATCTATAGCTCACACTATCCACACCAAACAGCTGACTAAGATTTCAGTCATTAGACTACTACCGTTTCATTCACGTATATTATATATCATTTCTGTAATATTTTTAGGTGAAGAGGAAAAAAATACCAGATGGCAATATTTGGAGAACATCATTCGAATTGTTTAATTAACTAACTATAAATATAATTCCAGAGGAAAAAATTCGGCTTGTCAGCACAAGTATTCTGGAAAGGTCAAAATCAAGCATAAATAAAATCAGTAACCTACATAGACTCAATTCACGAAACTTAATACACCGGTATTACGGCAACAACATGTCCAGTTAAAATGAAATTAACAGTTCCTAACCGATGCCTTGTATTATTGTAATACAACCAGTCAGCAACCACGTAGGACTTTGTACGTACGTACGTCAGTTAATTTTGCCATACCACTTGCCATTCAAGTCGACTGTAGATCATGAGTAACCGAAATGTGGCTGAAGATCAGTTGAATTGATCCCTAAAGTGTTCTGACCATCAATCCAATCTGCTTGACTGAGAATGAATAGCGAACCCATACTCTTCCGAGATAGTCTTAGTCACAGTAGAACTTCGAATTGCGGTTTCCTTGATATGTCTGAACAGTTGTTTACTGTTACCTATCACCACCGCCCTTTCCATATTTCTTGTTTTCGCTACCCACCACTGTTCGCAATCATTGCGTAGGCTTCTTACCAACCTGCTCTTAGGCTGACTTCGTTGAACAGTATTTCCTGAGGAACCTCAAAAGGAAGTTAGATTAGTGTTGGTTTCAGCGACCTGGGAGCCTGACCGCAGAGCCGAAAGAACAACTTGGGAGGTTTGTAAATTGGTAGTCCCGTTCTTCAAGTGGCCCTACCGCCGGAGACGGAAATCCATGAGTTAAGGTGGTGTGACATTTTTAGGGTCGACCTTTTTCAGTCCATTCCTTTCGTTGTGGAAGGGCAGCATCTCTGCAGATGCTGGTTGTCCGAGGGAAACACCTTACTGCTGTCACACCCGTCTAGTCACCAGTAGGACTTCGCCCTCAGACCTTGAGTTGCTGATTTTATTAGAACAGTGAGAAGACGTAACTGATCTGAAAAATGTGATGTATTTGCGCCATACATTTCTAACAATCCGGTCACACTTGTCAAGGCATTTTATATGACACACATATCACATTTTTCAGATGAATTAGGTCGACCACCACATCAAGGTAGCAGCTACGGTCGGAATTGTAATACATGTGAAGAATAAACTTCCTAAATAATTTTTAAACTAGAACACTTGAAACTACATAATATTACATATATATCCTCGACATTTAAAATTAGTATATATATTGTTCCGACCATACCTGTAAACTGGCATGAATTCTGCAATTATTATTTTCAGAATATATTATTATTTGTACCGATTATAATAATCCACTTTAATATCTGGTGCACATACGAGATTACTATTAGGACTGAAAGCACTTGAAAAAATCATACTATAACGTGAAAAAAGTAGGCACACAGATATGAATCAATCTGGAGTGTACAGAGTAAGAAACTTTACTTTATCACATCTGTTGGTCAGTCACGTGCATTAACAGTTCCGAAAGTGAAAAGTTATTAATTAATTCCGTAATGGTTAGCAGTAACTCACAGCGCAATATCAAGAAACAAGCAGTTACGCAAAATTAACTTATGATTATTCACAATCAAAGAACCACTTAGTTAGCTGATAAATTTGCAAAAAATTGCCATAATACGACAGTATTTTAAACACTTGACTAATAATAAGTGGATAGTAGATGCTGAAATTCACAAACAACATCTATATCGATTATTACAAATGAGTAATGCCTTTAGTTCATTGTTGATTATTTGTATCTAAACTTGATTAAGTTATGTCATTTCATCGGGTAAATTTGAGAATTACTCCATCTATGAAAGAAATGATCGAATAATTGAGTCATAAATAAAACTACTTATTCAACATCTTGTCCATCAATTATTAGATACATGTTTATATTTAACGTAAGACATTTACTCTAAACAGTAACCTTTGTCAATCGTCTAATGTTATTTATCATTAGTAAAATGGTCAATTGCATTATATGTAAGTTGATTTGAGTAGTGCAGCATCAACTAGTTTTCGTTTTGTGTTTATTTAATTCAACACTTGATTAAGAAATTACAGGATACTAATTGATAAACAGTACATTATTCAACAATTAGTTCACTTTGGTTGTTTCGTTTTATTGATGGTATATATTAAGAACTGAAATCGATCAGTTTTATTGAACATATGTACATTCTAAGAGAGTTGTTTCGATATGAACGCATAACCACAAGTTTTAGTAAAGGTGTGAGCGTCTTGTTACATGTGGGACTCATCAGCTAGATATACCTAAATCCCAATGTTGACGCAAACACATTTTCTCTGAATAATTAATATTAGGTACATTCATGTTGTGATAAGTAATCACAATTCTAGATAAAATTCAAGCATTTTAGAATTAGAACTTCAAAGTATGATAAGACTTGAAAGAGTAATTATTCTGAATTATGATTGTCTATTGATAAGTAACAGAAGCATGATTCCATTCGAAATTCTACGCGATCAGAATTATTGATCAACCGTTATTTTTTCCAGTCACTTGTACATAACATATGATCTGACACATATATGCATCGATTCAAGATGTCACACCACATCGGTACAGCAAGAAAAAAATAGTTCAAGATAATTTACAAAGTAGACAGATATCTCACACCAAGTAGAGCGAGCCGACCTATCTGAATCTACATCAGAATTTTGTCAAACACTAACCCATCAAGATTGATGAAACTGCCAAGACAAGTGGAGCAGTCAACATGCTCAACTACTTCACTATCCACTATTGATTCAGGCGCTGACACAAGCCGTAATGTTTAATAGCTGTTCTTTTTTTTCCACTTTCTACTTTCTCTGTTCATTCCTTTTTTTCATTTACCTTAATCTATAACATAAAATTCAATGATTTCCATTTATCAGTAAATCATAAAATTTCTAAACAGTGTTGAATAGCTAGGAAAATTGTATATCCTATATTTTTTACATGAAGTAAGAGTATAAATTACAAAGCTCTAGTGTTGCACATTTTATTAAATTTTAACAAGAAAAAATAAATCTGAATTGAATATCATTTACATTTTAAAACTATATGTAATTCAAGAGCTATTCTGTGGAACTAACTCAATCGCATAGGTGTCTGTGTGATTGAAATACACCAATCACGCAAAGCTATATATAAATGTACACACACACAGACAGAAAATAAGATTCAGATCAGCACATACAAAAATGTGTGTTTTTCTTACGTCTTTTTTTGTGTTGATCATAGATTATGTAAAATGTGTATAGATAGATAGATAGATACACAGGAGTTTATATTTGAATCTGCAAAAATTAAAAGTGTTGATATAACCAAAAAAAAGAATAATTAATTCTATGTACAAAAAATGTGATGAGCTTATTCTTCTTCTTTTTTTGAAACATCTCATAAAAAAAAAGATTTTCTCTTTCTGAGAGACAATATGACATAGACTATTGAATAAGGAGTCAGGTGAACATATTGATTAGGGTAACTCGAATAAATATCTTTTTAGAAAACAGTTTTAAAATTATTGAAAGTGAACTTTTTCTGGATGTTCTTTGTTCTATCGATTACTAGACATTACCACTATCCTTGAACAGTTATGATGAAATGACCTGTGGAACGTTTAATTGAATCCCTAATTCGTATCCTTAGTTGCTCAAGTCCAATAACCCAGTAACACATGCGTGTATACTTAGCTTTTTATGTCACATTAATTGTGTATCAGTACTAGGGAATGTCATAGCACTGATTATCTGTCTGCTAAAACCAAATTATATAGAAAGTGGTTTGGAATTATAACCCAAACGGATAAAGATTGAATAGTTAACCTTATTGTAACCTACGACTAGTATAAAATCGAATAGGAAGTGTGGATGACAGTTTATTTGAAAAATACTATCAGTGTAAGATAGTTAATTGATCATCTATTTATATGAAAATGTGTATGAATGTCTAATTTTAGAAAAATTGTATTAAATGATTTGTAATATTCAATATCACACAATCTTGATTTTGTAAATCTAGCTAACTTGAACAAGTTAATATCTACATCAGTAGCATACAACAATGTGTAAAACATCACTTTCTAGTCATCAATAAGAAATGATAACTTGCGAAGGGTGGCAGTTACAGGACATTCACTATAGTAAATCATCGTTTTTTCTTTCTGATTATTGTTTAATATAATAATTATAAATATCTAACAATCATAGGTATAGACTTTACGATCAATATAAAAATCCAGCAAATATATTTTATTTGACATGTCACATGTAGATGACCTTTTATTTTGTTGTTTGAAGTAGTAGACGTTCGTTATCGGGACTGAATAGAAGTTTCAAATGGATAATTTGTCAGAGGAAAGAGAGGTTATAAAATATTTTCAGAGGTCGTCGATAAAATACTTTTTTTTTAAGGAAACCCACTTCTTATCAGTAAGAAATGTTTGTAAGTTTCATACAGAAACTTTATACGATTTATTATATTCTGATAAGCTTAGCAAGTATCTTTTTCAAAAAATTAAATATTACACAATAATGGGTAAAAGTGTTATGTAAAATGATTCATTTTAAAGTTAATCATTACAGAATTATTGATTCTTAAGACTAAAGAAAATGCGATGAGGAGTGGAAATATGTAGTGTTAAAATATACTTATATCAATAGGAAGTGAATGCAGAGAAATAAAGAACATTAGATAATGGTGAAATTCATAGTAACATTTAAGCGAAAAATTGTAAATACATCATAGATGCTAGGATAATATATTCTTCATGCTTATCCTTGGTAATAAAACGACTTAGATGTATTGCGGGAAGCGTTTGTTTTGTTGAGGACTACTATGATGCTATATCAGGTGGTTTAAGATTTTATGAAAGAAAATTACACTTCAAATATCAATGTTCAATGAGATTGCTTCTTTTCAACAATTTGATGTATCCCTATCAATAATAAGTTATGATTGATGATCGCATAGATGGATCGTGTTCTATGGGTCGAAGTTTCGACAACTCTTGTAACAATAGTTTACTTTAGCATTTTATGATCATTATTATTCAAGTAGGGAAAAAGGTTACATTCGAAGCAGATTAGCTCAAGTCTAGAATTAATATATTTTTTAGCTTTCTACGTTGAATCTCAATTCTCTTTTGAATTAATAATCTATTAATCAGGTAATTCCAAAATAAGAAATTTACATTGATATCAATGGTAATCTCTCTGAAAATGTGTTAAACCCATGATGATGCATATTTCATATACAATCGTTGAATATGTAAAGTCAGTAAGACAATCAGCTACGTACACATGTGATAGTACAATAGCACAGATATAGAACTGTCAATTCAAACCCCACAAACGTAATAGAAGTGTTAGAGGCAATGCAAAAGATCACTTATGATCAAATATTAGTAACCTACGAATATTCTCGCGATTTACTGGACTTGTCTCACACCCATATGGTAAGACGGAGCTAACTAATGTTCAGTAAACTCGTCCTTTGGTTAGCATATTGATAATCTCGCCTACGCCATAAGTGATGCAAGTTGGCAAAAGCGAGTGGAGCTTTTTATATCCATGTCGAGATTTCATCACACAACAGGCCATCTGCATTGATGAGACTCCCAACATAAGTGGAGCCATCGACATGCTCAACTGCTTCACTCCCTATCACTAGTACACTAGTTCGATGCAACCCAATCCTGAAGCAACATTTCGCATTTTGAGGGGAGGAATCTCATTCTAAACATGCCTGCATTGTTGCTTAAGGTGGTCAGAAGACTTCATTTTTTCAGAGTCCTCGTCAAGTAAAACTACGTCATCAGCAAATTTTAAGTCAACCAATGAATCTTCCAGTAAAAGTCCAACCCTTGAAAAGTCAGACGAAGATAGTGTTATCGCTAAAAGCTGGTCTATGACAAAGCTGAATAATAATGGAGAAAGTGGTCAACCCTGACGGACACCGCTTGAAGAAATGAACTTCGATGACAGTTCGCCATAAGCTCTCAATCGACCAGTAGTGTTCGAGTAAAGAGCTTGTACACGGTTAATGTAATTCTCTGGTACTCGTTTCATTGAAACACTACCATAAAATCAACAGAGTTATATGCGGCTTTAAGGTCGAGAAACACAAGTATTGTGGGACGCTTGAAAATGTCTATGTTGTAGAAAATGACGTAGTGTGAATTAGTGGTCAATACATCAATGTCCAGGCGAAAAACCAGCTTGGTTTCCACGAGTCTCCTCTTCATGAGCTCTGGTTAGGTGTCGAAGTATTAATGAACCAATATCTTCATTATATTATTCGAACTGACTCCTCTGTGATCTTCACAAGAGGACTTCTGTCTTTTTGTGTAAACTGGGACAATCAGTGATTGAGAAAAGTCATTTCGGATTACGTCCAGTTCCCAACTTCTAAGATCTTAGTCAATTTCACTGATAAAACTGGACCACCAACCTTAAAATTCTCAGGGTTTAACCTATCACAGCCCGTTGCTCTCCATCGCTTCAGATTCCCTATAGCCTTCAACTTCAATAACAGTCGGAGGACACATATCCACTTGCCATTCAGGTCGACGGGAGATCGCGGTTAACCGAAATGTGACTGAAGATCAGTTGAATTGATCCCTAAAGTGTTCTGTCCATCGATCCAGTCTCCTTGATTGACAATGAATAGCGAACCTATCCTTTTCCGAGATAGTCTTTGCCACAGTCGGACTTCTAATTACGGTTTCCTTGACATATTTGAACAGTTGTCTACTGTTACTTATCACCACCGCCTTTTCCATCTTTCTTGCATTCGCCACCCACCACTATTATCGATCATTGCGTAGGCTTCTTATCAGCTTGCGATTAAGCTGACTGCGCTCCACATCATGTCTGGAGCCAGATGGGATGAGTTTTCGAGCATTCATCAGTTCGGTAGATGTTGTGTCCAGCGTTGGGATGACTTTGGGGGTCGTCTATCTTTCGCAGTCTTTACTGTCCCGTTTAGTCGGACAGCACACAGGCTACTGTCTACTGGAATCCAGTCTAATACAGCTACTTCTGCCCTAGGATTCAATGCTATTCTTGCACCAACCAGCAAGGTCAAGGGAAGCAGCAGCAGGACTTCCAGATAAATGCAGCGTAAACAGAGTTGGTTCTTTATTTAGACTAAATGAAGTCAAATCAATGATTCTACGCCGATCCTGTATGCGCGTTTCGAAGACGCGATATACGTCGATGGCATGAGATTCTAAAGTTCTAGCTAAGGAAGCTTGTTTTCCTTTTTGACAAAAGGCCCGAACATTAAAAGCTGGGACATGTAATTTAGAGTGGGATTTCAGGAGACGGAAGTCTGCGAAGTGAGGTAATATGTGCCATTTTTAGGGTCGACCTTTTCCAACCGCTTCTTTTCGTCGTGAGGAGGCGGCATCGCTGCAGATACTGGTTGTCTGAGGGAAACACCTTACTGCTGTCACACCCGTCTACAGTCAGCAGCTTGATATCGCTCTCAGACCTTGAGTTACTGATTTTAGTCTTACCGTTTTTCAATCGGCCTGCCTGGCATAGTAGGACATAAAGGAAGATATGTTTCAGCCGATATAGTTCGGTTGGGTCATCATGATAGGCCAACCCGACCATCACATCAAGGTAGCAGCTATAGTGAGGTAATATGTAAGGTGTTACTGTAAATACAACTCGATTCGGCCAACGAAGTATTAGACCAGTCATTTTTGACTATACAGTAAAGTAAATATACAGACATTTAACGTGTTATATACACGTAATAAATTAAACTTCAGATATACGAGATTTCAGTTTTTAAATAATCGTGAATTATTTATGAAGATGTAGAGAAAAATCAAGCGAACTGAGTTAAGTGCAAATGACTACTACAGTTTCTGTTCGCTAATTGTTAATATTACTGTTACTGTATGAGAAATATATTAATAATACGTAATAAAAGGAATACAATTGTAGTTTATGAACAGAAATAGCAAGAGGACTTACTTCGTCTGATGACTGACGATCGTCTATTTTAAGTCCAGTAAAATCAACAGATGATGGACGTGGTATGTACTGCTTAACTTCTGATAATGGCAATGACATTGATGGAGATTTTATTGAAGTAACGTCTTCAACTTCAATTGCGGCTTGTGTGTAAGGATTATTATTATTATTACTGCTTATAACAGTTGTAGTATTATTACTATTATCACTAAGGTGATTATCAGCTGATGAAACAAACTGCATTTTTGATATTCTATCAGGTAATAGCTGGTTTTCATCATAAAGTTTATATTCCATTTCATGTTGATGATCATATTTACTTGTATCAGCATCACCATCGCTGTCATCATCATCATCGTCATCGTCATCACCATTGTTGTAATCATCCCAAATAGTTGATTTCATTGGAAAAGTTTTAGGCCTCTCCATAATTGGTAAACTTGATGGCGGTATACGCACTAAGGGATAACACGATATATGCGATCTGGGTACAAGGCCTCGTTGACCTTCAGAATTTTCAGCTAACATCCATTCTACTTCACCAGGTGGTTCACGGTCAACTATGGTGAGGATTTCATTTGGTTTAAGTGGCAGTTCATCTGATTCTAAATGAGCATCTATGGAACCTGGTCCAGCTGCTTCTATTCCACGAGGAAAAAGCGCATAAACTCGACCAGATGCGGCAGACCCAAGACGTTCATGTTGGACTGAATGTTTTTTCAAGAAAAAATTTAAAAAAAGTAACTTAGCAAACTGCGGTAGACCCTTTTTAAAAAAATTTAATAACCCAAAAGATATACGTTTCAACTAAGAACTACAACCTACTGAAGTAGGTTGGAAGAAAGCTAGGGGCGGCCAAACCAAAACATGGCACAAATCCACGAAATCACTGACAAGTGGACTGAGTCATGTTGGTAGATGTAGGCTACCTGGTTGGGGTCCGCAAGACATAAGTCACCAATGGTTAGAGACTTTGAATGACATGGCTAAAAATCGTTTGGAATGGCACAGGTGCATCCACTCTTTGTATTCTCTCTAATTATAACCTTCTGAATTCCTCATAATCTCTATCTTTCTCCTTCTAACTTTATCTCACTGAATTATCTTCGAACCCTAATCTTCTCCATTCTCGCTTACACTTCTACTATCGCTACCACTATGTGATTTGAACTGACAGTTTTGTCTCTGTGCTAATGCGGTATGGAAACCTGAAAGGATGTACATACGTACGAAGTTCCGTGTTGTATCTGTCTGTCTGACATCCTACTGGATAACGAAGAACTTACATAGTTTTTTACTGGGAACATTAAAACTTTTCAACAAAATAATAAATTAATTTTTTAAAATAAATATCTGAAAAAATCATGTACTCGAAATGGCAAATTGAATACAATAATATCGAATCAACTAATTAAAAAAGAATAGAAAGATAGTTGTGCAATATTGTGAACTGTAGCACACTGTTGACGAGATCCATACTAAAACGGAGTAGCTGTCTTATTCTTTTAGGTTTTCAACGGTGATCTAGTTAAGATCATTTCGTGATTTAAACTATGAAAACATAAGGTGTGTTAGTGATGATAATGATGATCATTCATTTAATTTAATTTTTATTCAGTTTAGGGAGACCATCTATGATTAGAATTACTTTATCAAATAATCCAGGAAATCTTTAATTCATTGACATAAATCCTTTTTTTTCTGTTTTAAAGGTAATTTTAGTGTGAAAGTATTTGTACTTTGTTAATGTGTATTATTAACAATATATAATGCATTTTTATGACTGAGGTTATCTGCAACAGTTTCACTACTCAGAAGTACTTTTATGTTCTTTCAGTTAGCTAGTGTCATTTCAAGAACTAATCCTAATTATATTACTGATTATCATCCAGAATGCTTTGTAGCGATACACTGAAATGTTCATTGTAGAGGGTTGCAGATAACTATCCATATGCTTGAAATGAAATGTTCGATGGAAACTATATTTCAAAATCCAGCACTTATTCACTAAATAAGTGGGAAAAAAAGCCCGTAACTTCTAAACACAGCATACCCATTGAATATTGAAAACGTTGTGAATAATCGCAGCCGGTTTAACACAAAATTCTAACTGTAGTTTGTTAGATGACAAACGATTTTTGAGATAAGTCTTATAAAGGCTTTTGAACAAAAACTCAACTGACATTGAGATATCAGCGATTAAGATAAACAGACACAAACACTGATGCATATAAACACTGAACTTTTTTTTAATAAAACATGATGATTCATGCATACTGTGAAGCTCAGACAATGATTTACATTAAGTTCGGAAAGTTATTTGACCTTTGAAGTATATATATATATATATATATATATATATATATATATATATATATATATATATGGTGTGAATTAAAAATCTTGGTAATGTATGATGAGACATAGTCTATATATTGAAGTCATCAATCAAAACCCATAGTAAAAATTGAAGAAACACTGATGGTTAGATTTAGGTTGATAAATGCCTCGAATTAACTTACTGATCAGGATCGGCTATCCCAGTGGGTTTTTTATACAGAGAAAAACTAGTGGAAGACTTTGACCATTAGAAAGAAATCTCCTGTCTTCCTACTATTAACTTGTAACATTACCTAGTGTAATGTGTAGTTACGTAATCTATTTGATTGTGATTATTGACTCACAAATTGTCTTGATTAGTTTAATATTTTCATACAAATATTCATGTATATCAAGATAACAGTTTGATGAGAAACTAATTGAAAACAATATGGTTCACTTATATGCGTTGTTCTCATATTCACAATGGTAATCTTTAATAACTATTAAGTAACAAATATCTACTACCCGATTGGTTAATGAACATTTTGCTTACAGGAACAATCAAGCAATTAAACCTTTGCATTTCAGCACAGAAAATGGTAACTGAAAGTCACTGGTTCAAATACATATGCTACAATGTCTGTTTTCTTCTTACATACCCAGATCATTTAAACGATTTCTATGAATATGAATAACTCTGGAAAATACAATCTGTTAGAATCAAACCACCAACTTTAGTTGTGAAAATAAAGATGAGGATTGAAAAAATTGTTGACATTTTTTCTAAATATTGTTGAGAGAGCATTGTAAAAAATAAATTGGATAATAATTTTAATCAAAAAGTAATATTAATCATAAATTTATACTTTTAGTTTCGTTTCGTTCATTTGTACTATGTAAACTTGGGCTAATTTAATTCGTTTGTTTATTGTCTGAAGAAACGGTTCAGACTGGAGGTATAAAACATCAGAAAAAAGAAATCTTAACTTTTCTGCACATTGGAATACTACTACTTTTTTTTAATTATTAACCATCCATCTAATGCTCAATTTATTTTAAATTATCAAGTCAATCCTTGGTAAATAAGTTATAGTTTAACTTGCTAATAAAAACAATGGTTGTTCAAGTAAGAGTTGACTGAGTATTTTAAAACAAAGACAATTATAAAGCTATGGATATGAGAACAACCTATCCGCATATAAATATACTACTTACAATAAAGATATTCTTCACATTCAGCTTCTTCTTCGCCTTGATCACACTTTTCCAAAGGAGTTTCCTGATCCGATAAAGTACGAGCGTGCAATGAAGCACCATGTTCAACTAGTAATTTAGCCAACGGAACATTTCCACAAGATGCAGCACAATGCAGCGGTGTCCAACCATCGGTATCACCTGCATTTACATCAGCACCAGCTGTAAGTACAAGAAATTCAGCTACATCCACACGACCAGCACATACGGCATTATGTAATGCTGTAATACCTTCGTCATTTGACTCAGAAACATCGGTTACCTATTTTTAAATAGAAAATAAAACATATGACGGTTACATAACTAAAAAAAAGAAGTGAATGACCCCCCATTTAAACAATAACACAACTAATAATATTAATAGTAATATGTAACGATAAGAAAAACATTTGAAAATGTTGCGTACAATAAGCATCAAATCTGGTTTAACAAAGAGTGATCATGAAAGTTAACAGTACAAATGATTTTTTCATTCTTTTAAATAATTAGTAAACATATAAAAAAGAAGTTTATATTCTGTTAATTCTCTTACATTTAAAAAAAAACACATCACTAATATCATGATTATTGACTAAATTGTAGATTATATTTGATAATCTGAAAAAGATTGAACTCACCTCAGAAGCTGCTTTTTTCACTAATTCCAAATCACCTTCTAATGCAGCATCAAGCAATAAAGCTAATGGATGAAATCGTACAGAATTTGATCGACCTAATGACGATGTTAATGATTGAGTTGGTTCAGTGAGACCATCTAAACTGGAACTTTGTTTTGTAGTTGATGGTGATGAAAATGATTTTGATTTACGTAGAATAGATTTAACTTGTTGTCTTTTAATGTAATCACCTAAAATACAATAGTTTTTTTTTTTAAGAAAAAAACAAGATGAATGAGTAAAATAAGTTAATCCAATAACAAAAAAAAGAATGAATGGAAACTTATTTTTTTAACAATATTAACAGAAGACCATAAACTAAGATTCAATATAAACTATTGACAGACAGAGAATATAATGCATACTAATTGATATCATATTGACAACGTTACATAAATAGTGAATCAAATGTAGGATGAATAAAATAAAACAAACATTTCGTTAGAACAGATGTTTCACATAACTATTTACAATAGTTAATAGTTATTCAAATGATAGATACGCAGATGTTTGTACTTCATACTAATAGCTAAACATGTCAAATTTCTTTATCTTGTTTTTAAATGATTAGAATAAAACAAGTAGAGCAGTCGACTGATTTTAAAATTTGAGTCAGTCAGTCATCATCAACATAAAAACTGGTATAAATGTCTATAAGTCCAATTCTCCATACTACATTATGTAGATAACATAAAATTAACAAGGTAAATAGCAAGCAGTATCAATGATAGTGAGAATAAAAAAAAAACACTTCAGAAAGAAGGCATGAATGCCAAGAATAAAAACTATCAAATACTATTGAAACTCAAGGGTTAAAAGAAGATGAAGCGTGAATACATTTCCCACTGAGGTAGGTTGGAAGCCATCCGTATCAAACAACGTCTCCAAACAGTGATTGCATCAAGTAAGCAATGATGCGGTGCGGGAAAAGGGTACTTAGTAAGGATGGGAAATCAATTGATGTAGTAGTGAATTTTCATCAGTTGATGTAGTTGGGACATGTGTTACATATGCGCAACCATCGACTGCCTCGTCGAGCGATGTTATGTGGTGTAAGAGTAGGCTAGGAGAAATCCATAAAGTCACTGAGCCATGTTAATAGGTGTGGATAGACTACCAGGTTGGTGTCCGTGAGACAATGGTAACCGATGATTAGAGACTTTTGATGACTTGGCCTAAAATCGTTGGCAGTGGCGCAGATGCTTCTTTCGTTTGTGTTCGCTCAAATTCTAATCTTTCGAATTCCTCACGGCTTTTTTTCACTTTTTTTATCGATTCCTCTGGGGCATACATCTCGAATGATATATTCTATTATTAATCCTTTTCATTACTGCCAATACTTCTAATACTATGGGATTTGTAATGACAATTATATCTATGCGCTAATGTGGCATGGTAACTTAAACTGATGTACGTACGAATTTCTATGTTGTAACTGACTGACTGACCTAAATCAGATTTTATAACTGAAACTTCCATAATTTATCATACAAGTTACAGAGTTGATAAACTTTCTTAAGAAAAAAACTCAACAAATCGCCCCAACTCAAAATAATACACAAAGCGATAATATTGACAATACTATGAAGTTGATCTTTTCAATGAATAATATTCAACGAAATGTTAAAAAGTGATGAAAATGCTAATTTATTTATTGTCTGAAGAAGCGGTTCACATAAGAGTTACAAAACATCTGAAAAAAGAAATCTTAATCTTTTTTAGTTCATTGTGATACTACAAATATATTATATATTTTTTGATGAATAACAATCCATCCAATGTTCAAATTATTTCAAATGATCAAGTCAAACCTTGATAATAATAATAATACTTACACAACAAGAGAACTATTGACATCTATTATATTTTAATGAAAGTGATATTTTTATTGAACATATAAACATCAACTATGATTATTTAGATAAAAGATGAGTTTTATGTGACTAAGAGTCACGTGTATTGAGAAAAATATTTAAAAGTGCACATAACATAACACAAAATAAAATTGAGATTGAATTTAAATTCATAATATAAGCCAATAAAATAATGTCAAGTTACAATTAACTACGATTGATGTATAAAGCTCATATTACATCGGTAGTAAGTTTGTAATAATTAATTACTTAGTAATCTTACTGAACATGAGATTTTAGCATTTGAAAGCCAATTCAAAGAACTTTGAAGAAATTTCCTTATTTAAATTAAGTAAATCTATAAGAGAACCAATTTACAAAGTCACAAATGTAAATATTTTAACAAAGTATGTACCTTTAGGGTTCCGTTGAGTACTAAAACATGCTAATAACATCTGTAAAAGTGTCATTTCAGTCAATCAAAGACTAAGATATACATACGTGATAATAAGTCTTGAAAGATAGCAAGAAAAAGTTAAGAACCTATCAATTTTAAATGGTTGTCTGAATATTGTATCAAACAAAGAAACCAACAAATAATTGATCAATACCAAGAAGACAATGTTTTTTTTCTACAAAAAGTACGTTGGACAATGAAACATGAAGTAGAATTACTTTCCCATTTGAATAAAACCTTAGTTTGAGACTTCCTAGCAATGAGAACCCCCGGTCCTAAATCAAACCTCACCTTTATGATGCCTAACGTACAGAATATCATCTGATAAACAAGTAGAATTCTAAGACGTTTCATATTATCAACATCAGTAAATCTGTTTCATAAAGTTTAATTCTCATCCAACTTCAGTGATGAATTGCTGATTCACTTCCAATATACATAGATAATTTCTTTAAAATCTACTAGTCGACAATTATCACATATTGATTATTAATTTAGGTGATTCATAGAAGCTTTTTCATATATTTTGAAAATTATTGGTTCAAACACATGTATGTATGTAGTCATAGGTTTACATTTGTGAAAATTTCCAAGTTGAGATGAAATAATGCAAATTGGGCTTCTAACAACTTTCCAGATAAGATCCAGTTTATGATAAAACCTATATTCGTAACATGTACAAGAATCTTTACAAACAACCTAATTTAATATTTTAAAGTAGGTGAAATTTTGAAAAGAGCGGAATGTCACCACTATTTAAATTCTCAAACTGCACATCGGTATCTAGTTGATAGACCACTATTTAAACCAGTAAAAACAAATTTCAAAAGAAAGAACATTTTACCGCACTAATTTAGAGGCAGATATTGACCTTTTGAAAAATGACCTGAAAAAAAATTGACTTATCTATAAACTAAACAATAAATTCTCATTAATATCTAAAAAGAAATAAATCCAATGGATAACACTAACGATAATCAAGTATATATATATACATATATATATATATATGCAATCACACACAAACATTAACATTGGCTTACTAGCGATCACTGAAATCAAAAAGTATATATCATATTCATTACTAATATTCAGTGTAATTAGTTTACAATGTTTATCAACCGATAATTTATGTATTTAGACGGTATTATTGAAGAGAAAATTAGAGATAATCAGATAATGACGCATAATTCAAGATCATTAATTAAAGTTTATTTTAAACTGATGATATCTTGTTTATGTTTTCAATTAAATTTCTAAGGAGAGAAGATTTGTTTTAACTAAGTTTTTATCATGATCCTCTATACTGATAAATGATTTTTATCAGTGAATATGAAATTAATATCAGTTATATGGTTATGCATTGAACAAGATAGAATTTTAGCATTGGTACGTGAATTCCAAATGAACTACAGAATCTATCTATCATACGGTTTACTAAATAGTCATATGGTGAAAGAGGGGAAAAGAGTGGTATTATTCTATTTTCCAAATGTTGTGTTACTGTGGTTAGGTGGGATAATAAAACGAAGTCTGTATTCAAACTTATTATATTATCAAGTGAGTGTACTCGTTTAGTGAACTTTGTTCCACTACAACAGAAATGAAGTCTAGTTATGTATATTTAATTTATAGAGCTAAAACTACTATTTACCATTATTCTAACCAAAGTTTTAAATGATCTGTGATCCACTTAGTAAAAAGTAGATACCAAATTAACTATTATAAAACGGTTTAGATAAGTAAAATAAATAGCATTTCTAACTACTTTTACTCCGATGATCATATTACAACGATGTGAAGACGATCACAGAAATAAGTTTGTGATGTGTACGTACAAAACGAATATCACAAATAGTATCAGTTAATCTCCATACAACAAGATCATTTACTTGTAACGGTAAGGCATAAATACTTAGATGAAATTACCTACTTATGAGACTAGAAATCATCTATATAAAAAAAAACTCACAAGAGTTATTATTCACACTGCCATTCACTCCATGTTCTTCGTCCACATAAACCATAATTCCTGAAGAAATTTCTTTTTTGTTGACCTCGCCACGTTGAACAATAGCAGTGGTGATAATTGAAGGAGAAGTTACACTGACGGTAGTATGGTTAGCAGCAGTAGTTGTATTTATTATTGTAGTTTCAGGTGTCATAATTGTTGTCATCTGTGAAATAGGTGTTGATTTCTTAATCTGTGATTGTTGGTGCTCTGATTTGACAGTATGATCAGAACCGCCTAGACCACTATCTACATCACCAGAATTTTGTTGTTTCTGATCATCTTCAGGCGAATCGAATTCATTGGATAATAACGATAATTTATGTTCATCATCCGGTTGCATATCTATACCAATTAGTTCTAGTGAAGATGAGGAAGATGACGATGAAATGGATGGAGATGATGGAGGTAAATCAGTAGATGGATGAATAGAAGTGCGAACATTTTGATCTGATGCTTTGTTGCTATTTTCATTAGTGATTACAGCTGGCTCATATGCTTTGTTAAGACGATATTGAGGATGATATATTACAGAAGAATAGGAGATTTTTTCAGGAGATTCGGCTTGCTTCACAATCTGTTCATTCATTTTCATTGAATTTATGGTACATGTTTGTTGCTGTTGGTTTTCAGATATAGCTGAATCACTCGACCATTCAGAAGACGGCATCGTTGGTGTGGCTGTTTGAAGTGATGGAGACGGTGATTTCGCATTTAATTTGTTTACACTAGCTAAATAAATTTCACTAGCTGTACGCTTGTATTTTTCAACACTATCACGACATATACGACGCATATATGTATCATTAATTACAGCACGAGATGCATATCTCGGTGGAGCTTTAATACGTGGCATAGGTAGTGGGTGAATTGGAGCAGGTGATAGTACATTATCTTTATTATTAATGCAACTATTATTGCTATTGGTAGTTGTATTTGGGCTCCAAATACTATAACCGGGATGTAACTGCATGAATGTGCGAAAACATGATCGACGACTAGATGTAGGTGGGCTACTAGCTCGTGTAAGCACTGAACTAAAGGCAGTGTTTGGTGTTGTCGCATTATCAATTGTTGTTGCTGGCGTTCTTGATATAACAGGAGTCGAATGGGAAATCGGAATATGTGGAAAGACAGTAGAAGAAGGAGGGGGAGAATGACCATCATGAACATTTGGACTTTGATCATTTAGCCTATTTTATGAATAAAAAAAATATAGAAACATTAATGAATAATGGGCTTTTTCTTAAACAGATAAAATAATGAGTGACAATACTTCAGGCATCTTTTCGCTTAGGACAATTAACTGATCGAATACTAACGATGTGATAAAAAAAATACTAGAAAATAGATTGTCAAGGAAATGAATGGAAATAGAAATTACCAAGTTTAACATGATAGGCGAAAGCAATGTAAGTAAAAGATACTAAGCAATATCGAATGTGCCTAGTCTTCAAAACTACTTAAATATTATCAAGCACATTGTATCGAACGCAGATGCTAACACTGATATGGTGGTTAGGCGTGCATACATTGGCTACAGTGGCTCAGATACTTGTTCTTTTAGATCCTAGCATGTCGGGTAGGTTGACTGGAAGACTATATGATTAGTAGCAACAGAGCCATAGTCCAAGTGCGAAGTTTAACAATCGACTATACAAGGATGTGATGGCAGTAAGATGTCTTCCTTAGACAACTTGCACCCACAGAGATGTTGTTCGTGCACGAGGAAAGGAGGGGATCGGAGGGAGGATGTTACTTTCCGGTTGCCTACATCGTGGAAGGATATTTCTTGAGGAATCTGAAAAGGAAGTTAGATTAGTGTTGGTCTTAGAGACCTGGGTGCGTGACCGCAGGACCTAAGGGATAACTGCTCGAGGCCGGTCATGCACGACACTTTAACGGGGAGATATGAAGTGTTAGCTCTGCTCGTCAAAAGGCTTTATCACTGAAAACGGAAGTCCATGGGTCAAGGTGATGTGTGACATTTTTAGGGTTGACCTTTTCGAACTACTTCTTTCTGTTGCGAGAAGGTAGCGTCGCTGTAGATGCTGATTGTTCGAGGGAAACACCTTGTTGCTGTCACAGCCCTCTACACTGAGCAGTACGTCCTCACTCTCAGACCTTAAGTTGTTGCTTTTAGTCTTAACGTTTTACAATCGACCTGCCTGGGATGTTAGAACCTAAAGGAACACACATCACAGCCAGTATAGCTCAAGTGGATCATTACGATAGGCAGTTTCGACCACCTTGTCAAGGTAGCAGTCTACAGTCAGGATGAGTAATAATACTCTCAGGAGAGAATAAAATCTAAATGTACGGAAAGAACTAATTTATGCAAAGTTAGCATACATTAATGATTGCCCCATTGCCCACAAAGACACGATTATCAGTTGCGAGTATTCTTTCAAAACTATTGACTAAAATAAAGTCGATAGTGAACCAAAACTCTATCTTTTGTAGGGTATGCCATCTGTGCTTTCTATTTATCATAAAATTAAGTAAATACATGTGAACCACAATGAGTAACAAATAGTCGGATTATTTTTTACTGGTTAAGTTTAAGCTAATGGTATTTAATGTTGAAATAAATTGGCCAATGTTAGTCATTTTTTATTTTATATTTTAAGAAATAAAATAAAATAATCAAACTAGATGAAACTAAACAAGTATTTTTATTATCAATAATGTACTTTTTAAAATTTTATGCAGTTTTATATTCTTCGAAAAAATCGTAATCTAAAAGACTGTTTTGACCGGACATAAGAACACATTAACTATTAAATATATGAAGTGTAGTAGTAAAAAAAGCGTTTCATATTGTATTGACCTTCCTATAATTTCAAATGTAGTTAATAATATATAGTTTTAAAAGACTGCATACTTGAGAAACAGTTTTTTTAACAACTATGAGAATGGTAAATAAATCATACATTAATTGTTAAGTTTGTACAATGTACAAGTCATATCAAAAGCTTATTGAATTATTTGCATCATGTGAAAATAATAATAATAATGCAATACACTTATTAATAAAAAGTTTATATTTTCAGCTATGAACCATCAAACATTTTAACTGATATCTAACTATATTGATATTAGTCGACTGCATAAAATGATTTTTTTTTTGAAGTAGGACTCGAACTTATGAGTGAATGTTTGAACTAATTAGTGACATCATATCCCCCAGAGATAAAACAAAATCGTTGTGGAAGCTAATTATGATTATTAAAACAGTTTTGTAAAAATTACCTTGACAATGATACAGCAAAAAGATCTAACGTAAATAAAACCAGAACTGTAAACATTTCAAAAAATGAGGTGATAAATAAACCTGTTGTTGTAACTAAATCAAATGGTTTTTGCTGAGTTCAATCTTTAGTAGCCATTTCACTGAATTGAATATATGTATTACTGATATCGTCCAAAGAGATTATTTCTTTGTTTAATCTACTTATTCATCATAGTAATATTGTGTTTTCTGAGCTAGATGGCTTAACAAAGGATATTTTATTGTCATTCTGGACAACATCTTCAGTTTTTACTTCATGTAATATAAATAACTTCTAGTTCACTGATAAATTATATTATTGAGACTAAAAATAAACTGTTACTGAGATATTAAATTTTATTCCTGATAATTTACTTGTTATCAGTCTTCGGAAAAATGGATTTGAGAAATTTCAAGTGATTGGATCATTGAAAAGTACACAACTAAATAAAATAGGTACTGAAATGGAATCTTTTTTAAAAAAATAACATCGGATGAAGTATTATAACTTTGAGATGAGTCAGAGGTACTAGGGGGTGTGGGAAGGATTTGATTTTGACCAATTTGGTCTCGCGTGCTGTTACGGGTATGAGGGCGGTTGTCACTTCCCGGCTGCCCACACCGTGGAAGGTTGTTTCTTGAGGGACCTGAAAAGGAAGATAGATTAGTGTTGGTGCGTGACCGCAGAGCCCAAGGGACAACTGCTTGAGGCCGGTCACGCACGGCCTTTTTATGAAATGTTTTTTGAGGATTAGCTCCGTTCTTAAAGGCCCTTAGTGGGCACCCTTACCCAAGGAGACGGAAATCCGTGAGTTAGGGGAGGTGTGACATTTTTAGGGCCGACCTTTTCTAACCCTTCCTTCCTTGTGAGAAGGCAGCATCGCTGCAGACGCTGGTTGTCCGAGGGAAACACCTTACTGCTGTCACACCCCTCTGCAGTCAGCAGTACGACTTCGCCCTCAGACCTTGGGTAGCTGCTTTTAGTCTCATCGTTCTCCAATCGACCTGCCCGGCATGGTAGGACCTTCAGGAACATATCTTCCAGCCAGTATAGCTCGGTTGGGTCATCACGATAGGCAAGCCCGACCACCACGTCAAGGTAGCAGCTACGGTCGGGACTTTGAGATGAATAGCTATATATATAATATATATGGTAAACAGACTTATACATAGGATGACCTCGATTTCCTCAACTAACAGATTTCCAAAGCTGATATAAAACAAATGAATTACCATTTAAAGTTTACATAAATATGTTGTTCTTCTTGATCTATGATTTTGATACTATTCGCACATGGATATATTACAGTTAAATTTTGCATCTACAAATTACACACTTTTAGCGTTACTCATTTCGCATAGTAGTTCTACTGTTTGGTTGTACTATACTTAACCCGTTTCAAATGACTTGATGCAGCAACAAATGATTGTGTTCACATTTACATTTAAAAGGCTTAGACAATGCTCCGTGTTTAAAATCTTCATGTATTTAAGTGAACTACTCATAAATAATTGAGTAGTCAGAAGTAGGTTTCCATGACTGATCGTTTGTTTACGAGTCATAATAAGTGAGATTTCAGTTGATTCGTCGGCAGCAATTCTGTTCAAATAAGGATAATAACTTGATATCAAGTAATATTTCTCACTGAAAAAAATGATGCATGTTGGACAGTGAAAAACGAGAGTTTCCACGCAGATGTATCACAATCCTTTCAAGCTAGTAGAAATAATATCAGCCACCTCACACAAACATAAATGTAGCTGAATATAAAATATATGAACTTCGGTATGGAGCTATCGCATTATACCAGTTGTAACTGAACGAAAAGTGAGCTTTATTTGTCTCCTTTTATTTTGAATCAATCTTATTGTATGTTAATATTTATTTGATTCGTAATATTTGTCGATTTTTAATGTAAGCCATTTCGCCTTGATTAAGACATATTGATTGCATGGTAGGGAATAAGGGAAGACAAACAAATAATAGTGAAAAAGGTTAGAAAAAATCCCATTATAGCTGATTGTATGTTTGTAGGGAAATTTTCCACATGAATATATACTACCATCATTGTTTGTATTAATGGTAATACTAGTAGCAGTAAAAAGTATCAGTTTTATAAAATGTCAAACGATACTAGATATATTTTTGGTTTCACTTTATTTCATATAGAAATGTTGGTAAAAATGAAGCGATAAAATTGATTTTTACATATAAACATATGAAAAAAAAAAGAAATGAATACATAAAGGATTGACGAGATGTGTTTCTTTCTCATTCTACTTTTCTCTCCATCTGTTGCTGATGTTGCTTGTGTACTTTTTTTCTTATTTTCAATGTTAAAAAAAAAATACTTTTTCAAAGAGTAAATACAATTAGTATGTTGTTAAACAACTCTCATTAATAGTAAATTGACTTTTCGATAATAAACACGAACATCAACAAAAATAACTCATAAACTAATTGAGAAATGAATACTAATTAATTAAACTAGTTATTCTGAAAAGTGGAAGAAAATAATTGTAAAGCAGGTTTGAATTACCAAAAGATATATGAGATAAGGTAGGTACATCTGCTCTCTCTCTCTCGCTCGCTAAATAAAAGGTCGACTTATCACGTTGTTGAAATTTATAACTGAATTTCGAGTAAACCTTTATTGTACGGATTAACTCGATATATTCATCTTGTCAGCAAATATTAATAAAGACACTGGATTCAAGTCACAATATGAACACCAACATGAATGTTGTTACATGTAACTGACGAGTCATAAGTAAAATGAAACTAGGTACAATCTATCTATTTCCCCCCTCTCTCTCTCTCTTATTCCTAATAGTATATAATACATATGAGTATTTTTATCAATTCAGTCGAGTGAATAAACAAAAGGAAATAATCCACTATCATGTCACTGATTTTTCTTGACTAAATTTAAATAGGTTAAATGTTTTATGCTTTAACTTATCATAATACTGATAAATTTAGAAGATTTATTGATTGTTTACTAGTTTTTAATTTAGAATAGTGATTAATCTTTTGTCATTTGAAGCGAAATAATGCTTAGTCATATTATTCAAGTGTATCACTCTCTCTCTCACTCTCTTATGCATAACAATCAATGGTATGATTTTATTCCAATGAAGTTAGATGATTGGACAATGGACACAAGTGCTTGGTCGTTTTCCAGTTACAGCTAAGGGTTTAATTCTATCAACAATTAACTATCACACTGCTTTAGTCGCATTGAAAAGTTTGTAAAAAGAAAGAAACCTGGTTCAAATGAACAACGGGGCAAATGACCATTTTAAGGTTTTCTCTATGCTTTTGCATTAGAGACTAATTGATGACGTAGTTTGTACCAGCTGCAGTAATCGAATTCATAATAGAAATGTTCGTATTAGAATAGTTTATTGATTTCCTAATATGGAAGCATTGTAGACTAGCCAGAAAGTTTAACAGACAATTGATTTATTACAATTATTCATGAGAATGACAGACTAAATACACATAGAAAGTATGTACAAAAAAAGACTAAAAAGGAGTTCACATATATAAATGAATGAATGGGAAATAATAAGAACCATCAAAAGTTATCCTTAAAAATTGTAGATATTTTTTCATAACCGAATCAATAGAAGAAAAAAACTTTCTAATCTTTCGTGACTGAATGTAAGTCATTGCATCTTTAAAATCAACGGGTAAAATGAAAACTTAATCCATAAAATGCAATTCAATTAAAAAAAAAATTCAACACTTTAATCAATGAATTAAGTTTATAAGGATGGGAATGACAGAAGCAAACAAACAAATAATAATAAACTGTATTCTATTGACTTTTTCGGGATCGATCAATAATTTAGTTCATCACCATAAAATAATTGAATTGAAGAGAGAAAAGAGAGAGAGAGAAAGAATTTACACCGACCTAACATGATTGATTATGACAAATGGAATTCAGTTTAGACTGTTGGCATATATAGTTATACATATATATATATATATATATATATATATATGCACACACACACACAACACAATTTTGAGTAGAAATCAGTCAACACACATTCATTTCAACTTTCAATGAATTAAGAATATTCGGGTAAATTTGTATTCATTGTAAACTAAGGGATAAACATTGAAAAATCGAAACTTAATAAAACTACAAAATAATTAATTTTATGCAACTACATAATTACTATTGAAAATCATTTTTCTTTTATACAAAGTAAACTAATGAATACTTACTTCAGATATAAAATAATGATTGATTGAAATTAAAATTTCAATTGTAAAAGATGAAAAATTTATTTTTTTTTTAAATAAAAATTATGTATTGTTAAGTTAAGCTGATAACAGTATTCAATAAAATTCTATATTAAATAATAATAATAGTATTAAGTAAAAAGTCATTGAATACATTGCCTATGTACATTAAACTTCAATGAGTGTCGGCAAAATATTGACTAAGTAGAAAATCTCTTGGAATATGAATCCCAACTGCATAAATTTATACTTACCTAGATTTTGAGTAGGTATGATGATATGTTGAATAAGATGGGGGCAGAGGAGCAGAAGGAACAGTAACCGATGGAATTGAACTTGAAATATGAGGTGCTAGTTGTTTTTCTGATACAAGTGAATTAACATAGTGTAAATTACTTTGACTAGAAGACCATGTTTGTATAGGAGGCTTACGTCCAAACACTGCAGCAAATTGTCTATCTAAACGATCTGCTTCAACAAGACCATCATGCCATCTTTTCTTATCCTAAAATGATCAGAAAATAAAATGTAAAAGATTGGCGGTCAATTTTTTTCCCATTAAGAATTATTTATTATACAATAATCTTAATATTCGTTCAATTCATAATATGCTTCTTTTTATCAGAATTAAAGCCAATAAAGATGATGAAGCTAGACAGAAAGAAAGAAAAACGATGTGGAAAAATATCCCTGGTGCGTTGATTTTTCCATTTATAACGTAAATTTCTGATCAGTTTAACACAAAAATGTCTACTCCTGTAGGGACTCTAGAAAAAAAAAGCAATAAAATATAAGCATTTATGGATATGATTTAATTCAATGTTTATATTGACGAGATTAGGATAGAACACTTACTATATCAGAGAAAAATGGTGGTTGCATAAATGGTAGGCTTAGAGGAGAAGAGGAAGAATTTTCATCTGATAAATGTGTTGGATTAGTTCCAATTTGATTTATTGTTTGACGGCGTGCACTTGCAATTACATTATGCCATTGATTAATTAGAGTTAACATACGTTCAGCTTCATCTGCTCTTTGTCGGCAAACTTGCAAATCATGTTCTTTACCGGATAACAAGGAGGCTAATCGATCGATTTCTTTTACTAAATATAACATAATGTTTTGACAAAAGAAAAAAGAATTAACAATAGATCTATATATATATATATATATATATATATATATATATATATATTGACTAGATAATAGATGCATACATTAACATGCAAACAATATAAACGGTAACAATAATTAAGAAATTATTATTTTCTAATCCAAAGCCTATTCTATTTTTTAAAGCCGATTTGAGTATAGCAAAAGCAATTCATACACAAAACAAACAAATTCTATCTATTCTTTATCAACGTGAATGATAATAAATGAAATTTAGAGAATCATTAGAATGAGGTTACAATGAAAAATGTAACAAAACCTAAGAAGTTAATTTATTTTGAATAAGGATTTGGTCCCGTGATAGTAATCCAATAATGGACATTCTCTTCACTGTGTATGAGATGAAAGTCGTACTAATAATAATTGTAATGAAAGAAAAAGGTTAGAATACAAATTGTGGCTTAATCGATTGATTTCCCCCCTAATCAAGTCACTATAGTTTACTTATTATAAAGGGAAAAAAAAAGCACTTGATACAACAAACTATTAAGAATTGTAACAAATGAAATGAAATGACATGATCTTGAAGAAATACACAGGATAGAAGATAACAGTAATAAATAATGACAAGTACAATTCACGTAAAAACAGAAACCAAAACAAATTTTCATGATTTAGATGGACCATTTTAGTGTTTATGAATCACATAATAGAAAATCAGGGCAGAATTTTCATCAGTCTTTATTCTGAGGCATAGCTGATAGAGTCGCACATTACTTAACTGAATGATTCTTTAACTAAAGATTTTGGTATCAAAATATTTTTAAAGCATACTATATACAAATGTTGACACTTTACATTAGAATAATCAATAATTTTTGCTTGAATCAGTCAGTCATTCGTAAGTGAACATATGTAACACATATTCCAATCATTTTAATTAATGACAGCCTACATCTTCATCGATAAAATTTCTCATCTTCACTTAATACTCTACACTTGACCAGGACATTGACTACTTAATAGTTCTAACATAAGCGAACAATGTTTTGAAGGTGCTTATGATTTGACAAAAAAAATTAATAATTTAAAAACTATGCACAGATTCATGTACTAAATTATGGTTTGAAAATGAAAAAGATAAACTAAGAACGTATTAAACTGTATTTACTAGAGTCTATTATTATTGAGAAAACTTGATATTATTACATCCAGGTGTACAATCAATATAAATTATTCTCTATACTTATTTACTGCCTATCTAATATCAAGGATAACACGTGTTCCCTTTAACATTTCTTCACTTTTATACAAAATGTAATAAATGTTTCAACAATGACTAAAATCATTTACACACATTTGATCATAATTAAAACAAAGTAAACATTGTTAATTGTATCGACTGAATAAACAATATATATATATATATATATATATATATACATATATAATCTTAGTTATCTCAGTGATCGAATGTAAGTAACAACAATAATGATAGCTTTGTTCAATGCAATAAATAAATTTTGTTACAGTATGGAAGTTGTAGCTTTGATTCTTTAATATTGTAACAAATTTCTATTTAACATTTAATCAAAAATAATCTTTTCTAAGAAATGCTTTCAATAATCAATATCTATCATTTATTTTTAATCATGAAAATTTCCTAACAATTAAGCTGCTACTGTTACCATTATCTTTTCCATTTATCATATTATAAATTAAAATGAGTAACATACCAATTTATTTGTCTCTCGTTCTTATAGATAACAGAGAAGAGAAAAATATTCTAGCAAGCAGAGTGTCTCTGTTGGAAGTTTCTACTATTTAACATCGCACTGACTTGTAATCCTTTTATAGAAGTGTTGGGGTACGTGAGATGATAGTAATCGATGGTTAGAGACTTTGGATGACATTGTTTAAAGTCGTTTGCAATGGCGCAGATGCATCCATTTCTTGTGCTTTCTCAAACTCTAATCTTTTTAGCTTTATTTCACTAGATTCCACTTCTTGATTAATATCTTCGGACCCTAATCTCTTCGTTACTGCCACTACTACTATGGGATTTGAATTGACAATTGCATTTTTATATGCTAATGTGGTATGGCAGCTTAAAATGATGTACGTACGTACGAAGTTCTACGTTATAACTAACTGACTGACTGAGCAGTCTGTAAGTACATACACTTACTACTCGTATTTACTAATTCAGACAACTGTAAAAACAGTAAAGTTTATCAGTTGAAAGTTAGGTAGCCCAAATGTGAAGACTAATATAATATATGAAGATAGTCTATCACAAACTGATATCAGTTAAAGAACCTCTATTGAAAGCTACAGAGTATTGAGAAGCTATTTTATTTCTAACTTTAAACTCCTTGACCATAAGAGCTTACAACTGCAACAAAGATGGGACTTGGAACATTAGAGTATTGATGAGATCAAGCTACTATTAAAACATTAAATTGGAATTACAGTGATTTATATCATAAGTTCATTAAGAAGTTTCACATAATAATTGAACAGCTATTCTAATGGTTCTTTATTTTTAATAGTACTCTAAGTGATATCAATTCATGACGAAAAGTCTCTTCATAATTTACGAATAAATAAAATTCAGATTTCACTTTTTTCTCTTTAATCCAATATAATAATGGGAAAGATTCAGTTTAGGGAAAAAGCATTAAACTTTGAACGGGTTTTAAATTAATTAGTAGTAATAGGTGAGCAGAATAGAGCAGAATAACGTAAATTATATGAAAAAAAGTGCAGAAAAAAGGTGTTGAATACACAATTATGGTCAAAGACGATAAGTAGATTATTAGATATTTTTAAAGTGATCGACAGAAAACTATAAGAATAAGGGTCCTAATATATTTAACGATACTATCTTTAAAATTGATTTGTAATCTGTGACATTTTAACAAATGTCATTTTATGTTTCAGTTCAAAATACTGATGTTAAAATGACTCGACAATGATCAGCTTTCTTTAAAACTGAATAATTCGCGCATTATTTTAGTCATTTAATAAGCCAACTTGTATTATTATCGATTATTCTTCGGTTTTCGACAATAAATGGCAATTTTTGTCATTATTGTTAACTTTTATGATAATTTACCATGTTACTTTTCAAGTTGATTTACTCAGACTTTTTCCATTAATATAAAACGACTAATTGCAATGGAAATATTTTTATTCTATAAGTCAGTCACAAATAGAGTCGTCAGTGTTACTATTAGCTTAGTGTTAGGTCAATGATTGATGAAACAAGCGAAATTCTAAATACAATAACTTTTAACACTCACCAAGATTTTCATTACTCAATCGAACTTGTTCTGTTTGACCACGAAAACCACGTAGTTTATGCAACCGGATTTCTTGTTCTTGACTAAGATCAGATGGTTTAGAGGTAACCTGTGGAATAGTCAAGAAAAGAAGAAATCAGATATCTGCTTTGAACTATCTGAGAAAAAAACCAATAGAAAATTACACAATAGTTTATAAAGTTGCAATCACACCGAAAACCGCTGATCCAAACATTCCTGTAATCCAGGTCCTTTTTTGAATTTTAATCTTCACCCTGGTACACAAAAAATAATTTTGTAACCGATATTTTTTATAAATTATTTATCTATTGCTAATAATTTTTTTTAAATCACCTGATTCCGCTGGATATTTGGACTGAAGCAAGAAGATGTAAATAGGAATATGACGCAACGGTAAATTTTGAATTTCAAGTGAATTAGTGGAAAAATTCTTAGAACCATCATTATGTATGAAGAATTCAAAACGAGATGGAATATATATATATACATTGGGAAAAAACTGATTGTTTACGAAATACATATACGAAGTCTTCAGTTATTTATTCGCATGTTTGTCAATCCAAGTAGGAGATGGGCTGTCTTCTTTGGTTCTTCTTCCGGTCTCTAAGTTTCCTAAATAAGCTGTGTTCCTGAATTCCTGAAACTCATATCATCAGTTATTGACGTTGGAGAATCCCGACGAGGCTCCATTGCATACTACTGATGACGAAACTCGTAAGTAGCAGTCCCGATTCCACTAGTAAAGTCATGCAAACATTGATGTTAAATACCTTATATATACATATACATATACATATATATATATATATATATATGTAACATACATATACTAAGAGATAAGTATTATCAATAAGTATCAAAGTGATGCCAAAAGAGACTGATCATATGCAGTTGGAAGATTACAGCAACCAGTAAAAATCAGTTAAACTTCACCTAATTGTACAAACCAGGGGCTATCTGGACTGATCAGCTGAATAGATAACGTAATAGCGTTTGAAACGAAAGATACTTGGATTCGAGTCTTGGAGCAAAGATCGACTCTAGGTTGCAAGTATTTCCAGATGATGAGTTCCAAATAGCATGAAACGAGTGTCCTGGATTCCATTGCTAGTTACCATCTATACCTGCTTATAACAATCACTATTGGTTTCGAGGTTGTCATAATGATAAACAACGTAAGAAGTGCAAGTAGTGTACCACTGAACATCGTCTTTCTATTTACCTTTTCATTTTCAGCACATCGATTTTGTGCTGAACGTTGTGAATTTAACGAACGAAGCCATGCACGACGTTCTTCTCTAGCTTGTAATTGTTGAGCTTGTCTAGCCAATTGTTGACGTTGACGCTCAGCTATTGAACGTAATTCACTAATGGTCATTTCATTTGCTGGATCATCAATCATTAGATCAGCTACTTTCTCTTGTTGCGATTGTGGAAGGGGTGGAGGAGGCGGATGAGAAGAAATACTACTATGTTTCTGATTTGTTGCTACAGTTTGATGATTACTAACACTACTACGATTATTAATTCGTGAAGAAGGTGTAAATGTTTTATTTTTAAGTGCTGAATCAGCATTCCCTGTAAAAATGGTAGCAGCGGTAGTCATGGTAGATGGTATCGACGTCAATAAAGATTTCAATAAATTAGAGGAACAATGAACCGATATAGATGCTTGTAAACCACCACCAATTGGTGCACTCGGTTCAGTGGTGTTATAAGTTGATTCAACTGTGTTTGGATTTGCCGAATAGTTGGCGCCAACAGTGCGATGACTACGATGTGGACTATTCTGTGCTGTTAAGTCACCAGAGATCTAAACATTTGTCGAAAAACAAAGAAATAAACGAAAGTGAATAATCTCAACAATAAGCAGTGATAGAATTGTTCTAAAATCAATATTTAAATTTCATATTTGTAGCTGAGGTACCAAGAAAGTTAGCCATTTAAAAAATTTCCTTTCATTTCGAACAATCAGTAACCAAAATGGAAGCATTGTCTGTCCAACAAATAAAATAGTACAGGAGTGAAAACGACTGATATAATCAAGTCGAAAATGAATCAACGAAGGTATAGAACGACAAGTATTCAAATCACTCTAAGCCCAGTCGCTTAATCCTACACACTTATATCAAGTCGACAGATTTTTTAAATCGCAATGATTCAATAGAACCTGGAAATGAGATAACTCAAGTGGTTAACACCCTCGGCTGCCGACCAATAAAGGTTTGAAATCAGTTCTACATAATTCAATTAAAGGATCCGAGCTGTAATAACAAACAGTGTAGCTCGAAGACGATCACATGGCTTTGAAGGTGGCAACCCATAACCCTAAATAGGTTTTAACGATGAAATGAAATACTCTCAAACATTACCATTGTATAAACTGCAGTTGGATTGCACACATAAAAAATTTATGAAGATAAACTTTGAAAACAGATTTATTTTATCATTCAAGTAGTGAAAGATATAAAATACAATCATACAACGACGTCTATCATTAACGATTATATACAATATATGATTAATTCTAACAGTAAACGATTAAAATTACCATTATTACTACTATTATGCCCAGAAAATTTTTATTTCGAATATAGTCGGGTTTGTGAAGATTTTAGAATTTTTGAAATTTACATCATGGATTGATCTTAACTAGACTAGAGTTGAAAACTAGGAAACATGTTTAATTGAGTTCTAATATAAGATTTCTAAGCAATCCGCACCCGCAATCTCATTGTAGATTGAAGCCGCTTTTGCGGCGAGCACTTAAATTCTAGACTACTGAACTGGCATCTTATGGTGTATATTGCCTACCCTCAATCGATTTAACCATTTTCCACTGTCTGAGATGAATACTTGTGTTCTACTAGACGAAGCAACTACTCACTGCTTTCTAGTTTTCATTGCTTGTCTGATTGAAGCTGGCTAGTGAATTAAATTATGAAGAAAATCTATTTAATTCTTACAAAATCTGATACAGCAGGACTCCGAAAATAGTATGAACCAGATAAAATAAAACTGTGTTTGTGCGATGCAATACTGAACAAGTCAAGGCAGTTTATTCTTCAGGGGGCTCCACAAGGGAATTTTTGACCCAAAAGTCTGATCCACAAGAGAGTGGATTAAAGTTAGGTACTGTCATCCCATGATAGCCAGTGACAGAAAATTAGTTAATATACTGTTTCATCAATCATGAGCATCAGTAGTTTGGAATTAAGATTTTTCAATCCTTCAAGGTGAACTTCCTTCATATTCAGTCACCATTGTGGAAAGATGGAAGTTAGTGTTTTGTCGTCTCACTTTCGAAAAACCCATACCCTCATCGTGTGAAGACAGTGAACAAGACTTCTCTTCCAGAGGAGAACAAATAATTGTCTATAACAAAATTCTAAATTTATTTTACATGTATTTTTATGATTACTTATAATTTTCTATCAAAATAAGAAAAAAAATGGTAGAAATAATAATTTCATTTAACAAAATCCATTCAGGAATTCTTGTCTACATAAGAATTTTCCACTGAATAATAAACGACTGGTTTAAGTTGAATTATATTGATTATTAGCTAAACAAATCACCCATTTATTATTGATAATTTTACAAAGCATTAGATTTATCTAATTCTATTATCTAAATGGAAAACAAAATGATAGGATTTCTTTCGATTGGTCTATTCATCATTTAAAATAGCAAATGAATTTAATTTACTAAAAAAAAATCAAATTAAGTAAGCTACACTATCAAACATCCAGACACAGTAGCAGTAGTCGTAGTATAAACGGTATGGTAGACTTATTTAGGAACTAAGAATTAAATATTGAGTCAAGAAATATAGTGAATGACATATCTAACGTATTAATAGGTACACGAAAGAGACTCAAGTACTCATATGGAATATTTGAAAAGAATACCAACCATGATATCCTGACAAATGTTATCAAGACAAGGGAATAATATAAAACTGTCAAAAATCGAACGATCTTAATGCTGACCTATTCTTATAGAAATATATTGGCAAGATCCTTATTCACTAATAATTAAACGATATGGAAAACAAAGCTAGTTGTGTTCTAATGATTGCAGCAGTAAACTTTCAGAAATCGGATTACAAGCTTGAAACCTATGTAACTTTGTCACGAGAAAACAGATAAGATCAAAAATCATTTGACTGTGTAATTCAAATCAAGTGAATGGACGTGTAGTTAGGTAAGCATTTTAGATAGACTATATTTTTGAAGAAACTTTGAAAATAAAAGATGAGCATCCCCACTGAGGTTGAAACAAATACACAAGGTTTAGCAAATCAATTTCAGAGAGCTTCATCTGCAGAGTATTAAATAAGTGACTGTCCTGGTTTTTAGTCGCCTAACATTAATATACTTCATTAAAAAAGTGGTGCAGTAATTACGTGAAATTTTACTCCAGTTCAAATACACTTGTTGATAATATCGGCAAACATGATGTCATGTGTAAAATTTTAAGATGACTAAACAAACAAACAGTAATAATAGGTACGGACTAACAACAGAACTCAGCACAATTCTTTGTCGACATAATAATTAGGTATATACATATGTTGTACGCCATTTTATCAGGTCAATTTATTGCAAAGATGTGCAATTATGTGAAAGAAATCTGAACAACGATGACTCAATCGAATAGAGAATATCATGAAGTGTCTGTATATGTGGGAAACCCAATAAACACAACAAATTATTTAGATAAATAACTGAAACAGAAGATACAGTATTATACACCTAATAATTTATACGAAACAAGTCGTTGTTATGGTTACTGTATAAAATAAAACAAGAGAATTGATGGTCAAGGTCACAGAGTACTGAATATAGGATACAGTGTACAGGTGGACATAAATACATGTGATTTCAGTATTAGTCTTCCTAACCCTGAAAAGGGACGCATTCAACTATGCACATATAGTAAGTACTAATGAGTCATATTCCAAAAGGTCATAAGAAGTTTTATATAGGTATTGTATAAACGAAGTGAGAATTGCTTCATATTTTTTTAAGTGTGATAATAAAAATATATTCTGAAAACAACGATTACAGAATTCATGCCAGTTTATCAGCTTCTTTTCAGAAGCCAAATTAAAGAATATACGGGTAACAGAATAATTTTGGATTAGTTTTAAGTGAAAACTTTGAAAATAGTACTTCTTATTACAGTCAGACAATAACCGCAAAACTAATAAACACCAAATAACACAGAGCAGTTACTTTGTCATAGTTTATTGCTCCTTACTAGTGCTAAATAAATCGAGTTGCATTTATAACAGAAAATTTGTTCGCTCAAGCGAAAACCCTATTAGTCATAGATATCTGTAATGTCAAATGTGATTTGTACATTTGATGACTGAAACTGAAAAAATGTTATTTGTTAAATAGATCCTGGTCATCGATTTGTTCATATCAAGAATATAAACAAAAGTACCAATCAGCAAGTATATATATATATATATATATATATATATATATATGAACTGCATTTTTAAGTATTACAGAGACAAAGAAATATTCTAATTTTATGACACGAAAATTTTTAGAAATAAATTTTATCTATCCTTACTTGAAATACTCTTTTTCCTTTCTCCGCTCACTACCCTCAACCTCTACTTTCAAGACATAAAAGCAACAAATAGAAAAAATCTACAAGTGATAAGTAGAGTAAAACAAATTCAACGATGTAATCAATAAACAACTATATATATATATATATATATATATATATATATATATATATATATATATATATAGTCGTTAATATAGCTTTATTACTGCATAAATTTGTTTGTAGTTTCATTGAATAAGTATAATCTTACAAACAATAATTAGATAAGCAGATAGATTAAACAGGTAGACGATGTATTTAACTCATAATTATAAATAGTAAAAGGAAAGTATTTTATGTCTTACAAAAGATGTTACCCAAAACAAGACCTTTTGAACATTTTTGCGGGTAATTATTAACTATAGATGGATTCGACGTATTGTTCGTGTATCATGGAATGACCGAGTTAGAAATGTTTAGGTTAGGGATAATGTACTAGGTAAAGATGACGAACCAGTGAATGAGGTTGTCAATCTTCATTGACTTAAGTGATTAGGACAAGTGTTATGAATGCCTAATCGCTTCCTATATCAACGAGCGATGTCCGCTTATGCAGTAGGCCGGAAGAAAACTAGGGCTGGCCTAACCAGAACGTTAGATCGGTCCATGAAGGCGCTGACTGTTCATCTAAGCCACATAGGTAGATGCAGACTATCTGGTCTTGATCTACAAGGCAAACCTGATCAATGACAATGGAACTCATCAACAGTGCGCATCCGATACTAGGACGAAACAGCCGTCCAGTGCTTCCAGGTTTCTAATGGTGGTCTAACAATGATTGATTGATTTCACTGTGAAGCCAGTCATTTATCTGTTCATCCGTAACTGGCCTCAGATATCTACAAATCACATACACTCTGAATAAAGCTTCAAAAACAGGAAAATCACTAAAAGAAGCTAGAAAATAAATAGTTATATTACTTATAATATGCGGTTAGATTAAATAGTATTGTTCAATGTGAATTTTTATTTAGTCTCAAGTTCAGTGAATATTTTCCAAGCCCAACTAATCCATTTCACTAAGACGTATTCATGATTGAAATATAACTTGAGATTACTTAAGGAATTGAACTTAATTATATTTTTTTTAAAGTTATACGCAGACTACATTTTGCATTCCAGTTGATCAAAGGAGATTGCGATCATAGATTTTTTTATTTATTAAATTGTCTATAAAATTTGCAAATGAACGAGATAAGCATGGAAAAATGATTTCAGCATTTTAAGCATAATCAGTAACCAATAATAAGTTAGTATTTAGTAGATTAATTAAAGTACTCATGAATAACAGTAAAGTTTAGTCCTTGCTTTCTATCTATAATCTACTCTTAAACACCAAAAATACACAACTTCATTTACAACACGCAGTGAGGTTGATGAAGCAATAATACACAATAATAGAAGAATCAAAAATCGCACAGAAAAAAACAACATTTCCTAAATGCATTTTGATAAATTAGCTGAATAGTATAATCCTATCTGCAAGATTTTGATTGTAAGAAGGCTGATTTTATTTGAAATTGAGCATTAACACTGTTGGAGAGCTGACAAACCAAAAAGGAAGCATTTATTCTGTATTCTCTGGCTTTGAATTTGTGAAAAATATCTATCTTTGCTACCAAAAAGATCTACATAGATATTTCCTTTGATTACAAAAAAATATTACAGAAAATTAGAGGGAGAGTATTTTATTATTTAACAAACTAAAAAAATGACCAGAAATATAATGAAGCATCGGTCTTCCACTTATAAAAAAAAGTACATAAATTTATAAGGGAATAGTATAAATAAAAACAAAATTGAAAAATCCTGTCAAACATCAATAACACAACAGTAACATGAATATACAATAATATTTATCACAATGATAGAAAGGAACAAAGGACAGTGCAACAAGCATTTTATACATAGGATAAAAAGTGACAGAATTAAAATATTGTACTTTTAGGTAAAGAGCGGAAACAAAATTGAATGAATCGATCATGAACTAGTTGTCCTCAGGAAATAAATAAAAAAAACAGAAGTGTATAGATAAGAATAATAATGATAATTTTCTACAGTGTACAACATTTAGGTTGAAGATGCTTTAAATCGAAAGGCTGATTTTAGCTAGATAAATAATGTAATCTACTGAGCACCGGATGGTTCTTTCCCTTAGTACTGGACTCATCAGAAGGTCGTACCCATGATACTGACATAGATCAAATGCATGATCTGGCGTAACGTACAAAGAAATCAAGACCACATGGAATATATATTTGGAGAAGACAATTTCTCGATGAAATATGTAAACCTAATCTTCTGGCATCTATTTGTAATACCGACAGATTAGTGACTGTCATCCTTCACACGTCTTTTGGTTTTCATAATACTGATTGTGTCATAAATTTCAATTTGACCATCTTTACTGAAGTAGTAACTTTTGGGCAACACTCAACTACGTACTACTTGCAAGCCACTTTGCGAGTAGTACCAATTACACTGGGAGTTCTAAACCAAATATCTTACCTTCAGACCACTGAATCCAAATTTATAATCTTAGTGACGTTTATATTAAACACGCCACAAATAGTAACATATGATTCAGTGACTAGGCGTACATGCTTTAAGGCTACACTGTAAACAATATTTAATAAGCGAAAACTCCCAAACACCAACTGCAATAGATATTAAATTTTGTCATTGTTTTTTTGTAAAAATTTAAGTTAAGGTTCTTTTCTTTTGAGTTCGACTGTAACACCTGAACCTTTTCAGTTCGATCTTAGTGTGTACGTAGTTTTAGATTAGATCAGTTGAGTTTTACACTAGGAAGAATAATTTGTTCAATGCCCACTATCGAAAGATTCTCAAGATGATATCGATGACTGATAATAATAATAATAATAATAATAATAATAATAACAGTAATCATAAAAATAATGATAATAAATATTATCATTATTACAATAAATTAATATTACTAGTATTGTCAATATTAATCGGCTGCTTGTAATCAAGTCTTATACGTAAAAATACGAAGATGGGGCAAAAGTCACATGAGTAGTAATTAACGATTATGAAGGCTAAGATTGACGTTGATTCAGATGCGCAGATGTAGTCAGAAGGAAGCTTTCATTTAAGAATTAAATGTAGGAATAGAAGCTAAGATAATATTTCATACACCGTAAAATAAACACATACGCATAAACACATGAATAAAATAGCACAGAGAAATAGAAGCAAGGGAAACATTCACATGGCACATTAAAAATTTTGACAGATTTAAAATTTGTTCTACTTAATAATTAGATTAACTGTATTTCTTCGTTTTTTTTTAAAAAAAAAGGAAACGAATAATAACAACAACAACTGTGATAGAAGTATAATTTCTTTTAAATTAAAAAGAAAATAAACCTATATACATAATAAACAGCATGAATTGAAAATGTCAATTATTTATTTCGGAAAGAACAAATTACTGAACTTGTTTTAGCAAGGAAAAGGAAAACTCATCCGGAAGAAAAAAACACTGTGAGAAAGAAAAATTTCACATTGGAAATTAAATAGGTGAGAGAGATACGATTGACTATATATGATGAAGAAATATGATTGGTTTTTGATCCGAATAGTTTTGTATAGGCGTCTCAAATTGTGAAGCTGGGGTGATGCATGGTTGAATTTTACAAAGGATATTGATTTGTCCGAGAAGAAGACAGGTATGCCTAGCTGACAAACATGAACTAGTATGAAACCTGTATCAAGGGTTTCCTCAAAACCGCCTCTAATTATCTGAAATTATATTAGTTTTCAGGCGTTCAGAAAATAAGTTATAATATGTAACCGTTTTTCAATCGCCACTATAATAGAAGTTTAGATAATAGAACTTACAAGTTTTATTATAAATAATGCAAATAACAGATAATAGATTTAGTTGGAATTTATCATTGAGTGATGTACTTTGCAAACAAATTTTTTTAATTGAACTATGATACTAACATATATTTAATGGAAGCTAACAGGTCAAGATCATAGCATATTATATCATTGATATAAAACTTGTTAAAAGTATTGAACAAATACACAAAAACGTAAGTAATGAAAATTTTGGGTTTCAGAAAAGCATGAACGCTGTAAGGTATTCATACTAATCTTTTGTTATTGAAAAAAAACCCACTTTCATTATGATTCTAAGTACTGTAATTTATTTCATTAGTTAGTATAAAACTTTCGCTTTAACATTTTCGTCATTTATACAACCAGTTTCAAAAAAGCGAATATATAAATATGTTACAGAAAATAATGTTCGCTAACTTAATAAGTTGAGGGTATGTTTCGATTGAAAAACTATGAAAACTTGTTCACTTAATTCCTGTAATTAGAACGTCAGTGTTAAGGTAAGAATATTTCTATGATAGGATTCGGTTATATATTAGCTGATATATGTCCACAATATATTCGAACTCAGGTCTAACTAGTTAGTATCGTTAGTCCTCACACACAAGATATAGTTAATAGCTGAGCACATAACTTTCCACTCGATGGGTTACATTTTTATAATCAATTGACTGGAGCTAAATATTTAACAGTGTGCAAATTACTGAGAAATAGGTATACCAGTCAAATACATCTAATTTTAAAAGAGTAATGAAAAGACCAATTTTGTCGTTTGATTATTCTTTCAAAATTTATGAAAAGAGACAAATTGCTTTAAATATGCAATTTCTAAATTTTCTTTTTAAATTTCACGTCAATCCTTAACGTAAAATCTTTCCATACTGAACAATCAACAATGATCTTCCATTCAAAGAATAAATTTAATAACTGTAAACAACAGAAAAGCTGAATGCTGTTTAGTGAATTTTCTACCATATAGGCTTATAAAGAAATGTCGAAAGATTATAAAAAGAGTGAGCTATTCAAGTAGACTTAAGTTTAATGCGCATATTTTGGCAAAAAGAGTCAGTCAGCTACAACGTATAACTTCGTACATACACACATCAGTTCAAGTTGCCGTACCACACTAGCACACAAAAATGCAATGGTAAATTCAAATCACATAGTAGTAGAAGTAGTAGCAGTAACCGGAGTACGATTCATGTCTCTAGTTGGAAACGACTCAATTTACAGAATGTCTGATAGAAAGATAAAGAACAACATATATAAGCGAAAAAAATTTTCGATTAGTGTTTGTCCCCGAGCTATTCTCTAATATACATGAATATTTATATGCAATTTTAAACCAATCAAGGCAATTTATGAGTTGATAATGATGTATATACCAGAGTAAAGCCTGATGACGATCGAACTGAAAATAATATTGTACGCTTGTATGTGTTGTTCCAATAAGAATCTTTGATATTTAAAAAAAAATAAAGGCCATAGATGAGCGAAAACTAGTGATAAAAAACACTATCATTTACCGCTTTAATAAATCAATGCATGAATGAATTCTTTAAAACAAAATAATAATAATAATAATAATAATAACACTAAATAGAATATATATAATTTTGGTAGCAGTCATATTTGGGACTCGTCAGCTAGATGCAGCTACATTTTAAAGTTGATGTTCACTCTGGAATTCAAATCTATTACAAACTGAGTTATACCAAATATCTGTAGACTAAAAGTTAAGTGATTGTGATAATTCATATGAACAATATGTGAATCATTACAGGCTATTAATGATATATATAAAATGTTATTTTTGTTAAATTAAACAGTTGACATTTAATTCATTAACACAATAATACACAAAGACAATCAAACTTATAATAGACTGTAAAAACAGACAATTGCAAACTTTTGCATGTACACAGAAAACAGAAAATTATGAATTCATTTAGGATATTCAGTCGCTTGACTACAATTATGCATCATGTTATTTTTGATATTATCAACACTGAAGATAACAATAAACACTATCATTTTTATTTCATTTTTCTTAACAACTTGTTCGTTTAGTATATATATTCCATAGTACGACTACACTTTATTTTGTTTAGTAAAATACCATCAAGAAAATTACATGAAATGTGATCACAGTGAGACAAATAAACAACCAAATTGATAGAGAGAAGCTATAGCTTAGCTGGATGATTCATGAAGTCATTGTAGACGATACTTTTTCAAGAACGACAATATAAGCCCTGTAGTTAAACCACCTAGCTTACACAGCAAAATATATCCACTGGCAAAATATTTATACAGCATTATTTCCAAATCGGCCAACAAAATTGATAAATTATTACAAAGCATCGGTTAAGCATAGTCAGTCAGTCAGCCAGCCAGCTACAAAGTAGACTTTGAGTAGCTGTTTTTAATCTCACCGTTCTCCGACCGACCTGCCTGGCATGGTAGGACTAAAGGAAAATATATTCCAGCCGATATAGCTCGATTAGGTCATCACGGTAGGCAAGCCGAACCACTTTGTCAAGGTATCAGCTACGGTCGGGGTCAAGTATAGCAAAATGCTTAAACACAGAGTTTATTCAAACTTGAATTAATGGACGTATTCGTCGATAGACCAATGAGTTCTACCGCAAAAGACACTGTCTAGTATTATAACTATTCCTATAATGTAATCTTCGAAAAGAATTTTCATTAAAAATAAATAAGATACCTGAAAACGTTTTCATGTTAAACACTATAATTCAAATTAAAAATAATATACGTAAATGCTACTGCAACGGTAAATCAGAAATAAGCATTTAAAAAGATCAAAAGAAAAAGAGGAATATTAACTGATTAAATACAATCGAACTGTTAGTTTATTGTTATTATAACTTGTGATCAGATGTTGCTGATATTATTAAAAAAGCTGAATAGAGGAGTCAGTCCAGTCATGAGTTTTCCCTACATGAATGTTTTGATATTTGACAGTGATTAGTGATGAAGTCTATGATATACAGCATTTTATTGAGTTTTACATTCGCTATCGTTTCGACAGAGATAAAAACCCGAAATTCAACAGCTATATCAATTAGATGATGCAATAATATTCAGGTACATTCGAAATTATATTAGTTGGATAAAACTATCATTGACTGGTCACTTATTCAACCGTCTAGCAGATATGAATTCATGGATTTGACTTCGAGTTATATTCTAAGTATGAATTCAGGTGATATTACCACCCGGCTGTTCGAACCGAAGTGGGTAGTGTGAGCTTTGAACCTGTTATTTACACATTGAAGGCCATGAGCCCTAACTACCGAATCACTATCATAAGAAAGAATATTACTTTGAAGATCTTTGTAAACTCTACGAATCAATGAACGTCTGTTTCATGATACTTTCACATGCTTTATAATAGTATGCACCCATATGAAATTGGACCTAAAACATTCACTAACTCTGTAATTTAGTGTTTCAATACAAGATGTACAGGTTTTAACCTTGACTTAGTGTACATTTAAGTAAACACATTACTGAAAAGATATTATCTAGCCCGAAACAGCTGATCTATACCTCATGATTTTCAGTGGTGCTCCAACTGATATCGGTTTTGGGATGATATATTTTTTAAATCATAAAAACTCTGTTTTTTACTAGTTCACATTGTTAGTCTCAACGTTAAACAAAATTATCACAAAATATTTACATACCAAACAATGTTTATTACCTACTTTCAAATATTATACTAATATAAATAACTCAATATCTTGTTCGTCTCTAATCGAAATAAATTATTATTGAGAAAATAATGTTATTTGGTTATAATGTGGATAAACATGTTATAATTGATTGCTTTATTGTAGTTAGATAAAAAGATTAATCTAGAGAAAACTAAAAGGATAAAAGCCTTTCATTACAATGTTCAATTAACAATTGACTATCAGCACGTTTAATCAAATAGGGATAATTTAATTTACAGTAATTTTTTTTTAGAAAAAAAGGTGATTAATTTCTTTTGTTAATGAAAATTAATTGTAACTTTTCAACTTATATGAATTAGGCGAATGGAATTATAGATGAGGTATTCGTGAGTAAAGGATAACTAATCTGTTGATTGTTTTTTTTTTGGTTTGAAAACCAGAAATAGATGATTAGTTTTCTAGTGTCTAGTGAGCATTTCCTTCAAAAAGCTTGATCTAATAAGTGGTATTACAGTAATGTAATTAAATTCAAAGAAGACACACCAAACCAGTAAACATTAATAAAGTTGAAATTAATTTTAACTAATAAAAATTTGTAAGCTTAACTCGTATAAAACAAATATAAAATCGATCACTAACCTCAAGAGAAATTTTATTAATCGAGATAAATACATAGTTATATATAACACCAAATCGTAAAAATAAAATTCTTATTGATACATCATCTCAAAATAACAATTAATTTAGGAGAACATAATCAACATGATGAATTTCAGATCAAAATGCTCTCTGAGTCGGAGAATAAAGATTTCCAGTCAGTCAACCAGTTACAACGTATAACTTCGTACGTACGTACATCAGCTCAAGCTGCCATACCACATTAGCACATAAAAATGGAATTGTCAATTCAAATCCCATAGTAGTAGGAGTATTAGCAGTAATGGAGAAGATTAGGGTTCGAAAATATGATTCGAGAAGTATAATTCAGTGAAATAACTTAAGAAAGAGAAACAGAGATAATGGGGAATTCAGAAGGTTAGAGTTTGAGAGAAGATAAAGAGTAAATGTACCTGCGCCATTGCAAACGACTTTGAGCCTTGTCATTCAGCTTCTGACCATCGATTAGTATCGTCTCGCGGACACCAACCAGGTAGTCTACATATACCAACATGACTTAAGCTAGTTGTCATTGACTTCATGGATTTGTGAGATGTTTTGGTCTTGTCGCCCCTAGCTCTCTTCAAGCCTACCCCCACATCACGAAACATCACTCGTCGAGGCAGTTCGTGGTCAGGCATACGCAACGCATGTCCCCATCACCTCAACTGATGAAGATTCATTAATTCATAAATTCATTTGCCATTCCTACCCAGAACCCGTTTCCTAACAACTGCAATGCTTAATCGAATGTCGCAGGACAATAAGAGAGATGCTTCAGGGACAACTGTCATAGAAAACCAGTAACGTGCGACAATCTCCCACCCTTAATGACCATGGTTCACAAACATGTAGTAGAACGGAACGAACTGCTGTGCAGTACACTCGTCCTTTGGTTAGCAAACGGATATCGAGTAAAGGTTTCATTTATTTTCGATTAAGAAATTCAATAAAAATAACATACTATATAGTGGATTCATGGAAGCTAAAGTAATTCATAGATAGTTTTCTCTCACTAAAAGGTAGATGAATACAAGTGTTTCGTGTGAATAATAATTCGCAACTGATAGAGTTTAGCCGAATGAAAAGTTAAGCAATTGCCTATCGCACAGTGCATCACAAACTGATGGAATTAGGAAATGTAAATTATACGATGCTAACTCAGTAGTCTGAAAAGCAATGAGCTCTAGAAATTTCGAAAGCCCTGAGTTTAATTCATAAATGATAAGTTCATATTCAAAGAGTTCGAATGCAAATTGAATCACTTATCCAATGCTATTTAGTAGTTAATAATAATTCTTCTTCAAATGATATTAACGTGTGATGGAAATCATCTTCTACAATAAGTACTTTATCAAGTAAAACTGCAAGATTTGTTTAATAATGATAAAAATAATAAAGAGTATGTATTGGTTAGAAAATATAAGTAATTGTAAAATACTACAAAAAATGTATATTTCAATTAGTGAAATATATTTTCTAGAATGAGAAAAAAGAAATCATGCAATTTTGCATATTACATATATATATATATATATATATATATACCCTTATCTAATAATTGCTACATATGCATTTACAAATAAAATAGATCCACTTAAAAACACACAGAGAATGAGAGGAAAGTACAAGTAAAAAAACACTACCCGTATTCATTTTTATCATACTATTGCACTTAAAATAGTTGAAAAATATCTGGAATTATTTCAATTAATTTCACATTGATCATCTTAATCGTCATTATCATTTTCACTAGTATCACCGGGAACAATGATACGGTAATTAGTTATATTATATATAATTAATATTAATAGCATTACCAATATTCTTTATATGAGAATAAATATTTTAAAAAAATACAAGCAGAAATAAAATAAGAACAAATGAAATGAATAATGATGATATATATATACATATTTTATGCGAAAAACATTCTGAGAAAAATGATTATAACAAAGAAATTGTTTTAAAATGAAACAAATTAATGATGATACATAGAATGTACACTTGTTTTAAACAAAAGTACTATCTATATTATAAAGTGACAAAAAACCGAACAAAAATATGGAATGCTGAATATTTTCACATGAAATATTTAATTGAAAGTATTTAAATAATTAAAGTTTTTCTTCTTTAATTTTTTATAAAAAAAAATAAAGTTCAATAATATAATTTACAATAATTGTATCGACCTACTTCTTACATACTTTTCGTTTCAGTCTAAAATCAACCCTTTGTTATAATAGGTATTATTAGTACAGCCTTAACTCTGTTTACTACGTCCTGATAAGAAGGCGAGTTCGTGTTTTCGCTAACTCGATGTAATATTTTAGTCAGTACGATATTGATTCTATATGTTCCAAGGTAAAATTATTTCAGATCGATATATTGCTACCAATTAATGTAAATTTCATTCAGTATCACAGGTATGAACTTTAAGCTATTGTGACGTAATATATTCTTTGTATTATTCTGTGTAAACTTGGTATGTGTATTTTTCCAAATATATATTATTATTTTTTGTGTAAAAATTAGTATATTAATATGATGACGTTTCTGGACAAATTCTTTGAACAAGTCGCTTTTGGAGAGTCAAATAAATCTTTATTCTCACCAGTTTTCCCATGTTCTTTGCGTCTTGGGGATTACTATGATAACTTTTTTTCAAGCATAAGCATTAAAACCGTGGATACAACAGAGATTACACGTATATGGCAAATATTCGACTGACAAACTGTTGAAATCATGGATAGAGAGTATACTAATAACACTAGGGAGTTTTTAGAAGCCTGACACTCAGATCGATTAGTAATCAACAAATAGATCAAAATCAATCTGATTCATCATCTAATGAGAAAAATTGAGGACAATTAGTATTACTATAAAAATTTTCTATCAAATAAATAACTGTTTGATACATCTGTTATTACAGATACAAAAACTAATTAAGTAGTTTCATTTTTTTTTATGATCTCGCTTACACACAATGTATTCAACGTGTATAGTAAGGTTAACGCTAAATCAATTTGTTTTATAGTTAGTAAATTCTCATCATAATAATTAAACTATGAAAATATTAATTTACGCCATCGATTTTGATGATATATTCCTGCTAATGAATGAAGTATACTTTCTTCACACACTATTAAACAAATAAATAACATCTGTAATGAATTACTTTATTATTGAATGTTCTTTATTGATTTGTTCATTCTACAACTACTACTTCCCTTTTCTTAAATGAGCTAATTTTAACAACAATCAATAATGTAAAGACAGAATTAAAACAGTAGCAAGACTAGGCACAAAACATGAACATTTGACTAAAGAAGAATAGAAACGAACAGGTGATTAGATAATTTATGAAGTGAGAGAAAATAGAAATGAATTATATATATATATATATCAGGAAAAAACAGACATACAATGATTTTAAAAATTTCTCATACTAGACTAAACAATTTAAACAGAATAACATTAAACTATTGGTGATTATGATATACATTTTAGCATTACACAAGTGAATATACATGCACACACACACACACACTCTTTAAATTAAATGTAAAAAATAACAAAGTTTTGTCATTTAGCAGATGGAATTTTATGCGTTAAAAGTAAAAACTAAAGGAAATAGGAAGCGAACGAGATTCCTGACTTTTTTTAACATAAGAAGCTAAATTTTATTTTTATTTATGGTATGGATATGTAAAGTGAGAAAAGAGAATGCCCAGGTTTCTTTATATTATGTTCAAGATTTAACAGATAATCAAAGTTGAATAGTGATTTACAGTGGAATCCAAAGCGTACAGGATTCGCCACCTAATTGTATAGGTATCTCAATGTTGATGCCCTCACTGAAACCTGAACCCAATACGTTTCGCTTGAAACACAGAGTTACGAAATGTAACTTTAGAAAAACTTGGCTAAATGGCAATATCGACGCAATACGTGCAGGATGCTCATGTGCTAACCGACCGACCAATCGCAATGCTTAAAATTAACAACGAGAACTGCTAAGTATTTGATTATTCGATCTCGTTGCTTCACTTGCCTACTATTATTCGGACAATTTACTCTACTCGACTAGTCTCCAAACCAGAGCACAGCTCAAACGGAATCATAATTATATTTCAAAACAAAACAGGAAGTTAATTAAGTTAATGTTGTAGTGGGAAAAGTGTTATTATATTTATAATTTATGCACAATGATAAACTTAACCATTTATCCACTAGCGTGGATTAGTTAGCTGGCTACTGATGAAACTGGAAAACTATATGCTAAATTAACTCATAGATGAGGTGGGGAGGGATAAGTAGCACAAATATATATATATATATATATATATATATATATATATATATATATTGATTGTAGTAGTTGAATAAATGTTCATATACTTAGTTTGCAAGTACACTTTATTTCCTATGACGATTATCGTTACGCTATACAACTGGTCAATACAAAATAAGTGCAACAAGGTTCAGATATGTGAATACTCAGCGATTTCCATTTGAATATTGAAATCATTTGGTTTATCAATCTATTTTCAAAATCATCGTCACTTTTGTTTCGTTATATTACCTAAAATAAATAAACGCTGAGTCCAATTAATTTCATTTTTAACAATGACAAAGTGAGAAACATAATGAACAGGTCAAGTGAATTCATACAGTTAACAGAGAAAGATTTATACTAATAACAAACAAATCAGCAATAAATACAATTTTTCTCCCTAGTACTTTATTTCTTACAGAGGTGCAGGAATATATTAGAATACAATACTTGACCCATAATAATTGTGAAAATATATTTTTAATAACTTTAAGTTACAACGAAAAAATGATTGAATGCTTAATGTTAACTGGTATAATAATTGATTAAATTATTCAGTCAAATCGTTCTAATCATATGAGATCATGAAATAAAACATGGAGTACACAAATTCTTATCATGCCAGGTAATTGTCAAAAATATTACTTTCTAACTGATTTACTTCTTATTTCATAAAAGATATATAGATTAATTCATTTTACATCATAAAATTAAATTATATCGAATGAGTGTTATAAAAAGAGCATTCTCATTTTTAAAAGCTGAATAGTAAATTAAAAATTGGTAAGTACGCTCTTAGTCCAAAGTCGTCCAAAACTGTATACTTGTAAAAATAGTCTTAAAACTGAATGTTATAGATACAAAATAGTAAAGATCATAAATATTTCTCTAAACATAAACTTAGTATTTTAATTAGTATCCTGTACAAATATGACATGGATGGATGATATCATTTCTCTTTACGATATGAAAATAAATGTTAATGCTTGGCTAATAGCTGGACGGAAAAAAATTACACTAAATTTCATACCTTTTTAGGTGAAAATATAGAACACTTATAACGTTTATGTAGCATGAATTAAATCGTTGAAGATTATATTTCTCTTTAATTAAATAAACAACGACAAATATAATCATTCTACACTTTTGGAGAAGTTTATATTAAAACTTCACATTAGCCTACAGTATAATCAGTTCTTCGATGTTATCCAGAATACTAGATCAATATACTTTACATACCAAAATTATTTTATATATCAAAATATTCCTCTAGTAAATAAAAATAAATGCTGAGTGGAAATTCATATACGAGTATAAAATATATGAATCTAATGAACCTATAATCAGGACGTAGTGTGTGATGAAAATCAGTGAGCTATTTTCTTTTGTATACTGAAATTTGATTAAGTTAATTTTCCGGTCCACTTAATCTATTCTTCAAACCTTTTGTTTACTATTGTGCACATTTTACTGTAAACAAATATATCCATATAATAATAATAATAATAATAATAATAATAATAATAATCGCCTTCAATACTCAAATCACTATCAAAAAAGACATTAGTAATACAAGCAAGAACATGCATACAAAGGTATACATAATAACTTTGATAATTGATGAAAAATAGGTAGAAACGGTAAATAGAACTAAATGAGGAAAGGAAACTAACTATCGTCTATGATCATCTACTAACAGGAAAATTATTAGCAAGTATAAGTAATCTCTTGAAAACACCATCAAATATATATATAACTGAACTGGGGTAATTAACCTGCATAAATATACATTGCTGCGTGTGTGTGTGTGTGTAACAAGGAAATGCATCAATTTGTTACAAATATTATCATTGAGAAACACAAATAGAAATGACATAAACTGACTCAGTGTATGAAAATAATCCAATCTCAGTTTTATATTTGCATGAGAACACTTTTAAAGATAAATTCCGAAATTTTATACTTTAAGAAGCCGGGCAATTCTACATTTCGTTCCTCAAGAATACTGTCTGTTTCGGTGTGAACACATAATCTCAAATTCAATGACTTATGTGGCGCTTAAATATTTGTATGCCGCTTTGTACCAATATTTATGTGTTGAAATAAATACATAAAACCACCAAGTCAACAAATACTGAAACTAAACATATAAAGCAAAACAAAATTTAATAAAGTCGATGTATTGATTGGGTTATTTGTGATATAGTTTACTTATTTGAAACTAGGAAACTATGAAGTATGATTTTAAATGTACAGTATGATAAAGTAGAAAAAAACGTTCTAGTATAAACAGACAAATCACAAGTGAATTTAAAAATAACCTGATTATCTGCTGCTTAAACTTTTTGTTTAAAGTCTTCAGAGGCTTGAAAATCAATACAAAAAGAGTCAGTGTGATATTATTTAAAAGTGACAGGAATAGCAGGTGTCTGACAGATTCGGAGCACAGAGTGAGGAAACTCGGCTAATATTACCAACTTCTAATACTGGTGGCGTAGGTCAAATGAAAAATGAATTTATTGCAAAAGTTTATTCGGTTCTACTTTATGACTACAAACGTGGCAGTAAAGAAAATAGGATATACGTAGGTTACGAATATTTGTTAATTGATACATTCAAAGCACTGTTTATGTATGTTGGGACGACACAGTAAGTCGTACTGAGGTTGGACGAATGGTACTAGACAAAGAAGCAAATTGGTTCATGAGACAATGAATCTTTGTCGACTGAGGTGATTAGGACATATGATACGTATACCCTACCACTAACTACCTCGACTCGATATTATCTGGTATAGTAGGCTCGAAAAAAATAGAATAAAAACGTGACATCAACTCATGAAGTCACTGATTATGAGATTGAGAAGTGTAGGTAGGGTGCAAACTACCCAATTGAGATCAACGAGATTTTAGAGAGAAGACTCTAGACAACAAGGCTCGGAACTGTTTTCAATGGCGTAGATTCTACACTTCCTTTTCTAATCATATCTTCAATGTCATATCGTTTCTACTATCACTAATACTGCTACTAATTATCCTACTCAAGTATTGCGCTGAACTATCGTGATATGGCAACTTGAATAAATGCACATATGTTCCAGATTCTAAGTTGTATATAACTTACTGGCTGAAGTGTACTCATTCTTAGCCTTGTCTTAAACACCCAATATTTTAAAATTCCTATATTACGTAGTCACAAAGTTTCGTTCATGCCTTTCTTTCATTAAGAATTAGTTTTTCATCTTTGCCCTATAAGTCACTAAGAAGTGTGTTCATTTTGACTGAAATGTAACATGGATTTTCACTTGATGAATTTTACAAGCTTTTAACCATAATTATTGGCGTCATTCTTTTAATATTTACTAAATACATTGTTCTTAAACAATTGTTCAATTTGAAATGCTGTAAACTAATGAACTTTAATATTATGAAAACATTTTGTGCATTGATCATCTGTAAAAATGTTTCATCAAGAAATACAGTATAAAACTTTATTCTTATTAGCTTACTACCATTTAGGTCCGATAAAGCTTATAACCAACCTACTCGAAGATCGATGCTAATGTTACAACATTAATTTAAAACCAAACATATTTCATTCGAAACATACGTAATGTGCTTACCTAACTTAAATAATAATAATAAATCTCACCATTTCTTACAACTAGAAGTATGAATTGTGAAGTCATCCTTAAATTCGTAAATATGAACTGTGGATGACTCGAATCAAGTAGTCGTAAACACGTAAATTACGATTAGAGTACGAAATATCTATGTTTTGTAAGCGAGAGATGATCTGAACAGTATTGACTTATTCTAGCATTAAACCATCATCGACCTCTAATCGCGTTACGTGGAAAATACATTCTTCTTTCGAAAAAGTTATTAACATATACTCCGAAATAAGAAACAGTAGTGGGAAATTTCTTGTACACAAATAACAAAACTGTGTGGTGGTTTTGCCTAAAGACAAGAATAGTAAACTGATATCCTGAGATAATCTATAATCGATAGTATAATTTTAAAACTACCGTTAATTGCTTTGATAAATACAACATTATAAACAATTTTCTAGCTTCGTAACTTTCAATTTTCCCTAATTATATATACAAAATATGAGCTCCACTTAGATATCGTATATGAGAGTTTGTATGCTAATCTGTGAACAACATTCACTGGAATAATTAAAAATATTATTTAGCTATATTACAACTTAGAACCATGGAGGTTTAGTCAAAAACTGAGCCTATAAAATATGTAAACAGGTGTAAAAATAAATGTGTAGTGAGTGATAGAAACTAAGATAAACTTACACTATTCATAAAGGCAGTATTATTATTTGTATTACTGTTAGTAATAGCATTACTAGAGATACCAGTGTTATGAATATAATTATTATTGTTACTATAATAATTTATAATTCCATCAGCACTAGTTTCAGTAATAAATTGATCGAAATTAGCAGTTTGATGAGAATTAGATACAATGTTGCTATTGGTCGGTAGAGAACGATTTCCACCACTTGAAGATGATGACCATCCACTGACTGACTTATGTGTATTTAGATACGGGTTAACTTTTTGACGGTGTGATGCACCCTGTGATTTGGATGGAGTACGTGATTGCATATTAACGTTAACAGCTGCTATAGAATTATTATGTAATAATTTAGGAGTATAAGCTTGTTGTTGTTGTTGTTGTTGCTGTTGATGATGATCAACTGAACTTATATTTGTATGACTCTGATGCATACTGGTAACAGTAATTGGATTTATAACTCCAGTGACGGAAATAGTTGATATAGATGGAGATAACGGTCTTTGCTTACGAGATGGTAGTGGTGCAGTCGGTTTCTCTGTTGTGTTATTCGAAGCTGTTGTTGTAGTGATTGCTGTTGAACCTGTTGGTGATTGATTAATTTGAGAAAACAGATTAATAGGTTCCAGATGTAATCCAAGTGTTCTAGAATGGGTAATACTGTTGTTAAGAATTTCAAATGAATCAGAATAGACGGGACAACAGTGACTAGAATGAGAAGTATTGATAGCATTTGATGTGGAAATTTCATCCAATGGAATAGGATGCGAAGAACATTCTTTGGATGTAGAATTTATGGAATATAAATTAGCAGAACTATTATTTTGAGATTCAGCATAATACTGAAGAATTGGTTGAATGTGTGTATCGTCAGAAGACTGAGGTATTTCTAAACCAGAATGATTTGTAAGTTCATAAGATTTCGTTAAACAACCAGGTGTTTTAGTCTCAAACTGATCTAAACATTGTAGAAAAAACAAAGTAAATAAGTTGTAAATGAAAATTTCAATCATTAAAGTCATAGTACAAGATAGTTTTAAATATTGTTTAGTAACATTCAGACTCAAAAGTTGGAATAACACAACTTAATGTAGTATAACATTGGTTTAGACCAATCCATTTTAAAATAATACTGAGATAATAACCAAAAACGAAAAACAATAACAACTACAAATGTATGAAGTAGAATTTTGAATTTTTTACAATGTAATCACATCTGAGTGTATATGTAAATGAATGATTTTGAAGGCATTCCTATCAATAAATTAAACTTAATAAAACAGATAGAAACATCTATAATTTAAAAAGTGTTATCAATTGTGCAACAAGTTCGAAACCTACTGAATCGAAACCATGCATTTCGTTTAGGTATGAGGAATGTTTCATTATTAGGCATTGAACAAAACAAAAATAATATAGTAGAGCTTACCTGTGAACCTAATCGATATTTACATATGATATGATAACTGAAGTAGTGCTATTTATTTAAGAAGTTATGGAATTATAAAAAAATATGCACAACCATTTTCATAGTTATTAACAGAATGCTATTAAATCCTACACTTCCTATTCATTTAGTCTATTCCTAAAATAATAATAAGGTAGATAAGTTAGTAAATCTACTAGGTTATCTGAACTTGTATAAATTCTAATCAAAACATGAATCACTTAATTTATACACAATGCAAGTGATAAACTTTTATGGGTTAAACGAATACTAAAAACTGATTGATAAAATACAGAGTGATTTCTGCTTTTAAGCTACCTGAAGGTTCTAGAACATATTTACTTTGGAATAGTCAGTACACACTCCTGAAGACACAATAGTTCTTCAGAACATCCTAGTATTTGAGGAATCTTTAGGTGATTCCAGCTGAAGATTAAAATCAATCTTAAAATTAGCTTACAAGTTTTAGTAGTAATATTCACAACCCATACTTAACTACTTAAGCGAAGGTGTATGTTCTGAAAACGTGCACGTTGCAAAGGAAAATGGATAAGAATGGGCTGAAAGGAATTAAAATACTGAAAGTCTTAAATATCTTCCCTATATAAAACTAAATTATATTATTCATAGATAAAGCATATAACGATAACAAACAGTTAGAAGACATCCCTTATAGACAGATAATTCTAGGATGATTTGAATTAATAAAAAAGTGATAACTTAGTAGCTTCAAAAACAAATAGGTTAGACTCAAATTTGAAATTACACAAATAACCAATAAAATGTTAACTAATTTAGTCATCGAAGTTTGCCAGAAAATTCAGTATGCTTTTCAAGCTGTGATTCCTTATGATAATGTAGTTTATTAAAGTTGGGTTAACTGGAAATCACATTACAGATTCTAGATATAAAGCACATCTAAAGCCCTACAAAAAAATATTGTACTGTACTATATTGATGTCTTCTAACCAGAGACACTAAAAAAGATTTGAAGTAGGGATATTTCATCATATAGTAAGTACTCTTGAAGTGAACAGAGATATATGCAGTGCTTATTTAAAAATAAAGATATTATGCTGTATAAGCTTACGTTGGATAAATAAGTGATCTGGAAATGTAGATCGTCCATCGTCACATAATCGGTTATCAGCTGAATTATCGTTGCTGGATGAGCAACAGTTAGACGACTGACTATCGTGAAAACAAATGGAGCTTTCAGAATTTCGACCAGCGAAATCAAGATTTTCAGGGGAAATAGAGTGCTCTGCAGGTTTATCTGTTACTAAAGTATAGCTTTGTATTCCATTACGACATATTAGTTGATAACTTCGACTAGGAGTTGACGGAGTTGATAGGTTATTAGCCCTAGTTCCACACTTTAGTTTGGCTCCTAGTTGTTGATGATAAACAGCTGGTGTTGGCGACTTAACTGAAGCACCACAATAATTCGATAATTCCGATGTAAATCCACTGCCCGGTATAGACCCGATAGTCGAATTTCGCATAAAACTAGCTAGTACATTATCGCCTTGACTTTTACTGTCATCTTTTGCTTCTTCTCCTGTTTCTACTCCCGATTTCTCTTGATTTTCTGTTATGTTTGCCTTACAGAAATTCATCTGCGTTGGCGATGTTGAAGATAAAGATAATAATAGCGAAGGTAGCAATGGTGTACACTTATTAATTTCTAAGTTATACTTATCAATGGAATTACTCCCATTTACTGAAGCACTATTGTTCGTTTCCCAAGATGAGATATTGGAACTTGGGGCTGAATCATCTGATAGATAGTTCCCACGTTTGTTACTGCCATCACCAATATTAATCTGTGCTTGATCTTCTTCAATATTTATATAATTTTCATCACCTGTTATAGCTTTCAATGATAAGCATGTAGAATCTGATTGACTACGAACTAGACCATTGCCACTGTTTATAGAATCACTAGTAGTATAAATGATTTCAGGACCTGATTGTACGGGATAACAATCAGTAGATGTTACTAAACGCAACAATGGGTCATTTTTTGTTACAGTAGACTCTAAGTGCTTACGTATTCGACTAGGATAATATCCAAAGCAGTTACGGCTGAACTGTACACCAGTAGATGGAGTCAGAGAGGTTTTTTCCTTATTGCTGTTACTACTACAATTACCATCACGTTTATTACTTGGCATACATGTACCAAATGCAGAAGATGATAAACTGGCATGACGAAAATGTGGTCTACACCGCATCAGATTACTGCCACGTGAATAGGATGGACAACTTGTTGGTATTGTAGGATTTACGTTTCTAGAATTCAGCAAACTATCTTGGAAATTAGTACTGCCAACTGTTGTTGTTGTTGTTGTTGTTGAAATGACTGCATTAACTGCAGAAGTTATTGACTGATTACATCTACTATTGGTATTATCAACATTTCCGGAAGAAGTACATATGCTCCCTTCTGAATTATTTGTCTTCGTATTATGTATAATAAAATTGTCGGTATCGTGAATTTTGAAACAGTTGAACGATGTCATATTTGTAGAAGATTTAAGGGTTCGCAAATAAAGACATTATATTAGTGGTGATAGTTGTAAATGTAGACAAAGGGAAATAGTAAAGCTGACATTTTATGTGAGATAAATATTGAAGGGAATAATGAAGAGTAAATGTGATATGATTAGTTCTTATCACTCTTCACATATGACATTGATTTAAGGAAATTAAATTATCCAATCATATGAGGGAAACTGAGTAGACTTTTAGGTGGAACATTACGCATTTATGAATATAATTCCGATTCATCACAGAGATTATTAAATCTGAGCGAGTATAAGAGCCTTTGCCAATGGTTATTTCGCTCGTATTACTATTATCGTAATCATTAAACAGGAATCGAACAGTCAAATCAATCACACAGGTATATAAAGTTAACTGTCTGACCATGCAGGTAAGAAGAGATTCTAACATATCATCAATAGGACTGATACAATACATTCATGTTGAAGAATGAGAATTTGTGCATTTATTTACATACATATAGGCAGACCATAGGTCATACCCACACTACACACATAACGTAAAGTTGTATGCATACAAAATCTAAAAAAACTAAACTGCCACTGTTAACACACGATTAGTAATATTTTCCACTTGAAATCCATAACAGAAATGCACAATTTCACAAACATACGAGGAGATATAGACACCTAATATGTAAACACATGTGTATCCAACACAAAAGTAACCACAAATGGAAATTCGTTACAGAACGCACTCTCTTAAATCCCAAAAGGGAAAAAATTTGAACAAGTAAAATAAGTTATTGCTATGAGAAAAAAATTACAGTACTAATGAACATAATCATAATCAATCAAACAACCAGCACACTAATGTTGATAATGATAATAATAATAATAAAAACCAATTGGACGAAATGTATGAAGGTGTCAAGAGTCAAAAAGGGAGAGAGAAAAAAACGATATTGGTTGTAAGATTAACTTGCCTATCCCCAACCATATTATTACTGCCCACAATTTATTTCACACATAAATACACTTCAAAATGAATATGCATACTTAGTAAGCATAGTTGAAACTAAAATAACACGATAAGTGACATTACTGTATGAGACTGCATATACACATTGATTGTCTGTCTATCGTTTAAAGGTTGTATTCACAAGCATATAAATGACTAATCGAAAGTGCCCTTTTTAATGGGATTTTAACACAGACACATCGGGGAACATATTAGAAAATCATTTACTTACTTTTAATAACAGAAATTACAGTACCGTTTGTAGATTAACTGAAATAAAACCATGTTATGAAAATAAGTGTTAAATGATATTTTGAAGAGATCTGAATAACACTCGATAGTACATTTGAAGAAAGCGAGAATTAATTTCAGAGGATTTAATAAGTCATAAAAGTGGAAAGCTCAGGCAATAATACCGTTTCCTACTGAGAACATCGACCGAACTATTTACAAAAAACTCCGATACACTTTCATAACATCATTTATTACACATGACAGTAATAATGTTTCACTGAAGTATATACATTCTGAAAAAAATAGCACAGAATATTGACCACAAGGTAAGTATATTTTATTGAATACATATCAATACTTTATAAACTTAAATATTATTTACTTAGAGTACACACAATGCATTCGAGGTATCAAAGTTTGAATTAGACAAAAGTTTGTAACAAAATTGTGAGTAAGTAGGAGAAAAATAGCAATTACTGGAAAAGAAAAATTGTTACGTATGATATATTTAGAAGTCTTACAATGTTATATGTGGCTATCAACAGAGTTTCAGATAAAATACTCAATTCCCGTGAGCAAAGGGTAGAAAAGACCTACACTTTTAACTAGGGCAACGATAAACATATGAATGTTCAGCTCTTACTTACGAGTGACTAAGAGAAATACTTCATGACCAAAGAGTAATTAAAGCTGCATTGACAGTTAAGTTTCATCATTCAGTTAGAGATGTAGTGGTTGTCATCGAGGATTTGTTAAAACTTCAATGTACATACGGTTGCCAGGTGTTGTTAAGACCAGTGCATTTGTGAGTATACATTTAAAGTACTTTAGAAAAGTGAAGAGTCTTCTGGTCATTTTGAGCGACAATGCAAACATGTTCAAGATGCTATTCTCCCTGGCTAAATACAAAATGTTGCTTCAGCACTGAGTTGCATCGGCACCTACACTAGTGATAGAAAGTGAAGAAGTCAAGCGTGTTGACCGCCTCACCTATCTCAAGAGTCTCATCAGTGCTGAAAGCCTTTAGTGTGACGAAGTATCAGCACGGATACAGAAGGCTCGATTGGCTTCAGCCAAATTGTGAGATATCCGTTTACTGACTAAAGGATGAGTGTACTGCGCAGCAGTTTGCTCTGTTCTCCTACATGGATCCGAAACATGGCCGGTGAGAGTAGATATTCGTAGGTTATTAGTATTCCATAATAGATGTCTCCGAAGCATTGCTCGTTAATCTTGGGACAATCATGCTGTCGTTGGAAACGAGTACTAGGTAACCCGACCGTAGCTGCTACCTTGACGTGGTGGTCAGGCTTGCCTATCGTGATGACCCAACCGAGCTATACTGGCTGGAACATATGCTACTCAAGGTTCTACCATGCCAGACAGGTCGATTAGAGAACGATGAGACTAAAAGCAGCTACCCAAGGTCTGAGGGCGAAGTCGTACTGCTGACTGCAGAGGGGTGTGACAGCAGTAAGGTGTTTCCCTCGGACAACCAGCATCTGCAGCGATGCTGCCTTCTCACAAGGAAGGAAGGGTTAGAAAAGGTCGGCCCTAAAAATGTCACACCTCCCCTAACTCACGGATTTCCGTCTCCTTGGGTAAGGGTGCCCACTAAGGGTCTTTAAGAACGGAGCTAATCCTCAAAAAACATTTGATAAAAAGGCCGTGCGTGACCGGCCTCAAGCAGTTGTCCCTTGGGCTCTGCGGTCACGCACCAACACTAATCTATCTTCCTTTTCAGGTTCCTCAAGAAACACCCTTCCACGGTGTGGGCAGCCGGGAAGTGACAACCGCCCTCATACCCATAACAGCACGCGAGACCAAATTGGTCAAAATCAAATCCTTCCTACACCCCCTAGTACCTCTCTAATCTCCACGACTAACTCTTCTCACATTCATTCATCACAGTGCACAGCTAATGCAAACGATACGAGTTCGCGAAACGTCGTTCCTGGTCTCCTTAAACCTCGCTCTAGACTACATGTTGGAGCATTCAATGTACGGACATTGTGTCAAATAGGGCAACAGGCATCATTAGCTAGGACTTTAGAATCTCGTGCCATCGATGTATGCTGCGTCTCGGAAACGCGCATACAGGATCCGAGTCGCGTCATACACTTGGCCACACCATGTCAAAATAAAGAGGCAGCTCGACTTACTCTTCGTGTATCCGGTAGCTCTGATGCTGCTTCTAGGGGCCTCGCCGGTGTAGGTATAGCATTGAGTCCTAGGGCAGAACAATCTCTCCTTGACTGGATCCCTGTAGATAGTCGTTTGTGCGCCGTCCGACTAAACGGGACAGTAAGGATTCGAAAGGATAGGGACAATCGCCGTTGCCTCTTCATCGTATCTGCCTATGCCCCCACTGAATGCAGTTCAGACGAGGTTAAGGATGAGTTTTACAGAAAGCTTTCGGACCTCCTCTAAAAAGCTAGGCGCTCTGATATAGTAATAATGGCTGGTGACTTTAATGCTCAAGTAGGTAGACAGAGTGAAAATGAAAGACACATGGGTGGATCTTATGGTGTCCCGGCTCAGAGAACAGACAATGGTGACTGTCTGTTGCAAGCATGCTCAGACAACCGCCTATTCTTAGCGAACACTAACTTTAGGCATAAGGAAAAGCATCTGTTGACCTGGCGACCTCCAAAGTCGTCTCAACGTTGGACTCAACTAGATCACATCGCCATCAGCCACCGATGGAGGGGTTCGATAGAGGACTGTCGCTCGTTCTGGAGCACATGTCTAGATTCAGATCATGCCCTAGTGCGAGCGCGTATTTGTTTGAAGCTAACTAGGCGTAGGAAAGACACCGTAAAAAAGCCTCTTAGGGTTTTACTTAATGATAATAAGGCGAAAAATATATTTCAGGAACAACTAGAAAGACAGATAGGCGACCATTTAAGCGATTCCCATCCGGAAGCAGGATGGAATGATATCAAAAAGGCTGTGGAAACAGCAGTGATATCTGCTAGTAAGGTTGACCATAAGGCTAGAATGAAACCGTGGATCTCAGTAGCATCCACCGATCTGATGGATGCCCGAAAACTCATCCCACCTGGCTCTGAACATGATCAAGAACGAAGTCAACTTAGGCGCAGACTTATAAAAAACCTACGTAACGATCGCGAACAGTGGTGGGTGGCGAAAGCAAAAGCGATGGAAAAGACAGCGGCGATCGGCAACAGTAGACAACTTTTCCGCCTTATTACAGAAACTGGTATTAGGAATCCTAGTGTAAGTGAGACTATCTCAGAAAATGACGGGACTCTCATTTATTCTCAATCCAGGAGACTGGATCCATGGGCAGAACACTTTAGGGATCAGTTCAACTGGCCTCGAGCCACTCTTCAGTTATCCACGATCCCCAGTCATCCTGAATGGCAAATCGACCTAAGTCCCCCTAGTCTTAATGAAGTTGAAAAAGCGTTAGGTAATCTGAAGCGAGGACGAGCAGCAGGTCCTGATAGACTGACCCCTGAGATATTTAAGGATGGTGGTCCAGTTTTAGCAGCTAGATTGACTGAGAGTTTAGGTAGAATATGGGAACTGGACGTAATCCCATCCGACTGGTCTCAATCACTGATTGTCCCAATTCATAAGAAAGGAAAAAAGTTTTCTTGTGACAATCACAGGGGAATAAGTCTAACTAATATAGTTTCTGAATTGTTAGCCTCCATTATACTTAGACGCCTTACTAGTGCTCGTGAAGAGCAGACTCGTGAAAACCAATCTGGTTTTCGACCTGGACGTGGCTGTATAGACCACGTCTTCACACTACGACAGGTCCTGGAACATAGACAGACATTTAGGCGTCCGACAATAGTTGTTTTCCTAGACCTTAAGGCGGCATTTGACTCGGTGGATCATGAGGTTCTGTGGCAGTGTCTGTCATTGAAAGGTGTATCAAAGAAGTACATTAACCTCATACAAGCTCTCTACTCAAACACCACCGGTCGAGTGAGAGCTTATGGCGAACTGTCACCGGAATTCTCTACTTCAAGTGGTGTCCGTCAGGGATGTCCACTTTCTCCATTCTTGTTTAATTTTATCATAGACATGCACCTAGAAATAACATTATCCTCGTCTGAATTTTCTGGAGTAGACCTTTTACCACGTGGCTCGCTTATTGACTTAGAATATGCCGATGACATTGTCCTACTTGGTGAAGATGCTGACAAAATGCAGAGTCTTCTGACTACCCTAAGCAACAATGCAAGCATGTTCGGGATGCGGTTTTCCCCCTCGAAATGCAAAATGTTGCTTCAAGACTGGGTCGCATCGGTACCTGAACTAGTGATAGGGAGTGAAGTAGTCGAGCATGTAGACCGCTTCACTTATCTTGGGAGTCTCATCAGTGCTGATGGCCTGGTGACTGACGAAATCTCAGCTCGGATACAGAAGGCTCGATTGGCTTTTGCCAACCTGCGTCACTTATGGCGAAGGCGAGATATCCGTTTGCTGACTAAAGAACTAGTGTACTGTGCAGTAGTTCGCTCCGTCCTACTTTTTGGCTGTGAAACATGGCCAATGAGAGTAGAAGATACTCGTCGGTTATTGGTTTTCGATCATAGGTGTCTTCGAAGCATTGCTCGTATATCCTGGGACACCCGAGTGAGCTACGTTGTTATTAGGAAACGGGTACTAGGTAGGAATGGCAGATCAATCGATGAAGTGGTGAAACTTCATCAGTTGAGGTGGTTGGGACACGTGTTACGTATGCCTAACCACCGACTGCCTCGTCGAGCTTTGTTTTGTAGTGTAGGAATAGGTTGGAAGAAAGCTAGGGGCGGCCAAACCAAAACATGGCATAAATCCATGAAGTCATTGACGAGTGGACTTAGCCATGTCGGTAATTGTCGACTACCTGGTTGGGGTCCACGAGATGATAATAATCGATCGTTAGAGACCTTGAATGACATGGCTCAAAATCGTTCGCAATGGCGCCAGTGCATTTATTCTTTGTGTTCTCTCAAATCCTAATCTTCTGGATTCTTCAACACCTCTAGTTTTTACTTTCTAAACTTATCTCATTGAATCATACTTCGTGAATAATATCTTCTAATTCTAACCTCTCCGATTACTTCTAATACCTTTACTACCTCTTCTACTATTGGATTTGAATTGACAATTATATCTCTGTGCTGATGTGGTATGGCGACATGAACTGATGTACTTACGTACGAAGTTCTACGTTGCAACTGACTGACTGACTGAGTACTAGGTAAGGATGATAATCAATCGATGAAGTAGTGAATCTTCATCAGTTGAGGTGGTTGGAACGTGCGTTGCGTATGCCTAACCACCGAGCTGTTTTGTGGTATAGGAATAGGTCGGAAGAAAGCTTGGGGCGACAAGACCAAAACATAGCACAAATCCATGAAGTCAATGACAACTAGACTGAGTCATGTTGGTATATGTAGACTAGCTGGTTGGTGTCCGCGAGACGATACTAATCGATGGTCAGAAACTGAATGACAAGGCTCAAAGTCGTTTGCAATGGCGCAGGTACATTTACTCTTTATCTTCTCTCAAACTCTAACCTTCTGAATTCTCCATTATCTCTGTTTCTCTTTCTTAAGTTATTTCACTGAATTATACTTCTCGAATCATATTTTCGAACCCTAATCTTCTCCATTACTGCTAATACTTCTACTACCGCCACCTCTGTGGGATTTGAACTGAAAGCTGCTTCTCTGTGCTGATGCGGTACGGCAATCTGAGCTGATGTACTTACGTACGAAGTTCTACGTTGTAAGTGACTGACTCATAAGTGACACAAGTTTGCTAAAGCCAATTGATAACTAACCACATAAGAGTTGCCACTGAGCTGCACAACTTGTGGGATCTCATCCTGGAAGTAACCAAATAATACAGCAGCCTAACAAGCTGCCCTATATTTCACGCACTGATCATAAGGTAGTCACTTCTGCCTTTTACACTTTCTAGTGTCAAAAGTACTTGGTATGAAAGCCGCAGATATAACATGTAAAACTTATTGCACAAAATAGGCTAGTCGTCAGCGAGATAATTTCCACTGAAACGAAACACTGTCTTCACTCAGAATTACCTTATGTTACCACTGAGTATGAGCGGACGTCTAAATACCAAAGATGTTGAAATCTGAGCTTTTAAACCTCCACATATTCATTTTGTGCACCGGATCGTTTTGCACAAAGTTTACCAGGTTTACACACTAACCATAGAAAGACAAGAGTAGAGGTTTTAACGAGTCCAGAAGATTACTATTTAAGAGAACACAAAAAATGGATGCATCTGCGCCATTGCAAACGATTTTGAGTCATGTCATTCAGGGTCTCTAATCAAAGATTATTATCATCTCTTGGACCCCAACCAGGTAGTCGACACCTACCGACATGACTCAGTCCACTTGTCAGTGACTTTATGGATTCCTGCCACGTTTTGGTCCTGTCGCCCCTAATTTTCTTCCAACCTATTCCTACACTGCAAAATAGAGCTCGTCGAGGCAGTCGGTGGTTAGGCATACGTAACACATGTCCCAACCACCTCAACTGATGAAGTTTCACTACTTCATCTATTGATCTGCCATGCTTACTTAGCACCCGTTTCCTAATAACAGCATTGCTCACTCGGTTGTCCCAGGATATACGAGCAATGCTTCGATGACGCCTATAATCGAAAACCAATAACCGACGAGTATCTTCTACTCTCATTGGCCATGTTTCACAGCCATAAAGTAAGACGGAGCGAACCACTGCGCAGTACACTCGTCCTTTAGTCAGCAAACGGATATCTCGCCTACGCCATAAGTGACGCAGGTTGGCAAAAGCCAATCGAGCCTTCTGTATCCGTGCCGAGATTTCGTCAGTCACCAGGCCATCAGCACTGATGAGACTCTCGCGAGATAAGTAAAACGGTCGACACACTCAACTGCTTCACTCCCTATCACTAGTTCAGGTACCGATGCGACCCAATCTAGAAGCAACATTTTGCATTCCGAGGGTGAGAACCGCATCCCGAATATGACAGTTCGCCATAAGCTCTCGATCGACCAGTGGTGTTCGAGTAGAGAGCCTTCATAAGGTTAACGTACTTTTTTGTAACACCTTTTAATGACTTTTAATGCCACAGAACCTCACGATCCACTGAGTCAAATGCCGCCTTAAGATCCAGGAAGACAACTATTGTCGGACGCCTAAATATGTGTCTGTGTTCCAGGACCTGTCGTAGTGTGAAGATGTGGTCTATGCAACCATGTCCAGCTCTGAAACCAGCCTGGTTTTCTCTAGTCTGCTCTTCACGAGCACTAGTAAGGCGTCTAAGTATAATGGAGGCTAACAATTCAGAAACTATATTAGTTAGACTTATTCCCCTGTGATTGTCACAAGAAAACTTTTTTCCTTTCTTATGAATTGGGACAATCAGGGATTGAGACCAGTCAGATGGGATTACGTCCAGTTCCCATATTCTACCTAAACTCTCAGTCGACCTAGTTGCTAAAACTGGATCACCATCCTTAAAAATCTCAGGGGTCAATCTTTCAGGACCTGCTGCTCGCCCTCGCTTCAGATTTCCTATAGCTTTCTCAACTTCATAAAGACTAGGAGGACTTAAATCGATTTGCCATTCAGGATGACTGGGGATCGTGGGTAACCGAAGTGTGGCTGAAGGCCAGTTGAACTGAACCCCGAAGTTTTCTGCCCACCGGTTCAGTCTCCTGAACTGAGAATGGATAATAAGACCATTCTTTTCCGAGATAGTCTCCCTCACATTCCGGTTCCCAATACCAGTTACCTTGATGAGTCTGAATAGTTGCCTACTGTTGCCTATCGCCACTGCATTTTCCATCTCTCTCGCTTTTGCCACCACCACTGCTCGCGGTCGTTGCGTAGGCTTTTTATCAGCTTGCGCCGAAGCTGACTTCAGTCTTCATCATGTTTAGAGCCAGGTGGGATACGTTTTCGAGCATCCATCAGTTCGGCAAATGCTAATGTGATCCACGGCTTCTTTCTAGCCTTATTGTTTACCTTACTAGCAGATATCACTGCCGTTTCCACAACTTTTTTGATATCATTCCAAGCTACCTCCGGATGGGAATCACTTACATGGTCTAGTTGCTCCTAAAATATAATCTTAGATCTGCTATCATTAAGTATAACCCTAAGATGTTTCCTTGCGGTGTCTTTCCTACGTCCAGTAAGCCTCAAATAAATACGCGTTCGCAGTAGGGCATGACCTGAATCTAAACTTGTGCCCCAGAACGAACGACAGTCCTCTATCGAACCTCTCTGTCGGCGGCTGATGGCGATGTGATCTAGTTGGGTCCAACGTTGAGACAACTTTGGGGGTCGCCAGGTCAACAGATGCTTTTCCTTATGCCTAAAGTTAGTGTTTGCTAGGAATAGACGGTTATCTGAGCATAGTTGCAACAGACGGTCGCGATTGTCTGTTCTCTGATCTTGAGTAGCTGCATTTAGTCTGATCATTCTCCAACTGACCTGTCAGGCATGGTAGAACCTACAGGAACATATCTTCCAGCCAAAATAGCTAGGTTGGGTGATCACGGTAGGAAAGCCCGACCACCACGTCAAGGTAGAAGCTACGGTCAGGATATAGTAATAGTAGCTGGTGATAGAGGGTGAGCAGCAAGCCCTGGCAAGTTAACGCGTGGGATTCTTACGGATGTGGTCCAGTATTCGCTGAGATCGTAGGTAGAATATGGGATCTGGAAGGAATAATATCCGACTGGTCTCAATCACTGATTGTCAAGTCCATGAAGTCATTGACTAGTGGACTGAGCCATGTCGGTAATTGTCGACTACCTGGTTGGGGTCCACGAGATGATAATAATCGATGGTTAAAGACCTTGAATGACATGGCTCAAAATCGTTCGCAATGGCGCCAGTGAATTTATTCTCTGTGTTCTCCCAAATGCTAATCTTCTGGATTCTTCAACACCTCTAGTTTCGACTCTCTAAACTTTTCTCACTGAATCATACTTCTTGAGTAGTATCTTCTAATCCTAACCTCTCCGATTATTTCTAATTCCCTTACTACCTCTTCTACTATTGGATTTGAATTGACGATTACTTCTCTGTGCTGATGTGGTATGGCGACATGAACTGATGTACTTATGTACAAAGTTCTACGTTGCATCTGACTGACTGACCAGGAACACAGATTTACGTTCAGACGCCCGACAATAGTTGAATCTCTCGACCTTAAGGTGATGCTTGACTCGGTCGATCGTGAAGTTCTGTAGCAATGTATGTCATTAAAAGAAGTACATTAACCTTATAGAAATTCTCTACTCGAACACTACTAGCCAAGTCAGAGGTTATGGTGAACTGTCGTCGGAACTGATTAGTCGAGCGGTGCTCATTAAGGTTGCCCATTTTCTGCATTTTTATTCAACTTTGTCATAGACACACTTTTAGAGATTACACTTTCATCGTCTAATGACATAGTGCTGTTTAGTGAAGAGACTGACACGTTTCAGAATTTTCAGCCCCATTAACAAACAATGCAGGCATATTCGAGATGCGATTCTCCCTGGCTAAATACAAAATGTTGCTTCAGCATTGAGTTGCATCGGCACCTACACTAGTGATAGAGAGTGAAGTAGTCGAGAGTGTTGACCGCCTCACCTATCTCAAGAGTCTCATCAGTGCTGAAAGCCTTTTGTGTGAGGAAATGTCAGCACGGATACAGAAGGCTCGATTGGCTTTAGCCAACTTGTGTCACTTATGACGTAGGTGAGATATCCTTTTGCTGACTAAAGGACGAGTGTACTGCGCAGAAGTTCACTCTGTTCTACTTTAGGGCTACAAAAAATGGCCGGTAAGAGTTGAGGATATTCGTAGGTTATTAGTATTCCATAATAGATGTCTCCGAAGCATTGCTCGTTAATCTTGGGACAACCGTGCTGTCGTTAGGAATCGAGTACTAGGTAAGGATGGCAGTTCAATTGATAAAGTAGTGAAACTTCATCAGTTGAGGTGGTTGGGACATGTGTTACGTATGCCTGACCACTGACTGCCTCGACGAGCTTTGTTTCGTGGTATAGGAGTAGGTTGGAAGAAAATTAGGGGCGACAGGACCAAAACGTGGCAGGAATCCATAAGGTCACTGACAAGTGGACTGAGTCATGTCGGTAGGTGTCGACTACCTGGTTGGGGTCCAAGAGATGATAATAATCTTTGATTAGAGACCCTGAATGACATGACTCAAAATCGTTTGCAATGGCGCAGATGCATCCATTTTTTGTGTTCTCTTAAATAGTAATTGTCTGGACTCGCCAAAACCTCTACTCTTGTCTTTCTATGGTTATCTCACTCATTTATACTTCTTGAATCATATCTTCGAACCCTAATCTTCTCGATTACTTCTAGTACGTCTATCTCTACCACTACGGGATTTGAACTGAAAGTTGCTTCTCTGTGCTGATGCGGTATGGCAATCTGAACTGATGTACGTGCGTACGAATTTCTACGTTGTAACTGAATGACTGACTGACTTACCTCCATACACTTACCAATGACACGCACATACGAATGTAAAAGATGTACACCTAATCTGTTATTCAGGTGTTGATCTACCAGTTATAAGCATAATTCGCGCAAATTTACCTACCCAAAATCATGGATAACTAACTTGTTATATGAAATGTTCCATAAAAATTACCTCTAAAACTCGTTTTTTCGATTTCGAAAAATAAACGTTATCTGTCTTGATAATGAATAAGTAGTTTAGAACATGCTGATCATGAGAAAACCACCTACTACCGACTTGAAACTTGATGGAGGTTTGCGTAGTGAATTAAACCTAAATTCACGAAATTGGTAAGCAGTCTAAAAGTCTTAGAAATGACCAGCCGTATGCATGCGAAGTCATCGTTAGTAGGAACTAGAACAGATTTAACTTTAAATCTGTATGATAATTGTTCATCAATTCTCACAATCGGCAACAACACGCAGGGCTTTGCCTATAACGCTTCCAGAGACTCCTATTTAAGTTTTATAGCTGGAAATGACTGGTCAACAGAAGGGTCACTGATAGCTCAGCTCTCCAAAAACCAACTGTGATAAAAATATGGACAAACTGAGAAACGGTTCGGGTGGAATTCTGACAACATAAATCAGCTTATGATTGTCAATAAATAATCGATATAGAAGGAATTTTCCGTAGACTGTGAATAGTGAAAAGTCAAACTATTTTGAAAAATACAGAGAGTACCCCAAGCAACCGAGAATATCAACAACATTAGATTAAATTTCACCAAAATTAGAAGAATTAGTGATTTGTGGATTTTAAGTAGACGTTCAGCAACAACTTGTGTCCTTTACCACTAAACTCATTGAAATTGTAAAACACATTACTGCAGAAAAAGTAACTTGCCGATAATGACGCAGTTCAGGATTTACGTCGAAAAAACCATCTCATGTTTGACCTTAAAGATATGTAAAAAGGCGCCTTTGAAAGTAATCCAATATCCAATATCCTTTTCTCCAGCTAGTATAATCTAATTCGTTTCTTTGCCATCGATTATTGTTCTTTCAGTACGGTTCTAATCGTCTGAAAATGTCCGATGGATAGGGCTCTAGCCACTCGACTGACCTAATTCCAGTTAGTTGGTAGTTGTTTGTGAGTTTCTATGTCTGGTGACTTGAATGAATACGTTTGTTTCCGGGCAGCAGGATTTCTAGATATCACCAGCTGTCACGTTAGTAGACCGGTGTTTAGTTGACTGTAATGTGGAGAATAATAAGGAGAGAAGTCTAGTGCTAACCAGAAGATTTTCGAACTGAGTAAATAAATGGATAATTAGGTTTATAAATTGTTAGTGAAGATTATGCGTGAGAACCGAAGTGTAAGCAAGAGAGATCGAACAGAAATAACAAGCGAGATACATTAAGCTAACGATCTGAGGAGATAGCAATAAAATCAACTAGCAATTTTCGAGATATATCAGGAAGAGCTAATTCGAAAGGGTGAAGATAATCCGTATGAGAATATGTGTTTGTGAAGTCTCTTCCTGAAGCTGTCCACTGAGAGAGCTGTGTTCACTTTGGCCAGAAGAGTATTCCAATTTGAAGCGACTCTTAATGATTCGTGTGCACGAACCTGAGTATTCGCTATCTGATGAGCAATTTTTCGAGGATTACCTCGAGGGGCGTGGTGGTGATGCTTTGGTAAGATGCTCATGTTTGGATAATTTGGAGTGCTTAATGTGTCGTACACCATTATCAGATCACCTTTGATCCCTTTGTAACGCAGTAAGGATAATCCCAAGTGCTGAAGTACATCTTCGTAGGTTTTATTCCTAAAAAGGTATCAAGCATTTCGATACTCGTCTCTGCACCCGATCGAAGAGATTTGTCTTTTTGGAGGAGGGGAAGGTGCGACGACGTTGTGAGCTTCAAGGGGTGGAGGGTTTGTTTGTGTTAAGAGTTGCAGACTGACTGCACAAAGTTGTCTCCGCTTTAGATTTAGTGTTGCATCAGCTTTAGATGTATTCCCTGTGTAGCTTGAATGTGTCCAGGATCCCTTTAGTTATGAGGCCGAGGTTACACTCTGAAGAAACGCTTGGGGACAAATTTCCATTGAGGGAGTAATTCGTTTGTATCTCGTGGAGCGGAATGTACAGAATGTAACAATTTGACTGGTCGATTTCTTAACCCGTTTTATACTGCCCATTCCTCACTTGAATTAAGGTCCTTTTGAAGCTCACATGAATCTTCTTCGCTTACTTACTAAGTTAAGAGTAAGTTGGATATTCCCTCTCTATCCAGGGGTGTGGCTTGCCTGTGGTTAATAGTGTAGGACAACATTCTAAACGATGTCGCATAATGTTCGCTAATGGCTATTTACTGTTAGCCTTCACCATTACCGTGACCATGAGGCGTTTAGAAGATGCCCTCTCATGAGCGTGCGGTTTGCCCTAGTGTGGTGAGTGTGGGATACATTGCCGTTCTCAACGGGTACTTAGTTTGTGACCATGCTAAACATGACTGTACTATAGTTGCTATATAGTATTGGTGTCTGGACAAGGGCATCCTCGACCAGGAGCTGGTCATTTGTCAACAAATATTCGAAGTTTGATGGTTTTCCGTCCTCACTTCCTCTCGTGGCATCATGCACATGCCAATCAGTCCGGAACTTCTAATTGCCTTGATAAGTCTCTGTTGGAGCCAACCTGTAGAAGTTGTACAGTGCTTGCTAAGATTTAGGAACGGAATGTCGAAATCTCCAGGTAAGAGTATTCGGCCAGTCCTCAGAAGTGGAAGTTGTGATATTTCCTCAGTCAACTAATCCTTTTCGGGCTTTAGTACCTTTATGGTACCAGAAAATCCATCCAATGAAGTTTTTTGCAATTTGTGTTGGAACAGCACCAGCATAACTCTGTTGCATCGGTTGGTTGAGTATTGTGCGCTGTTAATGTTTTGAAATGGCTGTAAACATACGTCGTCACTGCACTTGTTTTGTGTGTCATATGGCATCGGAAGACTGTTGCGCCTTGCATGTTTACTTCGTCGTTCGCAGTGATGGGGAATAAACATCTATCGGTTAAGATCATAGATTTCAGATCCATCTGAGTTCACCTATTTCTCACCTCTCACTTGAACCCAACCCTCCTACGTTTCCATAGAAACATTTGATGATTTGTCTCATCATCCGATGCACCTCTACAGCAAAAGCCGTTGTTCGATTTTCAAACAAGCTGTTTGAACGGAGTTAGTCAGTTCTGTGGAAACTAACCGCCGCAGGTATTTTGCTCATATAGTGTGCTCAGTCGGCGAGGCCCTGGTATTTGTGTTTTGTGCTGTGGGTTATCGACCGAGGTCGAATGACTTTAGAGTGTGTCCGTTCTTGTTTCCCTGTTGATACCTCACAGATCTATGTTGGCTCTCGCAACATCTAATATGGCTAGGAAGATTCTTCTTCATGCTGTACCAAGTCCCAGGCGCCTTAGTCAGTTCTTCCTGATTTCTGAACTTCATGGCCATCCGACATGGTGACCTAATAGTCATCAGTTGTGATGGCCGTCACTTGGGGTACACTAGTTGCCATTACGAGGCTAAGACCCGGCTTTCCTGACAGCCACCGCCAGTGATGCACATCATGCGTGCAGGTTTCGCCAAAGCTATTACTGACCAGCCGAAGCAATCCGTAAACAAACATACTGGCCTGCCACTGGGCGCCTTCTGAAATTCTGGCAGCCGCTTGTGCTGAACACGGTTTGCCGTGTCTGACTCTGATCGAGGTCGACAGTTTATTTACGGGTTACGAGGATCTCTCCGGCAACCGATACCAAGTCTAAAGATACCACCAAAGGAGGGGGTTTCTGTCTGACGACGTTCTGACCGTCGAACATAAGGCGTAGTTTGCCCGTGGTACTGCTCATTTCAAGCTCTGTCCAGTTTATAGCCCACTATTCTTTATCAAAGCCAGCCCTACTTTCCAGTAGGCCACCCTTCGACACCGAAACATAATATAAAATAAATGAGCAACGTCTAAAATCCTTATCACTGGTTTACAGCTCTATTGACTCTGTGGTGTGACCGTTTTCCTTTCCTACACTCACCTACTGTTCCGTACTGTTAACAGATAGTGAAGAGTTTCAACAAATCGTGAATTTGTTTTTGTATTTATTCAGATTGCCCATCCACGGTATCCCGGACTTCCTTGCACATATTGACGACTCCATGATCCAATCGATAACCAGCAGAAAAAGAAAGGGTGAGAGTAGGCAACCTCGCCTGATACCAGTCTTAACCTCGACGGAGTCTGTCAGCCGTCCACCGTGCACGATTTCGCAGTTTAATCCATCACAAGAATTTCGTATGATGTTGACTAACTTCTTAGGCACGCCATAGTGTCGAAAAAGCTTCCATAGTGTTGTCCGGTCCACACTATCGAATAATATTTCGTAGTCAATGTAGTCGATGTAGAGTGGTGGGTTCTGTTCGATCTAAGAAGCTCTTTATTATATCTAACAATACCATGTTAAAGACTTTGCCTAGTTTTATGAGAAGAGTCATGACTCTGTAGTTCTCACACTTGCTGAGATCGCCTTTCTTTGGTATTTTGATGAGGTATCCTTCTTTCCAATCTGATGGTACTTGTTCCTCATCCCAAATCTTCTTGAAGAGAATGTGAAATATTTTCGCAGTTGCTTATACATCTGCTTTCATTGCTTATGCTGGAATGTTATCTGGTCCTGCTTCTTTGCCGCCCTTGATTTGTCTGATGGGAATACTGATCTCTTCAATTGTAGGTGCCCCAACATCAATTAGGAGGTCCGTAGATGCTGCTTCGATGTTGGGTGGGTTCAGTGGAACTGTTCGATTCGAGAGTTCCTTAAAGTGCTCTACCCACCTGTTTCGCTACTCTTCAGTGTTGCCGATTACTTTGCCTTCCTCGCGTTTCAGTGGTTGTTCTGATTTAAGATGGTTTCCAGCGAGCTTCTTTGTTGTATCGTACATTTATCTCATGTTTGCTACTCTCGCAGCCTTTTCCGCCGTCATTGCTAGATCATCCAGATATTTCCTTCCGTCGGTTCTGATGCCGTTCTTCACTTGCCTACTTGCTTCTGCGTATTCAGCTTGTGCCTTGAAGTTCTCTGATTTTGTTCGGCTGACCCTGTTACAAGCTGGTCTGGACAAATATACTAAAAAAGAGCTAACTTATGACTTCTTGAGCTACAGAGATAAAAAGAAATAGAATAAATAAAATACCGCAAAAGCTTTATATCACTGTGCCTCATTATTATATTTTATAAATCAACATTATTGCTAACAACTTGGTTCTTCTGAATTTCCTCTATTCATACGACTAACTTCCCATTAGTTATCTCACTACTGAATTGTCTTCATTAACCTACATAAGTGCAGGTGTAAAGTTAGTGTCCTGATATAAAAAAAGTCTGAGTAAATATGCCTTTGTTTTATCCATAAACGTATGTGCGAAGCCGTTGTTCGGCTTTAAACAAGAATATTTTCTGTACTGCTCCTCGTCCCGTTCACTTTATTCCTCTATTCTCAGCACCTTATTCCAATCCCTATATATTAGTCCGGATATTGGCGGTAGACTTGGTTGCCCTACCCAGGAACACGTGAAATCATTAGCTGATGAATATCAACCAGACCTTTGCACATTTACCGCATCAGTTCTTGTTATATGCAAACCTGGCTCTATCATGCATCGTTTCGCAGTCAATAAGATGACAGTCGTAACGCAAGCTTCGTAACTCGCGCCCATTATTCGCATTGTACATTCCATCTATAGGAATCCAATGAATCTCATGAAATATTTCAGTAACTGTATACCGTTTTAAAAGAAATATGTTGCTAATCTTAGCATTTTGATCTTGCCTGTAAATTGGCATGTCTTTTGTAGCATGTTTGTTATTTGAGAATAAATTATTGTTATCATTATTATTATTATGCTGATTGCTGCCCTCTTGTTCCTCCGTTCTTCAATTTTTTCAAGAGTACCAACGGAGATCCATACCTTGTGATGGTACTTCCAGTGGCCCTGACATGTTGAAGTGATTGCTTCCTTGGTCCCTTTCCAATTGTTCTACATGGTTGTTCATTCTCCACTGGGTAGATCGTGCAAGGCCTGGAAACTATTGCTGAGGGATATCTTGGATTGGTTAAGTTTTACTGTATCCCAAAGAAAGGCCGTATTAAATTCTGTGATGTTGTCCGCTCTGTTGTCCAGTGCTTCTTTAGTTTCGACTTCATCTTGGCGACCAGGAAGTGGTGATCTGAGGCCTGATTAGTTCCTCGCTTGGTTTCGGCGTCCTCCATCCTCCTACTGACAATATAAACGTAGTGTGACAGTCAAATCGATTAGTTGTAGTGAGAGTGTGAACATTTCATCCAGTTTATTCATCTGCATTGAAAGTGTGTTGACTGAACCTTTTAAATAAGAAAAAAGATCTTTCTATTTTAAGGAATTTTCCGATGCCACCGTTAATGTTCTCATTTCTACTGACAAGACTCCACGATGTTGAGAGTTCCAGGGATTCAAGCCTAAATTATATAGAAGGTATCCGCAGAATTAACTCTCAAATTTGGCTGGAAGTCTTGATACCGACTCTTCTTCCTAGTAGCTAGTAGTATTACTGCTGTCGAAACTTCGTTTCATAAGACAAACTAAAGTTGAAAAGTTAATGAATGTAGCACGAGTGATGGCTTTTCTGAACACCCTTCAAATCTTTCGTTCTATTTACGTGCAACAACAATCAGAAGCTTGGCGTATCATAAATTGAAGTGTTCATTACGAAAATTGAAAAACTGGCCATAAAGGAACTGTAAACAGAGGCAGATAGTGGTTAACAGTAAAATACGTGTTTCTCCCTATTCAGGACACGTCAAGTGTCCGAGGCTGTTTCTCAAATTTCGTGTTCATCCAGGAATTTGAATCTGATTTGGCGTATTCTACTCAGAAACACAACTTATAAGTTGCATGCAGTGTAGGGCCTCCAAATATATTCCAGTTCTCTTACGTATAATTTGGTTAAGCCTTTCGATTAATTTATTTAACCAAGCCATTTGTATTGCGACAATCTATATGTACCATCCGTTCTTATTATTGTCTGGTTTGTATGAGCTCATATGACTTGTTCCACTTGTCATCTGACCTTGTCAATCATTCGTCGCTTTTATTCATGTGTGTGCACGCCTATTTCGCTTGTCATATATCGGCCTTATTTTTGTCTGACTATATATTCTTAGTCATGCTCTATTTCTACGAGTTGGCTCAACAGCCTTCTCCAACGCGCTTCGCCTGTTCATTCGCTTCCGTCGCCCATTCGTTCACATTGTAATCCTGGGAGTTGGTTCATCAGCCTTCTCCTCATTGCTTCTCCGCTTCACTTTGTGGAGTGTCCCAAATAAACGTATTCATCACTTTAAGTTCACCTTCTGGTTTATAAACCGTCAGATGCTATTTAGTAACGATTGTCTAGACGAGCTAATCACGAACATTAGGAACACGCAGTAAATCGACACACCACGGCAGCGGTCATGCTTCGCTGTTCACTTGAATTCATGGCCGACGAGAAGAATTTTGGTCTGGATTTATGGAGCGATCGGAGTGTTTTAACGAATAGAAGATATGAAAGAAAACGGTGAAGAATAGGCTCTTTTCGCAAATGAGTGTTTGATGAAAAGGTGTACACGTTTTGGTTAGTCAGGTATGTCTTCTTCAAATAGATCGTCTGATCCAGGTGATATTGCCGTATTCCCTAAATACTCTATTACCTTTCACTTCAGACATCATCTACTCGGCTAATGAGTCCAGATGTCCATTCGCAAGTGGGATAGGAGAAGATCAATCCATTTTTATTTGGAGTTTGAATCAATCTATTTGGAATGCATATATAGTGTGCGGTTTGCATCGATCTTGCTTCTATGTTAAGGACGTTATTAATTGAGATAGCTTGTTGCTAGCAGTGGAATCGAGCACCTCAATTCAGTAGCTATGTCGATAACGCGATGTCATTTGAATTTAAATGTGTTAAGTTTGATCCCCGGAGTGAACATTCAATCTGAGATGCGGGTGGATCCAACTGATGAGTTCAATATAGAATGAAATGCTTGTTTTAGGATCAAAATGTTAGTCATTATCCCCCTCTGCTAATAGTGCTTGTAATATGAATGCAATATCGAGACAATCATCACAAGAAGTTTATATTCCAAAGATACTGATGAATTGCAGTTCTAAACATCAATGGGACAATTCAAACAACCAGTGAAAACGAAGTCAATAAACTGGTTTGCGAACTTCTCGGCATCACCCTAACCCTAACAACTGGTCACGAACCGGATACAGGATGCAAACTACAGTTAACACCGTAGATGTTCTGCATCAATCTAAAAGTAATTTTTAGTAAAGGAGTTGTAATGGATCGTCGGGCTCATCAACGAGTCGCGGTTGACTAAGATTACTAATACAGACCAATCGTGTTCCCGTCACTGAGTGTATTATCTACTCGAGTCAAGGACAGAAAAGTTACTCTATACAAGGGGTTATATTTGCTCGCGATTTCGAGGTATCAAAGGAATATCGAAATCGTGCCAGAGAAAAAGGATGGAGATACAGTGATCTGTTTAACCGAAATGGCAGCAACACAAACGGGAAGTTTGAGCGTACGCAGTAGGAATAAACAAAGAGTACAGTAAAACAATCACTGGTACATTTGGTAATGATAATAAATGTTTCTACTAAACCAACCGCACTCTCTTCATACAGGTGAAGTCAGTACAGGGTAAATTTTGAGAAAATAACGTTTTCATCGAAGTCGTGGCCGGTAAAAGTCATATATCAACATTGTGGGCTTCGTGTATAAGGTTACAGCATAATAAACAGAAACATAAAAAGTCGTCAGAAAACCATAAGCAACGAAACGAAGCAGCATCCGAAGATATCAAGAATGGCGCACATACCAACACCATATTTACTAAACAACATGCTTCGTTAGTATGATATGACTCCAACATTGCCGGAAAGTATCAGGTGTTTGGAAACCTAACAATTTAGCGCGCTACTTGGTTGGTGTTCTACGTTGCTAGTAAGGTTGGGGGTTTGCCAGTCTTTGTGTGCACATGTTTATACTCTGAACTTTTGCCAGGTTTTTTATATACCTAGTTTGCTAGTTATTTTAGTAGGTGTTGTTTGTTCAAACGTATCAGATTTATGAAGTACTAGTTCACATTGCTGTACACATGATATCTACCGGTGAATCAAGTTTTATAACTGCCCGTATATAATATCGTGAACAATTGAGAAAATAAAACATATTTTCCCACCAATAAATATATATGGAGGTGTTTGAAATTCATCAAACTACTAAGCTTTACCTTTATGTTCTTAGGTTTAAACAAGTAATAAATATGGTCGTTTATATTTTCGAAAAATCCGACGTCTAGTGAAATGCAAATTACTGACATCAACAAATTCTTAATCTGGATGCTAAACGCTCAATAACATCTCGTAGTTGATTTTAGGAACCTTCAAGCACGCTCAGTTCGTGGGGTCAGAAATATTTTGAACTTCCTCATTGTAGCCTGACATATGGCTCGAAAACGTATTATTATCATAGAGAGTAGTGTAATCAAAGCAGATATCACATTAATTTGAAACTAATGTTACGAAACATCCAGTACGTTGAGGCAATTTAATATGATTTCTCCAGTTATAAAAGGATATTAGGTGCCGAAAATTTGAGTAAATACTGAACGCTTCCTGCTAACTATAAATCCATTAAAAATGTGTTCTATATTGGTTGACTGACAGTCCATTGTATTATATCATACCTTAAGTTGTCCTAGTTTGTTTCTAGTACTCACTCCCGGAAGGAAAGCAAGTTAAATTTTACTCATCAACCGTAGCTGCTACCTTGACGTAGGGGTCGGGCTTGCCTACCGTGATGACGCAACAGAGATGGCTGGAACATATGTTCCTTTAGGTCTTGACATGTCAGACGGCCAAACCAAAACATGGCATAAATCCATGAAGTCACTGACATGTGGAATGAGTCATGTTGGTAGATGTAGGCTACTTGGTTGGGATCCGAGAGACGAAAGTTACCGATGGTTGGGGACATAGAATGGCATGGATCAAAATCGTTCGCAGTGACGGAGGTGCATTCATTCATTCTCTCAAATTCTAACCTGAATTCATCATCATCTCTGTTTTTATTTCTAAAGTTATTTCACTGAATTATACTTCTTGAATCATATCTTTGAAGCCTAATCTTCTCCATTACTGCTAATACTTGGAAAGAGTCACCCCTAATATGTCACACCACCTTTCCTCACCGATTGCCGTCTTCGGAAGTAAGACCATCTGGAAAGCACAGCTAACACGTCCAATTCCTATAAAAAGACCTTGTGCGACCGGCCCTAAACAGTTATCCCTTATGCTCTGCGGTCACGCTCCCAGGTCGCTAAGACCAACACCAGTCCAAGGCCCTCTTAGACTGGATCCCAGTAGACAGAAGCTTATGTGTTCTCCGACTAAACGGCACAGTAAGGAGTCGGAAAGATAGGGACGTTCGCCATTTGCTCTTCGTCGTATCTACCTACTCGTCCACTAATCGCAGCTCAGATGAGGTAAAGAATGAGTTTTACGGGAAGCTTTCAGAACTCCTCCATAATTTTAGGCAGTCAGTCAGTTACAACGTAGAACTTCGTACGTACGTAAATCAGTTCATGTTGTCATACCTTATTAGCACAGAGATTTAATTGTCAATTCAAATCCCATAGTAGTAGAGGTAGTGAAGATAATAGCAGTGGTCGGAGAGGTTAAGATTAGGAGATATTATTCAAGAAGTAGAATCTAGTGAAATAGACTTAAAAAGATAAAGATAAAGTGACGAAGAATTAAAAAGTTTAGGGTTTGAGAGGACACAAAAAATGGATGCATCTGCGCCATTGCAAACGATTTTGAGTCATGTCATTCAGGGTCTCTAATCAAAGATTATTATCATCTCTTGGACCCCAACCAGGTAGTCGACACCTACCGACATGACTCAGTCCACTTGTCAGTGACTTTATGGATTCCTGCCACGTTTTGGTCCTGTCGCCCCTAATTTTCTTCCAACCTATTCCTACACTGCAAAATAGAGCTCGTCGAGGCAGTCGGTGGTTAGGCATACGTAACACATGTCCCAACCACCTCAACTGATGAAGTTTCACTACTTCATCTATTGATCTGCCATGCTTACTTAGCACCCGTTTCCTAATAACAGCATTGCTCACTCGGTTGTCCCAGGATATACGAGCAATGCTTCGATGACGCCTATAATCGAAAACCAATAACCGACGAGTATCTTCTACTCTCATTGGCCATGTTTCACAGCCATAAAGTAAGACGGAGCGAACCTACTGCGCAGTACACTCGTTCCTTTAGTCAGCAAACGGATATCTCGCCTACGCCATAAGTGACGCAGGTTGGCAAAAGCCAATCGAGCCTTCTGTATCCGTGCCGAGATTTCGTCAGTCACCAGGCCATCAGCACTGATGAGACTCTCGCGAGATAAGTAAAACGGTCGACACACTCAACTGCTTCACTCCCTATCACTAGTTCAGGTACCGATGCGACCCAATCTAGAAGCAACATTTTGCATTTCGAGGGTGAGAACCGCATCCCGAATATGACAGTTCGCCATAAGCTCTCGATCGACCAGTGGTGTTCGAGTAGAGAGCCTTCATAAGGTTAACGTACTTTTTGTAACACCTTTTAATGACTTTTAATGCCACAGAACCTCACGATCCACTGAGTCGAATGCCGCCTTAAGGTTCAGGAAGACAACTATTGTCGGACGCCTAAATGCGTGTCTGTGTTCCAGGACCTGTTGTAGTGTGAAGATGTGGTCTATGCAGCCATGTCCAGCTCTGAAACCAGCCTGGTTTTCTCTAGTCTGCTCTTCACGAGCACTAGTAAGGCGTCTAAGTATAATGGAGGCTAACAATTTAGAAACTATATTATTTAGACTTATTCCCCTGTGGTTGTCACAAGAAAACTTTTTTCCTTTCTTATGAATTGGGACAATCAGGGATTGAGACCAGTCAGATGGGATTACCTCCAGTTCCCATATTCTACCTAAACTCTCAGTCGACCTAGTTGCTAAAACTGGACCACCATCCTTAAAAATCTCGGAGGTCAATCTATCAGGACCCGCTGCTCGCCTTCGCTTTAGATTTCATATAACTTTCTCAACTTCATAAAGACTAGGAGGACCTAAATCAATTTGCTATTCAAAATGACTGGGGATCGTGGGTAACCGAAGTCTGGCTGAAGGCCAGTTGAACTGAACCCCGAAGTTTTCTGCCCACCGGTTCAGTCTCCTGGACTGAGAATGGATAATAAGACCATTCTTTTCCGAGATAGTCTCCCTCACATTCCGGTTCCCAATACCAGTTACCTTGATGAGTCTGAATAGTTGCCTACTGTTACCTATCGCCGCTACCTTTTCCATCTCTGTCGCTTTTGCCGCCCACCACTGTTCTCCGTCGTTGCGTAGGCTTTTTAGCAGCCTGCGCCGAAGCTTACTTCGCTCTTCATCATGTTTAGAGCCAGGTGGGATAAGTTTTCGATCATCCATCAGTTCGGCAAATGCTAATGTGATCCACGGCTTCTTTCTAGCCTTATTGTTTACCTTACTAGCAGATATCACTGCCGTTTCCACAACTTTTTTGATATCATTCCAAGCTACCTCCGGATGGGAATCACTTACATGGTCTAGTTGCTCCTAAAATATAATCTTAGATCTGCTATCATTAAGTATAACCCTAAGATGTTTCCTTGCGGTGTCTTTCCTACGTCCAGTAAGCCTCAAATAAATACGCGTTCGCAGTAGGGCATGACCTGAATCTAAACTTGTGCCCCAGAACGAACGACAGTCCTCTATCGAACCTCTCTGTCGGCGGCTGATGGCGATGTGATCTAGTTGGGTCCAACGTTGAGACGACTTTGGGGGTCGCCAGGTCAACAGATGCTTTTCCTTATGCCTAAAGTTAGTGTTTGCTAGGAATAGACGGTTATCTGAGCATAGTTGCAACAGACGGTCGCGATTGTCTGTTCTCTGAGCCGCGACACCATAAGATCCACCCAGGTGTCTTTCATTTTCACTCAGTCTACCTACTTGAGCATTAAAGTCACCAGCCATTATTACTATATTAGAGCGCCTAGCTTTTTAGAGGAGGTCTGAAAGCTTTCTGTAAAACTCATTTTTCAACTCGTCTGAACTGCAGTCAGTGGGAGCGTAGGCAGATATGATGAAGAGGCAACGGCGATTGTCCCTATCCTTCCGAATCCTTACTGTCCTGTTAAGTAGAACAGCACACAAGCGACTATCTACTGGGATCCAGTCTAGGAGAGCTAGTTCAGCCCTACGACTCAATGATATACCTACACCAGCGAGACTCCGGAAAGCAGCATCGGGGCTACCCGATACACGAAGAGCGAATCGAGTTGGTTCTTTATTTTGATATGGAGAGGTCAAGTGAATGACCCTATTTGGATTTTGTATGCGCGTTTCAGAGATGCAGCATACATCAATGGCGCGAGATTCTAATGTTCTAACCTTATCTCACTGAATTATATTTCTTGAATAATATCTTCGAACCCTAGTCTTCTTTATTAACATTAATACCTCTACTATCTTTATCACTATGGGATTTGATTTGACATTTGCGTCTCTGTGCTGTGGTATGGCAACATGAACTTATGTACATACGTACGAAGTTCTACGTTGCAACTGACTGACTGATTCTAATGTCCTAGCTAATGAGGCCTGTTGCCCTATTTGACACAATGTCCGTACATTAAATGCTCCAACACGTAGTCTAGAACTGGGTTTCAAGAGACCAGGAATGACGTTTCGTGAACTCGTATCGTTTGCATTAGCGGTGCAGTGAGATGAAGGAATGTGAATAGAGTTAGTCGTGGAGATAGGACAGATATTAGGGGGTGTAGGAAGGATTTGTTTATGACCAGTTTGGTCTCGTGTGCTGTTACGGGTATGAGGGCGGTTGTCACTTCCCGGCTGCCCACACCGTGGAAGGGTGTTTCTTGAGGGACCTGAAAAAGGTAGATTAGTGTCGGTTTTGGAGACCTGGGAGCGAGACCGCTGAGCCCAAGGGAAAACTGCTTGAGGCCGGTCACGCACGGCCTTTTTATTAAAGGTTTTTAAAGTATTAGCTACTCTCTTGTTTAAGAGGCCTTACCGCCGGAGACGGAAATCCGTGGAGTAAGGTGGGGTGTGACATTTTTAGGATCGACCTTTCCTAACCCTTCGTTCCTTGTGAGAAGACAGCATCGTTGGAGATGCTAGATGTCCGAGGGAAACACCTTACTGCTGTCACACCCCTCTGCAGTCAGCAGTACGACTTCGCCCTCAGATCTTGAGTAGCTGCATTTAGTCTGAACATTCTCCAACCGACCTGTCAGGCATGGTAGAACCTACAGGAACATATCTTCCAGCCAAAATAGCTAGGTTGGGTGATCACGGTAGGAAAGCCCGACCACCACGTCAAGGTAGAAGCTACGGTCAGGATATAGTAATAGTAGCTGGTGATAGAGGGTGAGCAGCAAGCCCTGGCAAGTTAACGCGTGGGATTCTTACGGATGTGGTCCAGTATTCGCTGAGATCGTAGGTAGAATATGGGATCTGGAAGGAATAATATCCGACTGGTCTCAATCACTGATTGTCAAGTCCAGGAACACAGATTTACGTTCAGACGCCCGACAATAGTTGAATCTCTCGACCTTAAGGTGATGCTTGACTCGGTCGATCGTGAAGTTCTGTAGCAATGTATGTCATTAAAAGAAGTACATTAACCTTATAGAAATTCTCTACTCGAACACTACTAGCCAAGTCAGAGGTTATGGTGAACTGTCGTCGGAACTGATTAGTCGAGCGGTGCTCATTAAGGTTGCCCATTTTCTGCATTTTTATTCAACTTTGTCATAGACACACTTTTAGAGATTACACTTTCATCGTCTAATGACATAGTGCTGTTTAGTGAAGAGACTGACACGTTTCAGAATTTTCAGCCCCATTAACAAACAATGCAGGCATATTCGAGATGCGATTCTCCCTGGCTAAATACAAAATGTTGCTTCAGCATTGAGTTGCATCGGCACCTACACTAGTGATAGAGAGTGAAGTAGTCGAGAGTGTTGACCGCCTCACCTATCTCAAGAGTCTCATCAGTGCTGAAAGCCTTTTGTGTGAGGAAATGTCAGCACGGATACAGAAGGCTCGATTGGCTTTAGCCAACTTGTGTCACTTATGACGTAGGTGAGATATCCTTTTGCTGACTAAAGGACGAGTGTACTGTGCAGAAGTTCACTCTGTCCTACTTTAGGGCTGCAAAAAATGGCCGGTAAGAGTTGAGGATATTCGTAGGTTATTAGTATTCCATAATAGATGTCTCCGAAGCATTGCTCGTTAATCTTGGTACAGTGGGTTAATCTATACTGGGTCAGGAAATGGGTATTAGTACTTTGCACGAAGATTATGGAAAGCCTGTGAAAAACTGGATCATGATAAGCCGGTTGGTTTTCTCCTCACTTGTGGACGTCCGTATTACTTTCCAGGTATCAGATCCCAGCGCTACTAATTTCAGGTCAATATTTGTTACGTTTTCTGATTTCAGGATCACCTTTGGCTCGTTCTATAGGATTATGCTACGTGATTGTCTATTAAAGAAGGGTGTCTTAGGAGTTTATTGATGTCTTTAAGGATTTTTCCAAAGTACTTGGTAGAATGGAGGGATGCTACTACTTCTCTGTACTGTTCCAACCTAACACTAAGCTCAAAGATGGTTCTCTTATCTCATCATTCCCATTTAGTTTACTATCTATAGCTTTCTGAAAACAACTCAAAGGAACGGCATAGGATTATAAATCTGTAACATAAAGAAACGTTTTCCAACCTCAATTATACTGATTACATTGTTTGACTGTGCGATGACATTCTCTCAAAATCTCGTTTATTCGGTAGATAATTGGTGTCTGCAAATACAACATCCAGCTTATACTCTTCAAATACAGAGGCAGGTGCGTTAATTGGGATAGATCAAGACTGAGAGGCCTAGTACATTTTGTTAAATTTATAGGCGTAACTAAGTTATACTAAACGTTGGCGTCACTCAAGTTCTTATTCACTATTCAGAATTAGTTATATTATGTCGATTAACGAAAATTGCTATTTTTTATAGCCTCGGTTAGCTTTTCACAAAATACTACTTTTATGTTCATTTTATTTTGTTTTGTAACGTAGATGTTCTGTGTATATAATGTCAGCCTCTCAGTCACTTGATGCTTCTATCCAGAATATGATCAGTTCTTCAGAGGCAGCAAAAATAATTGCATTACAAGAAGCTATGCTTACCAAGTTTGAAAAAACAAATGAAATGCTTCGAACTGTTTCTGAGCTCTCTGATGGAAGATGTAGAGTACTGTTTACCGAACTAACTGCTCATACAAAGACAATCATTTCACTAAAAAAGGAAATGGATGATGTCTTCAAACGTATTCGATCCATAAAGAAATTATTGTGTTCAAATTTCCCAGAGGATATGGAAAGACTGAATCAACATTTTTGTAGTAGAGATTCCGAAGATAAAGAAGATTGTAACATTGTTCCGAAGGTTTTGCAGACATCAGACTGTGTTACAATCGCTAAAACAATGGAAACAGTCTGTGAGGACTATACTTCGGAATAAAATAAGCCACAGAAATGTTAATAACTGTTTTAATATGGATATAATATTATCGTATTTCAGTTTGTATTTTTACTAATATAATGTATTAACCAGTGTTGTTAATTGCTGGTTGTTTCCCTTTTCAGAATGTTTTCTTGCCTACAGTTAATCAATATCGTTTGTCAGGATTTCCGATCCGCGCACTCTTTACTATCATATTTAATATCAGAAATTAAACAGCTAACAAAGATTGAAGCTAGAGCACTACGTGCTGTCCGTATCGCTTTCGTCATCCTAGCCTGTTTATTTTATTTGTTGATAGAATGCAATATTAGCAATAGGTTAGTCATAAATATTCCTTATATTTCTTACAAATTTAGCCTAACGTTGACAGCATTTACACACTTGTTGATATTCGACTTATTATCCGTTATTGTCGCACTAACAAGTTTTTGGACTGACAGAAAAAAAGCCTCTGTTGAATCCTATAGTTTGGGGTATGAAAGATTTGAAGTAGTTGCGGTTTTCGCTTCTACCATTTTGGCTATTCTCTTATCGTTTTTTGAAATAAAAGAGGCTGTCGAACGAATATTTGAACCTACAGAGGTGAGCATCTTCATTAAAAAAGTCATTTAACATACCCAGTTGTTTGTATGGAAGTAGTTTCTATTTTTAGAATTTTCGATATCACGTATTTTAGGCGTTTCGTTTTGGATCAAATAGCATTTTAGTTTGTTTGTACCTGAAATTCGCTGTCAAACAATTAGTATACAAAACCATATTGTGATTAGTAAACTAGTCGTATTTCTATTTTTGCGTAACAGTAGCTATGATAAATTTTCCGATGGTTTGATTGTCTGTCATAACAAACAAAATCGTCATACTTTATTAAGTACCTAAAACTCATTACCCATATCTGGTTCGCGACCTGCTACAGAACAGTTGTCTTCCTAAAGTTTTTACGGGAGACTTTGACAAATGAGGCATATCGAGTATTCAGTGTAGTAGCATACGCTTTATAGACATTCGGAAATATTCGTATTATATCACAAAAACCAGAAATAATAAATGTGAAGGTCTGACCTATCTCAGAGAAAATATCATCACTACAAAACGTATAGTCCCTAATTTTATTCCTTAAGTAGATCTGAATCATAAATTATAGGGGATATTTTAATTAAAACAAAGCATGTTTAGGGGTTTCCACTGTTTTTAAACTTATAATGTTCTCTAAGCCAATCAAGCAAACAGCCTTAAGTAACGAAAGGTTCTATTTCATTGCAGCCTACATTACTGATTGTCATTATTAGCAATTTATAGTCCTACATCTGATATGTTTGTGTACTTTGTTAATTATTCGTAACTATAAATCCAAATACAATAAACGAAACCAGTTCAATGCTCTTCTTCCCTGTCTGAAAACTAGAGTGAGAAGTGTAATTTTTTGTATTAGCTCTTCTGAATAGAGATTCCACAATAATCGAGTTTATTCAAATTGTATTCCGATCGTTAACTAATTATTAATTACTGAGTAATTTCCTCTAAATTCAGAACTACAGTAAATTAACCAATACAATAAAAATGCATTGAAAAGTGAAAATCAATTCGAATCGATGTTCAAATTTTAAGATAGATTTTCTCACATGTCATAGCACCCCTAACAAAATCACGGACTGATTAAAGTTAAACCGCCACTGAAAAACAAAAAAACAACGATTGAATGCAAGAATAAGCCCTGCTTAACCTTCAAGTCACTGAGTTGGGATTTAATATTTTGCGTTCCTGATCTGGTTCAATCCCCCAGTATTATACAACCATCGTTAATATTATCCATGATAATTATTCTACACCTGGTGTTATTGAATTCGATGGGCCACGACTTCTCACTAGGACTCAATGAATTCTCAAAGTTAGTTGCATGATGGCTGTTAGTGTAAGAGGTTGCATCTGGCTTCTGACGGAAAATGGATTGTAGTCGCATAATATTACCAGTTAACTGAGGTTAGAAATGTAAAAGATTAAGTCTTATCTCAGTCATTTAAAGTCCAAGTTAGTTAGTCAATTATAGGTAACATAGGACCTGACATTTGTCTTTCGGCTCAAGTGACTTAGTGAGACAAAATTATCAAGACGAAAAATTCCAGAGTTGTAACAGTATCGTTAGTAGTAGAAAAGATTGAGTGTGGAAAAGTGTAATAATATTTCAGGATCCAGGGACTGAGGAAAGACAGAATGAGTGCACCTGCGTTATGGCAGACGATTCAGAGCCACACCACTCAAAGTCTCTAACCGTTGGTCACTATAGTTCCTCAGACCCCAACCAAGTAACTTGCATATATCTTTATGACCAAGTCCATCAGTCAGTGACTCCATTGACACGTGCTATATATTGGTTTGGCTACTCCTGACACCAAACGTATCCCCCGAATAACCTAGTTTAACCGAAAGTGGGGGGCGTCCGCTGTCTCGAAATTCTCTTATATGGTCATGCTTATATAGCCACTGCGAGGGAAGTTATAGGCAATCACTCTTCGATGCATTCCCAACCATCTCGATTAATGAAGATCCTCTGCTTCATCAACCAAATTAACTTTACGTAATTCCCTATGCCAGACCTCAGCTAGTCTCACTCAGTGGTCTCAAAATACACAAGTATAGGCTTGATGATACCTATGATCGAATACTAGTGACCCACAAATATCCTCTATTCCTAATGTCTATGCTTTGCAAAATGGCGGTGTTCGTTTCAAGGTATGTAGATCATGGCTTTGATATCTGATAGGTTCTTGAAAGTGTTTTCCATACGTTTATTATAGCACCAACTACTCGATAACCATTTGTCTCATCAACCATGTGTAATGATCAGTTTCTGCTTTATTTCTTTCACTTGACCAATGTGAATTCCTTTAAAATTTAATGCTTAATTTTTATTTTTAAACATGTTTAAATACAGATTTAATTAATTTCAGCATTATTTTGTGTTTTTTCATTATTTAGATCTCTTCAAATCATATGCTTACGCCTTGTTTAATAGCATTTGGTGTTCATCTTCTTTCTGTTTATGGAATTGATAATATGGCTTTTGCACATGTTATTCAAGCGTGTGGATCAAGTTGGTTACAAGTCAGTCATATATTCGCATATTGAAATTATTTCCCAATTAATTTTTTTATCAAGCATTTCTTTCGTTAGATTCTTTAAGGAATCTTTTAAAAAATATTACCCGAAAAACAGTAACTGGCTTATTCAAATATCATGGATGTTTTAGAGTCCGTCTGTTCCCTTGAATAACTTGCTTGTAATTATTATTTGGTCAGGTTTTTGTGTTCAGTTATCGACCTGTCGTATTTAAAAGCCAATGCTTTATAACAGAATCAATAGGTTGATAGGAATAGTAGTGTTATTAATTATAGCATAACATATAAACAGAATACCCACTCAAGAAATCTCAGTCCAATACTTCAATAAACTGAGATCAGTATTGTAAAACAGTCATTGAAAGTCAACAACTCAAGTATCGTAACGTGGTTTCAATACTATTCAATAAATTAAACATTTTTCTATTAATAAAGCAGTAATGTAATGTACTTTGATAATATGTCTATCAACTATGTGATAACTGCTATTCGTCAACATATGAAAATATCACTCAAATGTAGATAGTTGCTCGTTTATATTGTTGCATCTACAGTTGGATTTCCGATCATGACTTTATATTCAACGACTGCTTAACCAAATGCTATGATTGTTCAAAGTAACACAAAACCTTGAAGAATTTGGATGTTATGACAAACCTACGTTGTCTGAAATTTTAGAAATAACTGATCTGAATATATTATTTTATTGTATTTACCTGTATTCAGGTGATCGCGAAAGAGAATGAACTAGCTCAAAAAATTTTAGTCAAATGTTAACAAAAATTATTAATACTTCTAGAATGAAACGATCATTGACACATGTTTCTGTAGAATAAATTTCCCTCAAAAATTACACTAATTTTGTTTGATAATAAGATTGGTTATTTCATTTTGTCAACCACTATAATTTGAGATAGCTTTGTGTCATTAGATTCCGCACATGTGCTTAACATGCTGCGAATAATTAATGAGTTCTTAACTTTCCTCTAGCTATTGTGAAAATGGTGACAACCATGATTTTTGTTTTACTTAAAGCGTCTGGGACCTGAATATTATTACTATTAGTACCAGAACTCGAAGCGATCATTGGTCTTTCTGAAACATCAATCAGTCATGATCAGTAGTTCGCTTGATATATACGCGCGTTAACCCAAGTTATCATACTATATTAGGGTGATATGATAAATTTAAAAAGATAAATGTCCAACAGATCGAAGTAAAGTAGCAGCAACGGTGAAAGAAGTATCAAACGTTGATTTCATGATTTGAAAAGCTAGATAAGATGTGTACGAGTGAATTCTAGAATTCAAAACCGAGATGACGATCAAGAATGAATATATCTGCACTACTGTCACTTAACGTCTCCAACCACCTGTCAGGAATATTGAGCGCACTGTAACTAGATAGCTTACATCCGGCCAAAAGTCGGCGATTACTTGCACCGATTCCATGACTTCATTTAGACACTCCTAAGTATTCTTTTACATAACACATTAACGGTATTGATCACTCGATCGTTCCATGATATCCAAACAATGCATCAGAGGCACCTATGTTCAGAAGTATGCAGCATATATATCTCTAGTTTCATAGGTCATGCAAAGTTTACTTATCCTTTGGTTGGCTTATACACATTGTAGTGCACTGACGAGCGACTGAAGCGAATCGTATGGAGCGATGTGGAGAAGGCTAGTGAGCCAACTCCTTGGGTTACAATGCGAACGAATGGGCGAAGCGAATTGGAGAAGGCTAAGAGCCAACTCAAAGAGATAGAACATGACTAAGAATATATAATCAGACAAAAATAAGGCCGATATATGACAAGCGAAATAGGCGTGCACACACATGAATAAAAGCGACGAATGATTGACAAGGTCAAATGACAAGTGGGTTATGTCATGTGAGCTCATACAAACCAGACAATAATAAGAACGAATGATACATAAAAATTGTTGCTATACAAATGGCTTGGTTAAATAAATTAATCGAAAGGGCTTGACCAAGTTAGATGTAAGCGAACTGGAACATATGTGGAGGCACCACAGCATCTCACGTTAACCAAAAGTGACGCAAGTTAGAGCAATCAACCTTGCCTCCATTCATGTCATACACCAAACCATTATGGTTGGTGAGGCTTTCAAGTTAAGTGAAGTAGTCAACACACTGAACTACTTCACTCGCTAGCATCAGTCAGGCATTGATGCGGAGCAATCCTGAAGTAACATTTTGAATTTGGAGGAAGAGAATCTCATCCCAAACATGTCTATGTCGTTACTGAAGATGTCCAAAAGTCTACGTCTTGTCTTCATTTTCACCAAGTAGAGCTATTTCGCCTGCGTATTATTAACCGATAATTGAATCTCGGTGTAGATTTATTTATGAATGTAGAAAGTCTTCCAAAGTTCCTGTATTTCAATGGTACTCCTTTTACTGGTGCAGTAATACAAAACCTCTTGGTTGATGGAGTCGAATGACGCTCGTGTCAAGACTAAGACCTGACGTCTAAATATCCGGTTCATACGCCGATGTATAAAAACTAATTGACCTTCTAAATATAGGCTGTTTTTCATATTAGCTCTTTTACAACAACTAACTGATTATGCACTATTCATCGTTTACTTAATGTGCCAAAGGTTTGTCTTATTCCTTTTGAAAAATTTTTCGCGCAGTTTGGTTTGAAAACTGAGCTAGACATTTAATTATAAACTTTCTTTCTTCCAGTTCAAGTCTTTATAGACTAAATTTTGGCCAGTATTAGTTTCCGTTACACGATAATGTACCGGTCACTTATAAAATAATTCCTTATTGATATGATAGACTAATTATTCTAAACTCAATAATGTAAACTTATTGATGAACTCCAATCACTACTTTATAACTGAATTCGTGACAAACTTGCTATTGAACCACAATAAATGGTGTCAACCGTAATCGTTCGCAAAAAAGAAATAACTAGGAAACGTAATCGCACAAATTTTAATCGATAAATAGTGAACAGAATTTAATCACTGGTATAAACCGGACTCTCAAAAATTGACGTAAGAATAATATCTGTTAACAGATTTTGAATTTATAATCTTCGCTTTATTAAATGTTTTCTGAATTTAGGAGCATACGACTGATATAAGTCGGACAATCTGTCGAATTATTCCTGGGTTATCACGTATTCTTTTACCACGAGTTAATCCAATCTCACTGATCGGTGTAAGCACAACTACGACAGTTTGCGTTGTTTATCTTATCTTGATCAATATGTCACAGAAGTCACAATATATAAACTTCCCAGATCCTTTGCCTGATACTTTGGGTGGAATAATAATTTCCCTTATGCTCTTTGGAACAATGATGCCTATGATGTTATACAGGTGATTAAGAATTTTTTTGAACGATATTTTGTTTATAAGACGAATATCTAGTTAAACTGAGTAAAGTTTTATTATTTTAATTCTAAATAACTTGAAAGATCACTGAAAATAAATTCATCTCGATTCTCATTAAGTCATGGATGGCAGATTGTTGATGGTTTATATACGCTTACTTACTTACGCTTGTTACCCCCAATGGAGCATAGGCCGCCCACCAGTTTTCCCCAACCAACTCTGTCCTGGGCTTCTCTTTCCAGTTCTGTCCAATGTTTGTTCATTCCTCTCATATCTTTCTCTATTTCTCGGCGTAGTGTGTTCTTTGGCCTTCCTCTTTTCCTTTTGCCTTCAGGGTTCCATGTGAGGGCTTGTCTAGTGACGCAGTTGGGTGCTTTTCGTAGTGTATGTCCTATCCATTTCCACCGCTTCTTCCTGATTTCCTCCTCCATTGGAATCTGACTTTGTTCTCTCCCACAGTTCGTTGTTGCTGATGGTGTCTGGCCAACGAATACGAAGTATTTTGCGTAGACAGCTGTTAATAAACACTTGTATCTTCTGGATGATGGCTTTGGTAGTTCTCCATGTTTCCGCTCCATACAGTAGAACTGTCTTGACATTTGTATTGAAAATCCTGATTTTGGTTTTAGTTCAAAGTTGTTTGTAGTTCCAGATATTTTTCAACTGTCTACTTAACGCATATGTGTGATTCATGATCTACGATATCAGAAAAAATGGAGCCATCAAAAAGGTAAAATGTATGTGGTTAACTTTGATTTTATAAGAACAGTTTGAAACGAAATAATCACAGGAACAACACACTGCTCTTGAAAAGCTTAACTATCACAGGTCCTTTGAAACTTGACTGAAACCTAGGAAGTGAAGAAGAGCATCAGAGCTGACAAACGAAAATATGTGGATTATCTAGCAATGACGGCGGAAAAGGCTGCAAGAGAAGGAAACATGAGACAATTGTACGAAACTACAAAGAAGCTCGCCGGAAACTATCGTAAACCAGAACGACCAGTGAAAAGCAAGGAAGGGAAAATAATCAGCAACACTGACGAACAGCGAAATAGGTGGGTGGAGCACTTTAAGGAACTATTGAATCGACCAGCTCCACTGAACCCACCCAACATCGAAGTAGCATCCACGGACCTCCCAATTAATATTGGCGCACCTACGATTGAGGAGATCAGTATAGCCATCAGACAAATCAAGAGCGGCAAAGCAGCAGGACCAGACAACATTCCAGCAGAGGCAATGAAAGCAGATGTGGAAGCAACTGCGAAAATATTTCACATTCTCTTCAAGAAGATTTGGGATGAGGACGAAGTACCATCAGATTGGAAAGAAGGATACCTCATCAAAATACCAAAGAAAGGCGACCTGAGCAAGTGTGAGAACTACAGAGGCATCACTCTTCTTTCAATACCAGGCAAAGTCTTCAACAGAGTATTGTTAAACAGAATGAAGGACTTCGTAGACGCCCAACTTCGAGATCAACAGGCCGGATTTCGTAAGGATCGATCGTGTACTGACCAAATTGCTACATTACGGATCATTGTGGAACAATCAATTGAATGGAACTCACCACTCTACATCAACTTCATCGACTACGAGAAAGCATTCGATAGTGTGGATAGGAAAACACTGTGGAGGCTTCTTCGACACTACGGTGTGCCTGAGAAAATAGTCAACATCATACGGAATTCTTATGATGGATTCAACTGCAAAATCGTACACGGAGGTCAGCTGACAGACTCTTTTGAGGTGAAGACCGGTGTCAGGCAAGGTTGCTTACTCTCACCCTTTCTCTTTCTCCTGGTCATCGACTGGATTATGAAGACGTCAACATCTGGAGGGAAGCACGGTATCAACTGGACAGTTAGGACGCAGCTGGACGATCTGGACTTCGCAGATGACCTGGCTCTTCTATCACACACTCAACAACAAATGCAAGAGAAGACGACCAGTGTAGCAGCAGCCTCTGCAGCAGTAGGTCTCAACATACATAAAGGAAAAAGCAAAATTCTCCGATGCAACACAACATGCACCAACCGAATCACGCTTGATGGAGATACCTTGGAGGACGTTAACACCTTCACATATCTTGGCAGCATCATCGACGAGAAAGGTGGATCGGACGCAGATGTGAGGGCGCGGATTGGCAAAGCAAGGGCTGCATTTCTACAGTTGAAAAATATCTGGAACTCCAAACAACTTTCAAACAAAACCAAAATCAGGATTTTCAATACAAATTTCAAGACAGTTCTACTGTATGGAGCGGAAACATGGAGAACTACCAAAGCCATCATCCAGAAGATACAAGTGTTTATTAACAGTTGTCTACGCAAAATACTTCGTATTCGTTGGCCAGACACCATCAGCAACAACGAACTGTGGGAGAGAACAAGTCAGATTCCAATGGAGGAGGAAATCAGGAAGAAGCGGTGGAAATGGATAGGACATACACTACGAAAAGCACCCAACTGCGTCACTAGACAAGCCCTCACATGGAACCCTCAAGGTAAAAGGAAAAGAGGAAGGCCAAGGAACACACTACGCCGAGAAATAGAGAAAGATATGAGAGGAATGAACAAACATTGGACAGAACTGGAGAGGGAAGCCCAGGACAGAGTTGGTTGGAGAAAACTGGTGGGCGGCCTATGCTCCATTGGGGGTAACAGGCGAAAGAAGAAGAAGAAGAATATGTTTAAACTCTGAAATGGAAAAAACTATTTCTCACTTATCAGCATACAACTCATCATTTATATATAATCTGTTAGTTATCAGTAAGTGTTTCTTTCTCAAAAGTGTAGCATACATTACTAGATTTCGTGTGTAATACAATACTCTTTTAGTAAATGCAATAACACATTTCACAAATTGATTGCTTATTTAAATAACGTCACACTGAAACTACTCACCTGAACTTTGATGACCACCAACAAAAATTAATGGCAAATTGTGTATATTCTCATCGAATTGAAGTTGATTAGGATTGTAGAAATTAGAAACGATAATTAACATCAATATACACACAGAACATATTACCAATAATTTTCCAATCTTTACACCTGATAATAATAGAATACAATTTGTTGACAATTACTATCAATACGTAGGAACATTTTACTTATATAACGAATGTTACGTTACTACTAAAATAGAGTTTCAATGTGACTAATATTAATATTCTTGAATAGTCTAAATTTTGCATTGGTCTTCACTTGATGTCGGTTAGCGGATAGGTTGAAATGCTTACATGCAGAATGTGGAGGTTACATATTTTTGAAAACAAAAGATCAGTAAGTGCCTTACAACGTAGAACGTCATACGTTCATACATAAGTTCAGTTTGACAAACCAGATTATCACACTGAAGCAATTGACAGTTCAAATCCCGTAGTGGTAGAGATAGCAGAAGTATTAGCGGTAATGGAGAATATTAGTGATCGAAGATGTTATTCATGAAGTATAATTCAAAGAAATAAGTTTAGCAAGAGAATGACAGAGGTGATGAGGAATTTAGACGATTGGAATTTGAGAGAACACAAAAAGTGGATGCACCTACACCATTGAGAACGATTTTGAGCCTTGACGTTCAAAGTCTCTAACCATCGATTATTATCGTCTCACGGACCACAACCAAGTAGTCTACACTTATATTTTGTGATATTATGAATAAAATGTTTGGTAAAAATCTGACTCATAAAATCAGCTTTCCTGTGAACGATAAGCTATTCTCCCTATATATATGTCAATATCATTATGATGATTATTCAAAGATATTATTTTACACTTATTTCCGAATCAATTAATAAAATCTGGTCTGTATGAGTTATCTGCAGCTAGCATGACGAATTTCATTATCAGGTGACTGAATGAAATATATTTGGCTTGAATGAAGAAGTGATGTTAGTTTGACGATTATTGAGATACTGGGAGCAGTGAACGGCCATTTCATTCTATTTGGAGATTTCTAAACAAGGTAAATCCACGACCGAACTCATCACCTCTGGTTTCATGTTATATTCGGACTCCAATCATAATCATCATCATCATCATCATCTCATTAGATTGTTCAGCTCTCACCCATAACCTCCAGTGGATAAGTATCTCTCGTCTGATACAAACTGAACTGAACATTTGTCACAACTTCTCTCTCCAGAAATTACAGTTTGTCATGATACAGTGAGAAACTATCCATAGAGTTACTACACTGTATCAACTCAGTTTCAGTGCCATTAGAACATATAATAAATGGGTGAAATTGGGCAACTGAAAATTACTTACCAACAATTTGTTTACACCAGATCATTTATTATATGATTTCCTCAGTGGTTTGTAACTATGTGATGAGAATAATGGTTTATAGATGATAATTTGCAAGAAATGTTGTTTATATTTTCAAGAAAAACACATCATCTTGATTGGTCCTTCACTAGCTTCAGCTTAATTAATAAACATGATAAAAGTATATTATTCAACCATTGTATAGATGCTTTTGACCTTAACAATATTAGTCTATCATCAAACACCAATCCTTGTTATTCATTTTTAACTTATTGATAAGTTGCGTACCCCTTTAACTGATTGAATTAGAAAAATACAAACACAATGGTCATTTGTATGTGATAAGAAATTCATGCATTATGCTTAAAAAATTTATACTGACCAACTGTCTTAGTGGTTCATACAGATACCATAAGCTCTGATTTTTAAAAGTAAAACATACGATTGAGGACGCATACAATGATAGGCAGTTTTCTAACACCGAGAGATATTTTCGATATTTATATTGAGATCAATAATGAATGCCGTGATATTATTTATAATGCAGCAGTTAAAAGTACAAATTTCATTGAAAGGATGCATCCGAAATAATTCTAGCTGCATTAATTAACTAGATGTATATTCTGTTTAATAATATGGTGGAGTTTCTTTCTCTGAGCTGGATGTTTTGCTTGTGGAGTGCTCGTTGTTCTTTTGAACAACATCATCAGAACAAACTGTAGATAGAGGAGCATCAGAGTTGACTTACGTAAATATATGAAAGATCTAGCTATAACGGAGGAAAATGGTGCAAGAGAAGGAAATAAGAGATAAGTATGTGATACAAGGACGGAGCTTGTTACAAAATATCATGGACCGGAAGGACTAGCGCCAAAGTAAGGAAGGAAAAATAATCACAGATATCGAACAACAAAGAAAGTGATAGGTAGAGAATTTTGAAGAACTCTCGAATCGATCAGCCTACTGGACCTAACAAACATCGAAGCAACTCCCAAAGACCTCCAAATTAATTGTGATTACCCAGCAATTAAAGAGATCGGAATGGTTACCAGACGGATGAAGAGCGACAAGGAAGCGAGACCAGACAACATTCCAGCATAGACACTGAAAGAAGACGTAGCAGTAATTGCAAAGATAGTCAAAATCATACGGAATGCTTATGATGCACTACATTGCAAGACGTGCATGGAGGACCACTCACAGCGTACATGTGAGATGGATATCTATCTGTAGTACATTGTATTCACCGCATACTTAATAGATAACATCACTTTCATCTGTTCGCATTAGATATTATGTGGTAGGTAATTAACTAATGAGTTGATGTGTCACCAAGCCTACAGCTTCATCTGTATGATTTATGCTCATGTTGTTGATCAAGCGTACGTGAAATATGTGGTGCCTTAACCAAATTTCATATATGAACATTGAATAGACGATTCATTGTATCCACTTACTGAGTAGTAAGAATAAATGCGAAGATTTATCTGCGACATGTATAAGTATTTCGTCTTTCAACTAATTATTTTTATTCTACCAGCAGATTCTATGCATTTTAATGATTGAACTCAACACCTCTATTCAAATAGTTTGTTCATCAATGTTGTTATAACATTCTTCATTAAATTTTTGGATACAAAAAAAGATTTAATGATGAATTCATTGTTTTGATCATTAGATCGATAGATAAAAGTACTTTACACTAAAAAATTCATTCATTCTAGTTTAACTGTTGTAATATTATTTGTTTGAATCAACACAACACACATTAAAACAAACTTTATAAACTCCAATGGTTAATCTCATTTCTTATACTTTCATAAAAATTTACCAATAAATTTATGACTATTTCATAGTGATTTAGTTTTCTTTTAATTATCATAATATGTGATAGTTGACATTCTTAAAAATGAAAATTTCTCAGATATTTTTTATCTTGTGAGTTAGTTAGTCAGTTAGTTTGTGAGTTTGTGAGTTTGTTTGTTTGTTTGTCAATATGAATTCTTGCAATAAACTAAATGTAATGATAAACCACTATGTTTCAATGCGCACACATTGATTCTGTTAATTTGTATACTGTAAATCAATGTTGATTAGTTACTCTAATTAATTTTTCCTTTTGAATTATGTAAAATCTCTCTCTATACGAAGAACACCGTAATCAGTCGGATGATAATCACTTTAAATCCATTCATTGTATTATCTATGATTGCATGATTAAATTGAAAAAGAAAAACAATCACGTTTAAATTTGAGGATTTTTACAATGGATATTCTAATAAACGAAGAAGAAAAGACTAGATAGGATCAATAATTAATTGAAAGAAGAAACAATTTACTAGCAAAATGTGTACAGTTTATCTTCAGGCTTACATGCGTTATACTTAGACGCCTAACTAGAGCTTGGTGAAAAGCGGACTAGATAAAACCAGGCTGATTGCAGACCTGGACGTGGCTGTATGGAACACATTTTCACTCTACGACAGGTTTTGGAACACAGACACACATTTAAGCGTGAGGTTCTGTGGCAGAGTTTGTCATTAAAATGTGTACCAAAGAAGTAAATTGACCTTATAAAGCTCTCTATTCGAACACTACAGGTTAAGTTAGGGCTTATGACGAACTGTTATCGGAATTCTCTACTTCAAGTGGTGTCCGTCAGGGATGTCCACTTTCCATATTCTTGTTCAGTTTTGTCACAGACCTGCTTTTAGATATAACACTATCTTCGTCCGATTTATCAGTGGTGTACCCTCTGACAGGAGGATAGCTTATCGATTTAGAATATGCTGATGACATATTTCTATTTAGTGAAGACGCTGACAAAATGCAGAGTCTTCAGACGACTATCCTGAGCAACGATGCACGCATGTTCGGGATGCGGTTCTCACACTCGAAATGCAAAATGTTGCTTCAAGATTGGGTTGCATCGGGACCTGAACTAGTGACAGGGAGTGAAGTAGTCGAGCGTGTTGATCGCTTCATTTAATTCTGTAACCTCATCATTGGTGATGGTTAGTTTGTGATGAAATCTCAGCACGGATGAAGAAAGCTCGACTGTCTTTTGGCAACCTTTGTTACCAATAGCTCAGGCGAAATATCCGTTCGCTCACCGAAGGACGAGTGTACTGTGCAGCAGTTCGCTCCTTCCTACTCTATGGCTGTGAAACATGGCCGTTGAAAGTAGAAGACATTCGTTTGTTGCTTGTTTTCGATCACAGGTGTTTTGCGAAGCATTGTTCCTGCATCTTGGGGCAAGTGAGTACGCATTACTGTCATTAGGAAACGGGTGCTACGTAAGGATGGCATGTTAATAGATGAAGTGTTGAAACTTGATCAGTTGAGGTGGTTGGTACATGCGAAACATATGCCTAACCACCGACTGCCTCTACGAGTTTTGTTTTGTGGTGTAGGAGTAGGTTGGAAGAAAGCTAGGGGCGTCCAAACCAAAACATGGCAGAAATCCATGAAGTCACTGACAAGTGGACTGAGTCATGTTACCGATGGTAAGAGACCTTGAACGACATGACTCAAAATTGCTCGCAGTGGCGCAAGTGCATTCACTTTTTGTGTTCTTTCGAATTCTAGTCTTCTGAAATCATAATTATTTCTATGTTTTTCTTTCTAAAGTTCTTCGTTATCGCTAATACTTTTACTATCTCTACTATCTCCACCACTATTGGATTTGAAATGACAGTTGCTTCTCTGTGCTAATGCAGTATGGCAACCTGAACTGATGTACGTAGTACGACGTTCTACGTTGCGACTTACTTACTGATTGACCAATGCCAATTTAAGCCTATTTGTTTATATTGGGTTGTGTCATATTACGGAATATTGTTGTAATTTGTTGTTCATCTGTGTCTGTTTAACTAAAGTTTCATTTCTCTTTGTTTTACAGACAATGTTGACAGGTCAATTGATCTGCTCAATAATATAATTAAAAGATTGGAAAGTTTATGCAATCAAAATGTTGTACGTTGTATTTTTAAGTAGAGTTGTAACATAGGTTAACATTACTTAATTAACATGTCTAGTTATTTGCTTGCGTTAGCCCGTGATAATATGTTTTTTAGCCCAGTTTGTGAACGTTGCTGTGAAGTAGATTGGTGAATATTTTTATAATTCATAAAGAAGTGAATAGCGAAATGTGGAAGATAATAAAATATATGAAAATAGATTGAACATGTAATGAAAGACAAATGGAGGAATCGATGGAAGTGTCGAATGAAATAAAGGAACTACATCTGAATGACTGTTACAATTTGTAAGCTGTTACGTAGATTGTGAAACAGTCGACATTGGTCATTGCGAAGACTGATTCATTACTAGGCTTACTCTGCATTCTAATCAAATCAGCAGTTTGTAATTTAGCCAAACGCCTATAACCTGTGTTATTGGTATTTTATTTCTGCCAGGTTAGTTGTACTTCAGTCAGTCGTAAATGTGATCCATATAACAATGAAAGTCTCACAAATAACATGATAATTATATCAGGCAGATTTCGAATACTATCAGCAGCAGAATCTGAATGTTGAACACGCTTTACTGTTTGAGTTATGTCAATCTAGTGTGCATGCATATTCATGTTTGTTGAGTATTTTTCTATTGAACGTTATACTTAGCTTCCATCTGTTTACATCCTAGCTACATTCTGTAATAATTTGTTTTCGCATAAATGTTTAGCTTCATATTTGTGGATACTGTAATCGACTGGGTTTAGTTTGTTCTACTCAATTCACATTGTTTATTGATTTTACTAACTTTCACCTGTTACCCTCAATATCACATAGGCGCCCGAACAGTATTTTTCAAAGTACTCTGTCCTAGACTTCCCTTTCCAGTTCCGTCCAATGCTGTCCATGCCAACCGTGGAATCTCTCGAGGATTGACTGTAGCCTCTCATAGAATTGATCCTTAGCGTAATCATTGGAGTCTTCGGCAAGTGCATACTATTTGATGACGTTCATTTTAATGTCCTTAATAGATAAATCCAACCAATGAGCCACCTAGGTTTTTGATTTGTGTAACAGCTCAGATAACATCAACTGACATAATCGTGTAGGATTCTTTCAATTATGGATATGGTGTTCAATGTTTTTACACATAGAAATCATCAATCGATCATTGTTAGATCACCATTAGAAACCTGGAAGGCGTTGGCGCACAAGACCGAAGGTGCAGGATTCGAATCCTGCGAGTAGCGGAATTTGAATGCACACTACTGATGAGTCCTATATCAGGACAAAATAAAGGTTCAGTTCTGTCATGTGTCTAATGGTGGACTAACAGTGCCTGCTTGATGATTTCAATGTGTAATAATCTTGTAGAATTAGTTGAAAATACTTCATTGCACTAATGTTTTGATCCTATTCGACCAATAATTTGTGCTCAATTGATACTATTAATCAATGTGGTTGTTGAATGTGGTCAAGTTATTATCATGTTACGAAATTACACTTATGCAAATGGAGGAGATGATGATCTATGAAATGTTTTAAACGCGACTCTACTGATTGCATCATTTTATTTATCGGAATATGTTCTGTGATTAAATTGAACTTATTCATGCTGGTTATGTAGGAATAGACCTTTTCAATCAATGTGCATCACTGGTTAGTTTGTATACTAACTGAAATGAATTCCTGTCGGTTTTATATCCTACTATACTATTGATATACACAAAATCCATCTAGATTATTGTTGGGGATGTTAGATCCCCGAAATTCGCTTGATAATGCCGTATTTTGGTTTTCACGTTTCGCCAGCATGGGCTGATCAGATGACCTTGAGATTTCAATTCCCACCAGCAAAATCAATGGCTGTGATTGGCTGCAGTGTATTTTAGTATGCTATTTTCTTAACTGTCTCAAGGACGTTGTTATGTTGTATAAATAAACGAGAGTTGTATGCTTGATCGTACTGGGAATTGCTGGGTGCTTGTAGAATATACTTCTACGCCTACAAAGTCTTCTATTTCGATTCTGGGATTCAGGGTAGCCTTCCTGGAAGCTGGTAAAGTCTCGTTCGCGTTTATCGACTAAGGTAAACTCGTAATAGCCTCAAGCATCCTAAGTGCCGAACATATCAAGTGGCGACGGGGCTCACAATTCACAATGTCAATTAATCTTGAACAGTTAGAATCTTTACTGGAACGTCAAGGTAAACGATATGAACAGTTCCAGGAACGTATGTTGGAGCTGTTAATGAAACAAATGAATTTGAATCACAGAGGTTTTGCCGATGATTCATATAATCCGCATTCAGACTCGATAGTTAATTCCATTCATGAATTTCATTTTGATGGCCTTGCTGGTGTGACTTTCGAGTCTTGGTTTAAGAAGTATGAGGATTTGTTCAAGGTCGACCTCAACAATCTTGATGACGCCACCAAAGTCAGAATCCTTTTGAGAAAGCTCGGCACAATCGAACACGAACGTTATAGTAATTTCATCCTCCCAAAGAACCCACGAGATTTCTCTTTTGATGCTACAATTGATACGCTGTCGCAAATCTTCTCTGAACAGTCATCTCTCTTTAATATTCGTTATCAATGCCTCAAAATAATCAAGTCAAATGAAGATGACTGGGTAAAGCATGCTGGCTTAGTAAATCGTGAATGCGAACGATTTAAATTATCATCAATGACGGAAGATCAGTTTAAGTGCCTTGTGTTTGTGTGCAGCTTACAATCTCCCGACGATGCTGAGATAAGAACCAGAATCCTAAGTAAAATTGAACAGTGCCCAAACATCTCGCTTCAAGAAATAACTGCAGAGTGCCAGAGATTAGTAAACTTGAAGCATGATACCTCCATGGTCGAAAACAAGGGCCTCTCATCATACGTGCATTCCATCAGTGAAAAGAAAAATTCCAATTCGGCCCAAAAACCCAAAATGAATCCACCTTCTGCTTGCTGGCACTGCGGTTCATGGCACTATGTACGGAACTGCCCATTTAGGCAGCATAGATGCAGGAAGTGTAAAGTCATCAGTCATAAAGATGGCTTTTGCCTACAGCAAAAGCCAAAGCGATCCAGAAGTGCTAAGAAGCCTGTTCCTAGATCCAGTACCAATGCATTGAGCCTAATATCTTCCTGCCAAAGCTCATCACCAGGTGAGAGGAAATTTATTACTCTTAATATTAACGGTTATTTGTGTAGAATGCAAATAGATACTGCATCTGATGTCACTATCCTCTCACGCAAAAATTGGACCAAATTGGGCAGCCCAAGCCTGCAGCACACAACACAAAAGCCTCGTACAGCATGTGGTAATTATCTTCGTCTGTTAGGACAATTGGAATGTAAAGTTGCTTTCCGAGATTCTTCGTTTACTGGGGTATGCTATATAACGCCAGCTGATCTAAATTTACTTGGTTTAGATTGGTTCGACCAGCTAAAATTGGCTGATGTCCCGCTAAATACCATATGCAACCTGGTATCACAACGACATGACCCAGAAGCGTATACGAAGAACCACGCAGAATGTTATCTGACAACCGCAGTTCGCGCATTACCGGTGTCTGCAACAGACATACAAAATGCTTCTGGAAACGACCCCATCATCAAGATGACGATGAAATATGTCACTAAAGGTTGGCCGTCGAAAAAGTTTGAAGGTGACGTGAAGCAACTGTATCAGCGGCGGGAGTCACTATGCATCGTCAACGATTGTCTGATGTTTGGTGAAAGAGTAGTGGTGCCAGAATCCCTTCGTGCAAAAGTGCTGAGACAGTTCCATCTTGGTCATCCTGGGATTAAACGAATGAAGTCCATAGCCAGGAGTTATGCATACTGGCCTCACATGGATCAACATGTCACAGCGTTGGTTGAAAAATGCATCCGGTGTCAGCAGGCGGCAAAGATGAATGCCAAAATTCCGCCGGTTTCATGGCCCAAACCTGAGCATCCTTGGTCCAGGATACATGTCGACTTCGCTGGCCCAATAAATGGAACTATGTATTTAATTGTCGTCGACGCCTTTTCTAAATGGCCGGAAATCAGCCCCGTTATGCCGCCCACTACAACTAAGACTATACAGCTCCTAACTGAAATTTTCTCACGAAATGGCATACCAGATGTGATCGTATCCGACAATGGCTCTCAATTCACCTCTTCCCAATTCCAGAATTTCTGTCAACGGCTAGCTATTAAACACTTACGCTCGCCACCATACCACCCGCAATCGAATGGGCAGGCGGAAAGGTTTGTGGATATGTTTAAAAGAGCACTGCTCAAGTCAAAAGGAGAGGGGACGCCAGCCGAAACGTTACAAAATTTCTTGTACGTCTATCGGACAACACCAAATGAATTGTTACCGGAGCAAAAGTCCCCAGCTGAAATCCTGATGGGAAGAAGATTGAAAACGATTCACAGCCTGATGCATCCGACCAATGCACCCTCATCAGTAGAGACAAAGCAGCAAAGACAATCCGCTTACGAGGTGGGATGCCCTGTGTTTGCCCGCGACTACAGAACGAACCATGGTCCTTGGGTAGAAGCGAGAGTGGTCAGAAGGGTTAGTCGAGTTATGTACGAAGTAGAGGTAGGAGGTGATAAATGGTCACGTCATCGCAATCAGATACGCAGACGGCTAGCCCCAGATCGCCCATCAAGAGCAGAAAGCCTTCCCCTTGACATCTTGCTTGATACCTTCAACCTACCGAGAGCCCCGCCACGAGAAGAAACTCAGCAGCAAGCTGTTCTTCGTTCCCGAAGGTATCCCCTCAGACAGCGGCGAACAATAGTCAAGATGCAAGTCGACCCCAGGAGAACGCGCTATTAAAAAGGGGAGGAGTGTTGGGGATGTTAGATCCCCGAAATTCGCTTGATAATGCCGTATTTTGGTTTTCACGTTTCGCCAGCATGGGCTGATCAGATGACCTTGAGATTTCAATTCCCACCAGCAAAATCAATGGCTGTGATTGGCTGCAGTGTATTTTAGTATGCTATTTTCTTAACTGTCTCAAGGACGTTGTTATGTTGTATAAATAAACGAGAGTTGTATGCTTGATCGTACTGGGAATTGTTGGGTGCTTGTAGAATATACTTCTACGCCTACAAAGTCTTCTATTTCGATTCTGGGATTCAGGGTAGCCTTCCTGGAAGCTGGTAAAGTCTCGTTCGCGTTTATCGACTAAGGTAAACTCGTAATAGCCTCAAGCATCCTAAGTGCCGAACATATCAGTTATCTACCGAAATGGACACTGTATTGACATGCGTATTATCATCATTAGCTTATTTGTTAATTCATTGAATTTTCATAACTTAACTTGAAAACAAATTTATTTTCTACATATATCATTGCATTCTAGTGGCGGATACTACCAATGTCATATCCAATACACGTACTCACCTTGAAAATGTTGCTGGCCTCAGCCCCATAACGGATCAGTCTGAATCAAAACAGACATAACATCTATTCAACAAAAATAGGAGTTTAGCATTCTAAGCTTCTTATGTTGGTTGATTGATACAACACTAAACATTTTCACATCACCAAGTTTACTGAACTATCTTTTATATATATATGTGTGTGTGTGTGTATTGTTAAATTACATTCTGTTCATTGATTGTTAACTAGCTGAATTATGTGCCGTTGTTGTGTTCACTATGTGAATGATTTCTGAAAGACGTTTTCATCAACAAAATAAAGAATAGTTGTATTTGTGTGTTTAAGTCTTAATTAATATGTGTCAATTTTCATCTGACGACCTATATATTCAATGTATTGAAAGATTTTGTGTGTCCTCTCGGAACATTCTTCTGAGAAATTTAGAATAAAATAAATTTGAGTTGTTTCTGTTTAGTTTTTGCAGTTTTGTTATTGTTGTTCTTGTAAAATTGAGCTTGTATGCACAGAGATTTCACCATCTGTCTGAATACAATTCATGGTTAAATGTAACCAGCTAATAAACTCAGTGTGAAGGTTTGTAAGAAAAATTCCCTATTGATTGTTTAACCTAACTGCAATTGAACATGGTTTTCAAATGTAGAAACTACTGTTTGGTTACTAGTATTTGATCATAGTTTGTTTGTAAGCTTTGCTGACCTATGTTAGCTCCAACAGGGAAGCAATATTCAAGTTTGACACATAGTGCTATTTATATCTAACTGCTGTCTACGTCAATATGTGTTCACTTTGAGTTAGAATTTTACGGAAAATCTATACTTCGAACGCCACACCGATACATACTACATGCATGTGTCAGGTACATTTTACCAAGTTCATGTGTTTCTATGATAATAATGTAAATGAAATCTCCCATTTGTGCTCAGCAATCTTCCGTATGTTATTCACTGTAATATTTCAAATTCCCATAGAAATGCTCTTCCTATGCTTTGAAAATGACAGCTTTGTTGATCGATGGGAAATGTGATATGATAATCAACAACATTCATCGTTAACTATTGTAATTCACTGATAACTAACAATTATTTGGACATGAAAAGGATAGTAAGCATTCACATCAGATGTCATGTTCATAAACACGGCATATCTGCTTTTTAATAAGGACTATGTGCTTCTGCTCTATGGTATATATCTGTGAACTGACTAACTTTATTTTCTTTTTTCTTTGGAAATGTTAAAACTTACACTATTTGAACATTGATTAGTTGCTGTTGGGACTGAGCTAATGATAGAAATACCTCAAATCGTTCATAGACGTTTGTTTGATGTTTCGTCATTAATTGCTATTCATGTTTCATAACTATTCAAATGATCTCGGTTTCGTCATGTAAATGATAAGCAGTTTTTTATTGAATTGGATTGAATCGGAGTTGGTGGATGGTAGTATGTATTTATTGAGAGATGTAGATGTACTTTGTGTACTTATAAAAGAATATCATTGTACTCTACTATTTCAGTACTGAATACTATGGTCGGAATGGAGAGTGAACACTGTTTCGGCTTGTTAGGTTTCATCTCATGCTCATTCTAATAAAATCAATATCCAGTTTGACTGATGTGTACTTGATCGCCATGTAGATAGATTATTGTAATTGTACCACTAAGAAAGTAAACAGCCACATTATAGTCTATCTTCATCTCATCATGTTACGGTTTAGCAGAGTGACAATTAAATTTCACGTCTTACATCTGAACCTATACTTGTGAGTATACTCAGTTAACATTTCATCAATCAGGTGTGCTTTACATCCCGACCGTAACTGCTACCTTGACGTGGTGGTCATGCTTGCCTATCGTGATGACTCTACCGAGCTATACTGGCTGGAACATATGTTCTCGAGGTCCTACCATTCAGGCAGGTCGATTGGAGAACGATCAGACTAAAAGCAGCTACTCAAGATCTGAGGGCGAAATCGTACTGCTGACTGCGGAGGGGTGTGAGAGCATTAAGGTGTTTCCCTCGGACAACTAGCATATTCAGCGGTGCTGTCTTCTCACAAGGAAGGAAGGGTTAGAAAATGTCGACCCTTGAAATGTCACACCTCACCCTACCTCATGCATTGCCGTCTCCGGCGGTACGGTTGCCCACTAAGGGCTTTCACGAGTGGAGCTAATCCTCAAAAAACCCTTCATGAAAAGGCCGTGCGTAACCGGCCTCAAGCACTTGTCCCTTGGGCTCTGCGGTCACGCTCCCAGGTCTCTAAGACCAACGCTAATCTACCTTCCTTTTCAGGTTCGACAAGAAGTGACAACCACCCTCATACCCGTAACAGCACACGAGACCAAACTGGTTACAAGCGAATCCTTCCTACACCCCCTAATATCTGTCTTATCTCCACGACTAACTCTATTCATATTCCTTCATCTCACTTCACCGCTAATGCAAACGATGCGAGTTCACGAAACCTCATTTCCGGTCTCCTGATACCCCGTTCTAGTCTACATGTTGGAGCATTTAATGTACGTACATTATGTCAAATAGGGCAACAGGCATCCTTAGCTAGGACTTTAGAATCTCGCGCCATCGATATATGCTGCGTCTCGGAAACGCGCATACAGGATCCTAGTAAAATCATTATTCTGATTCCGCCTTGTAGCCGGTAGCCCAGATGCTGCTTCACGGTGTCTCGCTGGTGTAGGTACAGCATTGCGTCGTAGGGCAGAACTATCTCTCCTTAACTGGATCCCTGTAGATAGTCGTTTGTGCGCCGTCCGACTGAACCGGACAGTAAGGAATCGGAAGGATAGGGACACTCACCGTTGCCTCTTCGTCGTATCTGCCTACGCCCTCACTGACTGCAGTTCAGATGAGGCAAAAGATGAGTTTTACAGAAAGCTTTTGGACCTTTTCTAAAAAGCTAGGCCCTCTGATGTAGTAATAATGGCTGGTGATTTTATTGCTCAAGTAGGTAGACTGAGTGAAAATGAAAGACACCTGGGTGGATCTTATGGTGTCGCGGCTCAGAGAACAGACAATCGCGACCGTCTGTTGCAACTATGCTCAGATAACCGTCTATTCTTAGCAAACACTAACTTTAGGCATAAGGAAAAAAGCATCTGTTGACCTGGCGACCCCCGAAGTCGTCTCAACGTTGGACACAACTAGATCACATTGCCATCAGCCACCAATGCAGGGGTTCGATAGAGGACTGTCGCTCGTTCTGGGGCACATGTTTAGATTCAGATCATGCCCTAGTGCGATCTCGTATTTGTTTGAGGCTTACTGGACGTAGGAAAGACGCCGTAAGAAAGTCTTTCAGGGTTTTACTTAATGGTAATCAAACTAAGAAAATAATTCAGGAGCAACCAGAAAGAGAGATAGGCGACGATCTAAGCGATTCCGATCCGGAAGCAGGTTGGAATAATATCAAAAATGCTGTGGAAACAGCAGTGATATCTTCTCGTAAGGTAAACCATAAGGCTAGGATGAAGCCGTGGATCTCATTAGCATCTACCGAACTGATGGATGCTCGAAAACTCATCCCAACTGGCAGTGAACATGATGAAGAACGAAGTCAGCTTCGGCCCAGGCTGATTAAAAGCCAACGCAACGACCGCGAACAGTGGTGGGTAGCGAAAGCAAGGGAGATGGAAAAGGCAGCGGCGATAGGCAACAGTAGGCAACTCTTTAGACTCATCAAGGTAACTGGTATTAGGAACCCAGGTGTGAGTGACACGATTTCGGAAAAGGATGGTCTTATTATCCATTCTCAATCGAGGAGACTGGACCGATGTGCAGAACACTTTGGGGATCCGTTCAACTGGCCTCGAGCCACTCTTCGGTTACCCACGATCTCCAGTCATGCTGAATGGCAAATCGACGTAAGTCCCCCTAGTCTTTATGAAGTTGAGAAAGCTATAGGAAGTCTGAAGCGAGGGCGAGATGCAGGTCCTGATAGACTGACCCCTGAGATATTTAAGGATGGTGGTCCAGTTTTAGCAGCTAGGCCGACTGAGAGTTTAGGTAGAATATGGGAACTGGAGGCAATCCCATCTGACTGGTCTCAGTCCCTGATTGTCCCAATCTATAAGAAAGGACAGAAGTCTTCTTGTGACAATCACACGCGAATAAGTCTAACTAATATAGTTTCTAAATTGTTAGCCTCCATTATACTTAGTCGCCTTACTAGTGCTCGTGAAGAGCAGACGCGAGAAAACCAGTCTGGTTTTCGACCTGGACGTGGTTGTATAGACCACATCTTCATACTACATGTCCTGGAACACAAACACACATTTAGGCGTCCTACAATAGTTGTCTTCCTGGACCTTAAAGGCAGCATTTAACTCTGTGGATCGTGAGGTGTACCAGAGAAGTACATTAACCTCATACAAGCTCTCTACTCGAACACCAATGGTCGAGTGAGAGCTTATGGCGAACTGTCACCGGAATTCTTCACTTCAAGTGGTGTCCATCAGGGATGTCCACTCTTTCCATTCTTGTTTAATTTAATCATAGACATGCTCTTAGAAATATCCTTATCGTCGACTAAATTTTCAGGAGTTGAACTATTAACAGGTAGCTCGCTTATCGACTTAGAACATGCCGACGACGTAGTCATATTTGGTGAAGACGCTGACAAAATGCAGAGTCTTCTTGTAGCGAAGCAGAACACAGGTGAGGAGAACCGAATTGTATTCATCTCAAATGACAGAATAATTTGGCAAAATATCGAACTGGACTGTTCCTGTCTGTTGCACATTCTGACCACCCTAATCAACAATACAAGCATGTTCTGGGTGCGGTTTTCCCCCTCGAATTGCAAAATGTTGCTTCAAGACTAGGTTGTGTCGGCACCTGAACTAGTGATAGGGAGTGAAGTAGTTGGGAGTGTTGACCACTTCACTGATCTTGATAGTCTCATCAATGAGGATGGCTTGGTTACTGACAAAATCTCTACACGGATACAGAAGGCTTGATTGGCTTTTGCCAACCTGCGTCACCTCTGCCGCAGACGTGATATCCGTTTGCTAACCAAAGGACGAGTGTACTGTGCAGTAGTTCGCTACGGCTTACTATACGGAAACATGACCGTTAAGGGTAGAGGAATTTCTCAGGCTACTAGTCTTCGATCATCGGTGTCTCCGAAGCATTGCTCGTGTATACTGGGACAGCCGTATAAGCAATGCTGTCCTTAGGAAACAAGTTCTAGTTAGGGACGGCAAATCAATAGATGAAGTAGTGAAACTTCATCAGTTGAGGTGGTTGGGACATGTGTTACGTGTGCCTAACCACCGACTGCCGTGACGAGCTATGTTTTGTGGTGTAGGAGTAGGCTGGAAGAAATCTAGGGGCGGCCAGACCAAAACATGGCAGAAATCCATGAAGTCACTGACTAGTGGACTGAGTCATGTTGGTTGATGTAGGCTATCTGGTTGGGGTCCGCGAGACGATAGTCACTAATGATTAGATACCTTAAATGACATGACTCAAAACTGTTTGCAATGGCGCAGATGCACACACTCTTTGTGTTCTATGAAATTCCAACATTCTGAATTCCTCATAATCTGCATCTTTCTCCTTCTAAACTTATCTCACTGAATTATACTTCTCGGATCATATCTTCGCTCCCTAATCTTCTCCATTACTGCCAATACTTCTACTATCGCTATCACTCTTGGATTTGAACTGACAGTTGAGTCTTTGTGCTGATGGGGCATGGCAAACTGAACTGATGTACTTTGTACGAAGTTTTGAGTTGTATCTGTCTGTCTGTCTGTGCTTTACATAGTGTTGTTTTTTGAATTGAGTTACCCTTTATCTCATAAAGAATAAAAGCATCATTACTCAATTCGATATATTTACATTTCACTGAACTTTATGGCTTTTTGTAAATATCATCGTCATCACCAAAATAATACAGAATTATTATACAATAATACAATAATATATCGATAGCATATTGGAAATAAATCACTATGGTCACATGTATATAACATTTATAGATATGTTTATATTATACAGGCGAACAAAATATAGTCAAGCTGTTCCTTATGAATATGAATATGAATAATAGTGAATATTTCTGTTAGCTTCTGTTTGTTTACAATTCTAATTCAACTTCACATAGTTTTTCATAATTTGGAGGATATGTATATTTCAGTTTAGTCAATAGACTACTATTCTTATGCAAAGTTGTAATAAGGTGTTTGGGTATGATTGAATTTTCTTTAGCCCAAGCATCTAAGGATTCCTTGTGTATAGCTTTAACAACTTGAACAGAACTGGCTTCATATCTGAAATAGAAATTTTTGAAATAAGGATAACAATAAAATAACGACGCAGTCAAACATATCAACGACAGTTGACATTGTCGTGTTGTTTCGTTCTCTGAGTTTAATGTTTTGGTTATGTAGCTTTCTTTCTTGCGGGAATATTGTGCCACCGATGACCAGTTTGTTGAAGGCACATAGGTTTGCAAATCTCTCACCGTTTTCGTTTCTTTCTCCCAGTCCATGTCGTCCCATGATGTCTTCATACCCAGTGTTGTCCATTCCAACCTTGGCATTCAGGTCTCCCATAAGAATCGTCAAATCCTTTGGTGAACATTTATCGACGACTGACTGCAGCCTTTCGTAGAATTGATCTTTAACGTCGTCATTGTAGTCATTGGTAGGTGCATAACATTGGATGACGTTCATTGTAATGTCCTGTTTCTTTGTTTTGAAGGATGCTTTAATGATCCTCGGCCCATGAGATTCCCATCCTATCAGTGCCTTTTGTGCATGTTTGGACAGCATCAGTGCAACTCCTTGTGTATGTGAAGCGTTTTCCTCTTCATGACCAGAGTATAACAGCAGTTCCCCTGAAGCAAGTCTCAGTTGTCCTACCTGTGTCCAATGTGTTTCACTGATCCCGAGCACCTCGAGGTTGTATCTTTTCATTTCTGCCGCAACTTGAAATAGTCTTCCAGTCTCCCACAATGTACGAACGTTCCATGTACCTAAAAGAATGGTTGCTCTGGTTGTCAGAAGAGGCATCGGCCCCGTGTCTTCCGAGGGGACTCGGCTTTCATCACGAGACGTCATAATTCTTCTTCCAACTCCCAGGGCAGAGTTAAAATGGTTTGAATTATTTTTTCTGGTTAGCGTTTTTTTGGCAAGTTAGATTTCAACGGAATGGGGCCGCCAACCCCATGTCCAACCCTCCTCCTTTATCCGGGCTTGGGACCGGCAGTAGCCCCTAAGGTTCTACTGGCGGAGTTAGTTTAAACATATGCTCACTACAAAATAAATATAGTTTTTGATTGTATGAGGTGGTCAGAACGGTAGAAATTCCCTAAATTGAACTTTGAGAACGTTATCAATCGATTTATAAACTTTTAAAACAATAGTTAGAATTTTGTGTGGAGTGGACTTGAAATCACACCTCTGAATACATCAAGATTGAAAATAATTCTCAAACATTTCAAACGGAATTCACCAACACACATGAGTTGTTGTAATAACCCATATTTATTTGGATCGCATTGAAATTTTCAATTTCAACTCAAATATAACCCTCTTGCTATAAGAGAAAACCTCTGCATAATTTCATAGGTGATTCAATTTACTGTTAGTAAACGTTGTATCTTATCAGTAATTCAGTGTTTACATGACACATATAGGAGAATATATGGTTTCAACACACTTAGTCAAATAGCAATTGATCAGATGATCTGTGCTCTACTTCGTTTGAATTTCAGTAATAGTAAAATTCCGTAATCATGGCATTCCATAATTCCAACCAAAATCGAATTTACTAGTGTTACTGACGGACTATGATTCCAATAAAATAGAATTCTCCTGATGATCTGCATTGTATCATCTGATTTCAGTACTCCATTGCCATAAGTAACTGATCGTATTAATATTATTATTAGATTCTGAAAATCACTGCACAATTCAAATCAGTTTCGAAATATGATCAGCTTGATACAAATAATGTTAATTTATTTGGATGAAGGTGAATCTGCAATTAATTGGACTGGACACATTTGACAGAATCGGTAATAATGCAAAGCATCAGATAAGATGAACAATGCATAATCAAAGATAAAATCACATTCAAGGGTATCTTAACACTGGTTATATTTCTTGTGTAATGAAGCATAATATCGGTAACATTAGGTAATGTAAAATAAACTTCGACAAGCTAAGAAAGTGAGTGATTTGACAGAAATCACTGTGTATATTTTGAGTGGTAGTTGTTGCATCTGATGTTTGGAATGTACATGTAATAGTTGAATCACTCGAGTCAAAGTTGATCTTCTCATTACCACTGTGTTCAATAGACAATTCATTTGGTGACATCGGTTCAACAATGGAAATAATCTCTCACAACACTTGTCGTTAATTTCGTTTTCAACTTCCTTAACACTTGCACTGCTAGAACTATTCTCTATCTGCTACTAAACTTTACTACCTGTCATAAGCAACATGAATAGTGTTTGCACAGGTAAATATATCCTGTTCCACAGTGTTACAAAGAGTCTATTGATTAATTCTGACAAATGAGTTGAGTAAATTACAGTATATTCAATAAAACAATAACTTGATGACATAACATAAAATACAATATTCATTGAATTCAGGTTCATTCATTTGATGGTAAAAGAACGTCGTTTTGTGTGTGATATTACAATACTAAGTTTTACTAAACTGAATACAAACGTAAACATGAATCATCGACACACATCACATTTATCTCATATTTCTTCTAGAACGTAATTATTGTCGCTTATTTATTGCACTTCAATTAATAGGTACCGGGTTATTACGTATTCTGCTAGATATTCATCCAATGGTACGATGTGGTCCAGAGCCAATAGTTACAAGAGAAATTTTGTCCATCAGGAAAAAGACTGCATCTCGAAAAGCCATGCTCTCACAATCTGGCATCTCGCAAAATATACTAGACGATGCAATTGCTGGTTTCATTGCATCCATACTGAAGAATATGGGACCACCTGCTGAGAGACTATGTCACAAAGATCCTTCATCTTACATATTTCTAAGAGATTTGAGTGAATTATTTCCGAAAGCTAAGTTTATTCATGCAATACGTGATGGAAGAGGAGCTATAATGTCCACAATAGTGTACGTTGAATAATTTTCGCCTACTTATGGGTCACCTAGCTGACCCGAAACACATGCTTGCACGATGCTTTTACACAGCACGAAGGTTCACATGACTACCATAACATGATCCCCCTTTTGCAAGACTTGTACGAACATGTTGATTAGATTCTGATGCAGGCCAGTTGAATATGCAATCAGTGTAGGCATGAGCAGTCACCCGAGCACGGGTGATTACCAATCAACTCGATCCCTCAAGGCATGCCACAACCCCCAAATCGCAAGTACAGCGAGGCGGGTTCAAACGCCCTGTGCTTGTATCCTGCACGCTTTACTGAGCCACCAAATAGTGCACTTCGAGCAGCCATTCCGACCAACTGATCTCCAACTTCTTCACGTTTGAACAATCAACAGGAGTCATCTAAACCACACATAATGTCAAGGATGTATTTTCTCTCAAGGTCAGCCAGAACAAACAAACAATCTCATGTACCCGTACGCAAGTATGCCGTCAGCCAGGCTGTGCCAATCCCACCACATGACGGTGGGCAAAGATCATGTGCGATCAAGCACCATTTCAGCACAGGATCTTATCCGCTCAACTGGAGACCCATGTTTAAGGGACCTTGATGCCAGTAGACACACTACATGGAGGCGTAGAGTGTTCGGCACAAATACCTACGTTCGGACATCTGTAGTCCAAGATCTGTACGGCTGCTTCCCTGAACAAACCGTAAAGACTTCGCGGCTATGATCACGTATCATTATTCTGGATTATTTCAAATGAAACATATTATAAATAGACATAGTAAATTAATTTTCACCAAGTAAAACATTACGAAGCATACAGAACAAGTTCATTCCAATCGTAATCTAAGTGTTCATTTCCCATGTTGGTCGTAGAAATGTATTAGTTCAGATTATGCAATTCACAGTGAATTCTGTTGTACTAATATTCACCAAAAGGCTTTTCTGTTAATGACACACTCCTCTACAGTACTCTAGTTGATAAAAAATATTCTAGCCGACTAATTCGTTCAACACTACACTCCACTAGTTGCATATATTGTGTGATAGGGGAATACATCTGTAGAAATCTTTGATATACGTAGTTTTACATCAGAATTAGAAAAATTTCAATCTCTTACTAGTTAGTAATTCATCAAACAATACATGATGAAGACAAGTATTTGGTAAAGATGCTGATGATAACTTTACGTTTCCTACTTCATTTTAGACGTAAAATACATCCAGCTTACAAGTCGAATGAAATTCCTCAAGCACTTAAACATTGGGAAAACTTTACATCAAAAGTAGTAAACGACTGCAAATACATTGGACGTAATCGATGTATGACTGTACGTTATGAGTGTCTTGTCTTAAATCCAAAGAGAGAAATTCAAAAAATCCTCGGTAAGATTCAACTTTTCTGCATATTAATTTAATTTATAAATCAATGATCTGAAGGTAATCATATTCAAACAAGATACTGCGATGCACAATAACAAAAAAAGGCTTTTTTCTGGAAATATTACTCCTTACCGTTAATGTCTGATGATACGAGTTTATTTCGAAACTAGCATAAATTGCATTCAAACATCGGATTTATTATCCGTAGTTTTGTAGTTATTCTTTAGTACTTTCATTCAATCTGACTAGAAGACTAGCTTTATTGCAGAATGACAGTAACAACGAAATCTAGCAGTTTGTTTACCATTGAAGTATCACTTTTGTTATTATTATTACTATGTTTACATATCAATATTTCGAATCATCCACCTGACCTACACATTTTCTCCATCCGTGTTTTTACACATCCAGTTATTTTGTCAGTTGAATATGTTACGCATGCTCGTAGACATGCCAATTTGATAGGCTAGGACTATTCCGAGTGTCCCAACCCCCACTGAATAAAAGAAGATGGCTTGGTACGATGTAGAACCTGTATTCGACAAGCATCCAGAAAGTACGAGGTCCGAGTCCAGAAGATAATCATGATCCCGTACTAGGGATCCGGGTCCCAAAACGTTACAGATAATGCGTAATTATACATTTAGGTCGAATAGGAAACCGAATCGAAGTCTGTGACATTGACAGTTAAGGCGTCCAATAGGAAGCAACATTTGAAGTGACATTGATAGTCAGGACAACCGATATGAAACAACATTGGAGTACGTGACATTGATATGTGGGACGACCATAAAATTGACCAGTAGGAATTAACCTATAGGAATCTACCAATAATTCTTTTAGGATATTGGATGATTATCCTAACAGAATATTTCAAACTTCATTAACAAATAAGCCTGAATGACTAAACTCACATGGTCAGCGAAACACACCTTCATGCATATACATTCTCTCATCATTCTTATTTCGCTGTCAAATTAAACAACGCTACGATACGCATAGTTGTATGATTAAAGCAAATGCTTCTATTTCTAGATTTTCTGGATCTTCCATGGGATGATAGACTATTGAATCATGAAAAGTTTGTCAATAATACCTCCATGCTAAATAAGTAAGTTAATCGTGATCTAAATTATCATCAATAAATTTCATTATCAAACAGTTGTTCAGCATCTGAAAATTTTTGTTCTATGTCTATTTCTGTACAGTTCAATTTTTCGTATTTATTGTTAAGATTGAGAATTCAAAAATGCCTAACAAATGTCAGTGCAACTGATTAGCTTTCATGTTACTTACTATTGTACAGTAAGTAGTAGTAGGCTTTGAAATATAATTGATCCATGAAAGCAATCAATGTACAGATCATGACTAACAAACAAACGTATTTATTCAATAAATATTTAAAGCATCTTTGTATAGTGATGTTTTACCTAAAGTCATTGAGGTCAAGTTCAATTAGCTGCTCTGTTATGGTAACCATTTCCACAATACCGAAAACGTTCATTTTTCGAATTATTCAACACGATAGTACGAGTACATGGATTGCTGTCATTTGAATTTTAATGAGGAATGTTATTAGGTTGAATTGTTAAATCTGTGCAACATAATTTGTGTTGCAATATGTAGTTAGATTATTAATTATCAGTGAGAGTACCATATACATTTGTTCTTAAACAGATAACTGTAATGCAGATCAGAAACAACAGTGCAGAATATCCACTACATGCATTTCTACTCACAAGCCACATTCCGAATAGTATACAGTGGGCTAGGAGGACTAACAATCTTACTTCTTTTCACTCCCATCGTCTCTTCCTGAGTATCGGAAACACAATCATTGATTCTAAACCATAGTCATAGCGTGTAATACGTCTTAATAACTATTTGATTTCTAATATTTGACAAATTATTCAGTTCATTATGTATAGAATGATTGAGTAAATGAAAAAGATTTGATAAATGGAGGGTTATGAATAGTGACGATCACCGAATGATTTACTGTTAGAGATGTCATTTACTTATTATCCGGAATTCTGGACATCTAAATGGATTTGAGAAAGATAATCAGAAGATTTGAAAAGGTTTTTTGTAGGATGGAAATGAAATCTTCAATGTCTTGTCATAACATAACTTTAGTTGATGCATCATCGATAACAGACGACACTGGATAACTGTCACACTAACTAACTTTTAAATCTACAATTCAGAGATTAGGCGATCGTTGAATGACCGAAAGAGTTTGGATGACACCAGGTAGAGTCATCGGTGTTCAGTCACGAAGTAAGTCATATTAGGGCGAAAAATACACTTCAATACTTCAATAATGCGTCCGTTGATATCAATACATTGTTGAAGAAACCAACATAGGAATTCCAAACTACCTAAGAGTTTATGCAGTTTGAAGAAATTTGGAATCAGCGTTTGGCGTCAGCTAGGAAGTGACTGAAAACGCAGGAAAACTGTCACCTCCAGCATAGTTATTCCCCAATCCTCAGTCAACGTTTATCATAGACATTAGTATATACAAACCACCTTACAAAATCACTTGTCACATTCTCATGGCCAATTTCATTCAATTTGGACTAGCCTCCAATATTTGAAATCTAAAATAATGATCGAACATCAATTGTAGTTGATATATTTTCATTGCTACATTCTTTTATTGCAATCCTTATTTCAAAAATTTCTATTTCAGATATGAAGCCAGTTCTGTTCAAGTTGTTAAACCTATACACAGAGAATCCTTAGATGCTTGGGCTAAAGAAAATTCAATCATACCCAAACACCTTATTACAACTTTGCATAAGAATAGTAGTCTATTGACTAAACTGAAATATACATATCCTCCAAATTATGAAAAACTATGTGAAGTTGAATTAGAATTGTAAACAAACAGAAGCAAACAGAAATATTCACTATTATTCATATTCATATTCATAAAGAACAGCTTGACTATATTTTGTTCGCCTGTATAATATAAACATATCTATAAATGTTATATACATGTGACCATAGAGATTTATTTCCAATATGCTATCGATATATTATTGTATTATTGTATAATAATTCTGTATTATTTTGGTGATGACGATGATATTTACAAAAAGCCATAAAGTTCAGTGAAATGTAAATATATCGAATTGAGTAATGATGCTTTTATTCTTTATGAGATAAGTGTTAACTCAATTCAAAAAACAACACAATGTTAAGCACACCTGAGTAAAATTCTAACTCAAAGTGAACACATATTGACGTGGACAGTAGTTAGATATACACAGTATGGTTTTCAACCAACTATCTCGAAGAAGATCCAATCCTCTCAATCGATTATTCATATCTATGTCTAGCACTATGTGTCAAAATTGAATATTGCTTCCCTGTTGGAGCTAACATAGGTCAGCAAAGCTTACAAACAAACTATAATCAAATACTAGTAACCAAACAGTAGTTTCTACATTTGAAAACCATGTTCAATTACAGTTAGGTTAAACAATCAATAGGGAATTTTTCTTACAAACCTTCACACTGAGTTTATTAGCTGGTTACATTTAACCGTGAATTGTATTCAGACAGATGATGAAATCTCTCTGCACACAAGCTCAATTTTACAAGAACAACAATAACAAAACTGAAAAGACTAAACAGAAACAACTCAAATTTATTTTATTCTAAATTTCTCAGAAGAATGTTCCGAGAGGACACACAAAATCTTTCAATACATTGAATATATAGGTCGTCAGATGAAAATTGACAAGTATTAATTAAGACTTAAACACACAAATACAACAATTCTTTATTTTGTTGATGAAAACGTCTTTCAGAACTCATTCACATAGTGAACACAACAACGGCACATAATTCAGCTAGTTAACAATCAATGAACAGAATGTAATTTAACAATACACACACACACATATATAAAAGATAATTCAGTAAACTTGGTGATGTGAAAATTTTTAGTGTTGTATCAATCAACCAACATAAGAAGCTTAGAATGCTAAACTCCTATTTTTGTTGAATAGATGTTATGTCTGTTTTGATTCAGATTGATCCGTTATAGGGCTGAGGCCAGCAACATTTTCAAGGTGAGTACGTGTATTGGATATGACATTGGTAGTATCCGCCACTAGAATGCAATGATATATGTAGAAAATAAATTTGTTTTCAAGTTAAGTTATGAAAATTCAATGAATTAACAAATAAGCTAATGATGATAATACGCATGTCAATACAGTGTCGATTTCAATAGATAATCTTGATGGATTTTGTGTATATCAATAGTATAGTAAGATACAAAACCGACAGGAATTCATTTCGGTTAGTACACAAACTAACCAGTGATGCACATTGATTGAAAAGATCTATTCCTACATAACCAGCATGAATAGGTTCAATTTAATTACAGAACATATTCCGAAAAATAAAAAGACGCAATCAGTAGAGTCGCGTTTAAAAACATTTCACAGATCATCATCTCCTCCCTTCGCATAAGTATAATTGACCTCATTCAACAACACCATTGATTATTAGTATCAATTGGGCACAAATTATTGGTCGGATATTCAACTAATTCTACAAAATTATTACACAATGAAATCACCAAGCAAACATTGTTAGTCCACCATTAGAAACATGAAAGCACTGGACTTCCATTTCGTCCTGATATAGGACTCATCAGTAGTGTGCATCCACGAAAGCCGCTACTCGCAGGATTCGAATCCTGCACCTTCGGTCTTGTGCGCCAACGCCTTCCAGGTTTCTAATGGTGATCTAACAATGATCGATTGATGATTTCTATGTGTAAAAACATTGAACACCATATCCATAATTGAAAGAATCCTACACGATTATGTCAGTTGATGTTATCTGAGCTGTTACACAAATCAAAAACCTAGGTGGCTCATTGGTAGAAGTTATCAAATAAGGAAATTAGTAGAGGACAATATACAAATCTCAACTTACAATTTTTCGTTACAATATCTACACTTTGCAATAACTGATGATATTTACGACGATAATGTTTGATTTGACTTTTTAATTTTCGACGTTCATCTGGACTAAGTAATGACTTCACTTTCAGTGGACCACTTTCAGTATCCACATCACCTTCTTTTCTAGTCAGATCAAATGCATTAATTACACCTTCCATGTCTAGATGTTTAATCCAATCGAGCAGTTGATGAGCATCTCGTAAAATGCTTTCAATAATATCGTTATCAAATACCTGGACACAATTTTCAATGAAAAACAATCAAGGTATGGAAAAAGATTATAATGTAAGTGATAGATTCGAATTTTTATGTTTTCCAGCTAGAAGACGCTTAGTTGACCTACAACAAACTCCCAAAATAACGCTAACCAGAACACATATCACAAACCAATTAAACTCTGCCACGAGAGTAAGAATTTCTTTATTCAGCACGGTTATGACATCTGATGATGAAAGCCGAGTTCATTGGGAAGCACAATGCCACTTATCACAATCAGAGCATTCATTCTTTTAGCTACATGGAATGTTCGACCATTGTGGGAGACCGTGAGACTATTCCAAGTTACCACAGAATTGATATGATACAAACTGGAGGTGCTTGGGATCAGTGAAATGCAGTGGACGCATTTTGCACAACTAAGACTAGTTTCATCAGAGTTGCTGTTATAATCCCGCCATGATCAAGAAGAAAATTCCTCACACACACAAGCAGTTGCGCTGATTCTGTCCAAAAATGCAAAACTAGCACTCGTAGGATAGCAATCTCATGGACTCACGATCAACAAAGCATCCTTCAAAATAAAGATGCAGGACATTAAAATGAACGTCATCAAATGCTATGCACTGGCCGAAGACTACAATGATGACGCTAAGGATGGAGGGTAACAGGCGAAAGTTAGTAAAATCAATAAACAATGTGAATTGCGTAGAACAAGCTAAACCCAGTCGATTACAGTATCCACAAATATGAAGCTAAACATTTATGCGAAAACAAATTATTACACAATGTAGCTGGGATGTAAACAGATGGAAGCTAAGTATAACGTTCAGTAGAAAAATACTCAACAAACATGAATATGCATGCACACTAGATTGACATAACTCAAACAGTAAAGCGTGTTCAACATTCAGATTCTGCTGCTGATAGTATTCGAAATCTGCCTGATATAATTATCATGTTATTTGTGAGACTGTCATTGTTATATGGATCACATTTACGACTGACTGAAGCACAACTAACTTGGCAGAAATAAAATACCAATAACACAGGTTATAGGCTTTTGGCTAAATTACAAACTGCTGATTTGATTAGAATGCAGAGTAAGCCTAGTAATGAATCAGTCTTCGCAATGACCAATGTCGACTGTTTCACAATCTACGTAACAGCTTACAAATTGTAACAGTCATTCAGATGTAGTTCCTTTATTTCGTACGACACTTCCATCGATTCCTCCATTTGTCTTTCATTACATGTTCAGTCTATTTTCATATATTTTATTATCTTCCACATTTCGCTATTCACTTCTATATGAATTATAAAAATATTCACCAATCTACTTCACAGCAACGTTCACAAACTGGGCTAAAAAAACATATTATCACGGGTAAACGCAAGCAAATATCAAGACATGTTAATTAAGTAATGTTAACCTATGTTACAACTCTACTTAAAAATACAACGTACAACATTTTGATTGCATAAACTTTCCAATCTTTTAATTATATTATTGAGCAGATCAATTGACCTGTCAACATTATCTGTAAAACAAAGAGAAATGAAACTTTAGTTAAATAGACACAGATCAACAACAAATTACAACAATATTCCGTAATATGACAGAACCTAATATAAACAAATAGGCTTAAATTGGCATGAGCCAGTCAGTAAGTAAGTCACAACGTAGAACATCGTACTACGTACATCAGTTCAGGTTGCCATACTGCATTAGCACAGAGAAGCAACTGTCATTTCAAATCCAATAGTGGTGGAGATAGTAGAGATAGTAAAAGTGTTAGCGATAATGGAGGATATTAGTGATCGAAGATATTATTCAAGAAGTGTAGCTTAGTGGGATAACTTTAGAAAGAGAAGAATAGAAATGATGAGGAATTCAGAAGACTAGAATTGGAGAGAACACAAAAAGTGGATGCACCTGCGCCATTGCGAACAATTTCGTGTCGAGTCGTTCAAGGTCTCTTAACATCAGTAACATGACTCAGTTCACTTGATCGTAACTTTACGGATTTGTGCCAGCTTTCACCCAACCTACTCCTACACCACAAAACATACCCTGGTTTTCTCTAGTCTGTTCTTCACGAGCTAAATTTATTCGACTAATGACACTGTAATTATCGCAGTTGCACTTTTGTCCTTGCTGAGAATTGGCACAATCAGTGACTGAGACCAGTCAGATGGAATTACGTCCAGTTTCCAGATTCTACCAAGGTCTCAGTCAACCTAACTGGACCTCCATCTCTAAAAACCTCTATGGTCAATCTATCAGAACCCGCTGCTCTCCCTCACAACAAATTTCTTTTGCCTTTCTCAACTTCATAAAGACTCGAAGGGCTTACACCGACTTGCCATTCAGGATGAGTGGAGGTCGTGGGTAACCGAAGTGTTGCTAAAGGCCAGTTGAATTGATGCCTAAAGTGTTCTGCCCGTCGATCCGATTTCCTGGATTGAGAATGAATCATAAGACCATCCTTTTCTGAAATGGTTTCGCTAACAGATGGATTTCTAACACCGGTTTCCTTTATAAGTCGGAATAACTGATTACTGTCGCCTAGCGACGCTGCCTATTCCATCTCACTTCTGTTCGATACCCACCACTGTTCGCGATTATTGCTTAGGGTTTTGATCAGCCTGCGCCTAAGCTGACTTCGCTCTTTAGCATGTTCACAGCCAGGTGGAATGAGTTTAAGAGCGAATATCAGATCGGTGGATGCTACTGAAATCCACGGCTTCTTCTTAGCCTTCTGGATTACCTTGCTAACAGATATCACTGCTGTTTCCACAACCTTTTTGAAATCATTCCAAGCTGTCTTCGGATGGGGATCACTTACATTGCCGCCTAATTGTTTTTCTGGTTGATCATGAAATATATCCTTAGCTATGCTAACATCAAGTAACAGAGAACTAGTTCTGCCATAACGTTTCGGGAACTCGAATCGTGTGCATTAGCGGTGCGCAGTGAAAAAGGAATGTGAGTAGAGTTAGTCGTGGAGATGTTATAGTGTAGGAAGGATTCGATTGTGATCAATTTGGTCCCACGTGCTGTTACGGGCATGAGGACGGATGTCGCTTTCTGGCTGCTCACACTGTGGAAGGTCGTTTCTTGAGGAACTTGAAAATGAAGGTAGATTAGTGTTGATCTTAGTGACCTAGGAGCGAGACCGCTGTGCACAAGAGACAACTGCTTCAGGCCGGTCACGCACTACTTTTTTATGAGACGTTTTTGAAGTGTTAGCTATGCTCTTGAAAGCCCTTAGGGGGAACCCTTACCGACGGAGACGGAGATCCTTGAGGTAGTGTGAAGTGTGAAATTTTGAGGGTCTGCCTTCTGAGGAGGCAGTATCACTGCAGATGCTGGTTTTCCGACGAAAACAACTTACTGCTGTCACACCCCTCTGCAGTCAGCAGTACGAATTCGCACTCAGACCTTCAGTAGTCTCATCGTTCTCCATTAGAACAGCATGGCATGGAAGAACCCACAGGAACATATGTTCCAGACAATATAGCTCGGTTGGATCATTATATAAATATAACAATAGAAATTAAGTCAATATCTCATCAGAAAATGAAATGTTATATATATATATATATATATATATATATATATATATATATATATATATATGCGATGCTTGATCATTTTTTCAATGAAATAATAACCTCATAATTTTGATACTTTTAAAATATCACTGCCATGAATACAGTAGATGACAGATAAATCGATTTCGGCTTACTTGATAATATTTTTTGACTTTTCAAAGAATATTTTCCACATTGATTCACAAGAGACACACACAAATGATCCATTTTCTTTGCATAATAGTGTAATCGTACATGAGCATGATGGAGTGACTGAGATTTTGATGTTTTTGTAAAACAAAAAAGAAGATGAATATACAAACAATTCAAAGTGAATAAAATAAATATACAATCATTGCACTTTAATTCAATGCATATGATGTAACCTTACACAAAATCTATCAGGCTTTGATGAGTCCACTACTATTTCATGTAGATATGTTTCCCATACTGAACAGTGTCACAACGACTCAGTAGAAACAATCGAAGCAGTGAACATGAACATTCATTCAGTGGTACAAAGACTACTTATACAAAATAACAGACAATCGATGGTGAATGTTCAATCAGTTTGTCTACAAGATAGGTTGTAGAATTATCATGTAAGCAAATAAATAAATAAATAAATTAATTATTAAATTAATAGATTAATTATTAAGACAAGTGGAATAACAACGTTCCAAGAGCAATTCTCACTGTCTCTGTGATTTGTATGAAGCAAGCAATTCCAAAACAACGAAATGACATAACATCATTAGGACTGAATGAAATGGATTAGTAAATCGATAAGTAGAAAATATCAACATTTCCATTAGGCAAAATCAAAAACAAAACACACAAATTCAATAGGAGAATTCAATACTGCCAATGAAATGATGTGACAATCACATTGTTATGATTGATTAATTCACTAAAACTCATCATTTACCTCGATAAATATTTTCATATTATCCATTATACCAGATTGATCAATTGAACCAATATTATCATGAAGTGTTAATTTCATATGATTATCAATTAATGATTGAGAATTGGTGATTGATGACAATGAACCATATTGTTCTACATTGTTTAACACATCTAATAAAGAATCTTCATTAGTTAAATTCAAATTGATCAATTTCTTCAATTGTACAGTTGTATTATGTAATTCAGGTAGTAATTTATTTAAATTATCACATCGACTAAAAGTTGTACAAAATCAAATAGATTGATAAGAGAAATGTGAGAATATATATCGAAAATACAATAGATCAATTAATTAATTAAGAGTTATAATGAATAAGAAGTTATTAAAATGCAATAAGGATTTTCATTGACCAACATGTAGGCATTTTGATCATCATATAATAAGAACCATTTGAACAGCGATTCAATCAATGTCAGCGGCTACAATATGAGCTATCTGTTGTTAAACCGAACATTATCACCAAATATTCACACTTAGAGTAACAAAGATAGTCAAGTAGAAGTAACAAGTGACATTTGAAAAATTTATTTCAGCCCATCAAAATTATGAATGGAATAATTTGAACTAAATATATGAACAGTCGAATAGTTCATAATTCGTGACTGACTTAAGTAGACGAAATACTTATACACATCGCACATTAATCTTCGCATTTATTCTTACTACTCAGTAAGTGAATACAATTAATGGTCTATTCAATGTTGAAATATGAGATTTGGTTAAGGCACCACATATTTCACATATTCTTGATCAACAAAATGTGCAAAAATCATACAGATGAAGCTGTAGGCTTGGTGACACATCAACTGACTCATTAATTACCTACCACATAATATCTAATGCGAACAGATAAAAGTGATGTTATCTTTTAGGTATGCGGTGAATTCATTAGACGAAAGGCAGATTGTCATTTTACATGCATGCTTAAATTTGTGTAGCTGTTATGTGTTTAGCTAGGATACAAATACAGGATGTACGTTAAAACGGTTAACAATATTTATTATAGAAATAAAAGAGAGAATACAGTCACAGCAATGTGAAGAGTCGTCAGATCACTTTTACCGATCAGATAGTCTCCATTTAAGACATCAGAACAGATACGGTGGTGTATACTACTCAAAACCTCAATTAAATCTTTGGTTTATCTTCCATCCACGTGTTTCTCAAATTTAATTTAGATCACTAGAATTTCCACTAAAGGCTGGATAAAAAGTAAATGGTTAATTATTCAGTGCTCGTGACCTATCATGATCCTCCAATTATCAAATCTTTTCCATATACTCACTCACGCTATAAATAATGAACGGAATAATTCCTCAAAAATTACAAATGAATTAGTTATTAAGACGTATTGAAGGTTATGACTATGGCTTAGAATCAATGATTCTGATATCGATACTGAAGAGGAGAGGAGAGAAATAAAATTAGGTTAGATTGTCGGTCCTAGCCCACTGTATACTATTCTGAATGTGGCTTGTGAGTAGTAGTGCATGTAGTGGATATTCAGCAGTGTGGTCCTCAAATTACTGCTGAGGCGAAGTGTGTCGAATCTGAAAGTATGGAGTGATCAGTGTTTCGAAGACTAGAAGTCGTGTGAAAGAAGAGATAATATACTTGTTTTGCAAATGACAGACAGACAGACAGACACAACATAGTACTTCATAAGTACGTACATCAAGTCAGCTTGCCATACAACATTAGCACAGAGGCGCAACTGTCAGTTAATATCACATAGTAGGATAGGGTTCGAAGGTACGCTCCGAGAAGTATAATTCATTGAGATAAGGTTAGAAAGACCAAAGTAGAGGTGCTGACGATTCCAGAAGAGTAGGATTTGAGAAAGCACAACGAATGGATGCACTTGCACCATTGAAAACGATTTTGAGCCGTGTCATTCAACGTCTCTAACCATCGGTGACTATCGTCTCGCGGACCCCAACCAGGTAGTCTACATCTACCAACATGACTCAGTCCTCTTGTCAGTGACTTCATGGATTTCTGCCATGTTTTGGTTTGGACGCCCCTAGCTTTCTTCCAACCTACTCCTACACCAGCAAACAAAACTCGTAGAGGGAGTCGGTGGTTAGGCATATGTTTCACATGTACCAACTACCTCAACTGATCAAGTTTCAACACTTCATCTATTAACATGCCATCCTTACGTAGCACCCGTTTCCTAATGACAGTAATGCGTACTCAGTTGCCCCAAGATGCAGGAACAATGCATCGCAAAACACCTGGTTTTATTTAGTCCGCTTTTCACCAAGCTCTAGTTAGGCGTCTAAGTATAATGTATGTAGGCCTGAAGATAAACTGTACGCATTTCGCTAGTAAATTGTTTCTTCTTCCAATTAATTATTGATCCTATCTAGTCTTTTCTTCTTCGTTTATTAGAATATCCATTGTAAAAATCCTCAAATTTAAACGTGACTGTTTTCCTTTTTCAATTTAGTCATGCAATCATAGATAATACAATGAATGGATTTAAAGTGATTATCATCCGACTGATTACGGTGTTCTTCGTATAGAGAGAGATTTTATATAATTCAAAAGGAAAAATTAATTAGAGTAACTAATCAACATTGATTTACAGTATACAAATTAACAGAATCAATGTGTGCGCATTGAAACATAGTGGTTTATCATTACATTTAGTTTATTGCAAGAATTCATATTGACAAACAAACAAACAAACTCACTAACTAACTAACTAACTAACTAACTAACTAACTAACTTACAAGATAAAAAAATATCTGAGAAATTTTCATTTTTAAGAATGTCAACTATCACATATTATGATAATTAAAAGAAAACTAAATCACTATGAAATAGTCATAAATTTATTGGTAAATTTTTATGAAAGTATAAGAAATGAGATTAACCATTGGAGTTTATAAAGTTTGTTTTAATGTGTGTTGTGTTAATTCAAACAAATAATATTACAACAGTTAAACTAGAATGAATGAATTTTTTAGTGTAAAGTACTTTTATCTATCGATCTAATGATCAAAACAATGAATTCATCATTAAATCTTTTTTTATATTCAAAAATTTAATGAAGAATTTTATAACAACATTGATGAACAAACTATTTGAATAGAGGTGTTGAGTTCAATCATTAAAATGCATAGAATCTGCTGGTAGAATAAAAATAATTAATTTAATTACTTTTTTATTTTTTTAAGTTGAAAGATGAGTGATAAATTATTAATTTTTTTTAAAATAAACTCTATATATTAGTAGATATCTTCGAAAGTACTAAAATATTTCAAACATTCTAGATATACCACATACTTGCAATGTTCATTGTGAAATGTACCGGCCAACTCATCGTGGTTTATTGATGAAACAGGATCATGAGTATTATCGATTGAAACAGAATCATAAGAAACAGTACAATCTGCTAATTGATCTAATAGATTTTCAGTGGAATCATTTTGTGGTGTAGCAGGACAACGTAATAGAGAAGCTGTTGTAGAACTATGTATTCTGTTCAACTGATCTGCATTCACTTGGTCAAATGATTCCAATCGACCTACACAACCTCGACGTTGTTCTGGTTCGGATAACAGGCTAAATTAAGTTAATAGAAATCTTGGAAAATACTAAATTGAAGAGTAATAGTATTGAATAGAAAAATAGTTTTCTGGCAACAAACTGAAACTTATAATCATTAGACAGTGATTAGTTTTGTACATCAAAAATGTTAACTATTAATTCTAATCAATAAATAGCTAGGGTCAATTTAAGCTTAAAGCTTTTCTGATTGAAGCATACTAAGAAAGATCATGAAACATTACAATATTATTAAATGTTAATTTCTATTACAGATTAATTTATTAGCTGGAGATTAACACAGATATGGAACTTTGAGAATTGTACACAAAGTAAAGAACGATGGACAGGGATTCATTGAACTGAACATCTTCATTTCTTTGGTCAGTCCATCGCAACATGGGAATTTTCAGTATATTTAAGTTCTCAAGTGTTATCATAAACTTATATGTTTCTGTCAACAGTGGATGATTACGAAGGAATGTTGTATGATATGAAATTATACACTTTTCACTAAAGAAATTATTTAGTCCTTTCATAAACGTAAAAATAAGACATATCAGGGATATATTTGTACAGTAATACTCCCCTTTATAATAATTAACATTTTATAAAAAAATGCGTGTTTAGTGTCTGCAAATGATTTGGTTATATACTGAAGTAGGAACAGTGAACTTGAAATTACAAACAAAATGACAAAAAAAACACTAGAATCACGTAATCATAGATTTTATTCTGAAATATGTTAGGATAATCATCCAATATCCTAAGAGAATTATTGGTTAATTCCCACTGGTCAATTTTATGGTCGTCCTAGATATCAATGTCACGTGCTCCAATGTTGTTCCTTATTGGTTGTCTTCACTGTCAATGTCACAGACTTCGATACTGTTTCCTATTCGACCAAAATGTATAAATACGCATTATCTGTAACGTTTTATGACCAGGACCAGGGCTCGGTCCCGGATGCCTAATCCGGAATCCTGTTTCTCTTCTGGATTCGGACATCGTACTTTCTGCATGCTTGTAGAATACAGGTTCTACTTCATATCATGTCTTCTTATTTTCACTCAATATGGGGGTTGGGATAATCGGATTTGCGTAGCATGTCGTGTCAACGGATCCTCGGTCCTCGCTCTCGTTTTCCGACTAGGTAAACTCGTAATAGTTCAAGTATATCAAGTTGACACGTGAACGTGCAGGCGTAACAAATATTACTAGTGTACTAGGAAGCAATCCTTAGCCCACCGATCAACTGACTGGACAATCGGTTCAGAAAATGTAATTTCAATTCTACCACGGGAATGCCACTGTGACACTGATAACATCATTTCGACAAACAAACTGAGACATTTTTAGACGCATCTAAGAGAGTAGTAATCAAATAAAAAGTTGAGCAAATAATAAATTCTTTTTTTTGCTTAATTGTATTGAAATACCACAGTGAATCGAGAATCAGTATGCCTTAGCATCTGTTGAATCTCTATTGGATTAAATATCTTCACAATATTATTTCGCTGTTTTCCACTATCAACCGTAAACTATTTATGTGGACAAATGGTATTGACTTTCATTGACAAAAAAACTTTTCTATAAATTAATAAACGTGTATTTCATGTTTTGGATGTTTGTTAGGAACAGTTGAAATATCGCTGCCTGAATGAAGTTAAGTAGTTATTAGGTTCATAAAACATATCTAGTTTGTTAAGTTTTCTCCAAACTTTGCAATAAGAAAAAATCACATCAGAAGTAAATATAATCTCTGTTTGTTTGTTGAATATTATTCAAAGCTAGGAATTGGATGACGATATTTAAACAGAAAGTTTGAAAAAACACATGGAAAACTTACCGAGCAGATGAATCATTAATTTGAATATTCCCTACATTATTCACCTTAGATGAGCAAGCTTTCAAACGAGCAAGATCATTTTCCAAATCTCTGATTCGTTGATTCTTTCGGAGGACCTTAAATATAAATTAAATGAAAGACATATTATGAGCTTGATGAAAACGAATAGATATGGTTAGAATATCTTGACGGTAAATTTATGTATATAACCTGATTATCTCATTACTGTTGGCAGACACTATAATGTCATTCGGCTTAAACTATTCTAGTTTTTGAGAGAAAAAAATCAAAAATTAAGTGGTTGAATGGATCCCCGTATGCAAGAGCGTAGGGACAGATTAAAGAGAAACGTTTATCAGACCACTTAAAACAAGTTTTTGAGCAGGCATTATGAGCATCGATTGTTTATTACGGAGATTCAGGACATAAAATATTTAACGTTGAAATAAATATTTTATAATTTCGAAATATTACTTGTATCATTACAAATGTATTTCGATAACAAAGTTTGGGTGAAACGAATATCTTCAAAGCTACGTAACAATTATTTTTGACTATATGGTCAAGCGGTAGTAAATATGAAACAGTATACACCTGGATTGTTCTATACTAGAGACATTATACATCTGAAATTCAGAGAGTATCGAATCTTTTCTCTACATCACCTTACCAGGATTTTTAATTTTAACTATTCGTAAAACATCCAGTATTCAAGTTTGCGTTGTTTGATAAATCATTTTATTTCCCTATATTTTCTACCAGAAATTTCATTCAAACATGAACTATACAACATCAACAGCTTGAAATACATTGAAATTTATTATCCTGTAATGTGCTGGTTAGAATGATCTATTAGACGGACTAAAAGTACTAACAGATTAATGTAAATTACCTATATTACTTATGAGTAGTTATTATTTTATTAGATAATTTGATTGCTCTCACTATATTAAAATCCAAAAAACATTAGCCTAACATCCAACTTCGTGTGAGTTCAGGTGACACTGATGGTAATTGTGCTGAATACCAAAGTGATTCGTTTTATTACAAATTCAATTAAATACAGAGAGAAAATCAGCACAAAGGTTTCAACTGACACAATTTTCCAATAGTAGGCAGTTTCAATTTAAAATTACAATCAATGGTTTGAAAATGCCTATTACCTAGAACACTACAAATCACACTGAAAGAAATTCAGAAATACAAATAGGATTTGGAAATGAGGTAAGATGTACTAATAATTCCGAACCTCGACTGATTTTAGTGAGGTAGTTTGTATAACCTAAATGGCACAGTCAGATGTGTCGATCATTATATTAGTGTGGTACCACCCAATGAGGTGACTAATAACTGACATTTTTGAAAGATCAATTTTATGGATCCCTCACATCCTTTAGTAAATAATAAACGATCGACTCAAATTGACATAAAATAATAAGCGTAATTTTGTATACGATCTGACTTTGGTTTTAAGTTATTTTAAGAATCAGTTTAGTAACTTATACATTTACATAGTAACACAGGAAAGCAGATCACTATTAAGCTCAAAGATTCAATTAGTAAGTTAGCCACAGTGAACAAACAAACTCGGACACAAGTTCGATACCTCGAGATACCAAATTAAGTTCTCTCAATAGGATGAAATTACTAAAATGGATAGCAAGAGTCGAAATAATACTAGCATCAATAACAGTCAGCAAGAGTAGGTACTAGAGAGAATGCTTTCTGAAAAGAAAGAAGGAATTCGAGGAATAAGGAGTACAAAACAATATTGAAGCTAAATATCCAGCAATCAAAGCATGAGTGCATCTACGCCAATGAGTGTCTAAATCATATCACCTAAAGTCCTCGTAAGACTGCAGCTGCCGACAGATCTCAGGTCAAAAGTCAGTGATTTTACACACGAAAGCCATAGATTGCTTTGGTCAACACTTAATTTTGACATGTTTCTACTTCATTTAATATTGTGTACAGAAAAAAACAATGGTAACACATCCCAACTACCTCAGATTAACAGTCTTATTAACTGATTTAGTATTTTTGTTTATTACCCTACACACAACTTCAGAATTGTGCACTACGTCTATCCACCACATTTAAGCGATGTTTAAAGACTCTTATGAACAAAAACTTGCAGACTGTATAATTCCTCTCGTTTCATAAACCCTGTTTCACAGCACATAACAACAGAAAGAGGATTGTGATATAGTGCATTTGCTTTTTTATTCGTAGACAAACTTCGTATCTACACTGTAAGTGATGTTAGTTGACAAAAATCAAGTAAGCTTTCACGACCTGTACCGAGATTTTTTTAAAAATACCAATTCATTATTGCTAACGAGAGTTCAAAGATAAGTGTGATAGTCAATATTCTCAACTTTCTCGCCTCTATTTTTACTCTAGGTGTTGATGGATATCAGTCTTGAAGCAAAAGTTTGTATTTTAAGAGAAACGAATCCAAAAAAATGCTTGTACTGTTACTCAGTTTTCATGAAATTCGGTTTTCCCCAAACAGTATGATACATCTGGGTAATCTATGTTTGATGAGTGGAATTTTTAACCATCTCATAGTTTAAACAAAATCCACTGCCTCCTTGATTATGCGTAAGACGTTAGGAAAGATATGGAAATGGTTTCTAGCCATGCACCCTGGTTGTAAGCTAATTTGCTCAAAATTAAAGTATCACTTGTTGAAGGTCAACTCAAGTATTCATATAAAATACAGATTAAACAACACGAAAGATTTGACATACATACATTCATAAACATACTTTTTGACGTAAGTCCTTAACTTCTTCAAGAGCAGTGTTTGCTCTTTCTTTATCCTGTTGTATGACACCACGAAGTCTCTCCACTTCTTTTAAAGCATTTTCGAGTTTCCTACAAAGATATAAACAATTATTTCAGCCGAAAAACGTGTTTTATTATATTTGATAAACATTAGTTTAATCATTATTGAAACATTTCAAATGCAATAACAAACGTTTCAAGACACTTTCATAAACATGAAGATAGAAAACCTTCGATAAGATAAAAAATTTAAAATCTAGCAAATATAATATTGAAGTAGTTCAAAATGTTATTGTCTAAGAAAGGAGATTTTGAGGAAACTAACACAAATATAAATGGTATAACAAGCAGTTTATCATAGTCACTGTTATGTTTACAACAAGCACGTACGTATTCAAAATATACCATAATTATCAGAAATTCTATACTTCTCAAGAATCCCATACTAAAACGTTACAACTGTTCCCGATTCATGGTTCTTATTGACTGATTGCTGGAAATTAATCCTCGGTAATTTCTACAAACCCTTTACAATGACAATCTTTATTAATGCTTGACATTCGATTTCTCCAGATTAACATAATTAAAATACAAAGCTGAAATAACACCTCATAGGAATTCAATATTCAACATTAATCCGGATTCAACAAATTAATTCATTGAAAAACTAATTTCTTTTACAATCCATTTGCTGATATAACATAAATACATACACAGCAATTATACATTAAATGACCTACGAACCACAACAAAATACATGAAATCAAGTACATTTTATTATTGATTCACATCCAATACATTTAAAGTATTGGTTTTTGATTAAAACAATATTTCTGTATCATTATTTAACCGTTAGACATTAGAACAAGGACAGTCATAAATGAATATGTATATAGCATAGTCAACAACTTACTGAGTACGACTTATCAGCTTATTTCGAATTTCAAATGCTGCAGCTTTTAATTCATTATATTTACGAATATTTAGAGTAGGTTTATCAACATCATTAGATTGAATATGATTCTGAGCGACTAGATCTACTTTATCTGATATAGTTTCCTTAGTTAAACAATTTTTCAGCGCATCATTTTCATTGACAACTTCAGACAGATTATCATCAGGTATGTTTATCGAAGAAGTTTGTTCAATAACCAATTTCCCGTGATCTCCTTCTATTTGTGTTGAATTTGTTTTCAATTTATTACTGGAATCTTTACTTGATTCTAAAGATTTTTTACAGAAATTTAAATTTGTACATAACTCTTGAATATCATCTTTTAAACAGATTGATTGTTTCATTAAAGTACTTTCAACTAATTCCTTGATAGATTCATTTTCTTGTTCATATTTAATAACCTTTGATTGAGCTTGACAAAGATCTTCTTCAATTGAGTTGATTCGTGTCACCATTAATTCATAATCTTTTATTGGTACATGTGACTGAATAAAACTAGCTAATTCAGTTTCTAAACTTTCAACTTGATTTCGAGATATTTGAAGTTTATCATTGAGTTCATTGACAGTAGTTTCAAGATTTTCATATTTTTGAATTGATTCACATAATGATTTTTGTATGATTAAATATTCTTGTTCTAATGTTTCAAATTTACATTGTTTCGTGTTAAAAATACCGATAAACCAATTGATATAATCAGATAGTGTAGATAAATTTTCATTTTCAGGTGCTAATCCCTTGATCATATTTATGGCATGAATTTTATCAGCTTTCAATTGATCAATAGTTTCTTTATAATTTGAAAAATTATTCTTGATTATTTCAATACATTCATCAAATGTTTCTGGGATTGGATCATCATTAACTGAATGCAATATTGATTGCAGTTCAGTGGTAAGAGAATTCGAATAAACTTTCTGATCATTGAATTTTTTCAATACATTATCAACTAATACTCTTAAGGAAACAGATTCATTGAATAGTAATAAAGGAGCTAAATTATCGCATGCATATTGAACATCCATTTTATACTGATCAATATTATTCATTACCTGATGCAGTTCTTGTCGAAGTGATTCCATTTCATTTTCTAAAGACTGATAATCATATAATGATACTGATTCATTAAGATATTTTTCAAGTTTGCTTAATTGATCTTTTAAATTAGTAATTGAATCCCGAGATTCAACAAGCTCTGATGTGACATTATCAACCAGATCAATCACATTTACAGATTCACTTTCAGAGTTAACTACAGTTTGAAGACGTTTAATAACAGTATGGAGAATTGAAACATTATTAAATAATTCAGTGTTTCTAATGTCTAAATTTTCATCAGTTGGTGTTGAAAGTACATTATGCAGACGACTGCATTCTTTTCGTAATTCACAATTTTCTTGCTGACATTGTGCTAATACGTCTGAAAGCTCCTCAATCCGTTGATTTTCAAACACAATATGCGGAGTCAATGATATAGAGCTATCAGGTTCAGTATGAATGATTTCATGAGAAATATGACCACCTTGGTTTAGTACTCCAGAAACCTTCATTTTATCTTGCATATCTGCAATGATTTTCTAGAAAAATCAAGGAATACTAACAATTACGTGGCATAATGAAGTTTACATGAAAAATGTGAAACATATAAGTCATATGATGCAACTGAAAGAATTTAATCATTTGAGCAAAGTAAAGATACATCCTATTACAACGAAATACTAGTACGAATGGGCACCGAGATAAATATGCGCTACACAAGTAGTAGTTGAACAAAATTAAGATGTAGAGAAAAAGAGGTGGAATACAGGCGAAGCAAGCGTACGATAAAAGTTTAGAATAGGAGAGGCAGTTTATTTGGGAAGAAATATAGGGATGATGGAGAAAATTTGTAGCTCAGGTGGATGATTGTGGAAGAAATATAATCACGAAGAAATATTTCAGTTAAATGAGTTGCCCATATTTTTATATAAAATGTAAAGGAAAACTGCAGCACTGATGTCATTAGCTTCTGTTCTGAACGATGTCTGATAACATCTCATGCAACATCTCTCGGACTCAGGTCAGGGAGTTACAACAGGTTGATAGATTCCAACCCTATATAGATTCCTTTCATACCACGAAACCATGTCATACACTGACCACCTCTTTACTTTTCCTAACTAGTTCCATTGTCGGCAAATAGTTCAAAATATGGAAGTCGCTGGGATAACATTCGTAGCACATGTCCAAACCATCGAAGTCAGTATTTCAAAATGGTGACTCTAGTGGAATTATCGTCAATGTGCCAGAACACACATTTCCGAGCATCCGCATTACCAACATGGTATCATCATTGAATGTCAATGAACCTTTGGAGACAACGATGGTCAAGCAAAACGAATTGTCCAACATGCGCTAAGCTTCACATGCATAGAAAAAACTGCTCTCATCAACAGGTCGTAAGCACTGCCTTTTACAGCAAGACTAACATTCAGTCAGCCAGTAACCTAAAATGTAGAACTTAGTACGTACGTACATCAGTTGAAGTTGCCATACCACATTAACAGAGACATGCAATTGTTAAATCCCATAGTGGTAGAGGTATTAAAAGTTTTAGGGGTAATCGAAAAGATTATTGATTGAAGATATGGTTAGAGGGATATAATATTCTAGTGAAATAGATTTAAGGAGAGAAAGAAGTCACAAGGAATTCAGAAGATTAGAATTTGAGAGAATACAATGAAAGGATGCTTCTGTGTCATTGCAAGCGATTTTGAGACATGTAATTCAAAGTCTGTGACCATCGGTTCCGACTGTTTCGTGAACCTCAATCAGCTAGTCTACACATACTAACATAGCTCAGTGCAGTTGTCATTCACTACATGGATTTGTGCCATTTGTGACGCCAATAGCTATCTTACAGCCCACCAATACATCAGACAGCGTAGCCCGCCGAGGTAGCATTAAGATCATAACGAAATTTCAAGAATATTTAGATTATTATTCTTATCAAATCATTTTGTTCGTAGATGCTATTCAAAAAACAAGTAACCATCCTATTACAGTATAAATGACCGACATTTTAATTACTGTGTAATTTAAGTTATTTATCTTAAATACAATGTATGCAGGAATGGATAATACATTCTAGTTTTTCAGGTTTCAATTACGATTAAAACATGAAAATATTATGTAAAACCCAAGCAAAGACAAAGGAAAAAAATCGTTAAGTACAACAAGATCTTATATTTTTTAATAACTTACCTTTAGAGTGGAATTCTCCGTCTCTAAAGCGATGATTTTTTTGTTTAAATCATTTGATTCACAAAATGATTTATTATTATTGTTATTAATATTATTAGGACTATTCATCAATTGGATGGATGATTCTTTAAGAGACCCATTCAACTCAGCATAGGATTGATTGAGTGATTGTTCACTGACCATTTTAAGATTTTTCACATCATGTAATTTTGTAGAAACGCCCCTTAAGAGTAAATAATGAAATTAATACAAAAATAGACTTTTGTAAAATATCAGCCCAAATGCTGAATTTCTCTAAAAACTTTTAAGTCAAAAAGGAAATGGGTGGTAAGAACTTTACCCAGTTATAATGACTTGCAAAACTGTTCCATTAAGTCCTACCATGCTGTTGAGATCGGCTAGAAAACGGTGTGTAGGTACATCAGTTCGAGGTGCCATACCACATCAAAACAGAGAAAAAAAGAAAATGTCGTTTCGAATCCCAGAGTAGTAGAGATAATAGCAGTATCAGTTGCAGCGGAAAAGACTAAGGATAGAATATATGGTCCGAGAAGTTACAAATCATTTAAATCAATTTAATGATATGGAAGCAGAGAAAAAATGAAGTCATTGGGAGTTTGGAAGCCTTGCATATAAGGGAAGACAAAGCATGGATGCATTAAAGCCTTTAACCACCCGTTACGATTGCCTCGTGGACCCCTAGCAAGTAGTCTACACCTATTAACGTGGCTCAATCCAAATGTCAATGACTTCATGGTCTCCTGTAATGTTTTAGTTTGGCCGCCCCAAGTTGTGATAGCAGTAAAGTGATTCTCCCAGACAACCAGCATCTGCAGCGATGCAAGAAAGTGGTTAGAAAATGCACTACCGCTTAAGAATGTTACACCTCATCTTATCTCACGGATTCGTCTCCAGTAGTAAAACCTTTTGAAACACAGGACTAACATATTGCTAACTTTTCACATCAAGGCTTCCAGAAGGTGTATCTTGAGCTATGCGATCTCTATGACCACTAAAAATTCAGTCCCCTTTTGAGACCCATTAAGAAGAAATACCTTTCCACGATGTGGGCAGCCAGGAAGTAACAACCGCCTTCATACTTCTAAACAGACCTTAAAATCCTCTTGTAAGAGTGACGGGAATTTGAAACGTTTTTTAAAGTATACTTTCTTAATTAATTGATAAAGCCTCATTGACAAGACTGAAATATGACATGAATTGAACTCAAAATAAATCCAGTCTCTAAAGTGCGTTGATTTTAATTACGTATTAGGTTGAAATCAGATTAAAAACGGGAAAATTCAGAACCTTAATTATCAAGGATCTTCGGATGTTACGAATGTTTTTGTTGTAAAGGATCTAAAAATCAGGTTCTAAAACTATCATATGAGAGTTTGCATGAAATTAGATCTATTTACAGTATATCAACGTATATATAACATGAATACTAATTACAAGTAATATAAAAGCCTGTTACTTAACGATAAAAAAGAATTTATTCTGAAGTATGGATAACGATATAAATTGCATTATTTATCCCTTTTGGTCAATATTAAAAAGTCAGTTCTGAAAATCACAATCAAAAAGTGAATTACTTACATCGGGTGACGCCAGGCTGATCCGTACAATTGACTTAAACTAGCCTCTTCATTTTGACTGATAAAACCTATTGGATCGAAAGGAGGCAACTGACCACTATCGAAGCGAGCACTGCAATCGGCTGATTTTAAAACAATTTTACCAGCTTCCTTTGCATCAAGATCCACCAAGTCCCCATCAACATCACCTATTGAATCATTAGGCCGATTTATACGAGAATGGAATGAATCCATTTGACTAGTAAGTAAAACGGATATATGTTTTTTCACATCTAAATCCCAAAATTCCGAACCAATATCTGAACATTCTTCAATGGCATCACGTAGTCTTGACATCTAAGTGATAGTATGGATGGTTTTTAAGGATAGGGCATTAGCAAATGAATATAAAAGAGAAAAGTAGAAAAATATGACTCTATATATACTACCAACTAAGCTAATAATTATTTAGATGAAAATTACATTTTTTTAATTGTAGGTTGTTTGCAGAATTATTTATGAACAAACCTGACTTTATTATTATCAGTATTATTATTATTTGTATTGACATGATAAATTGGAAGAATTGTTTACCAGTATAAACACAAGGAGGAATTGTTTTCTAGAAGTGCGACACCATCAGTAACATGATCTGATAATACTGTCATTGGTAATCTAACTTATCATTGAACATGAATTGACAAGAAAAAAAAGAATTTGTAAATGTGGAAATGGTACATTTTACGTATTGTAGAATCCCATTATTTCAACTGCGTTTTCAAAGTAGAACGTTGAAATTTACTGAAGGATAATACTGACAAGAAAACTACTGGCTTTTTGAGTAAAACAATAAATAAGTAATATATTACTCTGACTACATTGTTACGGATGTATACAAACAGTATGTAGTATTGTAAAAGATCAACTAATTCACGTTATGTAAATTAATAGAAACAGTGGAATATATTACAATGTATTAACTATAAAACATTTGAGAAACTTATGAGAGAGAAAAAATACAATAGATAATCACTTGATTATTATTCTTAATTATTCACATTTATATACTCACAAATATTTTAAACGAAGAGATTTGAAAAATTTAGTTGTTGCAATAATCTATTTTAAATAAACCAAATTCCTTGTTTTTTGTATTAAAACTTTCAATTAATGCCACTTTTGATGGTGAAAATTATCTTTATATTGATTTGCAGTTGGTATTATTCTTCATCTTAGTTGAATATAAAATGAATATAAAATCAATACCAGGATAATGGTATTTACTGTAAACTAGGAAAAAAATAACATCTAGAATTGAATTAATATTCGGATCAAACCAACTGGATTGAATTATATCAAAACAAAAGGGAAAAATAAATACTTACTGCAATGGACAAACGTTCAAATATATCTTTATGCTCCCATTCAACCATAGTTAAATCGCCGACATTTATTGGTTTCCTTGGCAATCTATTAAAACTAGTATCATAGACATCATCTGTAAAACTGTGGAATAATATTTCGGGTTTTTTTAAATTCTGTTCATAACTTTTCAAATCTTCACACATTGACGATGATTCAACAAAATTTCTTATTTGATTTTTAAACTGTGATACACCAAACAATTTTTTACGTATACTTATATTTTTTATCAAAGCTTTGTTAATAGCTTGATTCTTAGAAAATGGTTTTGTGATATCAGGAAAACTATATTCTGTATTAGTACACTTTAAATTAGTACTGATTGGAGACTTTGGACAACCGAAACGTAGTTCAGCAACAGTTTCATTCAAGTCGGTTGACACAACAGATTCTGAAGTTGGATGATCACAAAGACTTGATGCGACAGGATTTAAAATGCTATTATTCATATTTTCATACAAAGTATTGAATCCACCATATGTAGCATTTGCTCGAGATAAGCTCAATGGAATGTCATTTGATGATGGACGATCCAATTCACCAGAAACTGAAATAGCCTTACGTAATGGAGAAACTTCTTGAGAATGTTCAATATCTACAGCTGCTAAACTACGATTGATCATCTCCACAACTGAATGCTAAAAGAAATGAAATAACAAAAAAATGAAGAAATAGGAGAAATATAGAAATGAAGTCAATAGCTCATTGTATGAGTGCACAGAAACCGGGGCAAAACCATCACTATAAACAAATGGACAATATTAAAATAAAGATAAAAACTTGCATTTAACAACAGGTAGAATTTACAGTCTGTTCAAAATTTAAAGCTATTTAAAAAATCAGGTCGTTTTGTTTTTTCAGGTAAAATACAATAGGATATATTATTAAAATATACTTTACGTCATTCTGTTCAAATCATATTGCAGAAACGTCTTTCCTGGCTTTTTATTGAATAAACATGAGATCAATTAAATTAAGCTTTAAAACCGAAGTATTAAATCACAATTTCAGCGTCAGATAACTTATAAAACAATTCCACGGTAAAGAAACATAACTAGTACAGTACAGTTAAAAAACGGGTTATCACTAGTGAAGTCAACCTAGACGTTTGTGCTGTCATAATCATAATTAGGTAACTAGAAATATTTGGACATTTAATCCAAAACTGTAAAAAATGGAGAAGGAAAATGTTGTTTGCGAGGATTACATGTTGCAAGACAAACAAAATGAGACAATCAATCAATCAACCAATCAATAGCAACGTAGAACTTCGTACGTACGTACATCAGTTCATGTCGACATACCACTTTAGCACAGAGATGCAAATGTCACTACAAATCCCATAGTAATAGAGGTAGTAAAAGTACTAGCAGTATTCGGAGAGATTAGGGTCATAACTCTTCTAAATCAAGACCTCCCAATTCCCAGAACAGAGTTTAAATGGTTGAAATAATTTTTTCTTGTTAGCGGCTTTTTGAGATAGTAATTATAAAATAACTATAATTTTTGTGTGATATCCCAATGAGTAGAAATTTATATTTCTGATGTTTTGTGAGTGAATGCAAGTTACTTCTTCAGAGCAAATACTTAAATAATCGAGAGTAATCAGCACAAGTTTAAATAGTAGAAATATAAATTTCTACTCACTGTGATATCGTCAAAACATGATAATTATATTGTGATTATTAACTTTCCATGCAATGCTCATTTTATTTGAAACTATCAAGCCCAACTTTGGTAATGATATGGAAAAAGAAGGAACATGTTATATTGTTCCTCCGGGTAGATTGCACGTGTATATCAAATAAGTTTGGAATAACTTACCTGAGTAAAACGAACATCATTCAACCGTAACATTAGATCATGTATTAAATCATAAAGATTACGTAAGCGACTTATTGAATTGGTTTGTTGATTATCGGTTGTACAATTTGTCTGCGGTGTGTACATAGCATTCATTTCATTATGCTTATCCACATCTCCAGTTTCAGTAGATTTTGGATGATCTGAGATTTTTAACTGTAATTACAATTCAAAAATTCGAGACATCATTTTGAAAACTAGAATGTTTGAAACGAGAGATAATTAATGAGAGAAAACATAATGAAATATAGTATGCTGCTATTTCCTTTTTCATAATAAGACTTGATCTTAAAACTTACACAATTTAATAAATAGACGAAAGACAACAGAATCTGAGACATTTCAATAGACATTGAGAATTTAAAAAAGGACTAAACAACAGAATATTTTCTAATTTCAAGTTATACATAAAAATCCATAACTGGATTTACACATAAGGTTACTCTCCTCGTAGTCAATGTACACTGAATAATTGAGTGATACGATAAATTGTATTTGTCTGTGCAAAGAATTTTCTAAGCCACTTCAAAGTATTCTCTAATCATGTTTGTTTATTCTTATTATCGTAGTTTTTTTAGGATGTTGAAGCTTCGCTAGAACATATAAAGAATAAGTTTACATTTTAGCATTGAAATAAATAACATTTAAATGAAAGACTTACTGAATTTAATTGATCCTGTAGATCTGTACATTCACGTTTAGTTCTTACTAATTGTTCACTTAAATGATCTAAATCGAAGTGTAGTTTTTCACGAACAGATAACGATGTATTCAACTTTTCAATTAATTCATTGATTTGATTATTTAAGCGCTATAGAATAACAGATTAAATAAAACAAACGCTAACTAATTGTTAAAATATGAGCAGTTTCACATGACAATGCAAAACCTTTCAAGATACCTACTGAATAATAGCGTTAAACTTAGGCTAAATGATTATTGGTGTCGATATAATGAAGCGATGTTTAGAATTCTTAGAAGACTCATATATTTCCCCAACTTTCAATGCTATGCCAAACAAATGCCACATTGGCTAGATAGGTTCCAAGTAAGAGAACCAGGTATTTCGTATGACTGGTTGGTTTGCTGATGGGCAAACAGGTGTTTTTTCCTTATTAAACCTAGTAACTTTGAACTTTTGTTTAATTTCCAGTCCTTATGATACTGTAGAATGTAGTAACTTCGAAATAATGCTTCTTTCAAACGTTTTATGTTATTATTTTAGCTGGTCATCTCCAGGATTATTTATTTCATATGAATTTATGAATTATATAAAAAAGCTTCATATACTATACTATACTAGTATTTAGATATAAACCATACAAGAATGAAATGAAAATATCATAAACAAATAGACAAGGTTCAATAAATAAATCAAACAGAAATAAGTAGGAACCTCAATTTCTGTATCTCTTCGAGAAAGTTCTTCATGATTCAGTTGATTTTCCTTCTAAAAAAGGAATATGGATTAGGTTTTCAAATTCTTAAAAGATATAGAAACTTACCATCAACTGAGCTTCAATTAATTCACATTTATCTTTCAGTGCTGATATTTCTTTCTGAAAATGAACATTAGAATAAAACAATGACACTAAAAAAGGTGTTCAAGATAGTGCTGTAATCAAATAGACCCATAATAAGAAATTGAGACCATTTCTATTTTCAAAATGAACTCATTTAAACATGGAGTCATGATGTTTTTTAGTAACTAAATAATTAATGAAATTTACTATAGTTCTATTTCGAGAGTTAAAACCTGTCAAGTTCAAACACAAAGTACTTGACCATTTGAATTTAGATGTCGATTTATTGATTAAAAAAATTACACAAAGGGGAACATTTCTGACTGGGAATGATAGCTTGTTTTGAGATTTTATTTTTACAGAACTGTATAACCTGCGGTTATTGATTTCTGAAAATAATAATCGGAATTTCGAGACTGTTGAAACAGGCGTCCTCATTACATGTTAAGCTTTATACACACTATATCATATAGAAAAAAAATCTACTAGCACAAGTATGTTAAATGAGATTATGAATAATATACTAATGACCTAGTTCATCATATAGAAATGGTTATTATGTTTAGTCTAGAAGACTAGTTGTCCCTAAAATCTGTTAACAACTAGAGAATTACTTGAATGTAATGAGGAAACAGATAGAATCATCGCAGACTGTTGAGTAGTTTTGGAGTTCAAAAAAGCAAATTAATAACTAAAGTTTTAACACTTACTCCTTGGTATAATTTCAATGGGTGGAATTTGTATATTTCAGTTAATTCCTGAATAACGTCACAAACTTTTAGAATTATCAGTGAAGTAATGTTGGTACACCTCCAATAACCTAGGTTAGTGATTTTAACAGTTTGTGGCTCAAATTGTAAGTTAAGAAGACTGTTCCACATGACAACGAACTGTATGAAATTAAGATATTGAGAAAACGACCTACTTCTCAGACAGCCTAACTTCTGAAAGAATGGAAGTAATGAATTTCAAACTAGAATAAAGCAGTTGTATAACAGTTAGTAATATTTTGTGGTCACTAGAAAAATTTTAATTTAAAAAGAAATTCATTTTCAGATGGATAAATCAAATATAACATAAATTTTTGTAATTGAACATAAAATAGAAGATATTTACTTCGTGAGTTGACTTCATTGAAGTGATAAGTTTGTCAGTTCGTAACTTTTCGTTTCCAAGTTCTAAAATCAAATGCCGAGCTGAATTCAATCGATCTGTTAACTTTGCATACGATTCTTCACTTGGAATTTGATTGTGTAGACTACTGAATTCTTTCAAAGGAGTCCTAACAACACCATTTTCATGACCGGTTGAAGTACTAAAGGATGGAGATAAGCTAGATACGGTGGTCGGGGTCTTCAGATTACACTGCGGGGATTGATTCCATAGGTTCTATCAAAATTCATTCCAAAAAGAGAGCCAATATTAGATCGGGATGTGTAACAATGATTTCATCTCTAATAAATATATCCTAAAATGCACATACTTCGTTGCAAAACATCTGAAAGATGCTAATAAACATAGTCTAACTCAATGAGTTCTCACCACATAGTATTAATATTGATCTCAATTGCATACTGAAGTGGTATTCATCTTTCAAAAAAAATATCAACCGTAAAAAAAGGATTATCATCAACAAACTACTCGAAGTAGACACTTTAGTAAATTTATGTACTCGAGACACAATTTTCGTACAAGGACTAGTAATATTAATCAGGTACGTGGAACGAGATGTAGTTGGACGTCGGCATGAAGTCATCAAACGGCTGATTAAAAACTAGAAAAGTAAGCACTAAATGACTGTTACCGAAATATAGTTTACCATATTGATAATGCTCTAATCGAATGGTACAAGGCTGTCTGGTTGATGCAAGCCGATTCCAAATCTGAAAAAATACGGTCATAAAATCCCTTTCAAGAGTTTCATGAACAATGCTACTATTCAGGTTTGTAGAAGGATTTCCTACTTTGACGAAATGTTCCAGATTCAGTAAACTTTGTGGGTCTAAAGCGTTAAGCTACCAACATTTAGTTTTGAAGTTTTATGATCCCAGATCGAAATGACGAATCGTCTGAGTTCAAATTACTTTGAAAATGTTTCTGAATATTCCAATATTACTTACTGTAATTTGATATCTAGGTAGTAGATGCATGAGGAGTGACCTTGTCATAAAGTCAGAAAATGACTCACTTAACAGCCCAACTATACAAAACTAAAAATGACTGTGTAGGACTTAAGTGAATAACCACTAAACATTTATTTTTGGAAATTACAGGTTCATACTGAAAAAACATTGATTTAAGAACTTGATATATGGATTCAGTAGACAGAAAACTCTAGTCAACCAAGATTTCTTCCTAAATATACACTTAAGAAGATAGGTTCACAGTCGAATTACCTGTTCAGGTGTAAGTAGATTGTCAGATTTTAGGTCTTTAACATCAATGCTCACATGACTCTTGTTGACAGATTCTAATGTGGCACGTAAATCATCAGCTTCTGTTCGAAACATTTGAATTTCTCGTCTGTAACGTTTATTATTATGTTGGCTGAATGCAAGTTCCGCTTGAAGTCTAGCTATAGAACTAGAAAATGTAGATGCAAGGTGAAATTATATTGATAGAAACAATACATATATGGCAGTGAATTATAGAAACTGAGTAGCAATTACTTAGTGATCGCAACTGTGTTGAGATTATTGTCTGTTAATAATAAGCACGTTATCGGAGAATACTATTCACAATCTCTACGACTTTAGACTTGAAAATTAGACACAAAATGCATAAATACAAATAGGGATCCAGAAGGAAACCATTCTGAGTGTTTTGGGCACTCAAAAGGTGTCAAAGCAATTTACATGCATTGAAACAATAACCTATTCTACAATTACTCGCTTACGAACAAGTATGTTGCTGTAAGCAAGCTTACTTTGTAACATCTTGAATCAGTTTCTCTTTATTTTGGCACGCTTTTTCCTTATTTGCGCTTTTAATCATTGCAGCACCTAGCAATTTGTGTTTATTCGTTTATGAAAGAAATATGCTGAAACTTTATATCCAATTATGCGCCACACTAAATCTCACTAAGAGTCTTTCGAAAATGGTCAGAATTATGACAAAAAGGACCGCTACAGAGAATAGACCGTAGAATATTTTGGCTACGAAAAAAGTAAATAAACTATTGACTGTTCACTGCCCAAAGTCTAATGCCTAGTCCATAAAATCATACAATACAATATGGAGGAGTTGACAAGAGTTGTAGATCTGAATGAATATATTGATTGAATGCTTGCTCTTTGTTAGGTCTTAGAACACAACCATATTTAGGTTTATATTTTTGCTGCTATGAAATATGATTAATAAAAACAAACGCAACCACCTTACATGAACAAATGTAGTTCGACTAACATTAGAATCCCAATCAAAGGATTAGGACTGTTATGCTACTCCAAAATAAACGATAGAAACATTTGTTATATGAATTAAGAAAGTGGTATTTTTATTTATTACCTTTGTCAACCTTAGGTTCAATAACCAAATATTCATCAGTGTTATAAAGGAGCTCGATGACAGAGAGCTTATACGATTGAGACATTTAGCGAAGCAGTTGAAAGAAGAACTTAAAGAGTCGTTTTTAAAAGCACACTTTTATCTCATCTGACATTTGATGTTAACCACATATAAGCTTAGATGAAAAATATGTTATGGGTCAGAATAATTCAAATGCATAAAATATATACGTTACACAAAATGTCTTCATAATATTCTGGATGTTGTGATAACACAGCAACCCAGTACCTATTGCAACGTCATATAGCTTTCAGCTGGTACATTTCAGTATCAAAGTATTAATAGTAAATCAACAGGAACACGGTATAATTGATGAAAAATAAGATAATAGTATTAAAATAGAAAAGATAGGAAATAAAATATGACAGAAGCTTCTCATAGTTTATATCCACATAATAGATAGGCGCAATTACTCTACTACGAACACTAGCATCATAACTAGTTTTCACGAGCTACGAACAAGAATCCTAGAATTATCAAGGAGCTCAAATTGACAAAGTATTTATGGACTGACGTTTTCTGGTTAGACTATCATGAAGTCTCTTACTACCGGAATGGCCATATCTCAACCTTTTAACGCAGTCACCAACGAAAGATAATCTAATTAACTGAACAATTCGCTATTACCGTGAGTCCCAGGAAGTTGGTAATGTCCTTAAACTTCATCACTACCACCCAATAGAAGCGTTGATTTTTGTGAACCATGTTTAAAAATTATCAATGTGATCAGTAAAGGTATTATATTAACCGAAGAGAGGATAATATGACATATAGCTTATTAGCCAAGAATCTGATGATAGCAAAACTGATGGTTGAAAATTTTACGTGACAAACGAAACTGGTAGCCCGGAGGAAACGTATTCGGTTAGTGAAATCTCTCGTTTTATCTTTTATGATCCTTCCGTTAACATTTAACTCAGATTGGAAAAACACCATGCGGCTATGATAACTTATAAGGAACAGTTATGGGTAAATATGTCGAACTGAGACGATTAAACTTGATGACTGTACATTTTAAAAATTTTACCTCTGAAACTCATTTTTACACTTTGCAAATTCTGTGTCCTTGGCTAATATGGACATCTCCAAAGCGCGAACTTTTTCTTGAGCACACTGAAATTCAGTGTGTAAAATATCATATTTTTTTCGCCAGTCTACAATTAAACGAATTATTATAAAAAAAACAAACCATTTTCAATAGTATCGTTTTTTTGTTTCAAACCATCTATTTGTTCACGAAGTTGGTCATTCATTTTCCTAGGATAAATTATGTAAAAATCAAACAGGCGACTCACGATGAGAAATTTAATAGCGTATCTTTTTCACTAAGCGCTTCCTTTAAGAGAATATTTTCAGACTCAGCAGCATATATTCTCTATTTATTTTTGATAAGTCACTTGTACAGAATTTACCGATGACTCCATATCCTGTGGTACATTAGCTTGACGATAAGCCCTTTCATAATTATACAATAGCAGTCTCAGTCGAAAATTTTCACGTCTCATATCACCTAAAGTCTGCAAACATAAGTGAAAATAAGATTCGCTAATCACCTCTTCAAGACTTGAACCTCGTCCTATAGCATTTGAATCTAGAAAGAGTAAACTAAAAACGTTCTACCTACTATTATGGGAATGACAGTGTTCAACCTGGAACGTACCGCTTTTGTTCGGTTTTACAACAATATGGTCACTGAAATTAATATTATTAAAATTAAATATAGTAGTTCTAACCTTATATCAGAACTCATCAGATTCACCAGAAGTTAACGTCAGCCAACTGAAAGCAATAGGCATGTAGAATCTTTATTACAGTTAGTGAATCATAAATAACAATTTACTACAACACTATGCATTGTACAAGCACAGAAATCTTCAGTCAAAGAAACGGAAAAATGTAAGAGTTAAATGAAGAACTGGGAAATGTCCAGAATTTAAAACAAAAAACTGAACACGTTTCGGTTAATGTGAATGATTGCAACATAAAAGATTCAGAATTTTGAACTAACGGACTGTTATTAAATGAGCGATCCTAACTAAATTTCATTACCTAGAAATTCGCTTACTCTCATTATTAGTAACCTATTTAGCCAAACACAAGTAGTGTTATAAAAATATTTCTGGTCAAAAAAGTGGAACTAATGAATTTCCCAGCTTTAATGATCCTGACTCAGATGCATAGTACTAGATTGCAGAGTAATATACTTGCTACTTGATAAGAAATTAGATATCTGAATAACATGTCGATGGGTTTATAATTATTTATATTTGGCGGAGGGAAAAAGCATGTTACATTCTTAGTTGCTCATTGAGTTTAGAGTCAATGTACATAAGATACTTCAAAACATAACTACAAAGCCAAAGCTGGACATCGTAACCCATCGTAGTGTATAAGAAACAACGGAAATTTTTTAACGGGGGCTTTCTGTAAACCTTGATAGCAATATCCTTGAGTAACATCTCAAATAACACAATATTCCTTCCGAGTTCTTCATACGGTCAAGCAATGTCAGTAGTTCCTTAGTCTTGTGAAATGTTTAGTGTGTCATCAGTAAGAATCATTGCAAACTAGAACATAAAGGAGAATGAAGACCGAGTAAATAAACATCCATCTTACGTTACGCGCATGGGTTTTCGAGACATTTTTCCCAAGTTGATAAACCATTGCGATAACGAAGTGTCTACCAAAAATGTAGGCAGTATTTCCTATTTCAAACAAGACTCAGTTGCTTTAAAACACTGATAAGCTAGATAGCTTGTTGTATTACGTGCTAACTCAAGCCAACCTAATGGAAGCAGGCGTAAAACGGGATGTCAAAGTGGACGATTTTTCAACTAAACGTAACAACACATAACCCATTTCGATCAACTTACCCTTCTATGTGCAAGTATGGGTCATCATTTAGTTTCCAATTATGATGACCACAGAAATCATCATAGTATCAGTCGTAATTCTAAACAAAATACCTTGACAATTACTCAGATACGAATTCCGAGATGAAGTATTAAACCGGTAACTTGATAAGCTTTTTATGCGGTTTCGTATATCTATTCTACTTTTTGAAAGCTAAACGCACCAAGACTAAGAGCATTTACGCAAATAATTGTTTGACATAACTCCCTCCATATGCTCTATGTTAGTAAATCCATAATTATTGCGTTACAATGATCAAAAAACACCCGTGTTGGTATTGTCAGTAACACACTGAAAATAGGAGGCCTCACATGAACTACGGTTTAAATACCAATATGTATGGTGAGGTACAGTACTCAGTTAAAATGTTTGCATCTGGATAAAACGAAGCCATCTACAACAATATCGGAGTTTCGTACTCAAAAATATCCGGTAGCGGGGTTTAGAACTTATGAGTTACTGAATTTGATGATTTGATGGCATTCAGTTTATCGATAAATACTGACCATAAAATAAATATCGGAGGAGAGAAACAGTACGATAGGCAGTTTTATGCGTAAATCACAGAAATCCACTAAAATGAAATAGTGTAGGCTTTTTAACAAAAATAAATCATATAAATTTAATGGAAAGTTGTATACGTTGTTCAGAAGGATGACAAGAGCACTAATGACATATGAATAAATAGGTTAAGAGTAGCAACTAAAAGTTCAGTTTCAGCGACTAGATAAATTATTTGGTATAATCAAATACACTCAGATGAGAAGAATGCTTAAATTTGTAGGGCGACAAACTGCACCATCAAAAGTCTTAAAATTGATGCATACGCAAGACTTGAAATAGAACATACTTGACGTACTTGAAATTAAAAGACAGAATAGTAAAGATTCTTATCTAGTATTTCAATAAAAACGTGAAGCTATTCGAAGCAAACACTGCTTAAAACAATTTTAATACATTATACGACTACTACAATTCAAAACACACAAGATTTGAGCGCCACTATTTTGTTATTATAAATGTACCTCAATAGAACAAGGTATCTTGATCAACAAGTAATGAACTTTGGTAAACGCTTCAAAGAATATTTTCAGAGTTTTAAGTGCTGACTCAGTGTAAGACAATGGGAGGGAGATCTTATTTTACCAATCTTAGCGAATAACCTCAAGTGAACTCGTTTCACTAAGCAATATGCAGCACGCTTTTCGAATAAATATCATCAAACTAATAAATTTAGTTGCATAGTAGGCAGTTAATCTGTAGAGTAAGTGAGACAGCCAAAAATATTCGTAGTTTTAAGGGTGAGATCTGCTGTCGTGCGCATTTGGGGTAAAATGTTCAGAAAAGTATACCAGCTGTAGGTTTCTCTGATATGAAAAAAATTTTTACCGACTAGTGACACCTGATTGTGGATTTCGGTGAGATCGTATTTTATAGACAGCATGATTCAAGCGTGTCACAACATACATAAAATCAAGATATGTAACCAAATAAATATTCATCATACATTTTCTTACCCCTAATGTGTTGAGAATAATAATCAGCATAGTTTATTTCTTCCAAGAATTGACGTCCTCTTAGATAATACCGCTTGTGGACTGCAAACATTTGATTGCCCCACTAATATATGAAATCAATTTTCAGATAATTTATTAATCAAGTTCCAACGCACACTGTTTTCAAAAACACCCGCGATGGGGGCCTGCAAGACCAACAAAGAGAGCTAGAAATAAAACTGCCTTCAATATTCATCTGAGAGTTTGACTGGCTTTTTAATGACGAAACAACAAATCTGGGCATATGGAATGTCTCAACAACCTGGGGGAACTGAAGAATTATAAACTCAAAACTTGAGCATGCTCCACTTATAAAGAAAGGGATTCGTTAAACACAGTCCATAAATTCTGGTTTCACCGACAGTGTCGCTTCGATATATACAAAATATCACGAAAAGGGCTTATATAATAGGAAGATCATAACTCCTAAATTCATTAAAATAATGACAGTGACGAGTTTATGCGTCTTTGATCACATAGCCGAAAATGATACAGTATCTTGTAAGAATGAGCATACAAAGTCACATGGGCTTGAGTGAACAATGCGAAAGACCAGACTGACGACAACACCAAATTCATGGGAAATGAAAGGTCAGAAGGTGGAGATAATGTACCTTAACTCTGCATACTGAATAGCTAGCAGAACAGGAACAGGCTATTTCACAGTCATGATCGAAAGCTGAAGACATCAATTTAAACATTATTAAATTTCTCAGCAATATAAATTTATATATTGGCAATATTTATTATTAACAAATAGAAAATATTTGTGCGATTAAATAGATTTTAGATTACCACGTGGAAGTGATAACGATAATGCTCATGATAAAAAAGCACTAGAGGACTAGGAAAACAGCAGCAAATAAACTAGTGAGGAGGGGTGAAAGAGCTATTAGAGGGCAATATGTGGAAGACAAAAAAATGATATCAATGGGTTGAACTACAACCACAACCGATGTGAGACATTAATAATACTAAAAAGCCAGCTGCAAAATAGAGTAAAAGAGTCGGAAATGCAGAACCTGAAAGTTGACTGGATCATAAAGACCAGAACATCTCTGATGAAGCACAGATTACAGTTGACAGCTCGTATGTAACCGAAGATTTGGACACACTCAGTCTGTATTATTAACCCTAAAGTAATACTGTTACCAACACAGCAAACACATTCACTTACGAACGCAAAAATAACAATCTCTAGCGAAAATAGCATGAAAGAGGATCAGTGAGAATCACGCAAAATAGAGCATGTGATAGATTGTAATCAAAAATAAACCCGAAGACGTGTGCATAAATCAACTTCATTTATCATAAAACGTGGAAAATACTTGTGTTGGTTAGACAGGAGAACATTAAGGAAACTTCTTTCACACTGTGATGTACCTGAGAACGTAGACAACAACATGCGGAATTATCACCATGGACTACACCGCAAAATTATGTATGGAGGGCAGATCACAGATTCATTCCAAATGAAGAGCAGTGTCAGGCAAGATTTTTCACTCTCATCCCTTCTTCCTATCTTGATGCCCTCGCATGGAATACTCAAGATAAGAGGGGCAGTGGAAGACCGAGGAACACAATCAACCAAGAATCGTGAACAGGCAACAAAATTACTAACTGCAATAGTTAACAAACCGATTGGAGTTCATGGGACAAAGTAAGTTAGTAGCTTGTGCCAAAAGACTGGAAATAAGTGTAAGCAGTGAGGTAATACGGTTTATGAGGTTGTCTGTGACCTCGTTGATTGATTTCGAAATGACCAAGCTCTCACAAAAACTGGAGGTTTGATGACCAATATAACTTCGGAAGACATTAAGCTACTTTACAGTTGTGAGAGATCACCATAATCGGAAAAAAACATAGATGCAGATAACGCATGCTCTGTAGTCATTTGACCTCTGTCAGTAACACATACATGATGCCGAGACATCTGTTCTGTTTATTGGACACGCAATAGAGGCCAAAGATTGGCAGCGACCATTTCAAACAGAATTGGTCAGCCTACTTTAAGCGATATGTACCATAAAATCCAGAAGGTAGATCCTACTGTAGAAGAAGACCGTTTAATGAAATCAATCATCTTGTGCCTCAGTAGCAATATAGAGGGATTAATAACCGGTGTGATGAAAGCCCTGTAAAGCAGTTTCCTGGGAAACCCATCACAGCCATTAGAAATTAGGCACTGACACTATGTGTAAAACTATAAAATAAAGAATAAATATCGAAACTGACTGGGTACAGAGGAAAACCATTATTGTATTCGTATAGCGTCTGGAAGAAAGTCATGCGTACATCCACTAATAACCTGTTGTCTGTGCTCAAACTAACTTTGTAGTTAAAACTTTATCATCGTCTATTCCAGTTGCGATATAGATTTAACCTTCAGTTATTAGAAGTGGACAGCAAATTGGTCTGATTGTCATCTAGCAGACTTATTTATCCTAAGTATCAGAAGATATTACTAGTCCAAGAGAGCAGGTAAAAGACAATCCAATCCTAATTATGACTGAACGTAAACCTAAAATCCAAAAGCTCTGTACCCTAAAAGAACCAAATGACAAAAATTTTATCGATGTAGCGATGGTAGGGGCATTTACTGACAACTCTATTGATGATTCAAACCAAGAACCTAAAAGTGCGTAATGCACCTCGACTATAATGCTGGCTAACAGTCCCACATTAGTATAAAAAGAATGAAATGCTCGCTAAAAATCCATCAATACATTGGTATTCGATGTGCTCAAGCACTCGTTAGAGTTACAGAGAATCCCATTAAGAGTAAAAATTAGCTGCTCTTTCGTATCCTGGAAAGTGGAGATAAGCAAAACAATCTGCAAAAAGTAATTGCATTACTACCGAGAAGAACTGATTCATGAGCAGTTGAGGCAATACATAGATAAAAGCAGCATCTTCAAGGAAGTTCGGGAATGCAAAGTTGTAAATATTCGATCCTCCCGTAGCATGGAGCAGATGGATAACTCATGCATACAAATATACCGGTTCACATAATATTCCATGACTTCGCAAAAGCCCCCGGCATAGTACCTCACGTAATCATTTTTGAAACCATGAACCGATCAATGTTAGACCACCACTAGAAACCTGGAAGCACTAGACGGCCGTTTCGTCCTGGTATGAGACTCCTCAGCAGTGCGCATCCATGACTCCTGCACCCCGAAGGATTCGAACCCAGGACCTTCGGTATTGTGCGCGAACGCCCTAATCGATAGACCACTGAGCCGGCATCTAACGTCCAGTGCTTCCAGTGGTGGTCTAACATCGATCGGTTCATGGTTTCAAAAATGTGTAACTTAACAATCTTCACAACCCCGTAATGCAAACCTCACGTAATCGTCATAGCGAAGGCGAGTTTTAATGACCTACTTCTATCTTGACGCCGAAGTTATGTAAATACCGTTTGATGATGGAGATCCTCATGCCTATGCAAAACATGCTATGGTAACTGCCATCCAGCTATCGCTTAAAAAGACAAGACTGTACACAAACTAAACCGTTTTTGATTGTAATTACTAACAAATCATACAGTAATTCACTCAGCATCTTTATATATGCAAACAACACATTGTGATTTTCTGACGTTAACACACCAAATTATTGAGGTTTGTATCACCCTTGTTAATTTAATTTGCTTATAGCTAACATAGCCTCCATCATAATTATTATAACTTGTATTTAGCTATTTCCGTCTGAACTTAGACGCTTCAAACAGATGTCAACTGGTTGAAAGCTTTATTCAGAATAACAGATGATGCGACGATGGAACATAGCGTAATGAATACTCCAGCAAAATCGCCCTTTGAGAAAACCAACGTAAAAGCGTACATGAAACAGCGAAAACAAACCGTTATGACTATCCCATAACCTACTTAACATCACCAATATCACATTACGTTAGCTTATTCCTAGGTATTAACTTTCTCTATCTTTTATTCTAATTATAATGTCTCTCGATACCGTCTGTATTACTAAATTAATAAACTCACTTCTTTCGTAAATCTTCTGAGATTATTCGAACTTTCTTCCCATCTTTTTTCACGTCATTAATCTCCTGCCAGGTGATGTGATGGCTGTAGGTTACAGGAACTCTTGACACTAAGACAAACTCATTAATTGAGATTACACTAAATCAAAGATCGGAAAGTCACTGGACCTACTACAGTTTGCGCAGTTGATTGACTAGACTATCATCTATTAGACTTTACCACAAACCAGCAATCGTAGCAAGGCAGAGGATCTGTGCTACTTTTATTTGTATCTGATCTCTAGTTCATTCTGAATCTTGTGTCATTGCTGATTGCTTCTCACTGATTTCCTCAATCAATATACATGTTTTATGTAAGTTTGCCGTAAAACACAAAACACCTTTTGACTAGACGAAAGCCGCTACTAACTCAACGAGTTCGTATCACATATTTTCCTCTTCTAATTATTCCAGTCTTCTTTTTCGTTCATTGAGTAACATGCGCAGTAATAGTGCTACCACCACCTCTAACAAAATAACAAATAAGAAGTGTAGAGGACTAAACCCAGCTGACAGCACTGTGTCCGAAAACCCAGTTTCTAGCAACAAAATCGTAAAACACCCAAAAAACATGACTCGATGGTGAACCTCAGATTTATATGTATAACTCATATCATTCTACCCAAACACCTTTGCTTGGTCTCTCACAAAGTAACCAGGAAGACACTTCCTCCCAGATTCCTGCTCTTAGTAAGACCAGCATGCGAAAAAGGAATGCCGAAATTCTAGTAACACGTCCTACAGTTCAAGAAACAATACAGTAATTATAACTGTGTCACTTGCTGACAGCCCGGTAAAAGTAGCGAACTGAATTTGGATGTAACTTCCATAGTGAATGGATAAACTGACGCTATGAAAATGCAACACCAAAACAGTACTGTATGTTCATACTCAGTCACCGCTTTATATGACTGTGGTGAAGAATCATCAAACCAACAAGATTAACAATAGTAAAGCAAACAAACGCTTCAAAAATAAACCAACTGACCCCCACTAGCAAAGCTAATCCACCCAACAAAAGATCAGTCAAAAAGATGACGGAGAAACCCCCCAATCTGTACTCATACATTATCAAACTGTACCAATCCAGATCTTAGCTGCTACCATGACATGGTGATCTGACTTACCTATCGTGATGGCCCAACAGAGCTATATTTGTTGGAACAAATGTTCCTGTCAAACCGGCAATATCAGGCGGGTCGATTGGAGAACTGTCTGACTGAAAGTAGCAATTCAAGTTCTGAGGCGAAGTCGTACTGCTGACTGTATAGGATTGCGACGACAGTAAGCAATGCTGCCTTCTCTGAAGAAAGGAAGGGGTTAGAAAATGTCGACCTTGAAAATGTCACACCTTACCTTACATCAAAGATTTCGGTCTCTCCTCCGAATCTTTACGAAGTTGAGGATATTGGAAATCTGAAGCGAAGGCGGCCTCAGTGCCTGACAGGCTTACGTCTGAGATTTTTAAGGATGGTGGTCCATTTTTAAGTTAGATTGACTGAGATCTTAGGTAGAATCTGGGAACTGGGCGTAATCCTATTCTATTGATCTCTATCACTGATTGTCCTAGTCTACAAAAAAGGACAGTGGTCCTCTCGTAAAAATCAGAGAGGAGTCAGTTTAAGTAATGTAGTATCCAAAATATTGGCCTCATAAATATTCGGACGTCTAACTAGAGCTCATAAAGAGCAGATCAGAGAAAACCAGGCTGTTTTTCGACCTGGACGTGGATTTTTAGACCACATGTTCACACTACGACAGGTCCTAGAACATAGACACACGTTCAGACGTCCCACAATTTCTCGACATAAAAGCGGCATTCGACTATCAATCGTGAGGTTTTACGGCAGTGTGTGTCATTGAAAGGTGTACCAGAGAAGTACATTAACCATATACATGCTCTCTATTCGAACACCATTGTTGGAGTGAGAGCTTATGGCGAACTGTCACCAGAGTTAATTAATGTAAACGGTGTCCGTCAGGGATATTCATTCCTGTTTAAGTTTGTCATTGACGTGTTTTTGGTTACGACACATGCATCATCTGAATTTTCAGGAGTGAACCTTCTACCAGGAGATTCACTGGGTGACCTAGAGTATGCTGATGACATAGGTCTACTTGGTGAAGACATTGACAAAATGCTGTCATTTGACTACCTTAAGCAACAATGCAGGCATGTTCACGAGGCGACTCCCCCTCCAAATACAAAATGTCGCTTCAGGATTGGTTTGCATCGGTACCTCACTTATCTCGTAATTCTCATCAGTGCTGATGGTCTGGTGTCCGACGAAATCTCACCGCAGATACAGAAGGCTCAATTGGCTTTTGTCAACTTGTTTCACTTATGGCGTCCGTGAGGTATCGGTTTGGTAACCAGAGGAAAGTATACTGCGTAGCAGTTCGCTTGACAAGCGATGTTTTTCGGTGTAGGAGTAGGTTGGAAGCTAGGGGAAGCCAGACATAAACATGGCACAAATCCATGAAGTCACTGACAACTGGAGTGAGTTATGTAAGAAGGTTTAGACAACCTGATTGGAGCCCACGAGACAATAGTTACCAATGGTTAGAGACCTTGAATGACATGGCTCAGAACCGTTTGCAATGGTGCAGATGCGTCCCTTTTGTGTTCGCTCGAATTCTAATCTGAATTCCTCTTGACTTTCATCTTTCACTTCTTAAATTTGTTTCACTGGATTATATTGCTTGAACAATATCTTCGAACCCTAATCTTTCCGATTACTGCTTATACTTCTACTACCTCTACCATCATGGGATTTGAATTGACAGTTGCATCTCTATGTGCGAGTGTGGTATGGTGACTTGAACCGATGTACGTATGCACTTCCGAAGTACTACGTTGTTGCTGATTGACAATAAATAAACTACACAATATTGATAATGAACTGCGAACAAAAATGTAACAATTATTACAAGTATATTGTTGAAAAAGCGATAAAAACCAAATACTTATGAAAGAGATAAAGCAACAGATCCTTGATTTTGAAAATCAGAAAGCTGACACAGTCAAGCAAAATAAATCATCAAGCAGAGCGGTGTTTATGTGTTGAGATTCAACAAAAATGCTGTATAAATGAATAAAGCAGCTATTATTAAAAAATTTCAACATTATTGACGCGCATGTATGAAATTTAATTGACGAACATTAAAGATATTTTTTATCTTGAATCAACGCATGTTGTTTTCAATCCTTTTCCAGTGAAATTTGTTTTAAACTGTTCTGGAACTGCGAACTCCTCCTAAAATTTTACAAACAAAAAATAGGTTTACCACTCTTGGAAAAATTATTTATTGACAGTTATCGTTTACAGAAGTCCTGAGCCGATCTGCGCTAGACCACTACTTAAAACTTGGAAGCATTGGGCAAGTGTTTTCGTATGGGACTCCTTAAAAATGAGCACCTACGGGTTCATGGGAGGTCGGTTGTACAATATGGTGGATTGATCAAGGTTAAATATTAACATTTTCAGTTTCCGACACCGCTAGACCGAATGTTCTAGGTTCGACTTCCGTGTACAGGGTTGTGGATGAGCACCACAGAGGAGCCTGATGCTAGAATGAGACGATCGCCCAGTACTTTCAGGTCTCCACTGGTGGTCTAACTTAGACAGGTTCAGGACTTTAATGAAATTTAACAATCTCTACAACTTTATACTTACAATTATTATTTAGGTTGTTATACAATGAGTTACCGGATAAGACTGTTACAGAGTACACTTCTACTAGATATAGCTAGATTTTTCATGTAGTTTTACAAAAATAAAAATTTCGCATACTAGAACAAAGCTAAAAACAATTTATTAACTGGTTAATATAATGCCATAAGAATGCACAGACATTGTAATTTACTTCCCGAAACATATCGATCTAACTTACTACCAAAAGGATTTCTGCTATGTAAGCTACTGTCAACCAATATAATAATATGTATTGTCTATCGCTTACATACATATAACGAAATATATATTAGTGATTAATAGAAGTGATTATAACAATGATATGGCGAACTACATAGACTGTTGCTTTGTTGACAAATTATTCATTAGTGTGATGTTTTGATGATTGGATTTAAGTGATACTTTTAAAATACATATCAGTATAATTTTTAAAAAAAGTTGAAACCAATTATTAATTAAAAGTATTAAAAAACTAGATAAAATGTATGATTATGTACAAATGTCTACATTGAATTAAAACATAAAATGAATCATAGTAGAATCATCATATAGGTGGGCGGTGTGGTTCATTAAAAAAATTATCAATTAGCAAAGATTCATTTCACAACCGAAGTACACCTTGAAATGAAAAAAATATTTTACACTAACAATAATCGATATATCACAGAATAATATGAATTTATTTTATTTTGGGGCTTCCCTTCTCATCTGCCTACATATTAAAAACAATATAGTGATCATTACTTAAGATCAATATTGATGAAGAACATTAAACTATGATATTTGTTAAATTAGTTAATCGACAAATATTTAACAATCTGAATAAATTTTTTTAAAAATAAATTCTTTAACACTTAATAATATTTTGTTTAAAAAATAATCTTTATTATTGAAATAGGCAGGTTGATTTTAAATAATTATGACAAACTTCTCTCTCTCGCACGCGCTATTTGTTTATGTAAGCCAATGAAGAAAATTCACAAAATGCATGAATTTTAACTACATATTCACTGCTTTTGTTTTCAATTTAAATTTAACAAGAAGAAGGACAATTGTGTGTGTGCATGTGTGTGTGTGCGTGTGCGTGATTGTCACATAGTCAAGATAACCTCTATGTATCACATTGAATAAGTGTACATATTGAGCAATGATCTACTAAACTTAACTGTGTAACATTGGAAAAATAATGCACTAATATAAATGCAAATATTCTCGTTAGTAATTTTCTCTTTCAACTATAATTGTTAAAACAATTAGTCTTTTTTTCATTAAAAAAAATTAATGTTAGTAAATATAAATTCAATTAAGTGATGCCAAAAAGAACCTACAATATTATATATTACAAGTAATTAAACAGAATGAGACGACTACATTCTATAGTAGGTATATAGATCAATAACTAGGTGGTACTTAAATCATAGAGAAAAAGGTCAGTATATTATTAGTATCCTGTTACATTTAAATAATTTCTTTCTAATTATTCTATTAGAAATTGCTTTGTTTTTTTTTTGAATAAATGCCATTTTATGCAAGTGTATTCTCATATTCTCAACCATTGTGTATGATCTTGAGGTCGTTGACTACAGCAAAGCATATTGGTTGACTTGAATCAGCAAGAACTTGACAGTTTTTCAGAGTTAAAACCTATTTATTGTTTAGTGAAGGTTCTAGAATGGTCTGTACATCATCAAACGTTTTTTTAAATTTTAAATATATGGAATATTAAGGCTTGATAATAAAAACGCTTCTTGTGAAAATTGATAGGAAAATGTAGGTAAATTCAGTTAATTTATAATTTAAATTGAATATCATTCAATATTATTGAAAAGATTAATAAAAGTTCTCTTTTAAAAAAAAAACAACGTACAAAATCATCAACTCCTTTAGGTATAAGAATATTGATCGCAGAAGATGTTGCTGTAATGATATCAGCATATTTTGAGTCTTCACTTAAAAACACTTGACATCCATCTGTCTTGTCAATATTCACAGTTGACAATTGTCCAAGTGACTATACAGAAATAAACATATATATTTTGATGAAAATTAATAACAATAAAGAACGTATATTAATGCATAATATACACAACAAACATTACATTATTACTGTTAGACAATAAAAATTCAATCAGCAACAGAACAATTTTATTGAAACAATATCGAATGTTTGCGTTTTTTTGCTTGAAGTTTAGGGCTGTTCACAATAAAAAAAAACACTATCTGATTTACACTATAAATTAATTGCAATGTACTATTTCTATTATTGTTTTTATCAGTCACCGAATAAACACAGTCAGAGAATTCAATATACATACACACACAAGCAAAACTCACCTGAATTTGAACACTTTGACAATTCACCACATCAATCGATGAAATCAGATGGTCAAAGACCACGCCAGTCTTCTGACAATTATCTAATAGGAAATAACGAGAACAGACACCAGCCCAAAAAAACAAATGATTATTGAACTAATAATAATAATAATAATAATATTCAGACTGACAGTTCCTACGCAATAGTCAGCAAACATTTATACATAACAGTGTATAGATAACCAGGTATATATTGATATATTAATATGAAATACATTTACACCACATGATAATAGTTTTGTTTGTCTAGCAAAAAAGAAAACTCCACAACTGATTCCATCAATCAAAATGAGCATAACATACTTACACGGGATTTTACAAATGAAAATTATTTGCATTATCATTAGATTTTAAGCATGACATGTATATATCGAATGTGTATTGTGAATATTTTTAGATGTAGTTTTTTTTTTCTTGAAACTTTTTTTCTCTCACAATTAATAGAAAAGAGTGACAATCAATTTTAATACATGATAATTTCATATTATTAATTTATTCTCTTCAATAAAAATTATTCATTATATAATTAATCAATGATTTTATTAGACAATAAGATAATAAATGTTTAGATAATAATAATAAGTAAATTTTATTTATTAAAGCATTTTGGTAAATGTCATCAAAAATATAAAACTAATATTAAAATAGTGACTTAATTTGAAATTGTTATTGATATTTTTTGAATGAAATGCAATCAGTTTTGTTTGATATATTGGTAGGCTGTAAAAATATTGTCTCTCATTATGACAAAAGTTGATAATTGGATTAGATGGAATATGGCTAGTAGTGCAATACAGGATGCTCGTTTCATTCTATTTATCAACTGGATGTAACTGCATTCAAAGAGTTGATAGCCACTGTGTGAATCTAATCCATTGCCGTTTGCTTCAAATGTCATCGCCATCGTCATCAACAGTGGGATAATTCAAACAATTTCAAATCGAATTCAATCTCTTACTATGACGCTTGCACGTAAGCACGTCAACTCGATATACTTGAACTATTACGAGTTTATCTTAGTCGTAAACGAGAGCGAGGATCGAGAATCCGGTGACACGACATGCTACTCAAATCCGATTATCCCAACCCCCATATTTAGTAAAAAATAAGAAGACATGATATGAAGTAGAACGTGTATTCTACAAGTATCCAGAAAGTACGAGGTCCGAATCCAGAAGAGAATCAGGATCCCGGACTAGGGATCCGGGACCGAGCCCTGGTCCCGGTCGTGGTCGTAAAACGTTTCAGATAATGCGTATTTATACATTTTAGTCGAATAGGAAACAGCATCGAATTCTGTGACATTGACAGTTAGGACGACCAATAGGAAGCAACATTTGAAGTGACACTGATAGTCAGGACAACCAATAATAAACAACATTGGATTACGTGACATTGATATCTAGGACGACCATAAAATTGACCAGTAGGAATTAATCGATAGGAATAGACCAATAATTCTCTTAGGATATTGGATGAATATCCTAACACACCCGTTGCACAAGTGGATAACTTAACAAACATCACCATCATGGTCAGCAGTGGATTTAGAAAATATACTGTTGATTAATCAGATACACTGTGTGTCAGTTATACACACATTCAAATGATAATGAAGATTTATAGTTATAATGGATATTTTTAATGGTGTTTTATGGTATTTTTTTAACTTAGTGGTTTACTTCTACTTGAAGAATGCCTCTATGTTACCGTATATAGCAGAACAGTGAAAGCTTCACAATCACACTATTTAGCTCAGAGAACATAAGAACCAAAGATGCATAGACATAATCAGCACTTGATTGATACTTTTTCCGATTGAAACAAATCGATTATGAATCATAAATGAATTATTTTCTTAGTAGTAATAATAATAATAAAATTTGAAATTAATCGTTGACTCAGGCGTATCAGTAAATTAATGCACATCGTTTTGTAAAACACAATGACAACACAGGCATGATCATCTTAAATTTTTATATGTAAGTCTCTTTTTACTCACGTACACATAGGAAGAGCCTATTTATTATGCATATCTCTATATAATAGGTATTTTGAATCCATATAGCAGTCACGCAACTGAATTATCAATAATAATAATTAGTTTTACTGCTGTGAGAAAATATTTTATAAGCAGTAATTTGTGTCAACACAAAATTTAGAAGTAAAATTTGAGTTTAGTTGCATATAACTAATGAACCATTAGGAATTTACATCCATGATAAACGTCTCTCTCTTGGTTCTTGTATGAATTTTTTATCATAGCACACACACACAAATATATAAAGTTGCTTATTAAACTTAATTAAAAACACACTGTCAATTGTATAGATTTGTGTACATACCAAGATGATTAAAAAAGAAAGATAAAATTCACGAGGTGAAATAATGACAGCACTAATATTCAACATCTAGAGAAATATGAAAAAAATAAATGTAACTGTTCCACTGTGATTGATTTTGATAGATTCTACCACTAAAAAAATAATTCTTTTGCAGATCTCAAGCCAAAAATCTACTTATCTTCACAGAAATCAAGCTAACAGGCAATAACTCCATGGATTTTTATGTCATATCTTTGCTACGTCTTCAAAAGCTTTCTTCTAATCTATCCTTATGTGAGCGAGTATAGAACAATGGGATAGGTGATGTTTGTGTATAAAACGTAGTAAATAAGTACATGACCATGTGCTTGGATAAGTCATATGTTTTGTGTGAAAGTTTATTATACCTTCTAGTTTCCCGAAACTCTCAAGGCAAAAGGAAAAGAGGAAGGCCAAAGAATACACTACGCCGAGAAATAGAGAAAGATATGAGAGGAATGAACAAACATTGGACAGAACTGGAGAAGGAAGCCCAGGACAGAGTTGGTTGGAGAAAACTGGTGGGCGGCCTATGCTCCATTGGGGGTAACAGGCGTAAGTAAGTTTCCCGAACTGGAGCAAGTGGAAAAGGCTTGCGCCTATCATCCATTGGTTAGAAATTGAATGTTCAAGCGCAGAGTCATGATTTATCTTCATAAATTTCATAAAAAATGGGCAGGAAATCGTTTTGTTGAACTATTTTCATTGAGACAGGTTAGGAATTTTTATTCACAGCATTGATAAGTGATACACTGAGTATCAGACTGGAAGCTGATGTTTGTAAACATTAAATTAATAACTATTGTAATAATAAAGCATGAAAGATGTAATGTGATAGAAATTACTAACTAGCTGGAATGATGGTAGAAATATATTGAAATCATTAATCATTTATAACATTCTAGAAGGAAGTCAATGAAAGGAATGCAAGTAAATAAAAAAAGATGTAAATTTTTTGCAAGACACTAAAAAGAAAATGCATATCACATTCCTAGAATAATCCAATTATTAAAATAAAGGCTTTCCGATACCGGATTTATATATATATATATATATATATATATATATATATAAATCTTGAGTTGATATTGACCTTCATCTAGTAAAATTCAATTTCTTCTGTTTGCAATGTAAAATAAGACACTTTAAAAAGTCTATGCCAATTGTAGTTTAGAGCTTAGCACATTCATTATCGTTTATACACAGTTTATGCATACACACAACATATATTGATTGATCGTCAACAATAATATCGCTTACCCAACATGACTGAATTAATTTTTCCTTTAATTTGAACAGTGCATTCATTACACTTATGAATACAAACTGTTTGTTTTGGTTCAGTGCCAACAATTTGTAAATTTCCAGCAGATTTGAAATTTTCCTAGAAAATGAAAACAATATTGCAAGAAGTATGAAACTTATCGGTAATCCTTTTTCTTTCACAATAAATACAAATTAAATCCATAGTTATAAAGTAAAGTTCAATGCAGTAACTATTCATAATAAGGTAAAAATCTACTCAGTTTCTAGTTTAAAATGATCTAGAGAATTGCTGAAAATCATGAAAGCTCTGTACAAGATTTCCTATAATTTGAAATGTATTACTAGTCACCTGAGTGCAGCTTAATGATAACGATAGCAAAAACATATCATCAATGGTTATAGCGAATTGACTACTTACAGATCATTAGTGGATTCTAACTTACCGTTCATAAAAATATTATGCTTGATAAGGTAAGACTAATTGATCACTATAATCACACCTGAGTTACACATTTAAAAGTTATTCAAAGTATTTATGTAGTTAAGAACAGAACATTGTTATTGCTTTACAGTTTAGTATGCAAATCATCTTCGGTTATATATATAAGTACTTTGGTTACTGGAACTTGAAAAGAATATTTCAAACAAACACGTAGATATACTTTATGTGATTCTTCATTAGTCAGTTATGGGCAATATACAACTTGACAGAAATGTGCATTAAACTAAATTCCCACAACACATCAGAACAGCGACATTTGATTATCATGATGAATACGAAAATAGTACTAGTCACTGGCTTATTGCACTTCAGTCTATCAATCAGTTACTATGTAGAACTTCGTACGTACGTACATCAGATCAAGTTGTCATACCACATTAGCACAGAGACGTCACCGTCAGTTCAAATCTCATAGTGGTGGAGATAGTGAAAGAATAACTGGTAATGGAGAATATTAAGGATCGAAGGTATTATTCAAGCAGTATAGTTCTGTGAGATAAACTTAGAAAAAGAAAGATAGAGATGATAAGGAATTCAGAAGATTAGGATTCAAGAGAACACAAACAATGAATGAACCTATGCCATTGCAAAAGAATTTCGAGCCATGTCATTCAGGGTCTCTAACCATCGGTTACTATCGCCTCGCGGACCCCAACCAGGTAGCCTACATCTACCAACATGACTCAGTTAACTTGTCAGTGACTTTATGGATTTCTGCCGTGTTTTGGTCTGGCCGCCCCTAGCTTTCTTCCAACCTACTCCTAAACCACAAAACATAGCTCGACAGGGCAGTCAGTGGTCGGGCATTCGTAACACATGTCCCAACCACCTCAACTGATAGAGTTTCATTACTTCATCTAATGATTTGCTATCCTAACCTAGTACCCGTATCTTAACGAAAGTATTGATTAATCGGTTGTCCCAGAATGCACGAGAAATGCTTCGGAGACACCGACGATCGGAAACAAGCAACCTACGAATGTCTTCCACTCTTACCGGCCATGTTTCACAGCCATAAAGTAGGACAGAGAGAACCGCTGCGCAGTACACTCGTCCTTTAGTCAGCAAGCGGATATCTCGCCTATGTCGTAAGTGACGCGAAATGGCAAAAGCCAATCGAGCCTTCGTTTACCATGCTGAGATTTCGTCAGTCGCCAGGTCATCAGCACTGATGAAACTCCCGAGATAAGTGAAGCGGTCGACACTCTCGACTACTTCACTCCTTATCACTAGTTCAGGTGCCGATGCAACCCAATCTTGAAGCAAAATTTTGCATTTCGAGGGTGAGAACCGCATGCCGAACATGCTTGCATTGTTGCTTATGGTAGTCAGAAGACTCTGCATTTTGTCAGCGTCTTCACCTAATAGAACTATGTCATCGGCATATTCTAGATCAGTAAGTGTGTCTCCTGGTAGACGGTCCACTCCTGAAAATTCAGACGAAGATAAAGTCAACTCCAAAAGCATGTATACAACAAAATTAAACAGTAATGGAGAAAGTGGACATCCATGACGGACACCATTTGAAGAAATAAATTTCGATGACAGTTCGCCATAAGCTCTAACTCGACTAGTAGTGTCTGAGTAGAGAGCTTGTATAAGGTTAATGTACTTCTTCGGTACACCTTTCAATGACAGAAACTGCCACAGTACCTTACGGATATTTTATGAGACGTTTTCAAAGTGTTGGCTGTGCTCTTTTTAAAAGACCCTACCGCCGGAGACGGAAATCCGTGAGGTAAGGTAAGGTGTGTCATTTTTAGGGTCGACCTTTTCTAACCCTTCCTTCCTTGTGAGAAGGCAGTATCTCTGCAGATGCTGGTTGTCCGAAGGAAACACCTTATTGCTATCACAACCCCCTACGGTCAGCAGTACGGCTTCGCCCTCAGGCCTTAAGTTGCTGTTTCTAGTCTCAGAATATTAGAATTTTAGGGAAAACAGTGATTGTCGCACTTACGAAACATCTTAGTTTAGACGTCACTAGATTTTTTTCAAACCTGCTTTAGCAACAATCGATACTGAGTGTGGTTCTAACACACACAATATTTTACATATTTAAAAAATAGGGAGGTATTCCATAAAACCACATTAAACAGTAAAGGGCCTACTTCGAAAAACCAAATCAATAAACTACTACGCTGTTATCCCTTTATAAAAGTTAAATATTATGGTGGCAGATAGAAATTCGAAACTGATTTCAGCAAATATACAGTAAACAGATGATGAGAGATACACGAAATGCTGTAACAATAAAAAAAGGATAGAAAACTAAACTAAACTAAATTCGGGAATATCACATATATATATATATATATATATATATATATAAATGTTTTCAAGTAAACACTTATATAAAAAGATATAAGATTGACAAAATGTCAAATCATCAAGAAACATTTAGGTGTATACACAACAAATTATTTTCATTCGTCGTCGTATCCACACCACCACCAGCCAATGTGGTGTATACACATTGTAATGTAAAAAAAGAGAAAAACAAATTCGAATGGAACTACTCTATGAAGTAATATCAGTAGGCTAAAAAAAATAAAAATAATCACAAACAACCAACATCAACGTGATTACTTTCTTATATTCCAACAATGCATCCATCATAATATAATAATATAGATTGTCAGAAAATCACCATAAATGGCTAGATACAATAGTTTTGTTAGGTTGGAGATAGTGAATGCGAAATGTGAAATGATTTTATTCATCCAGATACACATACTATATACGCGCATACGCATAGGTATACATGAAAACTTTGATTTTCAATAAATCAATAATTAAAATCAATCAAGAGGGGTAGTTTTTCAACGGGTCCAATGTAAACTTATAATTTAGTCATGACAATTAATTTTATAGCGTATGAAATAAAATTAACCAGGTCATATATTTTCAAAGAAAAAAAATTATCAGTAGATTGATTGGTAGGCTAAATTACATTTATTCAAATTACACCCATGACATTGTCATTTGGATAATAAAAATTCTCATTACGAATTAATTAATTGTTGAAGAATCAATGAGAATTATAAAAACATTGAACAGTTAGCTTTATGTTGTTAGTTAGTTTGTGAATTCTTAACAGTTAATATCTAGAATATTAGAGAATGGGATGAAATCCTGAAAGTGTAAATTCTCATATTGATGATAAAATCAGATTAGAAAAAAATGTCATAACTCAATCGTACACACACACACACGCAAGTGAGACACCATTATTGTTAGAAAATAAGGTGGTGGTTATCAATAATAGCAGCATTCAATAATCATTGAGCTATAATGAGTATATCCTAAGCCATCAAGTGCTCCTTTGATTTTTTTAACGGTTTTTCCATCTAAAGTTAGCTTATAATTGATTAACATGATACAAATTTCTCGTGAACTTTAATCATATTAATAACTTTGAATACAAAAGATTATTAAAATAAACGACAGCAAATAATGTGATACAAATAGTGATCGATGACATGAACACTTAACTCTGGATGAATATTCATAGACAAATGTAAAAGTTGTATTCATTCATAGTACACTAAACATTTCTTACGCTTCCTATCAATAACAAGTTAGATCGAAGTAATCAATAAATATATAACACTTTTTCATTGCGCTATACATAAACAGGAACTTAATCTGTGTTTAGACTCACAGGATAATCGTAATCTATAATTGTAGATTAGAAATTTTTTGACTTCCTAATTATTCTTGAGTTTTAATATTGTCTTAAATCACGATGTTACAGCACAATTGTTATCGAATTAAATAGCCTTTTTTAATCTTGTTCTGACATGGATATTATTGTTTCTTCTTCCATAGTTTCTTGTAATCAATTTCCTCCCACGCTTACTTACTTATACCTGTCGCCCCAATGGAGCATAGGCCGCCCACCAGTTTTCTCCAACCAACTCTGTCCTGGGCTTCCCTTTCTACTTCTGTCCAATGTTTGCTCATTAGTCTCTTGTCTTTCTCTTTGTCTCGACGTAACATGTTCCTTGACCTTCATCGTTTCCATTGATCTTGAGGGTTCCAAGAAAGGGCTTGTCTTGTGACGCAGTTAGGTGCTTTTCGTAGTGTGTGTCCTATTCACTTACATCGCTTCTTCCTGATTTCCTCATCCACTGGAATCTGGTTTGTTCTCTACCACAGTACGTTGTTGCTGATCGTGTCTGGCCAACGAATCCGAAGTATTTTGCGTAGACAATTGTTAATAAACACTTGTATCTTCTGGATGATGGCTTTCGTAGTTCTCCATGTTTCCACTCCATACAGTAGAACTGTCTTGACATTTGTATTGAAAATCCTGATTTCGGTTTTGGTTGAAAGTTGTTTGGAGTTGCAGATATTTTTCAACTGTAGAAATGCAGCCCTTGCTTTGCCAATCCGTGCCTTCACATCCGCATAGGATCCACCTTTCTCGTCGATGATGCTGCCCAGATATGTAAAGGTGTTAACGTCCTCCAAGGCATCTCCATCACGAGTGATTTGGTTGGTGCATGTTGTGTTGCATCGGAGAATTTTGCTCTTTCCTTTATGTATGCTGAGAGCTACTGCTGCAGAGGCTGCTGCTACACTGGTCGTCTTCTCTTGCATTTGCTGTTGCATGTGCGATAAAAGAGCCAGGTCATCTGCGAAGTCCAGATCGTCCAGCTGCGTCCTAGCTGTTCATTGGATACTGTGCTTCCCTCAGATGTTGACGTCTTCACAATCCAGTCGATCACCAGGAGAAAAAGAGAGGGTAAGAGTAAGCAACCTTTCTGACACAGATCTTCACCTCGAACAAGTATGTCAGCTGTCCCCCGTGAACGATTTCGCAGTTTAATCCATCATAAGAACTCCGTATGATGTTGACTATCTTCTCAGGCAACCCGTAGGGTCGAAGACGCCTCCATAGTGTTTTCCTGTCCACACTATTGAATACTTTCGCGTAGTCAATGATGTTGATGTAGAGTGGTGAGTTCCATTCAATTGATTGTTCCACGATAATTCATAATGTTGCAATTTGGTCGGTACACGATCGATCCTTACGAAATCCGGCCTGTTGATCTCGAAGTTGGGCGTATACGAAGTCCTTCATTCTGTTTAACAATACTCTGTTGAAGACTTTGCCTGGTATTGAAAGAAGAGTGATGCCTCTGTAGTTCTCACAATTGCTGAGATCGCCTTTCTTTGGTATTTTGATGAGGTGTCCTTATTTCCATTCTGTTGGCATTTGTTCCTCATCCCAAATCTTCTTGAAGAGAATGTGAAATATTTCTGCAGTTGCTGCCACGTCTGTTTTGAGTGCCTCTGCTGGAATATCGTCTGGTCCTACTGCTTCGCTACTCTTGATTTGTCTGATGGCCATCTGATCTCTTCAATTTTTGGTGGGTCAATATCGAATGAGAGGTTTGTGTACGCTGCATCGATGTTGGGTGGGTTCAGTGGAGCTGGTCGATTCAAGAGTTTTTTAAAGTGCTCTACCCACCTATTCTGCCGCTGTTCAATGTCGTTGATTGCTTTGCCTTCCTTACTTTTCACTAGTCGTTCTGGTTTTCGATGGCTTCCAGTGAGCTTCTTTGTTGTATCGTACAATTGTCTCAAGTTTCCTCTTCTTGCAGCCTTTTCCACCGTCATTGCTAGGTCTTCAAAATATTTTCGTTTGTCGGCTCTGATGCTCTTCTTCACTTTCCTGTTTGCTTTTGCGTATTCAGCTTGTGCCTTGACTTTCTTTGCTCTTGTTGGGCTGACGTCGATTGCTGCCTTCTTGTTCCTCCTTTTTTCAATTTTCTCCAAAAATACCAACAGACATCCGTTCCTTGTGATGGTGCTTCCTGTGGCCCAGAACCTCCTCCCGCTATACTAATAAAGTTGTGGTGAATTAGGACAGTGAACATTTGTTTTAGGTCCAAGGATGCTCATGATAAATGTCTAATTTTCACAAACATAAACCTAGTTTTTATACTTAGTCGAACATTCTGACTCTGACTGGTGTAAGCTTTTCTGGCTCATCTTATTAAATAATCGAAATGAGTATGTAATTCCATATCGTACGGTCTCAACGGTTGGTGTGTTCTACAATACCACACCTTAATAATAAGACTAATCCTATTAAAACAGATTTATGCGCACAACATCTAAAATTTAACATGACATTTCTAACGAATATTACTTACAACTACCCATTTGTTACCCCTTAGTTCCAGGCATCCAAGTCCCGATGGCTGTTTCTCAGATGGTGGTCGAACAGTTGAATTATTAATTGAGTTCATTTGATTCCGTGATGTATGAGTAATAGGTCCTTCACGGAGTTTAGGATTTTTATGTGTTTTCATATCGTCAGTCACCTTGCGCAGATTAGATGTCACAGCTGTTCCACGATTTATATCAGCGAATAAAGCGGATTGTGCTGAATTGTTTGCCTGATAATTATTAATGAAATAGAAAATTATTAATCACAACTAGTACCAAACTAAAAATTTATAAGCATGGAAAAACATTTCAACTAACTGTGAAAAGCATATCAATAACTAACATAGCCAACGATCGTACTAATATGTTTATACATGAAGGAAACTAAACCTTAGAAAATTTATCGTAAGATTACTTGAATTATGTGTCCACATAAATATATATAGTCTAGTCTACAACCACAAAATCAACTAGATATTTGAGTAAAAGAAATAAACGCACAATTTAAAAAAGTCTGGAACCAATGTTAATTGTAAAGAACCGAACAATAGCCCTTCATATACTAACGTGTCTCTTTACCTATTAAATTGCTTAGTCTGGAAAGCGGACGAAATTGTATTCGGGTCCTTTACACAACACTAAATAATCAACTTAGAATACAACCAATGTCGTAAGTATACACTCAATGTTTGATATTTCTACAGGGTCACATAAACAATACAAATATTTGCACTATTTATATAGTTATTACTAGAACGTTTGTTATTCAATACTGATAGGCAAGCTTTATATACACGAGCTAAATGAATGAGAAGGAAGCTCTTATTTGTTGATCTAATCGGTATGTATGTATACTTAGAAAATTAACCCACCAATGATCTGCCTCATTTGGTAAGTTCGTTAAAAGTAATTTCATTCGAACACCTACTTCAAATACACTGAACGGAATATATTTAACCCAATTTGACCGATTCTATCCTAAACAAGTCACATTCCCATTAAATTTATATCAATGTATTTTAATGATGATGATAATATAAACTTTGCAAATCACCGGTGTTCGACTAAGAACTGAACTAATCAAAATATAATTAAATGTCGATACAAGTTCTGGATACTATTTAATGTGTAGGATTTTTTTTCCAATAAAGATGGTTTCAAAATGAAATGAATGCCATGTTTTACGAATCGATAATCGATACATATACGTGAGTGACATTTTGATCATATATGGAATGTGAAATTACAGAGCTTGATGATCGATTAAATGCAGAGTTACAATTGTGCTATACAGATCAACAACAATATTAGTATACCATAGAAGAAAAGATACGAGTAGCAGTATCTAACTCTATAGTCCAAAAGTATGAATCGATGGACAACGGAATTCTCGATGAGAGTTATGAATGCTTACAATGCAAAGATCCTAAAATTCATTGGACAAAGAAGATGGACTGAATTCATTCTCTTAGATAAATACATGTTCATAAAACAAAAAATATTATACTCATACACACACACACGCACCAATGATATTGCAGCTAACTGAGCCTCTGTAAGCTCAGGGGGAGGAGGAGGTGGTGGTGGTGGTGGTGCTGCTGCTGCTGGGGAACAATTGGAATTGACTTCACGAATAGGTGAAGATTTGGACAGCTTCGATTCTGAAACTGGTTTGCCACGAGCATTCCAAACCAAACCAGTGGTGTAATGATTTGTAACATAGGTTTGTAGTGCAGTGCAAACTGATATTAAAGATTTTGCCCAACTAAGATGAATTGTGTCTCTACAATAAATAGCACAGGAAATTATTTATGATTATGTTTCATTAAAAAGAGATGGAGGAAATTACTACTTTAAGTGATCAACCTACAACAACAACATCTTTATTTAAACCCAGATGAAGTGTCTTTAAAAAATTTATGAAATCCTTTGAACATTTAAGTTTCAATTCGATGAATGCAAGCTTTTGTAGACATCTAATTTCTCGTAATACGTGGTTATTGTACTTTCATATCAGCGAACAACAAAATTCCACACGATAATAATACTACGGTCCCACTAATGTTTAAAAATCTAAAATCCTTAAATTAACCTGCAAAAACAGAGTTTATCGATTTTTCAGATAAAGAAGGTCCTTTAATGGGTTTTTTAAGGAGCTATACAGTTATGTAGTGTAGTAATAGTTCTAACATGATAAATTGGTTTCAGTAAATGTTGGAAAGACAAGAGAAGAAACTTCAGTTTATCAAGTTTTCTTCGCATACGAAATTACAACCCAATGATGACAAGATAAGGGGTTCTATAGGCTTGGGGTTTTTGTAAAAACATATTCATACAATTATGCTCAATTTATTCTGTCACTATATATAATCGCTTTTACTCTTGAAACCTCGAACTTTACTAACAGGCTGACGACTGATCAGTTATTCTAAGCTCCCTTTGGTATTAACAACTATGTTAAATATGCAAAACATCTTGAATGATATATGTAAAGTAAATTCGATATACTGAAGCCACTATTGACATAGGTAAAAAGTGATAGAATTACTTTACTTTAATTAGTTACGAGTTAAAAATAATCAATGTGTAAACACTGCAAGGATGAATAGACTCACTGATACCTCGACCTAAATTATAAGAAAAAAAACCAGCAAGCTATCCCATCAATCTCGTAAACAAAATAAGATAAGATTTAACGAATGAGATTCATATCAAGTTGATTATTTGTTGAGAGAAACAATGCATGTCATAATCAATACTAGAGCATGTTCATTAAATTTAATCAGTCGGTTGATTATAGTATTGTACTGGAAATACATAAGAAATCAGTCACACGGTGAATTTCAACTACTGGGACCGTGAATTCACTGTACTAAAAGTTATCAAATAATATTCATGAAATATAATGAAGAAAATCCCAGTAATCATTAACACTATGATTGTGAAGAGTAGCAAATCTTACCCTTGATGATGTTGGAAAAATGGGTTAATTTTATCTCAAAAAGATGTTTGTTAACAAAAGCCTTTTCAATTATAAATTATAATTACTCATGTTTGATAACCAGAATAACACTCAGTCTCCCTCACTGATATTGAAATAATCAGCATACAATAGCTTCCTTATCAGGTAGCATTGAAAATTCTACAGAAAATATTGTCTTTCGAAACAATCAGAATGATATATATATATATATATATATATATATATATATATATACAACTTTACACTACAGAAAATAGTGAGTCTACCAATAAGATGATCAATAAATAACTAACTTTTCTTTGTATTCCTTAATCACACGATTTGTAAAGAATTCAGTAGCTTCTTGTTTAGATTTAATGTACGGTGCTGGTGCAGGAGTCTAAATAGTTTAAAAGTTAGAAAACGAAACTTACAACACTTAACCAGCCTAAAGCTGTAACAAACTCAGCCACAGCTGAAAGATGGTTAAAAAGGTTACTGCTTCGATTAGCATCCTTAAATTTCTATAGAGGAAAACTATTGAACGAAGTAAGGACAAATTACAATAACTTCATCTATTGCTTTTCCCAATGGTGTTATAATACTTAACAGTTCAGATTCAGAAGGTTTTGAGCACTCAGTGGCCAATTTGATTATTTTTTCTTGAATCGAAAAACATTCTTCAACCATGGAGGCCTGTTAAAAAAATACCGAGGGGTTGGTTACATATAACACCAAACTTACATGGGTTTTGACAACATTTCCAATCTTGGAACTATTGGTTACATATTCCGATAAAGAACGAGTGATAATTTCATGAAATTCCTTAACTGATGAAGGATTTCCACTTTCTTAAAATACGGAAACAATTATGAAAATCTTACTTACCTGGAGATATTTTGATTGGTGATGTCCGATACATATTGTTAATAGCGGCTGCTTCAAGAAGAATAGTTATTTTTTCTAATCTACAAAGTAGAGAGTCAAGTTTTTCCATGCCTATAAGTAAACCAAGACAATTTACATAAATAAAGCAGGATGTATAACAGCTACTTTGAAACTGCGATTTGCAAAAGGAAATGATAGCACAGTGCAGCTATATTACTAACTCCAAAGAAATACTTTTACCAACACAGCAAACACATTCACTTACGAACGCAAAAATAACAATCTCTAGCGAAAATAGCATGAAAGAGGATCAGTGAGAATCACGCAAAATAGAGCATGTGATAGATTGTAATCAAAAATAAACCCGAAGACGTGTGCATAAATCAACTTCATTTATCATAAAACGTGGAAAATACTTGTGTTGGTTAGACAGGAGAACATTAAGGAAACTTTTTTCACACTGTGATGTACCTGAGAAGATAGCCAACAACATGCGGAATTATCACCATGGACTACACCGCAAAATTATGCATGGAGGGCAGATCACAGATTCATTCCAAGTGAAGAGCAGTGTCAGGCAAGATTTTTCACTCTCATCCCTTCTTCCTATCTTGATGCCCTCGCATGGAATACTCAAGATAAGAGGCGCAGTGGAAGACCGAGGAACACAATCAACCAAGAATCGTGAACAGGCAACAAAATTATTAACTGCAATTGTTAACAAACCGATTGGAGTTCATGGGACAAAGTAAGTTAGTAGCTTGTGCCAAAAGACTGGAAAAAAGTGTAAGCAGTGAGGTAACACGGTTTATGAGGTTGTCTGTGATCTCACTGATTGATTTCGAAATGACCAAGCTCTCACAAAAACTGGAGGTTTGATGACCAATATAACTTCGGAAGACATTAAGCTACCTTACGGTTGTATTCTAGTGTACGTGATGTACGTATCTAACAGATGTAAAAGACCATCCAGGGGTTATTTTTTATAACTGTTGTTCTTTTTGAAAATTTCTTTACCCCGGTAAATTTGTGGTTGAAATGGACCAACAAAGCATCAGTAGACTGTCAAGAAGCCGAAGAGTATCCTGAGTCACATCTCTTTGCAATTTCTGGAACGTCGGTCGGGCATAGGGTGGTGATGTTACACCGCTAGCTCAGTACTGGTTGATTTCCACGACGTCTTCATTTTGTAGGAAAACCTGTACATGCACGTGTTTTATCGGTACATTTTGACCCTAAATAGAATAAAGATTTCTTGTATTTCTTCCGGCCTTTAATACACGTCCTCAAATGCGGTTCTACTTTTCCTAACGTCAGGGTTTGTATCGGGCATTAGCTTTTCTAGTAGCAGAACTAGCATTTGCGGATATATTTTACTCCCTATTACGATAAAGAAACTCATCTTCACTGAGCACGTTGTCAAAATAAGAGGCAAGATCGATCATGAGGTTCACATAATTCTCTTTGTATTGAGATACTTATTCGACTGGACTCAATGCCATTTCCCGGCTTTATTTGGTCTTCGACATGACTTTCTGCCCAAACCTGTACATGTGGACAACTGAGTGCATATCTCTAATAAATTGTTAAAGCATTGATAAAGACGACATAAAGACTACGAGAAATTTTATAGAAGTTAAGTGTTACAAGTGATGCATAACTGTCGATCGACTGCTATTGTGAGTACAATTACTTTCACTGAGTTTTGAAAATACCTGTTTTAAGGAAATTCTAATTTCGTTTGTCCATAAATTACAACCTGGATATATAATTTTGACATAGTTTTGGTCAAAAACAGTTACTATTATTATTTACGTTTCGAAAGCATTTACCTCATTCCATGGAGTAACTAAACATGATAAGACGTAATGTCACCAGTTATTCTAAGCCTAGGAACGCTGTAGGAGAGCTTATATTTTGACATCACACTAGAACCCCGAGATAAATCAAAATATGAGTGGCGAAGCTGACATACTGACGAGGAATACATGTAGAATTTAGTGGAATCCCGAAAGGTGGTAATGTCTCTATTCTGTAAAAGGCTGATAGGACAAAATAGACAAAAAATATACAGGATGAAACGACACACCACTACACTATTTCAACTAATTATAAGGAGCCAACGAAACATTTCTATCATGTCAAAATAATAAAAAGTAACAGAATATAAAGAAAACACCAGAAATATCTTTATACTGAAAAACACTGACGGCACACTTTACCGTTTTCAAAACGCTCAGTGACATTCTTCATGCATTTTTCACAGCAAAAATACATCACTTACACCAAAGGCTTCAGGCCTTCGTAACGCAATTACCGTACACCGCGGGCCAGAATCTAGAATAACAGAATCCAATTGCAAGATACAATTTCCTCTCAGAATTCCACTATCTTTTTGACATGCTAATCAAAGACAGTTGCCTTCTTCGCGCTTGTTTCTTGCTGTTTCCGTTAGATTCCAGGATTTAGTTATGTTCAATGGATGATTAGGTGCACTTATCTCAGTTAGTGCGGTTCCAGGGTATTGAAGACTGTTCAAGAGGACAGAAGTGTAAGCGAATAAGTGGAAAGAGAGATTATTGGGGAGATAAAGTAAGCTGGCGATCTAAGGAAATTACATTGGTAACTGCGAGCAAGTTTCAAGAAACGCATCAAGCACATCTGGTCGAAGCGAAAAATGATAATCCATGTATGAGTACGTGTTTATGAGATCTCTTCTTGAAACTGTCGCCACTCCAAACGAGGATCAGCGGTTGCGTACGTGAGCGTTTGATCTTTGACGTACGATTATTCGACGGTTACCTTGAGGGGAGTGATGGTGATTTTTGGGAGAGATGCGGATGTTGGGACGATTCTGCATACTATATATCTTGCACGCCATTTTCATATCACCTATGATTCTCCTAAAAATGAACCAAAACAGTCACATATGTTTGAGGCTGTCTTCATAAGTTTGATTTTTTTAACCCTTTTACTCATTTAGTTGTTCCTCTGTCTTCAGTTCCGCAGATTCATTTCCCACACAAGGAGACGAGGTGCAGTGACATAAGGAATTTCAAGGTGTTACCATACGTATACTTTGAAGAGAGCAAACAACAATTTGGATGACTGAACATAGTTACGCTTACACAGAGTGGGGAAATGCCACAGCCTTAAATGTATCCCAAGTAAGGCTCCAGCATGCTTTCAAGCACCGTGTTATTATTAGCCAGTTTCCAGCAAACAATCAAAGATAAATTAATATGGAATACATGTGTTGTTTATGATATATTGAGTAAAATTATCGTCATCGTTCATCTCGAATGGTTAGGTTTTAACCATGTGGTCCCATACCTATCCCTTGATTCTTGTAAGATGACTTTGAAGCTCTAATAAAATCTATTCACTTGCTATGGACCTCTGAATTTTGTTTGCTAAGTAAAGATCTAGATGTGAGAAAGGAACAGAAGTACTCAGAATATTAATAAGTTGATGATATATGCCGTTCTGAGTACATTAGTCTTGCTTTTAAGGACTACAATTGTGTTGTTAGAACCCGGAAAGAAGCCCAAGGACATGGCTACTCATTAAAAGAATGATGTTATAGGTCATTTACCGTGCTCGTAGAAGTCAAATGCACAATTGAGTGAAAGCTTGGTGATTATTGATCGCCCTCGTGGAGATTAAGAATAAATCAAAGAACCAATTTTGTACCTCTACTTTTTGAAGTGAACGAAAAGTAAAATATAAAAGCGCTTTATATGGTAATGAATCAAAATGCCAAAGGCTAGGCAGAATTTTCTTTTCTTATATTGGCTAATTTACAGTCAACAGTTGAAAGTGCGGTAATAAAAAGATTTTTCTCCAGTAACACTGTTACGCGAGGCATATCGTTTTACAAATGAGATCAATCTTTTTCGAATAATAATGACATTACCAACGATGATAATAATTCTTTCTCAAATAACAATATGTCACACGTGGCATGCAGATTGACAGAAAAGATCAATATGTTAAAAATGTAAACAATGTAAAACGTTGTTCACTTACACAGATATATCACATAGTACACTGGCTTGTTATAGACGGCTAAGATTCCTCACATGTTTCTGACCCTGGAATGAAAAATACAATAGTTTCCGCGAGTTATGTCATTTACATTTTGACCAAAATCTGCTGGTTGGGCATCGATTCAAGGTAAATCGAGGTCTATATATAACAAGAATTGATGAGGTAAATGTGTAATTACACTCTTGTTGAGATTCGATAGATAATAATTTGACAGGCTCCTGGGTAAAGTACTCAAGTCTTTGGCAATATCAAGGCTAATATTTAAGAAGTAGAATGGGCGCTGAAAAGTGAAGTGAGGAGAAAAGAGCGAGGAGCAGGACAGAAAATCTTCATATTTAAAGCTGAGTCATGACCCAGCAGATAATATTTTCAGATAAAACAAAGGTATTATCACTCAGACCTTTTGTTTTCCGTATTAGAACACTAACTGTACACCTGCACTTATGTAGGCTAATGAAGACAGGTCACTAGTAGGATAGCGAAAGGGTAAATAATCTTAGAAGTGCAGGAGGTTAAAAAGAATTAAATTGTTGGAAGTTGTTTTTCTACAGAATATAATAAGGAAGGCATAGAGAGTTCATGATTTGGTTATATTTCATTCAATTTTTAACGCTGTAATTCAAGAAGTTACGAGTGAGCTCTTTCCCAACATGGTTGTCAAGATCAGCTTCTAACGAGATTCCTCGGTGGGAAGTGAAACCAGCTCGAGGTTACTAGCATGAGTAATAGATGTGGTTGTTTCGGAAAATTTACATCAATATCATCGATTAGTTACATCCTGCTATATCGTAAGGATCCGTAAGCAAACAAATTGTCAACAACAAACAATAAATTCCCTTTGTAAAATATTTAAGTTGTTTAGACAACCTACAGTTTTTACATCATTTACATCTATAATCTTGACCAAGTTTAACTGTAGAGAGGTTTGGTGATAGTAGACGTTGTTAAAATCGAAGCGTAACACCGATACCGTAATTGGTTTTGGAAATTCACGAGTAATGCGATAAATAGTTTAGAGTACAATGTCTTTGAATGGTGATAAATAGGGGAAATGAAAATTTATCAAACTGTTCATCCATTAGCAAGTGGAAACCTACAGTTATATCAAATAGCTTGAGTTCCTTGTGATCGACTGCAGTTGGGCAGCATCTACAGGCCTTTTGATTTATCTGGCTACTATAAATAAAAACTAAAAACGTTGTGAAGGACAAGAAATAATTGGCGCGAATTTTAATATTGGGCAGATTCTAAATGTTAGAGGAAAGAGCACAAATTTGTGGCCTATTATTGTCTGTAGGAACAAGAGAATAGATCTACCGTTTTGTGCTACTTGCATGAATCGAACGATACAGTTTTTACCGGTACGATACAATCATCGATAGTAAACGACCTCGAAGACTTCTCTGGTTTCTGACAGTCGCCACAAAATGACGCATTCTGTGTAATCCGGGAGGCTCGTAGTACATTTAAATTACTGTCGTTTTCTATGATTCACGACCAAGTGATTTACTTTCCAAATGTTATTGTTTTGGCAGCGAATTAACAAAAAGTGGCTTTTCACCATATTAATCTCTCTTAAGAAACAAAGGGAGAATATAAGTTTGTATCGTATGTACGTAGCCTTCGCTTTCGTGCGATATGCAAACGTATATGTTGAATTAGTAAAATGATGAAGAGTGTCTATTCTTTGTGAACTATCCAGGACCTAATCGAAACGAATAAATACACACAAGGTCACTTATGTTCTGCTCCGAACTCAAATTCTTGTTAGCGAAAGGAACGCTTTTAAACAAACATCCACCCATCATTTGTCCAGAAAATTGAAACAGTCTATCCTGTCGAAAAAGAGAAAACATTATTGTAATTCCACTGGTATTGTGCTATCCTTCTTGGATAACCCACACACCGTTTGTTTGAAAGGTACTATCTAATTCTGACATAACACCAAGTGCTTTTATTTCCACAAGTATGCTGCAGTTCAGAATCAAAATATTACCGAATCTAGGTAGTTTAAGATAAACCCTAGACCTATCAATACTTTGGTTGTTTGAATCCCTAGTAAAATGGAACTCTGTTTGTATTACCATATTCTTCATAGTTAATGGGATTATTGTAGATAAACCCGATGACATTTGCGAATTATTCACCTATCGATTCTTGAGTGGCTACAATACAGAATTTTAAACACTTGTCATTACTTTTTCAATGTTATTAATCTTTTCTCAACAGATTTTCTCCTCCAACATTTGTTGTACTATAACTGCTCTGAAAAAGTCTTATAGCGATGAACCTCTTGGTATTCCTGCATCGTCCTTAAGGTGCAGTTGTGTGGGATTTCAATTGTTCTGCTTAAATGTGCTGAACCTATGTATTAACTATTGGGCCTATCCATCTGTATAAAAAACATTGCTAATTACCCCCTGATTCAAAACAGCTATAATCATTATTGTCTCCGAAATACCCTATAAGCCCCTCTCAAGATTGGCTTATAATCGCCAGTTCCTGAACCACACAATTTTCAAAATTTTTGATAAAATTACCTAGTGTTGAGAGATGGGTCAGTCAGTGATAATTCATTGCTTCGATTTTCGTAAGGGTTTTCGACAGTGCTTCATAAAAATTCTTCTTCTAACATTTTCTAGTTTGCATACAGGATCTGCGTTCATCCTTGTTCATAGCGTTTCAGTGGAAAGTAGCTAAACCATTAGCTTTGGATCTTGCAACTCTAAGTCTATGAACACGGCTGTTGGGGCTATACAATAAAGCGTGATTAGTTCTTTACTCTCTTTCCTTATCATCAATGATCCATCTTCAATCTCGCGATACAGTAAACCGTTCTTGTTTGCTGATGACCTATAAGCGGTCAATTCATTATTCTCCGTCACCGAAGAAAGCTATATTGCAGCGGTAATCCAGGAAAACACTAATTAGTTATAGGAATCGACTTTATAATGACTTCTGCCATTGAATGTTGATAAACGTGCATATCTCGATAGTGACCATTGATCTAACTTGGTGCTATGCAAATACGTTCTGAGATTTGCGTGTAAAGTATAGAAACAATCAGAACTTTTCTGAGCTTATTACATGTCAAGTATCCAAATTAAAAAGCGTTCAATGAATCCACAGTAATAAAAGCCCATAAATCATAGTCCAAATCACTACTATATAAAATATGTACTATACTCGATCTTGAATATGGTATTCTAGACTGAAGCAATTACATGGACAACGATTTGATGAAACTTGAAGGCATTCAAACAATATTTACGGAAGTTTCTTTAGAAGATTTCTATAATGAGGATTATCACGAAAGATGTTAAGAACTTAACTTAGAACCTGATTGGATCAGATGCATTAAACTAAACCTCGTCTTTATTCACCGTTTTATGAATGGTATTCCTTACTCCTCGGCACCCGCTTACGGTTACTCGATCATATCTTCCCAAAACTCTCTCAATAAGGAAAATATTATATAGATTCCTTAAAATTTAAACGAACCCACATTGGCATCTCTTCATTTTATATCTGAACTTGTTCAGTAGACTCCCGATGAACCTCCATTGTTCTAAACCCATAACCCAGTCCCAGAGTATCATCCGTTATTTTCTCTGCTCAGGTAATTTTTCAAACATATTTAAAATCACTGCGATTATCAGTGAATCTATATAAACAAGGTTCGGTATCTGTTTAATTAGGTATTGAAGGAGAAACTTTGTATTATCATTCTTACCCTTCCAGAGTTTGTCTTCATTAATCTACATAAGTGCAGGTGTATAGTTAGTGTTCCAATATAAAGAAGGTCTGAGGAGTCCCATACCAGGACGAAACCGCCGTCCAGTGCTTCCAGGTTTCTAATGGTGATCTAACATTGATCGATTCATGGTTTCAAAAATGTGTAACTATGCCGTCCGACACAGTTATACCTGGAAGATCCCATCCCTAATTTTTCCAAACTCTATGCCTTCTGGATTATATATGACGTATCAGATGGCCTTACAGAAGCCATAAGAGCTAATTCATTTTACAGCAGTAGCTGAAAAAATTTGTCGTGTTGCAGTTCAGACAAAATTTTAGCACATCCATCTTCATTCCTGGACCAACATTTTACTTTCAGAAGTTTCTATCAACTACACGTGAACAAGAGGATCAAGTAGACATATTTTAGTTAAAATCCCTTTATGAGTAAGTATGCTAAGCGCAATTTATGAAACTAGTGTCCAACATGTGGGATAGAACATTTTGTTTGCTTAAGGCATCTTACGATATAGCAGGATGTAACTATTCAGTGATATTGATGTTTTGCTCCTCGCCCCGTTCTCTTTATTTCTCTTTATCAGAACCACATTCCAATACTTATATTTTAGTCTGGATATTTGCCGAAGACTAGGTTACTCTACCCAGGAGCCTGTAAATTCATTATCTGAAGAATATAAACAAAATCTTGTCACATTTACCTCGTCAGTTCTTGTTATGTGTAGACCTGGCTCTACATTGCATTGTTTCGCAGTCACTAGCAGTTCGTCGTAACACAACTGGCGTAACTCGCGCCAATTATTCGCACTGTACACTGCAGAGTTTGGAAAATTATCAATCATTTTATGTGGAAAATCTTAGATATCTATATGAAGCCAATGTATCTTGTACAGTATTTCAGTAACTGGACAACGTTTTACAAAAATATGTTAGCGATCTTAACATTTTGATCTTGCCTGTAAATTGGCATGCCTCATGTAACATGTTGTTATTTGCGAGTAAATTACTATTATTAACATAGTAACGAAGGTAAACGTTTCCTGGTAAACATTTTGTGAAAAGTTGTCGGAAGAAAGTTTATTCAGTTTCTAGAAAAATGACAGCTCATTCCGAGAGACGTTAGAAATCACAAATGTACATACTGAAAGTAGTTGCGCCTTTAATACCAAACTAAGAAGTTAAAGGACTCGAAAGCCTAGCTCGTCAACGCACAAATACAACTTGTCACTGGGCTCTAAAAGTAGGTAATATACAGTCAGTGGCTTACACAACATTTATTCCCCGAGTCAAGAAGCACTTCTGTGTTGTTGGCACAACTGCCTGTGCCGAAATCAATTTGTGGAAACAAACAAAACCTTTTTTACTATAAACCTAAATCTGTACAAAACTATACATGCTCTCTCTATTTAGAAAGACTCCTGGAGACTGCTTTTGAAAAGTAAATCTTTCAAATATCTGTCATTTACTTGTCGTTTGGCAGCAGCGTTAACGGCAAAAAATCACCAATGACCTAGCACATGTCATCAATATTAGTTTCATAGTGTTACTGCTGACAAGATGGGACGTTTGGCCATAGTCACTTTCATTCATTGCATAGCCACGATTCCATGTTGACTGATCGAGATCATTAAATAACTAACCCTGAGTTAAAATGATGAGAAGTATTAGGGAAGCATTAAATGAGCTGAAGACTTTAGTCTTTAACTTACCATATAGTCATTTTTGGAATATTTTTCAGTTATGTTTGGATGCCTATGCAGTTGCTACAATTATAGATGTTCCTACTGGAGTCAGGTAAATCGATGACTAAATAGCACTTCTTTTCTATATTCCGCAGTACTTTCATTTTTTACAATCAACGGTAGCAGTTGGTCTTGATAGTTATACTTCTATGAACAGATATCGACATAAACTCAACACTGTTTTATCTAATGCCGCTCAGTTATTTTTAGATAATGCGTAGAAATTATAAAGTACGGAAAGATGAGAATCTCTCGCAAATAATATCTGAATAAACCAAGCTTTCAGCTATGATGAAGTTGCTTTGCGCATCCACTTTTTTCTCACTTGACGAACAGTAGTAAAATAAACATGCTGTCATAAGAATTATGATTTATGATACAGATTCCAAACTTTACGAAACGCATATTCTTTAATATAGTTCCTAGTTTTACACCAAACCTCTCTACAGTTAAACTTGGTCAAGATTATAGATGTAAATGATGTAAAAACTGTAGGTTGTCTAAACAACTTAAATATTTTACAAAGGGAATTTATTGTTTGTTGTTGACAATTTGTTTGCTTACGGATCCTTACGATATAGCAGGATGTAACTAATCGATGATATTGATGTAAATTTTCCGAAACAACCACATCTATTACTCATGCTAGTAACCTCGAGCTGGTTTCACTTCCCACCGAGGAATCTCGTTAGAAGCTGATCTTGACAACCATGTTGGGAAAGAGCTCACTCGTAACTTCTTGAATTACAGCGTTAAAAATTGAATGAAATATAACCAAATCATGAACTCTCTATGCCTTCCTTATTATATTCTGTAGAAAAACAACTTCCAACAATTTAATTCTTTTTAACCTCCTGCACTTCTAAGATTATTTGCCCTTTCGCTATCCTACTAGTGACCTGTCTTCATTAGCCTACATAAGTGCAGGTGTACAGTTAGTGTTCTAATACGGAAAACAAAAGGTCTGAGTGATAATACCTTTGTTTTATCTGAAAATATTATCTGCTGGGTCATGACTCAGCTTTAAATATGAAGATTTTCTGTCCTGCTCCTCGCTCTTTTCTCCTCACTTCACTTTTCAGCGCCCATTCTACTTCTTAAATATTAGCCTTGATATTGCCAAAGACTTGAGTACTTTACCCAGGAGTTTCGGTAATGAGAGAGCACTTTTATTGCCATCTCTCACCGTAAGAATGAGTGAGACGACAAAGTTACGATCAATGGAGAACTACACTTAACATTTTAAATCAAGCCATCTCATAAAACGACGAACGTTTACCGCCATGTTTGTCTTTTATTTCAGCAGGCTCTAGACTCTTTGCAGTTATCCAGTGTGAGAAAGTCAGAAATCCTCTTACCGACCTATAAAGTTGGTGCGAAAAGAATTGGAGCTGCTGCAGTGACGCAACTCTGTTTCTAGTAATCCAGAAGTACGGAAAACCTGGTGGAAAAATCGAATCCTCCCATGAACGATAACTGGGTTTCAGATGGAGTATGCTCTGCAACTTCGCTGAGTGTCCGTAAACGTATTATTACTATTGTTCCCGGTCATAGAGTTCGATATTGTGTTATACTCCATCATATCGACCAGTACCGTGATGTGTGTTCTGGTGTTAGCTGTATTTATCAACAGCCACCTAGAAAATGAGTTTGGTAGTCCTTAGCAATGTAGATGAAATTAAACTGTGAGAACCATAAAGACTTTGTACCGCCTGAATAATGGACAGAAGACAAAGGTTTGAGATCCAGTCTTTTTGGGAGTGCCAAATGATGTCAGTGTGATTCAAGGAATATAGAAAAGTTGATATTACGTTCTGCTGTCACTGACTCCCCAAAACTTTGGTGGCGAGTGAGAGAGGGCAGGATACTAGCAGCAACTGCCTGGGAGATGCATTTTAAATGCACATTGCTGTTTAATTCTTTCAAAAGCAATCAGGTGTACATACTTCTGAATTATTCCAAACACCGACCAAGAACCACATTCACCGATCACATCACAGTTTCACCCACCGCGTTACAAACATGAAGCATTCGGAGCAAGCACAAAGGTATATAAAGCGATGGTTCGTTGGATTATTATTGATGTAACGATTCGCTTCTAGCCAGGAAGTACCTTGTGAACTGAAAAAGAGAAAAACTAAAGAAAAGGTGATACGATGACCCAACAAAGGCACAAAATACACTTACTTTCAATAATAATAATGATAAACAATAATTAATAATCCTACAAGCTTCGGGATCAGAGAATATAGGAAGAGAGACCGAAGATTAATAGCTCGAACATTTAAAACCAGCCTATTAACGTGGTAACTATTAGATTCAAGAAACCCTACTGCCCCTAAATAAAAGTATTCATTCAAAGCAAAGGACATACAAACTCACAAACAGCTGTCATATGACCATAGTTATTGCATTCGTTGTGGCTGGACCCTAATCCTTTGAACACTACCAAACACCTGGAACTGCACCGAAATAAAAAGGATGGAGCGCAAAAAATCAATTGGTTTAGACAAGCTTGTGAAAAAGATATTGGATATTGGAAATCCTACCCTTTGACTCACAGGCGCGTATATTGTATTTTCATTCAACAATATGATTAACGTAGATTTGAGTGTAGCGGCTGCATTACGGAAGTCTGGTGGCATAATTAGTCTTATGCCGATGGGAGATTCTATTCACTTTGGAACTAATATTAAACAAGAACCTTTCACTTTGTTAACTTTGACGGATGATCAGCGTTTCGCCATTGAAAGGGCAAAGAAGTATGCTTTAGAGCAAAGTATTCAAAATGCACTCAGCAAGCAAGCAGCACAGTTGCATCAACAGGTACCTATTAGTCAAAATTTTCCTCACCTTCAAGGACTTAAACACAATTAAAAGAAATCAGGCACTCATTCTTTTGAGTCGAATATATGTTGGGTCAATCAGTTTTGAAATCGGAGAAGAAGAAATTAGAAAAACGTTTTCACCCTTTGGACCGATCAAGTCTGTCGCTCTTAGCTGGGATACGGTTCTCCAAAAGCACAAAGGGTTTGCTTTTGTTGAATTCGAGGTCCCAGAAGCAGCTTCCTTGGCATTGGATCAAATGAATGGGTACACTTTAGCTGGCAGGAACCTAAAGGTTTGTATTATATGAGCAATAATGATGTTTATTTCTTGTTCATATTCTGTGACTTTAAGCCTTAGTATGGTCTGGATTTGTTGAATTTGCTGTGGAAAAAAGTAATATGATTCAATTATCAGACTAGCATTTTAAAATTTCCACTTCTACAGCTTCGCATCATCGAGTTAGCGTTTGTACTAGTCTCGTGACCTATATCTACAAGTTTTTAGCTGGTTTCATACCGGATTGTCAACGTATGACTAGTTCCAGGTTCTGTATTTTAAGTTGTCCAGGTTTTTAAAAGATTTAAATCTGTTAACGTGTATTCTCTTTACTTCAGATAGCTAGGTTAAATGTGTTTTTTTTACGAATTTTAGCAGATCTCACGATTGTCTACTTAAACACTTATTTTCTTTTCTAACCCACTGTCATGCATCACAGGTCGGGCGACCAAGCAATGCTCCTCAGACTGCTGCCTTAGAAGCCGAACTACGTGCCGAAGTCAGTACTAAACCTCGTGTATACATTGCTTCAGTCCATCCAGAGTTAACGGAGTCCGATATTCAAACTGTATTCGAGGCATTTGGAAAAGTAAATAGCTGCAGGTAAACTAAAACTGACTGTTCACACTGTACTGCAGTATTACCTTGTGTATATGTTATTGAATTCGCGATATTGGTTTAATGTGTTTTGGAACAGTTAGATCCAGAATAACAGCTCTGTGCTAGTGTTAATGTTGATATTTTGCTCTTAATTTGTTGATTTCTTGTTAAGAGATGCAGCATCTTTCACCGTCACACGTTCGTTCCAAATCCTACACTGTCTATGATTACCACTCATATGATTAGTATTGGGAGAGAGGCCGTGGGTATTATTGTTATCTCACCGAAAACACTGATACGGTGGTGTCAATATAAATCACACAAATTATTGAATTTGTGTGTAGGCTGGGATACTGCCCAGATGTCCAAACTGAAGTAGGTAACCCAGCGGTCTGATCCACAAAACAACCGAGCAACGTTAGATGCTGCCACATGGTTGCAGATGACCAAAAATAGATTCATACACCATTTAGTCCCATAGTATCCTGAAGCCCATATGCACCATTAGTGTGGAGTCAAGGTTTTCTGACTACCTTGTAGATCCTTAATAATTACCAACCCAGTTTTCGTACCAAACATTCACTTTCTATCCCCCCAATTTCATAAACAACCCTGATATGAAGCTGTGAGTAAAACTTACCAGGCAGTGGGTGTTAGTGCGTAGTCAAATGAGTGCTTTTCAAGAAGAGTTGACTCTCCACACTTCCACTTATGCCGGTAGATTTGAAGGTGTGGTTTGGTGTAAAGTAATTAGACGATCGCTTCTCATTGATATAACAGTAAGGTGAGACGTTTTTAGGACATTCAGATCTCAATAAAGACTTGCGTTCCTAGCCACAGTGATAGGGCAACAAACTGATAACTTGGAGATGTTTAACTTTGGTACTATATTTTATTCATAAGTTGATTTAAGAGTGATCTTTAATAAACTGCTTTTTAGTTGTACGGTTTATCCCAATAGTTTACACGTTTTGATTTCCAGTTTAAATAAATAATTGACTTCTCTTTTAGGCTTTTTTAGTTCTCCAGACTAGTTAGTTAGTCTAAAGCGACGACTCATTCCTATAAAACTCGGAAGTATTTTGAGATTTGATGTGTATCTTAAATATTCAAGTCTTAAATTTGATTTATTCTATGCGAGAAAAAAGTAAATTAGATTCATTTACATTGGGATTTTGCACTCACAACTACTAGTTTTTGAAATTACATCTGTATAGTTGACTTTGGCTGTCTTCAAACTAGCTGTCCTGCCAAGGTGGTTAACTTTATAAACATCTCTCTTTAAATGTAGTGTAACTCAAACCTGTCTGGTTGTTAGTTTTATGTTAATACACGTTAATACTCTTTCAAGACCCCACTGTTCATAAATAAGTCTATTGCTTTAAGCTTTGGTACGTTAACTTCACGCCACTGTATGCACATATTAAAGGTTTTTCAATCATTGAATGTGCTCTACATCGTGTATTCTGTGGGAATTTCTCGTTAAATCAGCATACCATCTCGTGTAACTTCCAACTTTTAGTACGGTATCCGTATCGCATCATTCAAACATAATGGTTATTCACTCTTCTGTCAATGTATTTGGCCTTATTTGATTGGAGCAGGTAGGAAATCATGTCACGTAAAAGTAATTAAAACTCAGCTGTATTTGATTTTAGGCGAATTTCCTTTTGGTTTTATTCCATTGATCGACCGGTCCTTCCATCATACCTAACATTAATGCCATCCACAAACTAGGTTCAACGTAATGATAGATTAAAAACTCCCTGTAGTACATTTAGGGGTTGTCATTATCCTAAAAACTCAAGGGGAACTAATTTCACTAAACAAGTGCGCACTTATTGCTTCAATATATTTGGATGAAATTAACTAATGACTTAGTTCAACGTAGCAACCAATCGTGTGAATCCGACTCAAGCTACACTGTCTGACGGCTAGCAATAATTATATACTACCCAAATTAAGGCAGTCAAATGGGTTCAAACCTAGTTCTTATTCACTGAAAGTCGAGTTTTGTTTTAACTGATAAGCCACCACTCTGCTTGTAAGAAGTTAAATTCTCTTTGTTTTCAAATATGTATCCAATACCCGTCATACTTTATTAGTTAGTAACCTATGTTAAATATTCAACCATGGTGAATTGCAAAAGTAACGATCTTTTTCATTCGAAATGTTACCTTACAATAAATTCACACTTTGGATGTTACTAAACTGTCTATCTACTGCTTTTTAGCTTTTTGTTCAGATATCTTTACACTCTGCCATTTTCCCTAGTTCTGTGAACATATTTTTCATTCCAGTTGTCTTTCCGGATTCTGTAGTAATTAACATATTTGACGTGGTATATTTGCTAGTCAATTACTTGTTTGATAAACGTCTTTTTCCATCTTTAAATTGATCAGTTTCGCGTTGCTACTTATAAACTTCGTGATGGAGTTTCGTTCTCTGAGCTCGATGTTTTAGTTGTGGGGCTTTCATTGTTTTTTTGAACAACATCATCAGCACAAACTTTCAGGAGTCATATGCAGAAAAATTGGAATACTTTACTTCTATCTGAAGTTTGTTGTTTAGAAGAGCAATGAAAGCTCCACAACCAAAACATCCAGTTCAGAGAAAGAAACCCCATCGCAATCATCCATGTGAGCTACAAATTTTCTCCACCATTTCAACTTATAACCTTTCACAACAAAAGTCAAGTTCCTAAGTAAGACGCAACCTGGCTCTTTCTCGTTAAATTTCAACTTATAAGTATTTAACACCAGGTAGTTAGTTATTCTGAAGTGTATATGTATATAAGGTCTGAAGCACCTATACCTACACTTTATGGTGTACATCTTACTGTAATAGAAAAAATCGTTTCAACCCAGCACTTTTTCGTACTGCGTGTTTTAATTTATGATAGTCAAGCCATTAGGTGCTGTCTACCATCTGGTTAAGAATTCTGGTGACGTTAATTTTCCGCAACTTCTTGCCTACGCTATTCGATCAGCTTGTATCCAGATCCTAAATGTTCTGGTCGACATCGGGGGTTCGGTTACATTGATTTCGAATCAGAAGAAGCTGCTATTGCGGCTGTTTCAAGCATGAATTGTTTCGACCTGGCAGGACAACAACTTCGTGTCGGACGCGCAATTACTCCCAAAGGAGTCCCTCTCCCATTTGAACTTAATGCAAACAAAGGTTTAAATACCATTTCAACTAACCCAATATCTACTTCGGCTGTCGCGTTTGCAGCTGCATCAATTTCTGCTAGAGTTATGACACTTTCCGCCGAGGAAATGAGTTCAAATAGTCTTAGTGGAGTAAGTAAATATATTATCATTTTTAGTATTTGAATTCATATTATTCACTGTACAATGTTCATTATTGATCTGCAGATCCATTTAAGAACGTTGATTTAAAATGATGTAAACTTAGTATACAGATCTGGGAAGAATTTAAATCGGTCCGAGACATTATATTTTACATTAATGTAGCTATTAAAGGTAAAAAGTATACTGTGGTAAAGCAAGAGCTCATGTTAACAACCAAAAAAGAAAACAAACAAGCACATTTTAAGGAGTCAATAAATATAGGATATTTGTGATAAAATAATGATGACTATAAATATAAAAGATGAGAGAGTACAGAATAACAAAATATTCACTGTTTGCTAGTTAAGAAAATTCATGTCCCATTTCCTCCTACTTTATAGTCAGTCAATCAGTTACAACATAGAACTTCGTACGTAAGTAAATCAGTTCATGTTGCCGTACCACATTATCGCAGAGACGCATTTGTCAATTCAAATACCATAGTTGTAGAGATAGTAGAAAAATTACTGCAAATGGAGAAGACTAGGATTTGAAGATAATATTCAATAAGTATAGTTCAGTGAGATAAGTTCAGAAAGACTAAGGTAGAGGTGTTGACGAAACCATTGCACACGGTTTTTAAGCCATGTCATTTAGGGTCTCTAACCATCGATTGTTATCATCTCGCGGACTCCAATCAGTTAGTCTACATATACCAACATGACTCATTCTGATAAGACTGAGGCAGGCGCGGAAGATTGTATTGTGCAAATTTACACTCTTAGTCATCTTTGAGTCGTGACTTCCAACGCTCCATCCTTCTTCCATTCCTGCTGCTGCTTCCTTTAATTCCTGTTGGTACTCCATTTACTTCTTGCTTTTGCTCCATTTGCTTTCCGTTTTCCTCTTCTGACCATGCGACTTCATCTTTCACGTCCCTTCTTATACTACTTATATCGTTCGTATAAGTAGCACACACCACACTCGTCCCCCCTTTAACAAGTCGCTCTCTCAGTCTTTCTGATCGCCGTACAGCCGTCTTCTTTATCATTGTTTGTGGCTCGCCCTCTTGGCGCACCTGGAACCACGTTTGGAGTTCACTGGCATTCACGCCTTTCTGGATCGGACACACAGCCGCGTCTCTTGGTGACGACGTACGGTCCCTCCCACTTCGGGATCAGCTTACCTGACCCTGGCCTCTTCGTGTGGTATATTTCCGTTCTCTACACTTCACTTGTTCTCCCACTTCAAACGGTCTCCAGTTCTTTCTCTCCTGTTCTGACTTCTCCATGTCTGATGTTTGTTTCTCTCTCACATTCCTGATTGCTTGTCTCCGCTCTGTTCTCAACCTTGTTGTATTCCATCTCTGTCGTTGCGGCCAGGTTTTATCATGCGTTGGTAGTCTCGGCCGTCTGCCATACATCAGCTGGAACGATGATTTCCTGGTTGTTCTCTGTGCCGAGGCACGATGTGCCAGCAAGATTAATGGTAATTCTTTCTCCCAGTCACCCCCCTTTAGATGCTAGCCATTCCTTTAGCGTTCGGTTATTCCTTTCCGTTAACCCATTCGTCTGTGGATGATACGGCGTTGTTCGTACTCTCTTGATACCCAACTGTTTTAGACGGGACTTGAACTCATCACTCTCGGAACAGGGACCTTGATCGGTTAACATTATCTTTGGTATTCTATGGTCCGCCACAATGTGTCGCATTAGCGCTTCAGTCACCGTCCTTGCACGTTGGTCCGCCATCGGCATGGCATTTACCCATCGTGTGGCATGCTCAGTCATCACCAGCAGGTACTGGTTACCACTTGTCGTCTGAGGGAACGGTCCCATAACATCCACTGACCACAAATCACCAACTGCTGTTACTGGGATTGACTGCAATGACGGTCGTATGCATCGATCCCCTTTCATTAGTTGACATCGCTGGCACGCTAACACATATCGTGCAACATCGTGTCTCATACCTAGCCAGTACGCACTTTGTCGCAGCAAATCAGTTGTCCTTGCAATACCTGTGTGCGCTACCTGGTGACATTCACGAATCATGTCCTGGCGCAGATCTTTTGGGATTATTGCTGCCCAATTCTCGTCATCATCCCGCCGGATCAAGGCTCCGTATCCGTTCACTCTCAGTCTCTCCTTCTGCCTCAGCAACACTGTTAATTCTTTGTCTGTTCCACTCTTGTCGACATCTTCTCCCTCTTTTATCACTCTGATTACCTCTCGAAGGTTAGGGTCGGCTTTCTGATGTCGGACGAGTTCTAGGGGGTCTCCCTCTAGGCCGTTAACTACACACGCTATCTCTGGAAGTTCGGCTTCGGTGTCCGGTCTTGACAAATAATCTGCCACTACATTTTCGCCCCCTGGCACATGCCCGATGCTAAAATCATACTCTTGCAGACGTAGCATCCATCGAGCCAACTTCCCCCGGGGGTCTTTTGCTGTTTTCAACCATTGTAGGGGCTTATGATCCGTCTCGATGTGAAATCGCCGACCCAGTAGATACGGTCTCCATTTGTCTACCGCCCATACAATCGCTAAACACTCTTTTTCTATTGTGGAATACTTCTGTTCCGTCGGCGTAAGGACACGGCTGGCATACCCCACCACTCTGTCAGACTGCCTCAAGACGGCACCTATACCGTGATCGCTCGCATCAGTGGTCACTGTAAATGGCTTCTCGGGTTCCGGCAGTCTCAGCGTCATTTGGCGGTCATCTAACAGCTCTTTGATTCGGTCGAAGGTTTGTTGAGCGGTCTCTGTCCACGTAAACTTCGCATTGCTTAGCACTTTATATATAGGTGCTGCTATATCGTCGAAGTTCTTCACGAATCTGCTGTAGAACGCCGCTCTTCCCAGGAACTGTCTTAACTTCCTTTTTGAGTTGGAAACTGCAATATTCTTTATCGTTAGAATCTTCCCCGGCAGTGGTTTTATTTCTCCATTGCCTACTTTATGCTCCAGCAACGTGACACTTTTCGCTATCTGGGACTTGTCTTTGTTAATTCGTAAACCAAACTCATCAATTCGCCTTAGGACCGCCTCCACGTGCCTCACATGTTCTGCCTCTGTACGACTATATACGACCAAATCATCGCCATACACCTCGACATTCTCCAGGTTTCTGAGCAGCAATGTCATTAGTCTTCGAAACGTAAACGGTGCACTCGCCAATCCAAAGGGCATTCGTTTAAATTGATACTGCTTCTCCCGTATGGTAAATGCCGTTTTGCTGCGATCACTGTCTTTTATTGGTAGCTGCCAATAGCCGGACCGTAAATCTAACACTGTGAACACTGTAGCACTCTGTAGACGATCTAATGTCTCCGCTATTGTTGGCATTGCACATGGTTTTAGTTTTGTTACGTTATTCAGTTCTCTAAAGTCAACACAGAACCTATGCTTTCCATTTGGCTTCTTTACCAAAAGTACCGGTGAGCTGTACGAGCTATCTGCTTCTTCAATTATACCTGCCTTTAACATCTCCTGTACCTGCTGGTTTATCTCAGCTTCCAAATGTACGGGGACCCGTCGTGTTGTGAAGATGGTCACTTCTTCGTTCTTTATCGGAATTTCATGTTTAACTTTATTGCAAAACCCGTACGGTTCTCCGTCTCCCGTGAACAACTTCGTATATTTCGTGAGCACCTCGTTAATGTTCTGTTTCTTTTCATTCTCCTCTTTCGCTACTCTAACTTCAGCCACCTCGCTGCTGTCATGTATTGTTTGTAATCACCTTCTTGCTTCTTGTATCAATAATTGCTCCTACTTCTCTCAAGAAATCTGCTCCTAGTATTGGTCTCGACAAGTTCGTAGTTACCACAAAGGGAAAATGTATTTCCGAATTGCCGATTTTCACGATGTCATTTGAGACTCCTAGGATTTTTAACACGTGGCCTCCGATGGTGTTAACAACTAATGCACTCAGTTTGATACTTCTACACCGCTCTTTGTCTATTAACGAAACTGCCGCCCCTGTATCAATCAGGCACACAACCTTTCGCTCGTTTATCCCTACTCTCGCATAGACCACCCCCCTATCTACTACTGTCGCGACCCCCAATTTCACAGGACATAAAGAACACCGTGTATATGGTCTAAAATGTTTACGTTTTTGTCTTGTTGGGCAATTCCTCTTCCAATGTCCGGTTCCTCCGCAAATATAGCATTTATTATTTCTTCCACCCTTTATTCGTAATGCTGCCACCTCGCGTTGTAATTCTTCTATCTTCTTCGCGACATCATCAGCCTGTCTTTCACACGCCACCGAGGCGAATGTTGATTTCATTAGTTGTCTTGTTACTTAAGCCAGCTCGGTGACGTCCATTGGTTGTGCCGCGTTCACTAGTCTCAACTGTTGGGCAACTTCTGCAGGCACACTTTCAGTGAATCGCGACGCTAGGAGCTGCGCTTGCGACTCCTCATCCAAATTCGGCAGACCCTGGCGCAGCAATCTTGTCAACTCCACAGCCAGCACGAGTGGGTCGTCATCTACCGTCAGTCTCCCCTCTCGGAACTTCTACAGCGCGTCCTGCCTATCCGCCGGGCTGTCGAACTCCACTAGCAGCCTTTCCTTCACTACCTCCCAGTCAGCGTCCTCCACACCTTCCTAACACCGCTCTCGCCCTGCCTCTTAGTAGTGTCCCCAACACCACCGCCTTCGCCCTCTGCTCCCTGACTCCTGCCAGCTCCGCCACGGCCTCGAACTCCTCACATCTTCGTCTTCAAACTCCCGAGGCCATGTGATCTCCTTCCTGTGTAGAGGCAGCGACACCAATTGATAAGACTGAGGCAGGCGCGGAAGATTGTATTGTGCAAATTTACACTCTTAGTCAATTAAAAATGAAAACATTAGATTGAACTCTATTTGCACATTATCTTTGAGTCGTGACTTCCAACGCTCCATCCTTCTTCCATTCCTGCTGCTGCTTCCTTTAATTCCTGTTGGTACTCCATTTACTTCTTGCTTTTGCTCCATTTGCTTTCCGTTTTCCTCTTCTGACCATGCGACTTCATCTTTCACGTCCCTTCTTATACTACTTATATCGTTCGTATAAGTAGCACACACCACAATTCCACTTGTCCGTGATTTCATGTATTTCTGCCGTGTATTGGTTTGGCCACCGCTAGCTTTCTTCCAACCTACTACCACACCACATAGCTCGTTGAGGCAGTCGGTGGTTAGGCATACGTAACACATGTCCCAACCACCTCAAATGAAGAAGTTTCATTACTTCATCTATTGATCTGCCATCCTTACCTAGCACTCGTTTCCTAACAACCGGATTGGTCACTCGTTTGTCCCACGATACTCGAGCAATGCTTCGGAGGCACCTATGATCGAAAACAAGTAACCTACGAATATCTTCTACTCTCACTGGTAATGTTTCACAGCCATAAAGTAGAATGGAGCGAACTACCGCCCAGGACACTCGTCCTTTAGTCAACAAACGGATGTTTCGCCTCCGCCATAAGTGACGCAGGTTGGAAAAAGCCAACCGAGCTTTCAGTATCCGTGCCGAGATTTCGTCAGTCACCAGGCTATCGGCACTGATGAGACACCCGAGATAAGTGAGGCGGTCTACACGTTCGACTACTTCACTCCCTATCACTAGTTCAAGTACCGATGCGACACAATCTTGAAGCAACATTTCTCATTTCGAGAGGGGAAAACCGCATCCCGAACATGTTTGCATTATTGCTTAGGGTGGTCAGAAGACTGCCTTTTGTCAGCGTCTTTACCGAAAATTAGGACGAGGATAAGATTATATCTAGGAGCATGTCTATGAAAAAATTGAACAAGAATGGGAGAGCGGACATCCTTGACGGGCACCACTTGAAGTAAATAATTCTGATGACAGTTCGCCATAAGCTCTAATTCGACCAGTGGTGTCCGAGTAGAGAACTTGTATAAGGTTAATGTACCTCTCTGGTACACCTTTCAATGACAAACACTGCCACATAACCTCACGATCAACAGAGTCTAGTGCCGCCTTAAGGTCCAGGAAGACAACTATTGTCGGACGCCTAAATGTATGTCTGTGTTCCAGGACCTGTCGTAGTGTGAAGATGTGGTCTATGCAGCCACGTCCAGGTCTGAAACCAGCCTGGTTTCCTCTAGTCTGTTCTTCACGAGCTCTAGTTAGGCGTCTAAGCATAATCGAGGCTAACAATATAGAAACTATATTAGTTAGACTTATTCCCCTGTGAATGCCACAAAAAGACTTTTGAATAATAAGACCATCCTTTTCCAAAATAGTCTCACCCACATTCGGGTTCCTAATACCGGTTTCCCTGCTAAGTCTGAATAGTTGTCTACTGTTGTATATCATCGTTGCCTTTTCCATCTTCCTTGCATTCTCCACCCACCACTGTTCTCGATCATTGCGTAGGCTTTTTATCAGCCCGCGCTTAAGCTGACTTCGTTCTTCATCATGTTCAGAGACAGGACGGGTGAGTTTTCGAGCATCCATCAGTTCGGTGGATGCGACTGAGATCCACGGCTTCATTCTAGGCTTATGGTTTACCTTGCTAGCAGATATCACTGCTGTTTCCACAGCCTTTTTGATATCATACCAACCTGCCTCAGGCTGGGCATCACTGAGTACATGGCTGCTCAACTGTTTTTCTAGTTGTTCCTGAAATATATTCATAGATCTGCTATCATCAGGTAGAACTTTGACAGATTTCCTTGAGGGGTCTTTACTACGTACGGTAAGTCGCAAACAAATACGCACTCACACTAGAACATGATCTGAATCTGGACATATGCCCTAGAACAAGCGACAGTCGTCTATCGAACCTCTCCATCAGTGGCTAATGGCAATGTGATCTATTTGAGTCCAACGTTGAGACGACTTTGGAGGTCTCCAGGTCAAAAGATGCTTTTCCTTATTTCTAAAGTTAGTGTTTACTAAGAATGGGCGGTTATCTAAGCATAATTGCAACAGACGGTCGCCATTGTCTGTTCTTTGAGCCGCGCCGCCATAACATCCACCTAGGTGTCTTTCATTTTCACTTAGTCTACCTACTTGAGTATTAAAGTCACCAGCCATTATTACTACATCAGAGCGCCTAGCTTTTTGGAGGAGGTTCGAAAGCTTTCCATAGAATTCATCTTTCACCTCGTCTGAACTGCAGTCAGTGGGAGCATAGGCAGATACGACGAAGAGGCGACGGCGTGTCCCTATCCTTCCGAGTCCTTACTGTCCCGTTCAGTCGGACAGCGCATAAGCGACTATCTACTGGGATCCAGTCTAGGAGAGCTAGTTCTGCCCTACGACTCAATGATATACCTACACCAGCGAGACCCCTGGAAGCAGCATCAGGGATACCGGATACACGACTAGTAAATCGAGTTGCTTCTTTATTTTGGTAAGGTGAAATCAAATTAATAACTTTACTCGGATCCTGTATGCGCGTTTCCTAGACGAAGCATACATCGATGGCACGAGATTCTGAAGTCCTTGCTAATGATGCCTGTTGCCTTATTTGACACAATGTACGTACATTAAATGCTCCAATATGTAGTCTAGAGTGAGGTTTCAAGAGACCGGGAATGACGTTTCGTGAACCCGCATCGTTTGCATTAGCTGTGCATTGTGACAAAGAAGTTAGGAGATAATAGAGGGTGTAGGAAGGATTTGATTATGACCAATTTGGTCTCGCGTGATGTTACGGGTATGAGAGCGGTAGTCACTTCCCGGCTGCCCACACCGTGGAAGGTTGTTTCTTGAGGAACCTGAAAAGGAATTTAGATTAGTGTTGGTCTTAGAGATCTGGGTGCGTGACCGCAGACCCCAGGGGACAACTGCTTGAGGCCGGTCACGCACGGCCTTTTTATGAAAGGGTTTTTGAGGATTAGCTCCGTTCTTAAAGGCCCATGGTGGGCACCCTTACCGACTCAGAGGGAAATCCGTGAGGTAGGGTGAGGTGTGACATTTTTAGGGCCGACGTTTTCTAACCCTTCCTTCCTTGTGAGAAGGCAGCATCGCTGCAGATGCTGGTTGTCCGAGGGAAACACCTTACTGCTGTCACACCCCTCTGCAGTCAGCAGTACGACCTTGAGTAGCTGCTTTTAGTCTGATCGTTCTCCAATTGACCTGACTGTCATGGTAGAACCTTCAGGAACATGTGTTCCAGCCAATATAGCTCGATTGGTTCATGACGATATGCAAGCCCGATCACCACGTCAAGGTAGCAACTTCAGTCGGCAACTCTGCCCATGCCCACCACACTCTTTTATCACCCCGCACTGCTGGTGCAAACGATTCGAGTTCCCGAAACTTTATTCTCCTGAAACCTCGTAGTTTATACATGTTGCAGCATTTAATGTGCGGACATTGTATCAAATAGGGCAACAGGCTTCCTTATATAGTACATTAGGATCTCGCGCCATCGATGTCCGCTGCGTCTCGGAAACGTGCATACAGTATCCTAGTGAAGTTATTAATTTGATTTCACCTTACCAAAATAAAGAAGCAGCCCGATTTACTCTTCGTGTATCCGGTAGCCCTGACGCAGCTTCTCATGGCCTTGCTGGTGTAAGAAGTCATAGGGCAGAACTAGCTCTCCTAGACTGGCGAAGGCGAGACATCCGTTTGCTGACTAAAGGACGAGTGTCCTGGGCGGTAGTTCGCTCCATTCTACTTTATGGCTGTGAAACATTACCAGTGAGAGTAGAAGATATTCGTAGGTTACTTGTTTTCGATCATAGGTGCCTCCGAAGCATTGCTCGAGTATCGTGGGACAAACGAGTGACCAATCCGGTTGTTAGGAAACGAGTGCTAGGTAAGGATGGCAGATCAATAGATGAAGTAATGAAACTTCTTCATTTGAGGTGGTTGGGACATGTGTTACGTATGCCTAACCACCGACTGCCTCAACGAGCTATGTGGTGTGGTAGTAGGTTGGAAGAAAGCTAGCGGTGGCCAAACCAATACACGGCAGAAATACATGAAATCACTGATAAGTGGGATGAGTCATGTTGGTAGATTTGTAAGAGACCTTGAATTTCAAGGCTCAGAATCGTTTGCAGTTTCTTGGGTTCATCTATTCTGTGTGTTCTCCCAGATCCTAATCTTCTGGATTCGTCAACACCTCTACCTTTGTCTTTCTAAACTTATTTCATTGAATTATTATTCTTGAATATTATCTTCAAATCCTAGTCTTCGCCATTTGCAGTAATTCTTCTACTATCTCTACCACCATGGTATTTGAATTGACAAATGCGTCTCTGTGCTGATGTGGTATGGCAACCTGAACTGATGTACTTACGTACGAAGTTCTACGTTGTAACTGCCTGACTGACTAACTGACTGAGAAACTGTAAATACAGTTGTTAAAATCTCGAATAATTATCACTATTTCCATAAATGTTATATGAAGAATGTTAATTATGCACAAGAGTTGCGCAGCATGGTAAGGTAAGCTGTCGAGATTAAAATAAATTTAATCATAGATGGTATAGAAACAAAATAAATCGTTTAAAGCTAAAACGTCACTAGAAAGTTTAGTGGCTTCGAAAACCCAAAAGTTTGAAACGATGATAGAAGAAAAGGTTATATAGATTTCTTTTTTATACTCAATTCTGTCTTTTCTAAAAGTTTGGCAAGTGATTCATCAATATTAAAAAGACAGACTGGTGTCTTCAGCAGGTTTCTGTTTATCTCACAGATAATTTTGAACGCTGATTTTCAGTTGAGTGACCTACATTCACAATCCTTTCTCGATTAAATTTCTTGAATCTGAACAGACTAATCGCCCTACAACCTCCACTGGATTTTCTGGCCCTCCTGCAGCTGCACAAAATCTTCCGCCCCCTGGTGTATTTATTCCTACCGCTGTGGGAGATGTTGTACCGGCAGCATCAGAAGAAAAGCAAATAGATGGTAATTACTTTTTTGAAAAAAACTGTCACCCTAACTATGAAAAGATTTTGATCTACTGTTTTTGAAAAATAGAAAACACATTTGATAGAACTGCAAATTGTCTACTGGACTCTTCGATATCAAAAGGATATACACAGTCTGTCCAATAGATACACAGATCGGGGTGACGGAAAACTTTATTCTACAAAAGATAGGGTACATTAATCATTCCCTCTTCATAATGCTCTCCACTTCTAGCAATACATTTGTCCTATCTCCGTTCCCGTCGTTCAGCACTTCCTGGAAGTCCTAAGAAGTCAGGCACTTTAACTGTCTATTCTCATGTTTTGTCGTCACTTCGTCCTGATGCAGCCTCACAAGTAATTGCGAGGAGTTACGTCTGAACGGTCATGAAATTAACCTGTTGGTCAGAAAGCCTAAAAGACTGCATATTTCTTTTTACTTTTAACACAAGAGGTTTTCAGGATTCGCTATCTTAGTCATCACGACCCCGACTAAAAACTCTAATCACCCAAATAAACCATGTAAACGAACTAATGCAGTCGACCTACTAGGTTTTTATTTTTCTGCAATGAGTTCTTGCCCTCCTTCCGTTCGTTTACCAATCATTCTCTCGATTATTCTAATCATATATTCACAGTTTGACTTTTCTCGTCTTCATGTAATCACAGTGAATTTTCCTTACTACTATCCACTGTTAAGTCTTCTGAAGAGATATTATTATCTCAGCTGTGAACAGTAAGTGTTACCTTACAGGATACGCCTGTTGTAATGACAACCTCACGAAAATAAACCGAATTATTACTTCACATCGAGAACAATAAAAAACTTCTGTAGTTACTTTTTTCAATTATTCAACGTATGTTAGATTGATAAGGTAGGAAGTATTAGAGATTACACGGTTTTTTTCCTAAGGCTGTTTTTATACTTCTAGAGATTGAGACTAAAAATACTGAAGGTAAGAGCTAGCCAGAAAGAAATACAATTATATTCAAGTACGTCAAGTCTTTGTGTCTAGATAGATAGCTGGGTAAGATATCTTATGCCTAATGCATTTAAGTGGACACTAAAATAAACAAAATTATCATTCACTTGTCTGAGTTAAGAATGCTTTTGCATGACAGATCTTGAAAATCAGGTATAAATGACTTACTGTTCATGGTTTCATTTATTGTAACGTGTCCAGGCCCGTGCAGTTGTAATATGAGGATATCACAAGGTCGAAAAATGGCCGGTGCAACTGTAGAACCGACCAATCAACGGAAATTCAGTTCTAGAAATATGATTATAGATAGATCGTTTCCTGTGTCTAACTCAGTTTTTTCCGTTTTCTTAGTTTTATGTTTGAAATTTCTGTGAATTTAATTTCACATATTGATTTCTGTATCATCTAGATGTCATTTCTGTCACAACTGCATCTGTTTGGGACGACGATGACGATTCAGCGATCCCGGTCCCAACTGCTTCAGAGGAAGTCCCTGAGATTCCTACTGAAAATCAAATTGGGGAGCATACTGAAGTAACTGCTCAGTTAAATGATGTCGAAGACTCTCAAGACGTATTTACTATTAGTATGTCAAGGTAGGAATCAATTTTATCTACTTGTTAACGGCTATATTTTACGAGCTTATTAGTAGATCTTTGCGCTTAGTAGTTGTTTCTTCCTCATCACAAACTACAAAATAGATGCTTACTTTTCAACGTAGTTATGTCTTTATGGTTTTTTGTATCTATTTTACATGTCATTTTAGGCAAAGTTCCGGACTACCAAATAAAATCTTATATTTTCTCTAGCTAAATAGGTTCAGATTTAATTATTTATTTATTTGTTAACACTCCTTAGTAATTTTAGTTTGAGTAGATATTCTGCCATTTCCATTCAAATTATTGACAAAAAACAAGTAGTTCTAATGCTGTTAATCATAAAGTTTCTTTAATTGGAACGCATCATTAGTAGGAATTTTTTGTGGACTTTGGTAACATTAAATTTTTTGACGATCTGTGATTGGCTTTTATATGTCACGATTACCTCGCAGCTGAAAATAATAAATTCTGAACTCCCTGATATGGTTTGGACAGACAGTGACTCCACAGGCTGTGTCTTGGTCTGGCAACCTCTGGTATTTCTCTAGAATACTTTATGCTTTTGAACAGAACATGTTAGCGTCAGCTATGAATGAAATAGCCCGTAAACATTTAAGATCGTAAAGGTTCATCGGTCGAACTCTGTTTATCAGACTACGTTTAAAATCAGGATTGTTGTACGTGGATACTAGCTTGGAGATATCAAGGTTCAAATATTTGCAATCCACTACTTCCATAGCCAAACAGTAATTAATAATGAATTGGTGTCAGTATATTCTGCACTATAGTACTATGCAGATCATTGTTTTTACACATTGAAATCATGAATGAATCATTGTTAGACCACCATTAGGAACTTGAAAGCACTGGATGGGCGTTTCTCCCTGGTATTGGACTCATAAGCAGTGCACATCCACGACCACTGGTTCAGAGGTTAGGCGTTCGCGCCGAAGGTTTTGGGTTCGAATCCTGCACACTGTTGATGAGTTCCATACCAGGAAGAAACAGCCGTCCCGTGCTTCCAGGTTTTTAATGGTGGTATAACAATGATTCATTCATGATTTCAATGTTAATATATTAGTTTTTCTGCATTACGTATTGAATATTTTGTATTCTTTACATTTAACATAGTTTATTAAATGCTTTCATGATAACACTATTTTCATTTAGAATGCTTTTATACTTAGTGGTCTAACCACTTTTTATCTTTTATTTGTTTGACTATCACTTTCAGGGTTTTATTACTCGAGAATATGGTGGGTGTTAATGAAGTAGATGATGAACTGAAGGAGGAAGTAATGGAGGAGTGCGGGAATTACGGTTCTGTCCTACGTGTTTTGATTCATATAATGACAAGTCAGGATGTCCGCATCTTTATTCAGTTCGACCGATCGGATGACGCTAAAGCTGCGTGCTGTGCCCTAAATCAACGTTATTTTGCTGGTCGTGTTGTCCAAGCTCGGTTATATGATGAAGAGAGGTTCCAATTACATGAATTGGATGACTAGGAGTATTTTAACTTATTTTGTTAATCGTATTTTATTCGGGTCACGATGCCAGTATTTCTTACAGCTATGTATGCATATTTACGATGTTTATTTTGTTTGTTAGAATTATTGTATACTTTCTTACCTCTACCATCTGTATATACATAAAGCAGTGTTTAATTTCATATTAAACATGCTGCCAGTTAGTTTCCTTTCTGCCGTTTTTGGATTTATATTTAAGCTATATTCCCAGTTGTTACGCCCAAACTAACGATCATTTTTCATGTGTAAACTTTCTAACGAATACATTAGTAAAATATCTATTTAATATACTTGAGAGTTCAGTCATGTTTCATATTATTCAAGTGCACTGGATATTTTACATAATCTTCATGCGTTTTGTTAACCAAAAGATTTCGCTGAAAACTCCGACATTCATATAGTCCTAATATCACTGTTAGAAACCGGCCCTCATCTTTAGGTTTGGCGTTACCAATCCTCACATTCAGAGATGTTTAGTTTTAACCTGATTACGAAGCTTTCTGCCTTGAAAACTAGCTTTTTAATTTTACCACTTACCAGTAATCATACTTTTTTCTATAAATCGCTCGCATTCATTGCCTACTTGCACGTCATTCGTGAAATAGGCATTTTGTAATTTCGTTTATTTTCATCCTCTAAAGAGGGTAAACCTCAACAAACTATTAAGTGATATTTTGATGGTAGCTCAATGCGTAGAAATTTGGATTTCTGACGTTTTGTGATTTGATGTTAGTCACTTCTTCAAAGTAAGTAAATTAACACAGGTTCAAGTAGTATGGAGGAAACAGTAGAGTATATTTAGTGCACTCAAATTCATAATGGGTCTGCACACGTCAATGTCACGTTATTATTGTCAAGGTGATTATGTACAAGATATCAATTTGTGTGATTCCTAATATGAAGTAATGAAGTCAAAATTTAAATGTGAGAAAGCTGAAGATGTGCTCCATTGAAACTGTGAACTGATCAATTTTAAACTACCATCATTGGGTGGCCGTCTCGTCCTAGTATGGAGGTTATCAGCAGTGTGTATCTACGACCCCAGGACCTTCGGTTTAGTATACGAACGCTTAACCTCTCGGACACAGCCAGCATCCGACGATGTCAGTGCCCAGCATGATTAAATTCACGATATTGCGTGTTCATCATTCATTTTCTTTGGTGGTAACTGCTTCACATTCGACACCGTTAAACTCTGCGGGTGTTCGAAGTAACAGTCAAAGTTGGGCGAGTGACCAGGTGTTCTTTTCGATTGCGACAGAGGGATTTAGCATTGCATAAAACGCTTTCGTTACTCATCTCTTTATGGTTAGAGAAACCTTTCGGAATTTGATATTTTCAATTTCGACTTGTTAATGGATGAAAATACTGTTACTGCCGACTTATCGGTTTTCCAACTCCACAGGATAATCAGAATGTCTTCCTATATACCTTCGCACAAGATGACTCGAATATGTAATGCAACACAATCGACACGATCTTACTCTTTACTAGTATAAACAGCTAATGTAGTTCATACTGTGCACTGTAGCACATACCCGCTTTTGTGAATCAATAAAGCTGGTCTTATATGCCTGTACATTTGTTACTTATTACACTTTAGCGTTTTACATAATTCTCAGTAAGCGTTTCGTGTACAACTGATTTGTCATCCGTTAGTGAGTAATGAGATAATGATAACCTTGTTTAGTTATTATTTACTGCCAAACAACGAATACATTACATTCTTTTGTTGGAGTTTCGTTCTCTGAGGTGGACGGTTTAACCATGAGGATTTCGTTCAGTCAGTCAGTTGCAACTTAGAACTTCGTACGTAAGTACATCAGTTCATGTCGCCATACCACATCAGCACAGAGATATAATTGTCAATCCAAATCCAATAGTAGAAGAGGTAGTAACGGTATTAGGAGTAATCGGAGAGGTTAGGATTAGAAGATATTATTCAAGAAGTATGATTCAATGAGATACGTTTAGAAAGTAAAAACTAGAGGTGTTGAAGAATGCAGAAGATTAGGATTTGAGAGAACACAAAGAATAAATGCACTGGCGCCATTGCGAACGATTTTGAGCCATGCCATTCAAGGTCTCTAGCCATCGATTATTATCATCTCGCGGACCGCAACCAGGTAGTCGACAATTAACGACATGGCTAAGTCCACTCGTCAATGACTTCATAGATTTCTGCCATGTTTTGGTCTGGCCGCCCCTAGCTTTCTTCCAACCTAGTCCTACACTACAAAACAAAGCTCGACGAGGCAGTCGGTGGTTGGGCATACGCAACACATGTCCCAACCACCTCAACTGATGAAGTGTCACTACTGCGTCTATTGATCTGCCATTCTTACCTAGCACCCGTTTCCTAATAACAGCGTTGCTCACTCGGGTGTCCCACGATATACGAGCAATGCTTCGGATACACCTATGATAGAAAACCAATAACCGACGAGTATCTTCTACTTTCATTGGCCATGTTTCACAGCCATAAAGTAAGACGGAGCGAACCACTGCGCAGTACACTCGTCCTTTAGTCAGCAAACGGATATCTCGCCTACGCCATAAGTGACGCAGGTTGGCAAAAGTCAATCGAGCCTTCTGTATCCGTGCTGAGATTTCGTCAGTCACCAGGCCATCAGCACTGATGAGACTCCCAAGATAAGTGAAGCGGTCTACACGTTCGACCACTTCACTCCCTATCACTAGTTCAGGTGCCAATCCAACCCAGTCTTGAAGCAACATTTTGCATTTCGAGGGGGAAAACCGCATCCCGAACATGCTTGCATTGTTGCTTAGGGTAGTCAGAAGACGCTGCATTTTGTCAGCATCTTCACCAAGTAGGACTATGTCATCGGCATATTCTAAGTCAATAAGCAAGCTACCTGGTAAAAGGTTTACTCCAGAAAATTCAGACGAGGATAAGGTTATTTCTAGGAGCATGTCTATGATAAAATTAAACAAGAATGGAGAAAGTGGACAGCCCTGACGGACACCACTTGAAGTAGAGAATTCCGGTGACAGTTCGCCATAAGCTCTCACCCGACCAGTGGTGTTCGAGTAGAGAGCTTGTATAAGGTTAATGTACTTCTTTGGTACACCTTTCAATGACAGACACTGCCACAGAACCTCACGATCTACAGAGTCGAATGCCACCTTAAGGTCCAGGAAAACAACTATTGTAGGACGCCTAAATGTGTGTCTGTGTTCCAGGACCTGTCGTAGTGTGAAAATGTGGTCTATACAACCACGTCCAGGTCGAAAACGAGCCTGGTTTTCTCGAGTTTGCTCTTCACGAGCTTTCGTTAAGCGTCGAAGTATTACTGAAGCCAATATTTTAGATACTATATTAGTTAGACTTATTCCTCTGTGATTGTCACAAGAAGACTTCTGTCCTTTCTTATAGATTGGGACAATCAGTGATTGTGACCAGTCGGATGGGATTACGTCCAGTTCCCAGATTCTACCTAAGATCTCAGTCAACCTAGGTGCTAAAACTGGACCACCATCCTTAAATATCTCAGGGGTCAGTCTATCAGGACCTGCAGCTCGTCCTCGCTTCAGATTTCCTAACGCTTTTTCAACTTCATTAAGACTAGGCTGACTTATGTCGATTTGCCATTCAGGATGACTGGAGATCGTGGGTAACTGAAGAGTGGCTCGAGGCCAGTTGAACTGATCCCTAAAGTGTTCTGCCCATCGATCCAGTCTCCTGGATCGAGAATAAATAATAGTCCCGTCATTTTCTGAGATAGTCTCACTTACATTAGGATTCCTAATACCAGTTTCCTTGATAAGTCGGAAAAGTTGTCTACTGTTGCCGATCACCGCTGCCTTTTCCATCGCTTTTGCTTTCGCCACCCACCACTGTTCGCGATCGTTACGTAGGCTTTTCATAAGTCTGCGCCTAAGTTGACTTCGTTCTTCATCATGTTCAGAGCCAGGTGGGATGAGTTTTCGAGTATCCATCAGATCGGTGGATGCTACTGAGATCCACGGCTTCATTCTAGCCTTATGGTCAACCTTACTAGCAGATATCACTGCTGTTTCCACAGCCTTTCTCATATCATTCCAACCTGCGTCCGGATGGGAATCGCTTACATGGTCGCCTTACTATCTTTCTAGTTGTTCCCGAAATATATTCTTCGCCTTATTATCATTAAATAAAACCCTAAGAGGCTTTCTTACGGTGTCTTTCCTACACCCAGTAAGCTTCAAACAAATACGCGCTCGCACCAGGGCATGATCTGAATCTAGACATGTGCTCCAGAACGAGCGACAGTCCTCTATCGAACCCCTCCATCGGTGGCTGATGGCGAAGTGATCTAGTTGAGTCCAACGTTGAGACGACTTTGGAGGTCGTCAGGTCAAAAGATGCTTTTCCTTATGCCTAAAGTTGGTGTTTGCTAAGAATAGGCGGTTGTCTGAGCATGCTTGCAACAGACGGTCACCATTGTCTGTTCTCTGAGCCGCGACACCATAACATCCACCTAGGTGTCTCTCCTGCTCACTTAGTCTACCTACCTGAGCATTGAAGTCACCAGCCATTATTACTATATCAGAGCGCCTAGCTTTTTGGAGTAGGTCCGAAAGCTTTCTGTAAAACTCATCCTTTACCTCGTCTGAACTACATTCAGTGGGGGCATAGGCAGATACGATGAAGAGGCAACGGCGATTGTCCCTATCTTTCCGAGTCCTTACTGTCCCGTTCAGTCGGACAGCGCACAATCGACTATCTATTGGGATCCAGTCAAGGAGAGATTGTTCTGCCCTACGACTCAATGCTGTGCCTACACCAGCAAGACCCCTGGAAGCAGCATCAGGGCTACCGGATACACGAAGAGTAAATCGAGCTGCTTCTTTATTTTGACATGGTGTGGCCAAGTGTATGACGCGACTCGGATCCTGTATGCGCGTTTCCGAGACGCAGCATACATCGATGGCACGAGATTCTAAAGTCCTAGCTAATGATGCCTGTTGCCCTATTTGACACAATGTCCGTACATTAAATGCTCCAACATGTAGTCTAGAGCGAGGTTTAAGGAGACCAGGAACGACGTTTCGCGAACTCGTATCGTCTGCATTAGCTGTGCACTGTGATGAATGAATGTGAGAAGAGTTAGTCGTAGAGATAAGAGAGGTACTAGGGGGTGTAGGAAGGATTTGACATTTTTAGGGCCGACCTTTTCTAACCCTTCCTTCCTTGTGAGAAGGCAGCATCGCTGCAGATGCTGGTTGTCCGAGGGAAACACCTTACTGCTGTCACACCCCTCTGCAGTCAGCAGTACGACTTCGCCCTCAGACCTTGGGTAGCTGCTTTTAGTCTCATCGTTCTCCAATCGACCTGTCTGGCATGGTAGAACCTTGAGGAACATATGTTCCAGCCAGTATAGCTCGGTTGGGTCATCACGATAGGCAAGCCCGACCACCACGTCAAGGTAGCAGCTACGGTCGGGTGAGGATTTCGTTACTCTTTTGAAAAACACCAGTCATTTACACGATGGGATGGAGAATGACTGGACAAATATAAAGGCAAGAAAATAACACCCACTTCCCCTTGAAGTTTAAGCTGATGATGTTATAAAGAACACTAAAAGCTTCAAGATTAAAACATCCAACCCAGAGACCGAAGCCTCACCTGTGTTATGGATCTACAGTGTCTATCGTTTTGTTCTGTATTGGTAAAATGTTATGAATTATGACTTATGAAAGCATTATACGTAAGTAGACTGCAAGTGATACTTATATTTAAAGGTAAATGAATTGAAAAAACATTAAATTTTTATCGACTGAGGTGGTTGGAACATGTACTAAACTGGGCTTGCCCAAACTCATCTCACTGAATGCTATTTGAAGAGTGATTATGTAGTGAACCATAACTAAACAATATGGACCGAAAAAATTTGAAGCATTCAACGTCCAACTGAGAGGTAAAAGCTGAGGAGCAGTTAAACCAAAGTTTAATAACCGAAGTCACTAGTTAGATGTATAGCTGTCCTGTAACAAATTATCTGACTAAATAAGCCAGTGGAAATTTACACAATATCAGTATATTATAGCAGAAATCTTGAAAATATCACAGGAAAAACTGCTGTTCAAATTTATAAGTTAGTTTTTAAAGGAATGGGCATCAGAAATAAAAAAATATTCTAAAAAAGGACTTCAAAAAAGATCACTGGAACAATTAACAAGTTTTCGTAAAAATACTAATCATAATCCATAAAAGTCATCCAATTTTTATGAACACTGGACTATCGACTCCTGTGTAAAAAACGAATAAATGTAAAAGAAATTTAGTTAATATCGTATTCAAATATTGATTACACAATTAAAACATTTTACTTTAACATCAGAATAGTTTGGCCTAAGTATAAACTGGCAATTTACTTTCACGCTGACACTACAAAACTGCGGTTAGCTGCTCATTTTATAAAAAATTCAATTCAAATTTACACAAAATTCAATTAATTGACGTTTTCGGTATCAAGGGGATTAAGCTTACGTATTATATAAATTTGAATAGAGAAATAAGAAGACATATTTTGTGAGATAGTACCATTTCGTGCTTTCTCGTCAGTCACATACAAGCAACATGTTATTTGTGTAAATACAGTTTTGAAGATAAGGTCAAAATTTCTTATTTAGCATGACATTCACTCATTAGAACCATGGTAAACAAAGGTCAACATACAGTTGTTGTTTTAGAACACATAAAGTTGGACTTTTCCGACCAATCAAGATAGCTTTGAGTAGTTTCAGCGTGTGTGGGTTTCGATTACATGTCACAACTCTAAAGGCTGATTTTAGGTCAATTTGATGACCACTCATCATTAGATGTTTTGCAATGGACGAGGCTGGGTTTCTTGATCGATTTTGAGATGATGGGCTAGGTTGATGAAACATGGATTTGATTAGCCATTTTGGAATATGTTCCCCTATCCTGTCTTCCAATCGGCGATCTGTCCTCCCTAAGTAACTTTCTCCGCAGTTACATGTGAATTGGTAAATACAGTGGGATTTGGACTGAATCGGTCTTGGAGACTTGATTGGGGTAACTGAGATCGATTGGGTTGTTGTGATAAGCCACAGATTAGCTGCATTGAAGGTCTTTTTTATTGCAGCTGCAATCTGTTTGGTTGTAATTTTCATGCAATGATCACCTTTGAAAGGTAACTGTAGGTACACTGGTTTCTTGGGCACACCAGTTGCTATCAGCTTCGTCATAGTTGTGTTCTGATGGCGAATAAACGTTTCGGGATACCGTTTGATTTAAGTGTGTCAGTAATAAGCTTGAATTCGTCGTTCAATGTATCAGCAGTGCAGATTCTACTTGCTCGAGCGAATAAAGTTTTGACAACAGAACGTTTATATTGTATGGGGCAGAAACTAGTGAAGTGGAGGTACTGTCCCGACCAGGTGGGTTTGCGGTGTACTTTTCGTCTGATTGATCCGTCTGGACGGCGATGGAGCAGGATATCGAGGAAAGCTAGTTCATTATTCTTTTCTTCCTCATAAGTGACTTTCAGATTCGGGTGAATCGCATTAAATAAATCATTGATTTCATTAATGTCTGTAGAATGTGGTAATATGACAAGAATATCGTCGACATATCGTTTGTAAAGTGTAATACCATCGATGAAGTGACTCACTTGCCTTTCTATCATTCCCATGAATATGTTTGCTAAAACAGGTCCGAGAGGGCTTCCCATTGCCACCCCATCGATTTGTGTATATGCTTTACCTTGGAAATAGAATTTTATATTCTTTGTGCACAGCAAAATTAGATCTCGAAGATAGGTAGTCGGAATGGGTATTCTTATGTTGTGTGAAGTTATGAAGTCACAAATAAATTCCACAGTTTCTTCGAGAGGTACATTTGTGAATAAAGAGTCTACATCGAAAGAACACATCCGACTATTAGAAATATTCAAATGTTCCAAAGTTGGGAGAAGTTCAAAGGAATCGAGGATAGTATGTGTCGACAGTTGTTTACAAACAGGATCCAAAATTTCTTTCAGCCACTTGTATGTGACTGACGAGAAAGCACGAAATGGTACTATCTCGCAAAATATGTCTTCTTATTTCTCTATTCAAATTTATCAAAGGGAACCACTGTTTTGTATTATATAAAGACTTAAAACTGGTGAAACTACAGAATAGTTAGGAGCAATCACTTTTGTCTTGATACGCAGCAAGCCATACCACCAAGCATTCCTATGAATGTAAATTTAATGCGATTAAACACGCCTAGTGTAAATAGTCATTTCCATTGCAAAAATTCCCCAACTAAAAGGTTTCAGCTTGTATTATACCTTGTTTCTACATAATGTTAGTGACATGACTGGAAACTATTCGCAGTAATACAGATGTACATATTCCTTGATTTTCTTTTTAATTGTCATTTAATATTTTTCATGCACTCTTGTCAAACTGTATTTCTTGTGGTTAATTTTCTGCTTCTAACTTGAATACCTGGGAAACAAATGAACCGAGTTGGACTGTTGAGTAGGAAGATAATACAACATCGATTGTTTTCGTTAACTTATTCGGAAAAGAAATAAAAGTCTACAAACAAAACATCAAATTACCTGATTGTATGGAAGTGGAGAAAGAAAAATATAAGACCTAAAACAAGACCCACGCTGCCGACAACAATGTAGGCTATTCCTAATGTCGGGTTTCGGCCACCTAACCAACTCATTGTAGACAGGATAATTCGTTTAGTTCCACCAAACTGAGTAACAGGATAAGCTGAATATAGAAAATATGGGAGCAGAAATGAATCAGGGGAATAAAAGGAACTTGTACATAGTGTTTTATTTAGTAAATTTGTAAAAAGCACACAAAAAGTATATCGTTAAAACCAAGTAATTTTACTCCTTAGTTTTTTAAGAAATGAACTACTTTGACATTTTAGATAATTTTATAGTACCATTTAATATTGAATGAATGCTTATAGAATAAATTAAACTATTGGAGATATATGTATAAGGTACTATATAGTTGTTTATATTACTGAAAACAAAGCCGTGAGCGACCAGCTACAAGCAGTTAACCCTTAGGCTCTGAAGTCACGCTCCCTAGTCACTAAAACCAACGCTAACCCGACTTTATTTTCAGGTCCCTGAAGAAATACCTTCCATAGTGTGGGCAATCGGTAAGTGAAATCCGCTCTCATACCCGTAACAGCACACAATACCAACTTGCTCACAATCAAATTCTTTTCCCACCTCTTAATAGCTCTTTTGCCTCCATGAATAACCTTTATCGTATACCTCTATCACCTTGTGCCGCAAATGATTATGATGCAACCATGTTCAGAAAACCGCCTTTTTCTGAGAAACGCCAATTTTTCTACCTAATATACATTATCATTTGGTCTAAAGTAGATTTTATAAATGTCTGTCTTCTGTCGGTTCTTCAGTAACTTTTATACAATTAAAAGTGAATTCAAAAGTTTAAAGCAGATTTATATATATATATATGTATATAGCATCAATTACGTGAGATTATATTTCGCAGAAGCAAAAGGACTTAATGAACGGAAAACATATCAGAGCTACGTTGAGATATATATAAAAAGAAACTAATACTCACAGTAGTCAATATCGACGCTATAAAGACCGGCTGGTAGACCATTTGAAAAAGCGCCCACATGAGTGACAAGACGATGTAATTTACGAAATGTTGGTAGTGCTGCAACGCGCATCCATACTAATAACTCTTCATCTTCACTATATGCCCCAGATGAGCGCTCAAGTGCTGACTTTTTCCAACTTACTGGCTTAACTGTATTTGCCCATGAATCAGCCGGAGGTTTTCCAAACTTCTCTTCAACATCAGTCCGCCAAGCGATCCCCTTATTGGTCATTGGAACTTGTAGTGGTTTAGCGAGAGGCTCGGAGCTTTTTCCAAGATACTTTAGAGTAAAGGAGTCTGAAATGTAAAACGATTACATAAGTAATTTAATTGATGCCAGCTATTTTGTAGACTAGTCTGGTTATATATAATCAATTTCCACTATCAATCAATTGTCACAGGATTTGTGTATGAACAAATATCTTGTGTTTACTAACCAGCTGTTTCTTCATAACAGTTTGGTATGTAAACTTTGGAAAAGCAAGAAAGAATCAAAAACCTACCTAGTAACCACTTATTTTAGCACGCATTTTTGCAAGCTGGCACCAAAAGAAATATGCACTGCATAAATCATAAGATGAGTTAGAAAGTTTATATATCTCTAGCACGCGCCAAAGCTAATAGTTCATGATATCATTTAATTTGCTTATTCTTAGCTAAATTTTACTCTAACCGACATGATATGCATGACATAGTTCATTTAAATTATTCACAGTAGGCTTTGAATCCCGCAGAACATCTTAAGCATCTTTCCTTGACCTATAATGGGTTTCCAAATGGCTCCACTACACACGAACAAACCTTCTGACTACCATGAGCAACCATTCAAGCATGTTCGAGATGCGATTCTTTCCATCCAGATGCAAACTGATGCTTCAGGATTGACTTGCATCGTCACCTGAACTAGTGATAAAGAGAAAAGTAATTGAGAGTGTCGACTGGTTCACTTATCTCGGTAGTCTCATCCGTTTTGATGGTCTAATGTCTGACGGAATCCTAGTGCAGATACAGATAGCTCGATTGGCTTTTGCCAAGTTGCGTCACTTATGGCGTACGCGAGATATCCATTTGCTGACCAAAGGATGAGTATACTGCGCAGCAGTTTGCTCCGTCCTACTATGTTATGTATGTCTAACTTCCGTCAGCCTCGAAAAGCGATGTTTTGTGGTGTAGGATTAGGTTGGAAGAAAGCTAGGGGTGACCAAACCAAAACATGGCACAAATCTATCAAGTCATTGACAACTGGACCGAGTCATGTTAGCAGATGTAGACTACCTGGTTGGGATCCAGGAGACAAGTGTAACCGATGGTTAGAGACTTCGAATGACATGGATCAAAATGAAATGGTGCAGATGCGTCCCTTCCTTGTGTTCGCTCAAATCCTAATCTTTTGAATTCCTCATCAACTTCATCCTTCTCTTTTTGGGTTTATTTCACTGAGATATTACTTACTTACTTAGGCCTGTTACCCCCAATGGAGCATAGGCCGCCCACCAGTTTTCTCCAACCAATTCTGTCCTGGGCTTCCTTCTCCAGTTCTGTCCAATGTTTGTTCATTCTTCTCATATCTTTCTCTATTTCTCGGCGTAGTGTGTTCTCTGGCCTTCCTCTTTTCCTTTTGCCTTGAGGGTTCCATGCGACGGCTTGTCTCGTGACGCAGTTAGGTGCTTTTCGTAATGTGCGTCCTATCCACTTCCACCGCTTCTTCCTGATTTCCTCCTCAACTGGAATATGGTTTGTTCTCTCCCACAGTACGTTGTTGCTGATCGTGTCTGGCCAACGAATCCGAAGTATTTTGCGTAGACAACTGTTAATAAACACTTGTATCTTCTGGATGATGCCTTTCGTAGTTTTCCAGGTTTCCGCTCCATACAGTAGAACTGTCTTGAAAATCCTGATTTTGGTGTTGGTTGACAGTTGTTTGGAGTTCCAGATATTTTACAACTGCAGAAATGCAGCCCTTGCTTTGCCAATCCGGGCCCTCACATCTGCATCGGATCCACCTTTCTCGTCGATGATGCTGCCCAGATATGTAAAGGTGTTAACGTCCTCCAAGGCATCTCCATCAAGAGTGATTTGGTTAGTGCATGTTGTGTTGCATCGGAGAATTTTGCTTTTTCCTTTATGTATGTTGAGACCTACTGCTGCAGAAGCTGCTGCTACACTGGTCGTCTTCTCTTGCATTTGTTGTTGTGTGTGAGATAGAAGAGCCAGATCATTTGCGAAGTCCAGATCGTCCAGCTGCGTCCTAGCTGTTCATCGGATACCGTGCTTCCCCTAGATGTCGACTTCTTCATAATCCAGTCGATCACCAGGAGAAAGAGAAAGGGTAAGAGTAAGCAACCTTTCTGACACAGATCTTCACCTCGAACAAGAATGTCAGCTGTCCTCCGTGAACGATTTCGCAGTTTAATCCATCATAAGAACTCCGTATGATGTTGACTATCTTCTCAGGCAACCCGTAGGGTCGAGGACGCCTCCATAGTGTTTTCCTGTCCACACTATTGAATACTTTCGCGTAGTCAATGAAGTTGATGTAGAGTGGTGAGTTCCATTCAATTGATTGTTCCACGATAATTCATAATGTTGCAATTTGGTCGGTACACGATCGATCCTTACGAAATCCAGCATGTTGATCTCGAAGTTGGGCGTCTACGAAGTCCTTCATTCTGTTTAACAATACTCTGTTGAAGACTTTGCCTGGTATTGAAAGAAGAGTGATGCCTCTGTAGTTCTCACACTTGCTGAGATCGCCTTTCTTTGGTATTTTGGTCAGGTATCCTTCTTTCCAATCTGATGGTACTTCGTCCTCATCCCAAATCTTCTTGAAGAGAATGTGAAATATTTTCGCAGTTGCTTCTACATCTGCTTTCATTGCCTCTGCTGGAATGTTGTCTGGTCCTGCTGCTTTGCCGCTCTTGATTTGTCTGATGGCCATACTGATCTCCTCAATCGTAGGTGGGCCAACATCGATTAGGAGGTCCGCAGATACTGCTTCGACGTTGAGTGGGTTCAGTGGAGCTGGTCGACTCAAGAGTTCCTTAAAGTGCTCTACCCACCTATTTCGCTGTTCTTTAGTGTTGCTGATTACTTTGCCTTCCTTGCTTTTCACTGGTCGTTCTGGTTTACGATAGTTCCCGGCCAGCTTCTTTGTTGTTTCGTACAATTGTCTCCAGTTTCCGTCTCTTGCACCTTTTTTCGCCGTCATTGCTAGATCTTCCATATATTTTCGTCTTTCAGCTCTGATGCTCTTCTTAGCTATCCTATTTGCTTCTGTGCTTTTGCCTTAACTTTCTCTTCTCTTTTTCGAGTGACATTGATTGCTGCCCTCTTGTTCGTCCTTTCTTCAATTTTTGCAAGAGTATCAACAGAGATCCATTCCTTGTGATGGTACTTCTTGTGACCCAGAACTTCGTGACATATTGAAGTGATTGCCTCCTTAATCCCTTTCCAATTGTTCTCCATGGTTGCTTCCTCTCCATTCAGTAGATCCTGAAAGGCCTGGAACCTATTGGTGAGGGCTATCCTGAATTCGTTGAGCTTTACAGTAACCCGAAGGCCGTATTAAACTTCTGTGATGTTGACTGCCCCGTTGTCCAATGCTTTTTGAGTCTCAGTTTCATTTTGTCGATCAGCAAGTGGTGATCTGAGGCTATATCGGCTCCTCTCTTGGTTCGCACAACCTCCATGGTCCTTCTGAACGTTTTGTTGATACAAATGTGGTCAATTTGGTTTTGAGTAGTGTGGTCCGGTGAAATTCATGTGGCTTTGTGTATGCGTTTGTGCGGGAATATTGTGCCACTGATGACCAGTTTGTTGAAGGCACATAGGTTTGCAAATCTCTCACCGTTTCCGTTTCTTTCTCCCAGTCCATGTCGTCCCATGATGTCTTCATATCCAGTATTGTCCATTCCAACCTTCGCATTCAGGTCTCCCATAAGAATCGTCAAATCCTTTGGTCAGAATTTCTCAACGATTGACTGCAGCCTCTCGTAGAATTGATCTTTAACGTCGTCATTGTAGTCATTGATAGGTGCATAAGATTGGATGAAGTTCATTGTAATGTCCTCTTTCTTTGTTTTGAAGGATGCTTTAATAATCCTGGGACCATGAGATTCCCATCCTATCAGTGCCTTTTGTGTATGTTTGGACAGTATCAGTGCAACTCCTTGTGTACGTGAAGCATTTTCCTCTTCATGACCAGAGTATAACAGCAGTTCCTCTGAAGCTAGTCTCAGTTGTCCTACCTGTGTCCGATGCGTTTCACTGATGCCGAGCACCTCGAGGTTGTATCTTTTCATTTCTGCCGCAACTTGAAATAATCTTCCAGTCTCCCACAATATACGAACGTTCTATGTACCTAAAAGAATGGTTGCTCTGGTTGTCAGAAGAGGCATCGGCCCCGTGATACTTCTTGAATAATATCCTTAATGCTTCTACTACTATTAGATTTGAATTAACTATTGCGTCTCTGTGCTACTGTGGTATGGCAACTTGAACTGATATTCTTACGTACGAAGTCCTACGCTGTAACTGCTTGACAGACTGACTGGCACGAAAAACCTAAATAGATCAGATTCGTCTAACCTACGAGTGTACTTCTGTTTCTTTCAACGGTTTTTAATAATAGTGTCTTTAGAGTTTCATAAGTGAGCAAAATAATGAGTCGGCATTTTGTCAACGACCAGGCCACCAGTATGAATTTACGTCCCGTCCGTAGCTGCTACCTTGACGTGGTGGTCGGGCTTGACTATCGTGATGACCAAATCGAGCTATATTGGCCGGAACCTATGTTCCTGATGGTTCTACCATGCCAGGCAGGTCGATGGAGAATGATGAGACTAAAAGCGGCTACTCAAGATCTGAGGGCGAAATCGTACTGCTGACTGCAGAGGGGTGTGACAGCATAAGGTGTTTCCCTCGGACAACCAGCATCTGCAGCGATGCTTCCTTCTCACAAGGAAGGAAGGTTTGGAAAAGGTCAATCCTAAAAATGTCACACCTCACTTTACTCCAGGGATTTCCGTCTCCGGCGGTAAGAGCTTTTAAAAAGAGCCGAGCTAATACTCAAAAAACCTTTCATAAAAAGGCCGTACGTGACGAGCCGCAAGCAGTTGTCGCTTGGACTCGGCGGTCACGCTGTCAGGTCGTTAAGACCAACACTAATCTACCTTATTTTTCAGGTTCCTCAAGGAACACCCTTTCACGGGAAGTGACATCCGCCCTCATACGCGTGACTGACTGATTGATGAACATAAGTTGCCAACCTTCTCAACCATATTAATAACGAATCTACAACAATTAGTCAGTGCCGAGGGTTCTTATGATTAGATTTTAAAGTTGGTAAGCCCAAACATCTGGAAACGAGTAACTATTTCTGGAAATACGATTGGAGGCTCATGATAAAACTGAATACGTTTAAAATCAACTTCGTGGGCAAACTCGAGTTATGTAGTTATAAATGACACAGAAGATCAATCGCTATGGCTACAAGACGTGTTCCCAGCAACCTAGTAACTAGGTGGAATGTGTGACTATAGGTCGATGCACATAATTTATTATTTCCAAAAGAATATATGATGTCTACAGAAGATAAAGTAACTAGCTTTTGGATTTCTGCAGCTCTTGTCACTAGCTAGTACACGTCATTTTACAAAACTCGTTAATAGTCTTTTCCCAGAATTTTCAGAACTATGATGCCTGCAGCGATTATCTTTATCGGTCAGATCACACTAATTTAGCTTTATAATCTGATTATAAGAAAATCAGTTTTCATGTCACAGTCCATTTCTTGGCAGTAGATTTTCGGAACATATGATATCTCATCCTTCTTAAATAGTGATTTCAAAAGAATTTACTACATATATTTGAGTTGACAAAAACTTAAATGACTCATAGCCTTTTTATTTCTTGGCTAGTATAAACCCTTAAAATTATGTAGTTCATGAACCTTCTTAAGGTTCACATATTAGATTATGAGCCTTCTTTTTGGATATAGTAGCTCAGTTGTATAAAATTGGGTAGGTAGGTCAGGCTTCAAAATGTTAACGATTAGTAATATTTAACTATACAAACAATGCAGTTCACAGTGCTTTTTTAAACTCATACCGAATATCAAGATAAACATTAGGCCATCACTTTATATGCGTGAATAAGTATAAATAACAGCATTGGTTAGGAATGATAGATAATCGTAATTCGTAGGAGAATATACAATATATTATATTACTATTATTACCATCATATCAGATTTCGGAAATTTATCGAGTGTGAAGAAGAACAGTATTAAACTTACCATTAAATAAACTCATTGCAATAGCTCCACATGGAGCATAGACTTTACCATTGGGATCAAATCGGTACGGTTCACAACTTGGTTTTGGAGTTTCCACTGAACCATGCAACTGATAATCATCCTTAGATATGACATACCGGCGATGATTTTGGAAGAAGTTTGACAGGCCATAGTAAAAATAGACTTGACCCTTAGATAAGAAAATAATTATGTACAATGTTATTTATTTACTAGACAAATAAGGATACACATAATTTCGGATAAGGTGAAGACAATCTCTGGATAAGATAAATTTGACGCTAAACTTAAAATGTCAGACAAGATATAAACATTTGGTCAACTCCTGTTTATTCAAGCCATGAACGTACTTTATTAGGTTAATTTGTTTATAACCCTGTTAGAGATTTGGTGACCACAGATATTAGGGTCTCATAAATTATAACAAATGAAGTTAGGAGAACAATAAAACTTGTCTTTCCTGGGTTTTCGGAACAAGCCTACAGCATCTATAGCAGGTGATTTCGGACTTCTATTTACTGAATTTTGTTGTTGGACGTAAATATTTAGTTCAGAGCGATATTTAGAATTTTAGATGTGTTGAGCTCGTTGGTAATGGTACCACCACTTGAGAGGGTAATTATGGTTGGTGAAAAAAAACCTTTAACAGAGAGTTGTGGCGTATAGAGAGAAAACAGACTGATGGTAAACAGGTTGGAGATGATTTCTCTCAGAAATGTAAACATTTCGAACACTCAACTTTCCATACGGTGAAGGATAAGAATGAGATTACAGGATTTGTTCTGACGATTAACCAACGCGATGACTAAAAAACTAGTGAAACCCAGTAACATACAAGCTTACTTTTAATTTTTCCATGTTGGCACCTAATACAATAAGATTGTACGTTACTCAACTACGATTAACTAGATGTGCAACGTTGAACACAGTGTCGCTATTTATTAACTATAATAAGAACGAATTGAAATACTAGAAAACTAACTGATATATGATAACTACTGTTATGGTGGTAGGATAATGCGAGTAAATAAATTTTATGTAATTATTAGATTACTAATCACTTAGGCAACAAAAATGTCTATATATAACAACTGAAGTCAGCCAGATGCAACGTAGAACTTCGTACGTAAGTACATCAGTTGATGTTGCCATACCACATCAGCACAGAGATATAATTGTCAATTCAAATCCAATAGTAGAAGAGGTAGTAAAGGTATTAGAAGTAATCAGAGAGGTAGGATTAGAAGATATTTAAGAAATATGATTCAGTGAGAAAAGTTTATAAAATCAAAACTAGAGGGGTTGAAGAATACAGAAGATTAGGATTTGAGAGAACATAAAGAATAAATACACTGGCGCCATTGCGAACGATTGTCAGACATGTCATTCAAGGTTTCTAACCATCGATTATTATCATCTCGTGGACCGCAACCAGGTAGTCGACAATTACCGACATGGCTAAGTCCACTCGTCAGTGATTTCATGGATTTCTGCCATATTTAGGTTTGGCCGCCCCTAACTTTCTTCCAACCTACTCCTACACTACAAAACAAAGCTCGACGAGGCAGTCGGTGGTTAGGCATACGCAGCACCTCAACCGATGAAGTTTCAGCACTTTATCTATTGATCTGCCATTCTTACCTAGCACCCGTTTCCTAATAACAGCGTCGCTCACTGGGGTGTCCCACGATATACGAGCAATGCTTCGAAGACACCTATGATCGAAAACCAGTAACCGACGAATATCTTCTACTCTCACTGGCCATGTTTCACAGCCATAAAGTAAGACGGCGCGAACTACTGCGCAGTACTCGTCTCTTAGTCAGCGAACGTATATCTCGCCTCCGCCATAAGTGACGCAGGTTGGCAAAAGCAAATCGAGTCTTGTGTATCCGAGTTGAGATTTCGTCAGTCACCAGGCCATCGGCACTGATGAGACTCCCCAATTAAGTGAAGCGGTCTACACGCTCGACTATAGTTCACTCCCTATCACCAGTTCAAGTGCCGATGCAACCCAATCTTGAAGCAACATTTCGCATTTCGAGGGTGAGAACCGCATCCCGAACATGCTTGCATTGTTGCTTAGGGTAATCAGAAGACTGCATTTCGTCAGCGTCTTCACCAAGTAGGACTATGCCATCGGCATATTCTAAGTCAATAAGCGAGCCACCTGGTAAAGTCTACTCCTGAAAATTCAAACGAGGATAAGGTTATTTCTAAGAGCATGTCTATGATAAAATTAAACAAGAATGGGGAGAGTGGACATCCTTGACGACACCAGTTGACGTAAAGAATTCCGGTGACAGTTCGCCATAAACTCTCACTCGACCAGTGGTGTTCGAGTAGAGAGCTTGTACAAGGTTAATGTACTTCTTTGGTACACCTTTCAATGACAGATATTGCGGCAGAACCCCACGGTCCACTGAGTCGAATGCCGCCTTAAGGTCCAGGAAAACAACTATTGTAGGACGCCTAAATGTGTGTCTGTGTTCCTGGACCTGTCGTAGTGTGAAAATATGGTCTATACAACCACGTCCAGGTCGAAAACCAGATTGGTTTTCTCGAGTTTGCTCTTCACGAGCTTTCGTTAAGCGCCGAAGTATTATTGAGGCCAAAATTTTAGATACTATATTAGTTAGACTTATTCCCCTGTGATTGTCATAAGAGGACTTTTGTCCTTTCTCATAGATTGGGACAATCAGTGACTGAGACCAGTCGGATGGGATTACGTCCAGTTCCCAGATTCTACCTAATATCTGGGTCAACCTAGGTGCTAAAACTGGACCACCATCCATTAATATCTCAAGGGTCAGTCTATCAGGACCTGCAGCTCGCCCTCGCTTCCGATTTCCTAACGCCTTCTCAACTTCATAAAGACTAGGGGGACTTATGTCGGTTTCCCATCCAGGATGACTGGAGATCGTAGGCGACCGAAGTGTGGGTGAAGGCCAGTTGAACTGATCCCTAAAGTGTTCTGCCCATCGGTCCAGTCTCCTGGATTGAGAATGGATAATAAGACCATCCTTATCCGAAATAGTCTCACTCACACTTGGGTTTCCAATACCAGTTTCCTTGATAAGTCGGAAAAGTTGTCGCCGCTGCCTTTTGCATCGCTTTCGCCACCCACTACTGTTCGCGATCATTGCGTAGGCTTTTTACCAGCCTGCGCTTAAGCTGACTTCGTTTTCGGGCATCCAACAGATCGGTGGATGCGACTGAAATCCACGGCTTCATTCTAGGCTTGTGGTTTACCTTACTAGCAGATATCACTGCTGTTTCCACAGCCTTTTTGATATCATACCAACCTGCCTACGGATGGGAATCACTTACATGGTCGCCTAACTCTCTTTCTAGTTGTTCTTGAAATATATACTTCACCCTATTATCATTAAGTAAAACCCTAAGAGGCTTTCTTACGGTGTCTTTCCTACACCCAGTAAGCTTCAAACGAATACGCGCTCGCACTAGAACATGATCTGAATCTAAACATGTGCCCCAGAACGAGCGACAGTCCTCGATCGAACCTCTCCATCGGTTGTTGATGGCAATGTGGTCTAGTTGGGTCCAACGTTGAGACGACTTTGGAGGTCGCCAGGTCAACAGATGCTTTTCCTTATGCCTAAAGTTAGTGTTTACTAAGAATAGGCGGTTGTCTGAGCATACTTGCAACAGACGGTCACCATTGTCTGTTCCTCTGAGCCGCGACGCCATAACATCCACCTAGGTGTCTTTCATTTTCACTTAGTCTACCTACTTGAGCATTAAAGTCACCAGCCACTATTACTATATCTGAGCGCCTAACTTTTTGCAGGAGGTTCGAAAGCTTTCCATAGAATTCATCTTCCACCTCGTCTGAACTGCAATCAGTGGGAGCGTAGGCAGATATGACGAAGAGGCAACGGCGTGTCCCTATCCTTCCAAGTCCTTACTGTCCTATTCAGTCGGACAGCGCATAAGCGACTATCTACTGGGATCCAGTCAAGGAGAGATTGTTCAGCTCTACGACTCAATGCGATGCCTACGCCAGCAAGACCCCTGGAAGCAGCATCAGGGCTACCGGATACACGAAGAGTAAATCGAGCTGCTTCTTTATTCTGGTAAGGTGAAATCAAATTAATAACTTTACTAGGATACTGTATGCGTGTTTCCGAGACGCAGCGTACATCGATCTCACGAGATTCTAAAGGCCTAGCTAATGATGCCTGTTGCCTTACTTGACACAATGTACGTACATTAAATGCTCCAATATGTAGTCTAGAGTGAGGTTTCAAGAGACCGGGAATGACGTTTCGTGAACCCGCATCGTTTGCATTAGCTGTGCATTGTGACAAAGAAGTTAGGAGATAATAGAGGGTGTAGGAAGGATTTGATTTTGACCAATTTGGTCTCGCGTGATGTTACGGGTATGAGAGCGGTAGTCACTTCCCGGCTGCCCACACCGTGGAAGGGTGTTTCTTGAGGAACCTGAAAAGGAAAATAGATTAGTGTCGGTCTTAGAGATCTGGGTGCGTGACCGCAGACCCTAACCCTAACCCAGGGGACAACTACTTGAGGCCGGTCACGCACGGCCTTTTTATGAAAGGGTTTTTGAGGATTAGCTCCGTTCTTAAAGGCCCTTGGTGGGCACCCTTACCGACGGAGAGGGGAATCCGTGAGGTAGGGTGAGGTGTGACATTTTTAGGGCCGACCTTTTCTAACCCTTCCTTCCTTGTGAGAAGGCAGCATCGCTGCAGATGCTGGTTGTCCGAGGGAAACACCTTACTGCTGTCACGCTCCTCTGCAGTCCCCGACCGTAGCTGCTACCTTGACGTGGTGGTTGGGCTTGCCTATGGTCATGACCCAACCGAGCTATACTGGCTGGAACATATGTCTCTGCAGGTTCTACCATGCCAGGCAGGTCGATTGGAGAACGATGAGACTAAAAGCAGCTAGGCAAGGTCTGAGGGCGAAGTCGTACTGTCCCTTGGACTCTGCGGTCACGTACCCAGATCTCTAAGACCAACACTAATCTACCTTCCTTTTCAGGTCCCTCAAGAAACAACCTTCTACGGTGTGGGCAGCCGGGAAGTGACAACCACCCTCATACCCGTAACAGCACACGAGACAAAATTGGTCGAAATCATATCCTTCCTACACCCACACATACCTCTCTTCTCTCCACAACTAACTCTACTCACATTGCCTTATCTGACTGCACCGCTAATGCAAACGATTCTTCAACCCCTCTAGTTTTGATTTTATAAACTTTTCTCGCTGAATCATATTTCTTAAATATCTTCTAATCCTACCTCTCTGATTACTTCTAATACCTTTACTACCTCTTCTACTATTGGATTTGAATTGACAATTATATCTCTGTGCTGATGTGGTATGGCAACATCAACTGATGTACATACGTACGAAGTTCTACGTTGCATCTGACTGACTCTGACCTCTCTGCAGTCAGCAGTACGACTTCGCCCTCAGACATTGCGTAGCTGCTTTTAGTCTCATCGTTCTCCAATCGACCTGCCTGGCATGGTAGAACCTGCAGAGACATATGTTCCAGCCAGTATAGCTCGGTTGGGTCATGACCATAGGCAAGCCCAACCACCACGTCAAGGTAGCAGCTACGGTCGGGTAACAACTGAAGTAGATCCAATGAGTACCGGCTATTCACGTTAGCGTGACTATTTGGTTATACTAGTAAGTCAAAACAATGAAGACAGTGGATGAGGTCACGCAAAGTCGTGGATAGCATTAAGTTAAAAATTAACACCGTAGGATACCGGCTGAGTGGTCTAGCGGTTAAGAGTTCACGCGCGAGGCCGAAGATCCTGGGTTCGACTCCCACGTACGGTCACTGCCGGAAACACCAAATATGCACGCAACAGTATGTACGGAAAAAATCCCCGTATCGACACTGGGCTTTTGTCAACAAAACTGTTGGAGAAAACACTGATGGAAGCAATGAAACAGGTAAACTTTTGTCGTTAGATGAATGATGAACATCCATAGTTCCTAATAATGAATAGGAAGAACTACTCCAAAATTTAGAGTGACAGCGCAGCTAACACCCCTTTACAAGAGCAGTGAAAAAATTAATTTGAAATGAATTCTTTTGGGTCGGATGGGTCAGTATTTATAGAAAACAAGACACTAAGAGACCAGTCCTACTTTGTAATTAGTAAACACCCGTTTGAACGGTATAAATTCCAAAAATATTTACCTTGAAATCTTCCTTAAGTTCGAAATCAACTTTACATGAACATATATTGTATGTCCTATAGAAATCTGGAAGCCTAACCAACTCAGAACATCGAGTGTGGCGTATGGTGTCTTCACAATGAGTATACTCTATAACCACTTCTAAAACCTTACCAAAGTAAGAAAACGAAATAACCTACGCTATTGGAGAATGTAAGCAACACTATACCCACTGGTATGGATAATAAACCAATAGCAAGAAATATTGGGAACGCATTTCTAGCAGTTAAAATTGGTCTCCATGACTTAAGACGTTGCTGATGGAAGCGCGTATCTGAAGAAAAACACTAGCTAATAGCTTTCGGCAATACCTTTAGGTTTATTTGACTTTTTAGGTTCTGTTTCAGTTGATTCCATGAAATGTCTAACTCTTGGAACGTAACTCCTGATGCGAACTAGCGCTACTCCAGATATCCAATATTCAATACTATCACATTTCAACTGTTTAACGGACTTCAGTGCACAGTGATTCATATTCATTCTCTCAGATTTGGGGAAATGCTTCAATAAGTGAGGGTTTTGGGAGAAATGGGATTCAAAGTTTCTCACGTTTGAGGTTTGTTCGTAGGTATTTTCAGTTGGGATTTTCCCTAGCACTTACACAGAATTTATAAAGAATTTCAAACAAAGTTCATTACCATTTTCTTCCAGGTTTTTTGCTGAATGTAAACGTATCTTTCACCTAACAGCTGTTGATTCCTCAAACTTCACTCAGGTCTAATGCCATTCCAGTATCGTTCTTCAAAACAACATGTCCGCTAAGGAACACGTTCATACCTATAACTGTACTAGATGTAGTTTACAAAAATGCTCTGCAAGGAATAGTTCGGCAAATAACTCATAGATAACAATCACTTATGAATTCGCAGTCGCATTTTTTTCACGTTTTCGGGATATTCTCAATTTCTAAACACTTGTAGTGAAACACTTCTACGAAGTAAATGCAATTAGTGAAAAGAAAATGTTTTCTATTGTACTAGTTTCGTTTAACTGTACTACAGACACTTACTTATGCACAACATTCTTTTTTCGCGTTGCTGCTACCCTTCGTAACTTGCTGTCCACTCTATCGCCCACTTTCCCCTTAACATATTTTCTTTATCCTAGATTTATTTCTTATTTTGGTGACGGGATAGTGATTAGTGTTTAGTGGTTATCATAATCAATCTCGATTCGGTCACCACTAAACACTCGTGGTACCCTAGGCTATACCTGCGCCTCATCGTAGTTGGACAAATTTTTTATGAGTACTATGATATAATAGATCCAAAAATTGTCGGATAGTCTTTTCAGGAATTGATTTTTTCCCCCATATTTTGTATCATCAGGATGTAGCTGTTGATTTATGTATGCTTCAATCGAATTTCTGTCATAAATATTCTACAAATGAAAGCTGAAACACTGGTCTTCTCCGTAAAACATATGAAAGTAATATCAATACTGTTTTGATCATAGGAATTTTGAAAGACATGTCAGAGCATATATATATATATATATATATATATATATATATATATATACTGAGAATTTTTAATTGTTGGTATATCTTGCACCTAACTGTAGCCTGGAATTTATTAACATACAGTGTGGATGTCCGATTTAGTGCTTGTAAGAATATTTGAGAGAAAAAGCAGTGGGAGAAACTGGGAATCTGTGATTTGTTTTACACTATAACTTTGGTCATATACAGTAATGAATGCAGTAGATAGGAAATTAACATGAAATTAAGATGATATGTAGGTAACATAGAAATATTGTGGACAAATCCCAACAAAATGAGAGCCGTTTTTGTTTGTGGGATAATTAAATCCGATGGGTAACGAAACAGGTCTCCGTATGACTACAAGACGGAAGTAGAATATTCTGTGTGGCCTACTGCGTTTAAATGGATTACCCGTCTGGATAACCACCCGTAATTTATTGTCTCGGTTATTCGGTTAGCCATCAGAAGAAAATTTTTTGACTTATTCTCTGTTCAACACACTTTCTTTTGTGTAACCTGATTGGTTGGAAGTTATTGGGTGAAATTACAGATGCGATGAAAAGTTCCCTCAACCTTCTTCTTGAATATGCAAGCTGATAGTGTCACCATCAGAATTCTTCAAAAACTGTATCCAGAAGCCAAACAAAGAAGAAGATTAGGGATGGGTAGAAGATTTACATGGAATTCGTATTGTGTAATTGAGTGTATGAAAAAATTGAGGACATTTTACACATGTGTGACTACGATGCATGACCTGAGGTATCGACCAAAGTTGACCATTAAAATTGAACAGTTCAATAACAATGAGTGATTCTTCTAAAAGTAATTGCTTTAAGAAGTTAGCTACAGCTTGAGCTTACTATCTCAAGATGAGTCCTTGATAAACCTTAGATGCTACCCGTGAATTTGTTATCATTAACTACTCTTTTGAAAACTTGATAAGTACAAAGACCTCTGTCTAAGCTTGTTTTGAGGGACTATGTGCTATAAAAAGAAGTGGGTACACTTACTTTCTCCACTTTATACACCTAAGACAGTTTCAATCAGTCCGACTAAATACGCAGTTGGAGGCTGTCTACAAGTAGAAACATGTTTAACTAAATGTGATAAATAAGCATGATGATCAACTGACCATATTCTGAAAGGTAAAAATCTCAATTTTTAACGTTTTTTCGTTTATTCCAGACTTTTTCGGTGAACGAATGAGACAGGATAATTTTCAACATGACGGAACAACAAATCAAATATTTATTACGGACGTCAATTGAACAATGTGGCTGTCACATTATTCAGAATGAAGGTGGTTCTTTGCGAGACCTGCTTTTAGTGCGTTCATGTTTACATAAGTGGATGTAAAATATTCGGTGTTTGTGATCTAATTTTCATTTGTGTGCTGAATTTGAACAGGACAGTTCTGATCGTAATTATAGTCCATTGTAGTTTGTTGGTTGACTCTTCCTTCACGCCAAATTCAGTAGTGGTCAGCAATGTACCGAAAATTTCACATAATAGCATTTTTTAATACACTAATAGAAGCATTTCTGATTCATCTAGATGTTTGTAATATCGATTTGACGATCATTAAAACAGCATATAAGCTACCAGTCATTGGATATTTAGATCGACGAGTTTGAAGGGCAAATAATATATCCTTTACTACGAATTACATGTCAGAACTTTCTTAAAGCCTTCTTCTATAGAATTTGCCATAATCGGTATTTCATCATCAGCAGACGTTTGATGGTGAATCATTTACATTTCTAACACAGGTTACTCCTACTTTGAAGAAATTGTCGAGAATATAAGACTCAATTCACTGCAGGAGTAAAGTACCAACCGAAAGCTGACCTGTTATTTTGTTTAAAGAGCATTTTTCTTAATTGTGAAAGTGTAGGATTTAGTTGTTGGTTCGTATGAGCGCACAGATCTATTGCAAATTCTCGTTTATAGTCGCAATACATATTAGCAGTCAGGGTTCATCGCTGTTATCTTGTATTTTACTGGTTGAGTTACTTATTGACAAATACACAATTTTCTTATTGGATAGAACATATTTTGCTTAGATAGCCATTTTGATCTTGTAATTTTCGGTTTGGGATATTTCAAGATTGACTGTTATTGTTTTCTCATTCCCTTGAATGTAAGCTTGATTTTAATTAATTACAATTTGTTGTAGAACCACAAACATATTATTCATATACAACATATATAAATATTTCCGAGTAACCGAGAAAGTCTTCTGACATAAATATATCTTGTGTTAATTATTCAGGTGAATCCAACCGCTATTCCAGAGAACCTAATGCCTAAGCCGATAGAATAAAGATGCTAAACCAAAAATATAGACTTACTGTGATTTGATCATCCCATTCATAAGAATGATATAAATTTCATGGAAAAAAGAAGAGTTTGGATAGAGTGATCATACATGAAATAATGACACAGAACACATTTTTATCTCCGTAATCACTTAATGTACCCCTGGTCTCTCTAAATTTCACGACTGGTAGTTAGAACAACTAGTCAACTTCTGAACATGTAAGTTAATGATAACTATGAAAGCCTTAGATACACCCCTAGTCCGAGTTGTACACAACAGATTCACCCTTTTCGTTAACAGGTACGGTTATTCCCGGCAACTTCAACGTAGCTGAAATGTCTTGGTTATCAGTCAGAGCACGAAAACGCTTACAGTCATTTTTCGAAATCCTAGGGCTTTCAGAGTGTGCTGAATATGGTAATAACCCCAATATTTTGCATTAAGTTTTCCACAGCAACCTAATCCTCGATGCTGTCTATTGCTGAAGAGATTTCTTAGGTAGTAGTTGTGATATCGTAAAATGCAGTCTAAGTATAAAGACAAAAACCACGAAATGTAAAACCACCAGTGTCAGTAGAAACTATCTCAAGGTCGGTGTAGAATCTATTTTGAATGTTATGTTATTTGGAAAATCCCTCCATGTTTACATATTTTTGCTATGATATGACTGACTCTTTCTGTTGACATTTTGGTACTATATTTGATTCCATTTTGAGATTTTATCATTGTATATTGTTATTATTTCTATATCCTGTACTTATGTTGAAGTTTTTATGTTTGCTTCTGAACTGTACATATGTTGTTTGAATTTGATATTTAATATGGCTACAGCCATATTTGGATTTGATACTTCAACAGTACGGACTGGAAGCACTTATTCTTCCAGAAACGGATACCCACCGCGGTAAATTGGAACTAGAAGGTGTAATAATGTTTGGTAGTTGTCTGTATTTCCATTTTATTGATTAATAGGACCGTTTTCTCCCAGAATTATTGTGTTTTTATTTCGGATCTGGGCATACGCGTATCAAACTGCACCTATTGGAGCCAGAATGAACTGTTAGAGTAGAAAATCCATTTACAGTCCAAACAATAATGAAGAAAAAAGAAACCCTTGGAACTTTTATCGTTTACAATCTCAAAACAATTCCTGGAAGAAGAACGTTTGGATTACTTATCATTTATTTTGTTTAGACTGTATTTCGGAAAACGATCTTTTGGTATTTTTGGAATTCTCATTGACGAAGAAGCTTTGCTGGTGAAATTTTATATTTGGTCCTTCTTATTTCCTTTCCGTTGAGTTTCAGTTGATCATGAGTTCTTGAAAGAAAGCAAACACGAAGAGAAATGGAGTCCTTAAAGAATCGCGGGGTATAAGGCAAGTCCCTTATTAAACTTCATTTTTAAAAGGTTCACTCTCTAGTAAGGACGATATTATGTTTAGTACTCATTGTTGTAAGTCACTATTGGAGGGTACTAAGGAACGAGGATTGGACGAGGACTTAGAGGTATCTGGGAAGGAGTTGAGGCCAAGGACACCAGTAGTTGGCTTAGAGTTGCCAAAGGTTGAACTCCCCTTCTTCGATGGTAGACACCGCGGTTACTTTAGATTTGTAAAACAATTTGACACATTTATAGAACCTAGAGTTATGGATGACAATCTGCGTTTATTGTACTTAATTCATTATTGCCTTGGAAAGGCGAGAGATGCGATTGAAGGATGTCTTTTAATGGAACCCCACACGGGATATAAAAGGGCGAAGGCGATCCTAAAGCAGCTTTTCGGACAATCGCACGTAATCGCTCGTGAAACCTTGGAAGACTTGTTTAGATCTGGGAATGCGGATTACAACGACCCAGAACAATTGTCGAATTTGGCAATTAAGATGCAGAACGTTGCTCTAACTCTGGAACAATTAAATTGTATTGCGGAACTAAATTCCCTAGTAACTTTGCAGAAAATAGTTAAGCTCTTACCTCATCGAATGCAAGTCCAGTGGGCAGAGCTGGGAATTAAGTGGGACGAAGAGGAAAGAGAGCCTATTTTCAATGAATTGACTGACTTTATTATGTCTCGTGCTAGGATAGCTAGTAGTAGACTTGGAAGATTAGCTAACCGCGCGTAAACAGGACACGATATGGAAGCGACTAGTCATCTGCGTGCGAGACATGGGAATTCTTCAAATGTGTTTGCTCCTACCTCACGCCCGGAACTTAAGAGAGTCGTTAATTGTATTAGAAAGGTACATCCTCTTGAAGACCGAGCATGTGACCCTGATGGTTTAAAACCCCTTGATGTGTATCCCAGTGAGAAGTCGGTTTGTGTAGCAGATGAGATGGCTTTTTTGAGGATGGAAAAGAAAGAAAAAGGCAAAAAGGGTAGGCATCAAGACGGATCCGAGGTGTGTGATGTTAGAAGCTTCTTAACTGCTCGAAATGAAAGGAACGGTTATTTGGATTCGAGCAAACAGAGGTTAGTGAGTTCAGTAAATATGAATAGGGACAAAACAGGATCGGCTGGATGGAATAAAGCTTATGTTCGGAACCCTTCACGTAGGGTAAATTATTTGACTCGACCTAGAATTGATTCTAGGACAACAAGTGTAAACCGTGACACGGCACTTGATGTTGCTGAGCAATCAGGATGTCTGCAGGCTACTATATCTAGTTCTATAGAGCATCATGATATTAAAGCGGAAGATATTAGCAGCTTAGCGCGTCCTGCCGATGTTTGTTTACGATCAACGGATGGACGGTCCAAGTAGTCACAGAAACATTGATAGTGTTAGTGAAAGTGGCAGCAGTGATAGCTTAGCTTTAAAGCCTGCATGCCAACTATCTCGCAACTCGTCATTAACTGTGAATGGTCGGAACATCATTGTGGACAACAATAACGTCAAGGTGGAGGTGAAACCACATCTGTCTATTAATAGTGTAGTTAGTGTGAATAATAAAGTTGATGCTAACGAAAGTGGAATCACTATAGGAAGTGCAGTTTATTCGGTTGCTGTTACTGATGTAGCTTCTTTGAGTACTTCGGATCAAGACGACATTGGATGTTTGAGCGTGGAGAATGTAGGCGTCGGTGGCAATAGCTTTAGCCACAGTGATAGCAGTACTGTGAGGGCTAACATTCGGTACCCTAGGTGCAATGAGGAGTCATCTAGGTTTGATGGACATGCTGTTGTGTTGAATATGCAGCATGAGGAATCGAGAATGGAATTGTCCACCTGTCGCACTCTACCATCATTGACTTGTACTACAAGTATCGGAATGAGCACTACCAACAGTGGTAAGACAGATGAGGTTAAGAGCATTCCTAGTAAGGAAAACAAGGTTGATCGAGTAGAGTTGGACACCGTGAGTCGACTGCATGTCATGGGAAGGTGACTGTTACTAGTACAGCTGCGGCTACTAATGATAACATTGATACACCTGCGAGTAATAGTGATCGATGGAAGTTGAAAGACACTCATCGTCGTCGAAATGATCGTACGTTACGCTCACATACTGCTACCCAAGCTAAGAAGCATAAGAAACGACATGATGCTACTATTATTAAGAAGCCTAAACTTCGTTATCTCGGATGCTATGACTAGCAATGGAAATAGTAGTCATCAGAATCTTAGTAATGACAGAGATAGTAAAGAGACAGAAAGTGTGATCAGTCCACACAGAAAGGGCTTGTTTTTTGCATGGAGGGATTTTGCGGGCCGGTGTAGAATCTATTTTGAATGTTTTGTTATTTGGAAAATCCCTCCATGTATATATATTCGTGTTATGATATTACTGACTCTTTCTGTTGACATTTTGGTACTATATTTGATTCCATTTTGAGATTTGGGGTCGATAACCCCACACCCAGCCCTCTTCCTTTTTCCGGGCTTGGGACCGGCAGTAGCCCCAGAGGGACTCTCGGGAGATTCGGAAATATTATTATTCGCAAAACTTTCACCAGGTAAGCTATTATTTCATAAATGTGCAGGTATCAGCTTGTCATTGGTTCCTACGAATTCTCTTAGAAGTTGTGCATCAAAAGTCTGCTTGAAATAACTCAAGTGTGGAAACGCTGACCCACCGCAGCTGCTACCTGGACGTGGTGGTCGGCCGAGAGATGGACAATGAAACTGCAATAGGTAAGAGTATACAAAGAAACTGGTACTAGAACCCATTTAATAAAGAAACTATCTCAGAAACGGACGGCTGTATCGTTCATTCTCAATTCAGGAAATTGGATCGATGTTGAGAACACTTCAGAGATCGGTTCAACTGGCCTTCACTCACACTTCGGTTGCCTACGATATCCAGCCATCCTGAAAGGCAAGTCAACGTAAGCCCTCCGAGTCTTCATGAAGTTGAATTAGCCATACGAAGTCTGAATCGATGGAAGGCAGCAGGGCTTGATAAGGAACTCCTGAGATTTTTAAGAATGAAGGCCCAGCTTTATTATTGAAAATGACTGGGAACTTAAGTAGAAATTGAGAACTGAACGTAATCCCGTCTAACTGATCTCAGTCATTGAGAAAGGACAAAAGTCTTCTTGTGACAATCACAGAGGAATCGGTTTGACTAATGTATTGTCCAAAATGTTAGCCTCGATAATACGTAGGTGCCTCAAGGGAGCTTGTGAAGCACAGCCTCCAGAAAACTAGGCTGGTTTCAGTCCGGGACACTGATGTATAGACCAGATATTCGCATTACGTTAGGTCCTAATAGATTCAAACATTTCGGAGTTTCACATCAGTTGTTTTCCTCAACCCTAAAGCAGCATTTCAATCTGTCCACCGTGAGGTTCTGCGGCAGTGTCTGTCACTGAAAGATATACCAAAGATAAAATAAAACTTATACAGGCTATCTACTCGTACACTACTGACTGAGTCACAGCTTATGGTGAACTGTCATGGAAAATGAATTATTCAGGTTGTGTCTGTCAGGGCTGTCCACCATCCCCATTCTTGTTTTACTGTATCACTGACGTGCTTAAGAAATGACGCTTTCGTCGTCTAACTTTTCAGTAGTTGAACTTTAACAAGGAGACACGTTTATTGACTTAGAATATGCCGATGACAAAGTCTCACTTGGTGAAGACGGTGAAAAAATGCAGGGTCTCCTGACTACCCTAAGCAAAAATGCAAGCACATTCGGGATGCGGTTTCCCGCCTCAAAATGTAGAATGTTGGCTTGCATCTTTAATTGAACTAGTGATAAGGAGTGAAGTAACTGGGCTTAACGACCGCTCCACTTATGTTAAGAGTCTCATCAGTTCTGATGGCCTGGTGAGTGACGAAATTTCAGCACAGATACAGAAGGCTCGATTGTCCTCTGTCAACTTGCATCACTTATGGCATAGTCGAGATATCCATTTGCTGACTAAAGGAAGAGTGTACTGAGCTGCAGTTCACTCCATCCTACTCTGTGGCTGTGAAACATGGCCATAAGTTGCTGGCTTTCGATTATGGGTGCCCCTGAAGCATTTCTATTGTATCCTGTGACAATCGAGTGAGCAGTGCTATAGTTAGGGAACGGGTGCTAGGTAAGAATGGCAGGTCAATAGATGAAGTAATGAAACTTTTTCAGTAGAGGTGGTCGGGACATGTGTTACGTATGCCTAACCATCGACCGCCTCATCGAGCTATGTTTTGCGATACAGGAATAGGTTGGAAGAAAGTTAGGGGCGGCCAGACCAAAAGGTGACAGAAATCCATGGAGTCACTGCTAACTGGACTGAGTCATGTCGGTAGGTGTCGACTACGTGGTTGGGTCTCGCGAGATTATAGTAATCAATGGTTAGCGACCCTGAATGACATGGCTCAAAACCATTTACAATGGCGCGAATGCATTCATTCTTTGTGTTCTCTCAAATCGTAACCTTCTGAATTCCTCATCACCCTTATCTTCTTCTTTTAAGTTTACTCCACTAGGTTTTACTTCTTGAATAATATCGTCGAACCCTGAAATTTCCGATTACTGCTAACACTTCTACTTCCTCTTCAACTATGGGATTTGAATTTACAATTGCGTCTCTGTGCTATTGTGGTTTGGCAACTTGAACTGATGTACGTACGTACGAAGTTCTACGTTGTTGCTGACTGAGTAACGTCTACATTTTAAATCGAGGTTCTCAACTGTCAATAAAAGCGTTCTACCATTCGTTAGTTTATGGATGGTTAACCGCAGCTTGAAATCGTATGATAATTAGGTGTACAGTAAGACACCAGAAATTTCCATTTTCGATTGGCTTCCACAGTCAGCAGCTGAAGTTTTCTATCAATTTTTGACGAAGTTACAGGCCAATGTCTCAGGATCAATGTCCTTGATATGTACTGCTTGTGACCATTGTGGGAAACGATCCATCCGTATTGAAAGATAAGATTATCCGTTTTCCCCGGGTGAAGATTTTATCAACTTCAGATGAACGTTGTTAAGGCAAACGCCAGTAACTGAGAAAGTGCCTAGGGCACATTTATTGTGACTTATCACTTCAGATTTCTGACAGCTGATACAGGAGTGTGCTCACTTCACATTTTTGTTCATACCCGACCATAAAAATCGTCCTGTTACCTGCTTGAAGTCATTGCATCGTTAATGTTATGACAGAAATCGACGATCCCTACACACAGCTGTTTTGCAAAGTAAAGTTTTTGTGCTTATCCCCAAACTTTTAGAGTTGTAGTTTGAAAGTTGCCTATGATGACTTCTGCTGAATACTGATTTTTCCCTTTTGTTGATGGGTCAGTTAGAAGACATGCTTTTGAAAATGGGTCAGAAAAGTTATACAAGATAAGGCATCTGAAACTATTTTGTTAACACTAAAAATCTGTAGTATATGTAAAGTAAAATTCGGTATGTATTCCTGTTATCGAGACTCTCGAGAAGAGCAAATGTTGGAGGACAAACTAAGTAAAGAAGTTAAAGTTTTATTGTCAGTGAATAAGACAAACTCTTGGCCTTCCGCTGGGCGTTGAAAGTGTCGTACATGATAATAAATAGTTGCGAATTCCTCACCGATAGTACTATGCCCTGACTCACTGTCACGATGCAGCCCGTAGGGAATTTCAAGGTTTGAAAGTGTTTTTGTATAACTATTCTGATTGCCGATTCGGATGCGTCAACTGCGATACTAGTGGGTTGCTGTCAAATCGTAGATGTAAGACGAGTAGCCATGGAGTATCATTTACCGATCAAATCGTCAATAAATGCTGTCTTTTTGATGTTATAAGTAAAGGGTAAGCTCATGGGATGCTTGACGGTCGAACGGTTCCTATATCTATTATATGGTTGGAGTCACGTTTAGCCATTCTTGCCTTTTAAGGTGCTTGTTGGCACTCTCCGTACAATACAAAGGTCCTGTAGTCGTTATGTGATGTGTGACATTGTTGGTCATGCATGGAAATTGGTGCCAATATTTGATACAATCCAGAGAACCTGTCGAGCATTAGTAGAAAGAACGCATTAATTTTTTCATACATAGTTTGTATAAAAGCCATTGGCTTTCAAAGCAACACTGTACGGTGATTAGATTACTGATGAGCAGGAGATGCAACAAATATTAATCTCTTCATCACTATACATGTAAGGTGATGTTACAAATACCATTAAAAAAAGAGTTGCGTCTTTTACGGGTTTCAGTGGTACATGTTTAGATAACTTAGTCTGTGTCAATGTTCTGTTTAATCTCGTGTAGTACATCCTCCTTGAGCAAGAGTGAAAATGAAACACAAAACGAACTATTAGACTTTTTGTATTGAAGATTCATATTGAGAAAGTATACAATGCTTTGTCTGTAACATCTATTCAGGAGCACATCTTGGACATACTATACAATTTTAATCCCAAAAGAAAAATTTATGACTGTAGTGTTGATAAATAGAAACTAGAATCATTCAATATACCAGATAGTATATTTTGAACAGAAAAAATAAAAAGCTGAAAGGTTAACGAATTGTGTCTTAAAGTATGCATATATCAGTGTAAAATATTCAATATTTATCATAAATAATGTACATCCATTCATCCAATCAAGTTGTCAAAATAATGATAACAACACATATACACGAGACAACGAATAATATAATGTAGGAAATAGAAACTACAATATATGTATATTTTTCTAAGAAAAAATTATTTTACTAAAAGTATAATATATTTGTTATACATTAAGTGAATGCATTAACTAGTCCATAACGAAATAAAATATTTATTATCAGACTATTAGATAAAATTAAAAAAAACAAACAATTCATCATTGTGAAATAAAAGTGAAAAAAGGTGGTTAAGTTGAAGTTTACTTTACAATAGAAAAAACAAACAAACAGAAAATACAAAAGAAAAACAAACCACTGATCATGATCATCAGTCGATAGAATGAATTCACAGGGGGTGTTTACAATGTGTGTTTGTGTGTGTGGGTGAATGTGTAATTAGGAATACAAAACAAGTTATCAAATCTCAATTTATTTCAATGAGGTAGATAGATAGTTGAATAACAGTTAGTAAATCATGAATTTTAGAATAAGAAATTTACTTATTTATTTAATTTTCAAATGTGATCAGAACAATTTGATTTACAAGTGAATATTAATTTAGCATTAGATGTTGATAGGAAGGATGTGGTTGATTTAGTTGATGATAATAATGAATGATTGAAAAGCATTAAATTATGATGATCATCTGTCAATGTAGATGGAATGGAATTTCGTCTAATTGTAGAACATGTTAATGTGTTCGAAATTGCATTGAACCATCTGAAAGACAGTACAAAAATAATTTAAGTTTACAGCATTCACAAAAAGTACATAAATTCAATATATAATAAATATTTGAAAAAAAGTCAAGAAATGAAATTTTTATATTTGAACAAAACTACTACAGCAAAATTTGAACTTGCAACTTGTTATGACTGCAAAGTGACTGGTGAAAGGATGATGGTAAGACTACAGTAGTAAATTCATAACTGATCAAGAACTAATTATCTCAGTACACTGAGTTATATTGTTATATCTGGTAGCCAATGATCAGTCAGATTTGACTAAGCTGGAGTAACTCGTTAGTATTTGACATATTTTAGTCAATTGCAATATCTTATAAACAAATTACTTTAATCAACAAATATTACTGAATTATGTATTTGCTCCTTCCTAACACTTTCTTCTTCTTCTTCTTGATAACTGCATAACCATGAGAAAAAATGAACGATAGGAAATGGAAATTAATCAAAAACTAATCACTAGCTGTTATGAGTTCTTTCACTAATAATTCTACTGATCAAAGAAACTTTGTAACTTGTAAAAAAAAAGTGAAAAGTATTTATTGCTGAGAAATTCTAGCTTATTCCAATACTATTTGAAATGTTTTTTTTGTGCACTATTTGTACAATTATTCTATTTTGTATAAAAACTATTATTGCCTATCATATTTAATTAAAGAATCCAGGTTAAGTTACCAGTTAGTTATAAATAAATAATCACAGATTTTGACTATTTCGTAAAAAAATATGTTAATGATAACATATTATTTGAATTGAAACTTAAATTCTCAGCGGAGAAAACACATACAGTATCATAGCAAGATTTCTAAAACGAGATTTATAATTGATTGATATAATTTTACCGTCAAAACAAACCAATATGATCAATAACATAATATAAATTGCAATGTGAATTTGAATCTCAAGCTTTTCTATTTAATAATAATAATAATATTATATAGTTAGTACGATATGGAATTCTCAGCACAACATATTTCAATAAGTTTCCTTCACAAAACAATTAATGATTGGCACTTGGAAGTCAGCAGTTCAGGCATCGACATCTCATTAACATTCATTCTTTTCACAGCAGATTGCCAGTTACAGCAATGTCTCAGTTTGTACTTTTTCTAACTTTAAAAAGCAATAGCTCGTAAACATTTAATATACGCACCTGAATGGATTATGCGACTAGGAAACATAAAAATGATGTGTTGAAAAAAAAACAAAAAGAGGTAATTTGTTGAAATATTTTAATGGTAGGAAAAGCCTGGATATTCAAGCAGGCTGCCTGTAAAACTTGACATCAGTAAAGCGCTATATAATATGCTGGCTGGAAAAATTCAAAGTGATAACTATGACAGTATGTTAATGAATAACTGGTAATTGACAGATATTGTTTGACAGTAGTAGTTTATAAAAACAGCGATGCATTTTAGTTCACTGCCAGCCAATCTAAAATAAACTATTATAAACCAATAGTCTTTAGAAAAGAAATAGTAATTTTACAAAAGAATATGTAGAATATATATATAAACAGCGAATATACTTAAGTCATATAAAGCTTTTCTTTTTGTAAATTAAAACAACCACATAAGTTCGTAAATATGAATAAACAATATCGGTTTTATGGAACCCTATATAAGGATGAGAAAACACTTTTTAAAATACCCATATTGTTTCTGGTTACTTTTTGCATGGTTATGAACCTTATTGACTGTTAGGATATTACTCATCAAATATCCTAAAGAAATTATTTTGTGAGTCTAATTCTGTTAGTCAATATTTTATGTCGTCCTAAACTAATCAAGTCCATAGACTTTTAAATGTTGTTAGTATTCACGGTCGACCTAACTGTATAAATATGCATTGTCTGCAAAGTTTTATTCTTTTTCTTCTGTACAAAACCTCATATGTTCTGGGTGCTTGTAGCAGAATACACTTTCTACTTCATATCAAAGATTTTTGATACAGTTAGTGGGGGCTTGGGACGCTTTGATTAAAGTAGCCTATAGTATTAATGGGTTTTATGTCTTCGCTCTCGTTTACCGACTAAGGTGAACTCGTCATAGCAATCAAGCATATCAATTGACGAGCATAACATTGGTAATATGATCTGTTTTATTGAAAATAAGACAAAATTTGTTGATTTATGGATTTCTAGCGGAAATGTTAAGAGTAATTTAGTCGATTCTGATTGTTTCATGCCTTTCGTCGACAAATGAATTAATTTACAACAAAATAATCATTTTTCAAATAGTAATAGTTTTTTTAAGAAACCTCTCATTCTATCAACTAAAAAATTTAAAAAAAAAAAATGAAAATTTACATATCTGTAACGCAAAAATTGTCTAAACAGTGAAGAAATAATTGATAAACCAGAACTATTTCCCACAATTTAAGTAGAAGGTTATAGAATTATGTGAAATTTTGCTGTAACAACCAGAATCGAACTAACATGTTATATTGTGGATAAGCAGAGAAAATTCAAAAGACTCGACACTAAGTTAATCATCACCTATCCTTATAAGAAAATATAGTTATAAAAAATTGAAAATTTACACAGGCTGATACAGACATGAATTCATAAACACGATATAGAAAAAAATGAACAGTTCCAATAAACAAATTACCTTTTCAATAGGTAAGTACTTTCAGCTTGAAAATAATAATCTTTAGAGTTGACAGAGATTTTAATAATATCATTGGATAGTACACAGTAATGTCGATGTTTTTGATGTTGTCGGTGTTGATCATGTTCAATATTCTCGAATCCAGTGGAACATTGATCAAATGGTAATAAATTATTTGATAGAATTAATTCAACCGTACACTTATTTATTGATAACCATAAACGTGCTAATAATTTACGATGATGATATGTGTTATAAAATTTTAAACACATATCTGATAAAACAGTCCATAATTTTTGCCTACTTCTTGAACCACGTTTAGACAGACGAAATAAATAACCAAACATTTCATTCTAAAATTTTTTTAAAAAAAAAAGAAATCGAAAAGAAAGAAATTACTGAAGTAGAACTTTTCATTATGAAGTCAGTTAACTTTGAAAAACCCTTCGCAAAAAAAGACAATAAATCGAAAAGCTGTGACTAGCATAAGTTTAAACGTGTTAAACATTCAATAACAATCATCCGTGCAATAGATGATAGTCGTGTAATATCTTAAACTAACTGCAATCGCAAAGGTTAGGCTCATTTCACAAGCCCTGACAATTATGGTGGGGCTAATCGCTGGTGAGATCGTATAGAATTACCATTCAAACGTCCCATAGAAGGATGAACTAGATGTCTAGTGCTTTTTGGCTCTTAACGAAATAGAATAGTGAAAAGAAACTACAAAAGTCGATAATTAAATAGCATTCAATGAATAATTGTTTTTCCTATTTATTTTTTCTAAATTTTGGAACATCTTTATAAAACCAGAAAAATACATACTGATCAAAAGAGAGGTTTGATTTAATTACAGACTTAATAAACCTGATTGTGTATTATTATTATCATTATTATTGTTATTATTATTCAAAATAAAAACAGCATTCACCTGCAATTTTATTTAATCTATGCATCGGATAAATACACTATAAATGGTACTAGATAAAAATTCCACTCTATAATATCAAGTGAAAAGAAATTCAACTGATGAGAAAGATTATTATCGTTTCGTTTTCTTATCTACCACTAGATCAAACAAAGTTATAATATTTGATAAGAGAAAAAAGAAACAAGAGAATGTTAGATAGAATTACTACCAAACAAGAAAAAACGGAAACACATTGAAAAACAAAGCAATCTCTAAAGAAACAAAATCTTTTCGCGTTCAACATCTTTTCTTTAAGTAACTTAAAAACACAACTAGTTAAATTTGGTTCAAAACAATTCAGCGATTTTTATTTAAGTACATAAATTTCTGTATATTTTATTATAATATATGTATACATTAGAAAGTCTTATTATATAAACTTGAAGAAATTCTGTTTGTAGTTAATTAATTATACTTTCTATTACGACTACATGAAAATTCAATTCATTTAGACGTAACTGGTGTTGCATATTGTTTAAGTCTAAAAAAAGTTGAAATGAACACCACATACAAACATATGGGTTGATAAATAGTCTTGCTTTTTGTTTCGATAAATACTAGAATTTTGTTGTGAATGTTCACAGTCAACTAAAATGAGACTTTTGCATGATATTTTTAAAATTATAGAATTAGTTTGATAGATTAATATCAAGGAAATTGTATAGTTGTACAGAATATGCATTCTGTCAATAATATCATCCTTGGAATATCTGATGAAAATCACAGAAAATTATAAAAGTCTCATTTCCATCAGTATTTAGGTTAAGTTTCATTTTTGATGAATACACAATGAATTAAGAAAAAATACAAACTATTAATTAAAATTTTTCGCATAAAAAGATGCGAGTACCATGGTATGAAAGTTTGAGCGACCGTGGCTGCTACCTAGATGTGGTGGTCGAGCTTGCCTATCGTGATGACCCAACAGAGCTATTTTGGCTGGGACATATGTTCCTTTAGGTCCTACCATGCCAAGCAGGTCGACTGGACAATAGTAACACTAAAAGTAGCAAATCGAAGTCTGAGGGCGAAGTCGTACTTTTGATTGTAGAGGGGTGTTATAGCAGTAAGATGTTTCCCTTGGACAACGGGCATCTGCAGCGATGATGCCTTCTCACAACGTAAGGAAGGGAACAGAAAAGGTCGACTCTTGAAATTTCATTTCACTTTACTGTACGAATTTCCGTCTCTGACGGTGGACCCTCTGAAATGCGGTACCAACACTTCGAAAATTTCGCATAAAAATGACATGCGTGACCGACCTCAAGCAGTCAACCCTTAGGCTCTGCGGTCACACTCCTAGGTTACTAAGACCAACGCTAACACGAATTAACTTTTAGGTCCCTGAAGAAATACCCTTCTACTGTATGGGTGGCCAAGAAGTGATATCCGCCCTCATGCCCGTAACAGCACACGAGACCGAGCTACTCACAATCAAGTTCTTACAACACCTCCTCGTATCTCTCTTATCTCCAAGACTAACCCTTTTCACGTTCTTTTATCGGTTCGCGCCGCCGATGCAAACAATTGGAGTACACAAAACGTTATTCCTGGTCTCCTGAAATCCCGCTCTAAACTAAATGCTGGAGTCTTTAGTGTTAGGACCTTGTGACAAATAAGAAAACAGGTTTACTTAGCTACGACTTTAGAATCTTGCGCCATCAATGTATGCTGAGTCTCCAAAACGCACATACAGGATCCCAGTAGAACCGTTCATTTGACCTCAACTTTCAACGTAAAGACCCGGTGTCATTGATCCTTCGTGTATCTGGAGACTCCGCTGCTACGAACCATGGCCTCGCTAGTGCGGGGATAGCAATGAGTTCACAAGCAGAACCAGTTCCCCTATAATGTATTCCAGTACACAGTCGTCTGAGCCCTGTCCGACCAAACGGAATTATAAGAGTTCAGAAAGACAGACATTCGCTGTTAACTTTTCTTTAACTCTGTATATGCTCTCATTACCTACAGCTCAGATGAAGTAAAAGATGAATTTTAAAGAAAGTTTTTTAACCTTCTTTAAGAACTTAAGTGTTTTGATGTAATAATAGTGGTTAGCGGTTTTAATGAGAAATCGAAAGACACATGGGTGGATTTAATGGTATCACGCCTCATCGACCAGATAATGGAGACTGTCTGCTGCAACTATGCTCAGAAAATCACATATTTCTGGCACACGCAACTTTAGACATGAGGTAAAACATCTTATTACACGGCAACTGGTTTTCGATCATAGGTGTCTACGAAGCATTGCTCGCATATCCTGGAACTATCGAGTAAGCAATGCTGTTGTTAGGAAACAGGTACTAAGAATGGAAGAGCAATTGACGAAGTATTGAAACCTCATCGGTTGAGGTGTTTGGTACATGTGTTACGAACGCCTAACCACCGACTACCTCGACGAGCAATGTTTTGTGGCGTAGGGGTAGGCTGGAAGAAGGTTAGGGGCAGCCGAACCAAAACAAGGCATAAATCCATGAAGTCACTAACAAGTGGACTGAGCTATGTTAATAGGTGTAGACCACCTGGTTGGAGTCCGCAAGACGATATTAAATGATGGTTATCTACTGAATGAGATGGCTCAAAATCGTTTGGAATAGCTCTGGCGCATTCATTCTTTGTCTTCCCGTATGAGCTCATGACCTTTCTTTCTCTTTTCAATTTTATTTGATTGGGAAACACTTTTCGAATCATATCATCGTTCCCTAATCTTTTCGATTAGCGCTGATACTTCTACTACCTCTACTGCTATGTGATTCGAATTGACAATCGCATCTCTGTACTAATATGGTATGGCAACTGGAACTGATGTACGTACGTACCAAGTTCTACTTTGTAGTTGAATGACTGACAACACAAGAGTTTGACACATTTGGAAAGAATGAAATGGAATAACATAATGGTAATAAAATGAAGCTGAAAAGAAGAAATATCATATAACGATGGTAGTAAAGAACATTATTCAAATAACCATGCAACCACGATAAAGTTTACTCATATCGAAAGTATTTGTTGTCACAGGATTACCGTTGATTTTTATTCCGATTCACACCTAAAAACACTTTAACCCACTGAGTTGAGTAATCTCCGGGAATCAGTATGTTTAAAGAGATCATCCAACGTGACTATCCTTTGTTTCATGCAGTTACTGTATATAAATAAATCAATTTTCCACTTCTTCTGATTAGCCTGCGTGTTAAAAGATGTGTAGCCTAGAAACCATCGGAATGATATGAGTGGAATACTTCCAAGACACAGAATCTGATATTTTAAGATAAAAAGACCTATTTATGCTCAAACGTAGTATTCTGAATTTTGACAGGGTTTACATTGATTGATAAGTGAAAATGACTGACTGACGACTGACTGACTGACTGACTGAAAATGACCAAACCCACAAGGTATTGGATTATAATAAGTTTGTCGGAATCAGGATTAACGAATAGTGAGACGAACTACTTGCACCGAAGTTACACATACTCAAAATTATATGATTAAATTACCATAGTAGTCGAAGGAATAAGACCAGAATGAATTGTTTTTTCTATATCTAGATATAACAGTCATAAGTGTATCAAACCGAGTCATTGTATCAGAACGTTTGTATTCACTAGCAGAACCATATACGAGCTGTTAAGGTAACTGATAATGATTGTGAACTTGGGTTATATGTTATCTTATAGAAGTAATTTACACTTCAGTGGTGGAAAGTGTATGTAAAAGATACAGGCAGTGAATATCAATCAATCGAAATTAGGATAGCCCAAATATATCACAGTGAAACATATCATTCACGTACTCTCAGTTGAAAGGTTTCTTTGGGAAACATAAATACAAATTTATCAAATACTTATTCCAAACCATTTCTACAATATTATTCATGATAAATTTAAAGATGGCATAGTGAGCAACTCCGAGTAACCTGAGTGCTAGGTCGATGTGATCGAGATAGCTGAATGTTTAATACAATTTCAACTATAGGGATTTTGTAAGGAGCATCTACGACATTAGTTACATATTTAGCGATAGATTTTTTTAAATAAAAGATAATGTTTATTATCACAAACGAAGAAAGACCATGAAGATGGTAATATATTTTCACTACTCTTAGTGGATAAAAAAAACGTTCATAAATATAAAATGATAGTTGCTCCGTAGAAAAAGGCTAAAATGACACACTTAGTTGCCCATAACACATGAAATAAAACATTCATATACGATCTTTGAAAAAAGAAGATAATAACAGAACCTACATCGATTGTATTCAATAGTTTAATGGATGACAAAGATGTTTGTTTTCGCCAACAATATCCAACCAAAACATTTTGAAATGTAGGCATTAAAGATGTGGACGTTTCAGTGTTATGTTGAATATCAACAGATTCTGACTGACATTGATTAGTAGTGCTACCAGCTAAACATCGCTGTGTAATTTCTGTAAAAATCAACTTTGAAGTAGAGGAATCGTGTAGACGAGTAACACCTGAATTAAAAAGTAAATATAAGGATAAATGAATAATTTTTTTGATGGTGATCGAAGTTGAAAATGATAAACTTCTTTACACATTTGAAATCATCAATCAATCATTATTGTGAATGTGTAAAAACGCAAACCTCCAAAACTGTGCCCCAAGATAAACTTCTTGCTTGTAAGTGGTCAAAAAACCGAAATAAAATTTCATGAATAAGGGATGTACACATGGTAAAATATGTGTACAAGTAATCGTTTAATGATTGTAAGAATATCTAGCATTTCCATTGGTTAATATTTAAATTTATAGTCAGCTAGTACTTTTCAGTTAGATTCAAAAGGTTTCACTATAACAAGCTTTGTTGTCTTGTGAATGCACTGAGTGGATAAGTCAATGCCAAATGTCTATAACTACTGACTGCTATTTACCTGAACATTGAAAAAAAAATCAGGAATAGAATGAGGTATTTAGAAAACAATGAGGCTAACCTACGAAGACAAAGAGTATTTTAAAGCTCTTGGAGATATAATTGTACTACTGACAAGTTTTCAAAAGTTAAAATGATGGGTGAACACTTCAAGCTATTCATTTAGTTAAGTGAATCAAACTAGTAATTTGAAGAGTAATCAGTCTTATGAACATCCTAACCAAAGTGATAGTGTTACAAAGCAAAATGAACTTCATTTTCTAACTTATAATTGACTGACGGCTTAGTGAATCGGTTGTTTATTTAGTTACAGGTGTACACAGTTGAGTATTCACTGGCAAAACATCTTTTTCTCTGTTCAATCATGAAATATGATAAAACTAATCACAAGTTTTATAACCAAAAGAACTTGAATGTTTTAGGTAATCGTGAAATGAAACATTGATGACAACAATATCAAGATATTAAGTATATGGATAATAATTTAATAACAATATATATTTCTTATTTTAGATGAATGTACAACAAACCAGCATATTTAGAAGATGGTAGACAGGCGTCGTTAATCGCATTTCCAATCGGATGAGAAACAGAAGTAGTTGCATTTGTTGTATTATTTACCAATAGTTCAGAAATTTTATTAATCCAAGTTTCATAATCCAATTCGTCTTGAACTCCAAATATGAAGCGTTTACGATGTTTTCGCAATCTATAACGAGATTGAGACTTTATTTTTGAAACTTGACAACTATTAGATGTAGCAGTATTGTGTTTAACTGGACAAGAATTTGATACATCTGATAAATTATGAATTGGTGAACGACTTGAATATGTTACTACTAAACCAAATTTTGAGAAGGTTGAATCAGACACTTGATCATTGTTAGTTTGATTTTCATGTAGGATATTTTTCTCAAGTATAATATTTGAAAGTGATATGATAGTATGCACCTAAAATATAATTTAAAAATGAACAAAAAAACCAAAAAAAGCTTACATTTATCATAGTTAATGTTCAAATATATTGTCTCAGCGTAATTAAGCAACATAATACAATTTCCTACGCATAGATAAAGGTTTAAAGTAAAAATACCCAAAATATGACAAATCTGATTGGACTAATTACATGGTCAATTATGTGAAAAACATTTAATGACCAAAAGACATGTGTAGTTTATGGGTGCGACCAGCAACAGAGTTGATCTTGGCATTCATCTTCACAATCATTTCACATTCTTCTTTTTCATAAATTTGATCGTCAGTTAAGTCAACACTATAAAGGTTTGTGGCAGTCTTTATTTAAATTAAAGAATGGACTAAATATGACAAGACATGTTTTTACCAAACAAATCTAATTTATTGGTGTTACAACAACACAAATATATATATATATATATATATATATATATATATATATTATTAGTGTTATAAATACTAATGTTAAAATAGGATTGATTAAAATGAAAAGAGATGCGTTCAAACTAGTTTAGATAAATTTCATTTAAGTTAATTGCAAACAATAAGAGAAAAGTATTCTATAGAAAAAACTTAAACACTTTAATTAATTAATTAAATCCAATATTTGGGACAGAATCTACAAATGTATTTTTAGACATGTTTAAATGAAAGTTTCTCTGTTATGATATGGACGGATTACATAATAATTTTTCCTAAAGCAATAATTCAGTGAATATTCAATTTAGCTGATGCCAATTTTCATCATGAACCAGTTGAATTCCTAAAATGAATATCATGGTTGATTCAACCATAAGTAAATCGTGCATTATGGAGCGGAAAACAACAATATTACTATAAACTACTTAATAGAGCAAAAAAGTGATCTTTTCATCGACCACTTTAGCAGTACAAGAATGCTTATTATGCAAACTTCAAAGCAAAAAAGAAAACAATTTAACATAAAGACAAAATCAACCAAAAAATTGACAAAATAAACTACAACTAACTGCTCTAGTTTTACAAGCACCAAAAATTAATTGAGAGTAGTTTTTCCGTTGCAAGTGTAATTATCACACAAGAACAGTTGTGTGTTTTGTCTTTTAGTTTCAAAATTTTCAAACCTACATCTATATAGGTAACTTTTATAAATTGACACCATAGTTACAAATAAATTAGAACAACACATATAAGCGAACAATATTGTTTTCGATTAGATCGTCATCAGGCTTTACTCTAATATACATGAATATTTATATGAAAATGTTAAACCAATCAAGTCATAATCACAATGAAATGAAAAAGATTACGTCACTACATATAATAGGCAAAAGTACAAGTGGATAGTAGGAAGACAGGTGTACTGATTGTAGTAAGAAAATTATAAAGCATGATGACTAAAGTTTTATCGATAGTAGGTCAAAGGTGGATGAATAGACTTCAAATAATCATTTTCACAATGGGAATCTTTAAATAAATTAGAGACTTTCAACATTCAACCTATTCACACTACAGGTCTTTTAAAAAATTCCATTATCATTCTAATTATACAGAAGAGGATTAGGATAACGAACTAAACTGTATCGATTATATGAATAAACACATCAATTTATTATTTACTAGAAATAAATATTATACACAGTTAATTGTGATATAAAAGTTGGAAAAAAAAGAAAATTTGAGTAGTATTCGCTAGCAATGCGCAATCTTAAGGGAACTGGTATTTCTCATAATATTAAACTATCCAGACAGTAAATGAGATAATTGAACTGGTTGATAGCTTAATAGTCACTAATATCATGTTGTTAAGTGTTTTGTGATCACACCGCATCGATGTGCTTCTGACCTAAGTTGCTTTATGACGACAGGCTATTTATAGGTCAAATTATGTGGTTACATTTATTTACTCAAAAAAAATCTATATTTCCCGAACAAAAGTATTAAAAGTCAATAATTTAATCTTATTCGGATGACACATTGTAAACTAAAATTATTCATATAGAATGAGAACTGTAAAAGAGTTTATATAAAAGGCACCACAGATCACTTATTTAGTCAGTTTCATCAGTTCTAAATATTGATCATTTCATAATGAGGTATTGTTTATTGTGTATAATAACCAATTCATTCAATATTATTATTATTATTAAGAAAAGTGCTAGGAGTTACTGCTGTTAGACATAATGACACATGATTGGAACGATTTTTTTAAAAAAGCAACCATTTAAAATCTCACATATTGTTAATTTCATAAACCAATAAAAATGATATATAAAAAGAGTTAATAGAATGATTTAAAAAAAATTTAATCTTACTTTTAAGTATAAACCAGATACACCACGTATTCGACTAGTATAGATTAAACGATCTGTAAATAGAAAAACTAATCTAGGCTGAAATCCACGTCGTGAATATTTATTTAACCAACCGAAATGAACTAGTGGATAAGTTGTTATAGAAGACTGTAGAAAAGATGAAATTGTCATTGAATCAATAGACGTAAAGTCATTTCCATGCATTTGTTCATGATGATGATGATGATGAGTGATGTTGTGATAAGACGAGTATTTATCATTTTCTACATTTACATTATTAATATGCTTAGTTGAAGTAAACAAAAAATTCCCCAAAGGGAAGATTATGATGGATAATTGCAGTGTTAATGCAATTCTTTCAGCTTGATCTAATGTATTACTTAAAGATTGATTTGATAGTAGATAATGATTTAAAACTGCTATAAATGAAAAGAAGAGTAAAGTAATTGAAAACAGTGGGAAAAATTGGATAAGCATCAGATAATCAGTGATGTGGAAAAATGTATTTGATAACTAATTGATAAAGTAAAAGTTATCAATGATCTTCTATGATGATTGAAAATATAAAAGCAGATGCGGTCTTGTTTTTGTTTATACTTTAACTAAATCAGTTACTTTACGATGAATTAGGTTCTAGAAAGTTGTCAAGTGTTCTAATCACTCAGAAATGGCACTCACTGTAACATAGAGCAGATATCCTCTTCACACCCGACTTAGACTTACTTGCCCTGATCGTGTGTAATATGAAAAAAGTATTTCGTGTATTATATAGCCCATTTAATTCGTTCAAGGTTAAAAAAATTTCAAAATGACCTAACTAGATTATATCTCTAGTTTATTTTTGATTATATTGGTGATCGTATCTAAATGCCAATAAACTTTATGACAAAATATCAACAACATTCAAGGCTATTACTTTTGTATAGTAGACAGATTGTTGAAACAAATACCTCATGTACCTCTTAATCAATTTACAGCTCCTAATATGTTCAATTTTCATCTAAAAATTGAAAAAAAAACTGATACCAAATAATGAATAATCAGACGTCAGTGCAGAAATAATATCTATTTTACACACACTAGCTGTTCATGTCACAATTCACAATTAAAATGTAAAAATATTTTACCTTTACATAAAACTGAAGTTGAATGAGTTGATATTTGATTCATTAAAGATTGTAGCAAGCTGCAATAACTTCGAAATCGTCGACAAGGCAATAATAAATAATACCATAAGGAACCAATAGAAGATGAACGACTTTCTAAATTGTATAATACTTTTCGTATGATTACTGAAGATGTTTTTAAATTCTTATCTTTCAATTTATTATTATTATTAGTTTTATTCGAATGTAAATATTTACGAATAAGTGATTGAATATGCGTAACATTCTTATCATTATCAATATTGACGGAATTGTTGTTATTTAAACAATCATTAGCATTCTGTTCATTGACATTGAAATAAGATGACAGAATATCAACAAATGCTAATAACCATAATTCTGTGAGTAAATCAGCTGAATTTTGAATCCAAATTTCATAAAACTAGAAAAAAAAACAGGGTTAACAATATGATAATATTTATGGTCATATAATTATGATTCGGTCATTAGTTCCAATTGAACAAACACATTTATACGTGATAATAATTCAAAGACTGCTTTAAATTAATCTGAATTGATCAATGTATGTGTGTGTTCACGTAGATTTGAATCAAATTTTAAAAAAAAATTGTTAAGGCGATGAAAACATCAACAAACAGTCAACAATATATGCAACCAAGGAAGGTAAAAAGATAAGCGAAAACTAATTATATTAGTCAATCATATGATAGCGAAGAAGTAATGGAACGAAATAACAGTAACTTATCAGTGATATAACTACATACAGCAGCACAAAAATGTCTATGATAAGAGCAGATTTTTCAGTTATCAAAAATTACTTACGTAAACAAGGTTTACCAGTTTAGCATACTTTTTCCAAACCAGTAATGAGTAATTGTGCTGCATTGACAATAAACACCTATATACTGACTGGACTATTATCAGAGTTATTTTTAAGGAAAGAGACAACAGTAGCTTTGTATTGCAATAAAGTTAACTCAAATATCGATTCCTCAAGAATCAACCATGTACTGAACGAATCGTGACACTACAATCAACTGAATCGAACTCACCACTCTACACCAACTTCATCGACTATAATAAAGCAGTCGACAATTTAGATGGGAGAACATTATGGAGCTTTCTTCGACACTATGGTTTGCCTTAGAGGATAGTCAACATCATACGGAATGATTACAACGAACTATACTGCAAAATCATGCTTACACGACAGCTCATAAATTCATTCAAAGCGAAGACCAATATCATACAATGCTGCTTGTTCTCACTCATTCTTTATGGTGACTGAGTGGATTATGAAGACCTGAATGTCTCAGAGGAAACACGGATTACAGTAGACAGTTTAGCATTATTGATACTATCGTCTAGATTCTTATGAGCTGTAGCCTGTTAATTTCCTCTTACTGTGTTTTTATGAAAAGTAGTAGGTTCATGAAAATCTGCAACTAACTCTTTCATTTTCTATGGTTAACCAACTTCAGATATGATTGTTAAAGTAGTTGCTTTATGATAAAAGACTTTCTGTTGTTGCGACCATTAGCGTGTAATTGATCATATGAGGATTTTATCACAAGAATTTTCCTCCAAAAAGTGACAAACTTTAGAGTGTCAGTAAAAATGTTTCAGAATGTTACGATGGGACTTGTGTCAATTAACTCCAATGTATCCCGAATAACAATATATTATTTACCAAAAAACAGTCGCTGTACTTTAATGGAACAGTTTGATCGACAGTGTTGTATTAACATTTACTGGTATTTATCATTATGAGTTCATGATGAAACAACCAAACTAATCGATAAGATTAATTTTTGATAAAGCTGAATTTAATTATGTGGATGATGTGAAGAAAACTAGTCATCAATTACCGAATGCATAACAGAAATGAGTTAGACAACTGCTATTGATAGTTTAAACAAACTATAATAAATATTTCCCACAGTAAAGACAAATACTAGTTATGGATGGCATTCATGATTAATAGCTCTCTTTTTCAAGTGATATTAGAGAATGAATTACATATTAAATAATAATACAAGTCAATTCAATCAAACAAAAAATCGACTGATAATTAAATTTACCTGTAATTGATCTAATAAAGTCATTAGTAAATCAGTAACACAACTAAGATTATGTAACTTTTTCATTGCTAAATGTAAACCATATTTTTTATGTTTATGCTTAAAGTATGGTGAAAGATTATAATTGGAAATTTCTGAACTGGACAATTGTTCATTTTTACTACATTGGAATGCCAAATGAGATATAGATGATTCAGATGAATTGAAATAACCTTTCGACGCATGTCTCATATACAAAGGTGATTCTAAAGTTGACAAAGAATAATATGAATTACTTACTAAGTAGTACAAGAAATTAATGATACTAACAATGCATAAATGATCACCAGAGAGTATAATGCATCTTATTGGTTGTGACAATAATTTCATGAACTAGAAATAATAAGTTATTTATGGTTAAGCAACAATCTTCATGTGTACAAAATCACATCATATTTTTGTGTATTGTGGTAAGATCTAAGTATATAGTAGCTAAATCTTACTAATATAAACACTCATAATTCGAATCATAATATAATCTAGGTCAGACTGTTAGATGACGAATTCTCCCTTATATGCACATCAAAAATACTGCAGATAGGAGTGGAACTCACGACAGCTGGTTTTACACGCAAACCACCAATCTCTAGACAATCAAGCTGGCTTCGAGTGATGTACATGTCTAACTTTGATCAATTTACAATGTTTAGTAACCGTCATCCATTACCTATTATGATCAATCGAGTTTTATCGTATTGGTAATGCAAGATGATCTCATACTATCATAAGTTGTTTGAAGCTAAACATGCACAACATTAGATTCCGGTTCAATGATCTAGAGCTTTGGCGTTTGTACACGGCACCGAGGGTTTTGGTTTTGATTTTCGACTGCAGTGTCATGGATAAGCATGGATGAGTTCCATACTTGAGTGAAAAGGCCATCTAGTTCAACAATTCAATGGCGATCTAACTATGGAGAAATCTAAAACAATCCAAACTTTTTAATCTGACTAAATTTGTCACTTGCGTTTCAGCTTACTTATAGATTTTTTAGTATGTTCTGGAACGGGAGATAGTACAATTAGGTAGCTGATCTTATGATAGACTGTATAAAGATGATAAGTTTGAAACCTGTTGGGAATTACTCAATTAAGCAATAAACTTAAAATGATTTTGAAATGATCAATACAACATAACAACTCACCACAATCAGCTGTGAAACTTTCAGATACTGGTTCCCCATGATCATCACTTGATTTTAAGAATAAAATATTTTTTCCAAGAAGTTTTACTTTTGATAATAAACGTTTCAATGTCGATACAGTCGTTTTTAATTGGTGAAGAAAATTTGTTTGTCCATTGGTTATCAATTTCAGGATTGGCAATAGACGAGTTTGTAACCAGTGAGTTAGTGAAGTTGCACCGAACAAATTAGCTGTATCTAATGGAGCCTATAGAAATACAAAGAAAAACGTTAAATTTAAGAATGGGAATAAGCATTTAACTTTTTCTGAATTAGAAAAATAAAACTTCTGTCATGACAGAATTCACACAAAAGTTTATTGAAAATGAAAACTCACGAAGGATGCTATGGATTTCACTCTAAGTAAAAAGTGATCTCATGTCTCCATTGTGGTAAGAACGTTAAACGCTGTAAATGTTTGCCTTCCTAATTCCAATAGTCTCACCTGGAAACTCTTACTAGTGTTTATGATCCTACGCAACATGGATCTTATCACTTTAAGTTTTTAAAAATGAACATTAGAATTTAAACCATTACGTTATAATCATCAGGTTCACATTGTCAACTTTGGTCAGTTTTTAATATGGTAATGATAGTTATACGATAAGGGGGTAAAATGGTTTTGTTTGTATGATGAATATATAATCATTACATGCAAGAGAGTAAAAACATTAAAACTCATAATAATTACTAATAATAATACTGCAATATTATGTACTTACTGTCAGCAGAAACTCCAAGTCATGATTATACATAGATTCTGTCAGTAAGACTTCTTTGAAAATATCTAAGCATCCTGAAGTCATTGTCAATAACTGTAAAGAAAACGAAAATTGAAAGGAGTTTTCTACATTAGAAAGATTCTATACCATTTGAATAAATATAGTCGAGCATAATAAAAATAATATTATATGTTCAGAACAATATGGAGTTCTCAGCAAAGAATATTTCAACAAGTTTCTTTCACAAAACAATTAGTGATTAGCCCGTGGATGTAAGCATTTCAAGAAGCACAAAACGTATCAGACAACAAATTCAATCATGCTAATTGAGTGTTAGACGATTATTCCGAACATTAATTCATCAGAATTCTAGTTTTAACGACAAATTTATTCAATAATAACAGAAAATATATTAAATATAAGGTTAATGAAGGACAGTTTGTGAGCCGAACCTATTCAGATAATAATAATAATAATACACAGTGTAAAATCAAGCTAAACATTCACTTTAGTAAAATACACAAAACTGTATGAATAATATTTTTATGATAATTGAAGGCATCTCGATTCTGTGATATTCTATCATGAATTCATGCAAATATAGTCCCTGCCACATAGTCATTGGAAAAGCTTCATGATGAAAGATTTCTAAAATTGTATTCAGTTAACGAAGGAAATTTAGTATTGTTTCTAAGTAAGGTCACGTGAAACAATACAGCAATGTATCAATTTTCTATTCATTGTTTCAGTCAATAAATAAATAATATTGAAATATTTTAAATGTGGAATTTTCGACTAGCATTGATGAAGCCAAAATACTACTATATTATGCATTCATCTTAAGAATAATTGAATCCATCCTAAAATCTGTGAAACTGTAAAAGGTTATGCAAGAGGCTGTAGTTATCCGCCATCAAAAGTTAACGAATCCTGATGGAAATCAAGTATCATGAACTGTGACGATTTAGCATAGATTATTAATATGAAACTAGAAACTAAAAAAGAGTTGAATACAAAAATTTCACCATGACAAGTAACAATCATAGACCATGTGATAAGGAAATCTTGCTAGTTCGAGATAAGTTGATATAAAAATAATATATAAAGGAAATGAGTAGTACGATTTTGCTGAATCGTTTGCAACACAACAAATTGTCATTAAGAGCTGAAAACTTTGGAGGACACAACTGACGATAACAATGATACGTATATATATATAATCACTACTTGTCCCCTGTTACATACTGTTTTAAAACTATATGATACAAGTTTATTCCATAAATTTACTTTATTCTCAAAACCTTCTGGTTTTCTACTATTATTGATAATGTTTTCATTTCTATTACTCGAACATTGGTCTAAATAATGTCATCTTACTGGGTCAATACGGTGTAACAACAAGAACCGATGAACATGTGTAAGATTCTATTTTGCTTATGATTTGATTGATTGATTGACACAGACTAGAAATTTGAAACAGATGAAGATGAATTTCGCTTCTTCTATTCATACAAACAAAAAACTAAATCAAAAGTACTTCAACTAAAACAATTAAACTGGTAATGACAAAAAATAATCAACTTACTTCCATAGTTTTTTGTTTATTCATTGTCGGTAAAGTATCATCGAATTCCGATGTAGACATTTTGTATGATAATAAAGCTGAAGGAATCGATGATGCATTATCCATTGAATGATGTGATGATATAAATAATGAAGATGAATTAGTATTCTGATACTTTGTGTATAATTGTTGAGATTTAACACGGAAAAGATCATGAACAGATTGTTCAGGAATAGATAGTTCATCGGATTTTATATGATGATCAGGATTACTATGATTGTTGTTGACATTATTTGACTTTGACAGATGTGTTAGACTTTTGGAATGTTTTCCTTTTCTATTGTGATATGATAAATGTTTGCTTGAGCTAATTTCTTCATCATTCTTGTCATCGTCATTATCATCATCATTGTCAACTTCGGACAAACCAGTGATCAATGAAATGGCACCTAATGAAATTGCATCAGCTAAACTTTCTGGGGCTTCATCAGCAACATTGTCGTATAATTGATCTGAGGGAACATCACTTTCCATATCATCGATCAATTCACTGTGAGCAATGTCATCAGTTAGTATGGATGTAGTAGTAATAGGATAGTTTGTTTTAGTATCCAATGATATTTCTTCTGCTTCACTTAATGCTAAAGAACTATGATTTGTGTGTATTGAATTATACTAATTAACAGAGAAGAATAAAGAAGTTAATAATAACGGATTAATATAGAGTAAGGAAAAAAACTGGTGATATTTGAACAAAATGTGTAGTAATCATAATAATAAAGTAATAATATGGCGAAACTGTCGGAAGTTTCAAAGTCAATTTCATAGTTTCACAATAATGAAAAGTCATCGATCCTGTATCAAAATCAATTATTATTGATATGTTGGAAGGTTTATTGGGTAGTACACTTGAAAAAATATACTACTAACTATCTTAAACGTGTAACATTATCTGAATTAATTCATATGAATCATAATAATAATAATAATAATAATAATAATAATAATAACAGTAATGTAACTCACTAAATCACTAGCAATATCATCAACGGATACGATTTCTGTTTGATCATGTCCATTTTTAAGTTTTATTTGGGTGACCATTCTGTCATTGTTATTATTGTTCTCTTTTTGTTTTAAGATAAGCATTTCATCATCATCATCATCATCATCATTATAATAATAATTTTCTGAAAAACTCTTTGAATAATCGACAGGAATATGTGACGGCGATTGTTGTGAAAGCATCATACTCTCGGAATTATGATGACTAGAGGTTCGATGCAAGAAAAAAACAGTAAGCGTTTGTACAGACTTATAAGTATATGAAGTAAATATTTAGGCATTTAACAGCATGAATCAATATAATTGGGAAAACAGTCGGAAACATGTTTCATTAATAAAAGAGTTTAAACACAATAATTGTTAAAGCGTTAAAAATAGCATTCAAGAAAAGCTTGTAAATTAAAGTATAAAAAGTCTAGTTGTAAGACTTGACTAAATGTTACTAAGCTTGAACTTACAGTATTAAATATAATAAAATACAGAGAAGCCAGACAATTGTTCCTTAAATTTATCTACGCTTACTGTGAGTAATAAGAACAGTTCGCAGAGTTGTAGCAGCAAATGCTGGTCGATGAAGTTCATTTGTATAAAGAGTGAGGCAGTTATCACTATTTAGCAATGACCTTATGATATCATGAGTTAAAGAAAGCACAAAATGAGTAACTGGTTACCGAATCAAAAGCGGAATGACAATCTGTCTGCCGCGTACCCTGGGGCTACTAGGTCAGACTGCTTGTGAAGTTGTTGATGCGAATCACTGAGTCACAGAACAAGGAACAACATTTGTCTTGTACTTTATAGCTCTTAATGGTTATGGGGATAATGTTAGTTCGTGATGAAAACTTAAAAGAAAACCCGATAATAAAAAATTATGGGGCATGTGTCGAGCTAACATTGTTGACAATACTAAATTCCTAAATACAATTTACATATAAGGTGATCCATCAATTTCAATGCTGTTTCCACTCAATTGAATTTAACATTAATTCGAAATAACTTTTAGTGAATTCAACTTTTCAATTATTTCAATATAATTTTTTATTTGGTATACCATTCAACCGCCTTAATTTTATGTGACAAATTCTTTTACTACGATTAAATCTATCAATAAGTGCTTAATAACCATTGGGGAGTTCTATCGATAAGGTTATACTTCTGTCTTAAATTAGTGAAGAGAGATAAAGAAAATAAGAAGTAGTAATTATGTTCATTGACTTATTTGAGAATTACTATTTTAATGTACACAAACGTGATTACATTAATAGAATAAACTGTACGCTTATTCACTTTACGAATTACTATGTAGAGTTACATTTTTTTTTAATTATTAATGTAGGATGATTGTAGTTGTTTGACAAAAGAAAATATGAATAGTAATTTGAACACAAAACACAACAAAACTAAATTGAGAATTCAATACTAATGATTATTTCAAAAAAAAAATCATTTAGTGTACGCAGTCCACTTACTTAACAAGATAATACATATCATCATTTGATTCGGTAATCTCTTTGATTTTTTTATTATCAATGAGTATATTAGTATTTTCATCAAAATCATCACTATGGTTGCTTTCTTCTGTCATATTTTTACAAACAGGAATCATTATTTGTTGGCTATCCTTTCCCAAAGTGTATTGTTCTAGTTTGTCAATAGAAGTTGGATAGTTTTCTTTTTCACTGGATAAATCATTTTCTTTTGTAGAAATATGATGTTTCTTGATTTCTGTTGTCTCATTGAATTGATTAATAGATGACATAAATGGAGAGTGTATTTGATTTGTTAATGTCTGTGAAAAAGGTATGAAAACTAATCAATAAAGAGAAAGGTACTAATTCTAAAATGTTCAATAGGCTAAAGATTATCTGTTAATAACAGAAGTGTATTTACGAAATAAATAAAGTGTACCATCAGAAAACATGAAATATTCTGAAGTTGTTTACCATAACAGTTTAGTGAGTTGTTATGTTTCAACAGCCGAAATATTATCTTCAGGTTGGTTAAGAAAGAAAATAATCAATGTATATGACATCGCTTATTTACAGAGGATTAGTTGAAGTGTACCTGACTTGCAAAGTTGTTATTTGGGTCCTAGTTGGTCAAAACTAGGTCTTTTTTTAACTAATCAGTTTTCATTTCACTTGTATTAAACTGTCGCATTGATTATAAAATGTTTACTGAGACATGATGGAATTCAGCAAGATATGACAAATCGTTTGGAATTCATAATGCATAATTTGAAACAAAATTGTATAGAAGTTGGTGAGAAATATTCTAGATATATTTCTAACTTCGTAAAGTTTTTGAGAGAGTGATACATTTTGTAATAAAGTTCTATAACTATGAACGGGGCTTTGTTAGAGGGCGACCAAATATTTGCTAATGGTATCGTATCAGAAATACGATGTCACTATTTATAAGTTAAACCAAAAGATACAGGGTATTGCACTTTTAGTGTGTTTCTTATTATGCAGTTAGGTAACTTATTAATCAGCGACCCGATAGTAATTAGAAGAGAACCGTACTTTCCAACGTTGAGGTACCTTGAACTGATGTATGTACGTACGAAGTTCTATGTCAGTCAGTCAGTTACAAAGTAGAACTTCGTACATGAGTACATAAGTTCAGGTTGCCATATCGCATCAGCACAGAGACGTAAATGTCAGTTCAAATCCCATAGTGGTAGAGATAGTGGGAGTATTAGCATTAATGGAGAAGATTAGGGTTCGAAGATATGATTCGAGAAGTATAATTTAGTGAGATAACTTTAGAAAGAGAAAGATAGAGATGTTGTTGTTGTCGACCGACTGATTGACGTTGAGGTGTTAAGTGTTGACAACTGGCAATTAATTCTGCGAGAGCAATACACAACAAGATGAAGTAATGTATAATGGTGAATTATTATTGGACAAACAATTTGATGGTAATAAAATTATGACTAATAAATAAATTAATAAATGTTCAATACATTTCAGTCTGTAAGAATAAATAATACTTCTCTTTTTGGGGTTATTCCTTGATATTCAACAATCGAACAGTGTACAAGTTTCTTCTGGTTAAAGCTAAACCATATGTTGTACAAATATTCATTAGCATGACTTTGTAGTTTACCATTATCTAGAGTCTTGATATGATTTGTAAGTAACTTTTTAATCCACTGTATAGTTTCCTAACATTGTTTTTACGGTCTTCGTAAAAATGTCGTTCAAATATGTATATCCCATTAACATACGAAGGTTATAATTAATCTACTAATCTAACAAAACTTGTTATTGATTTAATGATAATAAAATAAAACAATATTTATCTTATCAAATGTAACACTGTCGGTTTATTCTTGACAGAAGATTATTAATCTTGACGAGAGTTTACAACGATAAGATAATACACTACATAATTCATGTTAATCAATATCAGATCATTCATCAAAATTGTTTATAATTCTGTTAATCGTTGATAGTATGTCAGTTATCACAGAAACAATCAAACGAAAAATTGATATCATTTTAGTTTAGTTAGGTCAGAAATCACTTAAGTATAATACACGTTTAATATAGTTATATCTTCAATTATTAAAAAAGAATATTAACATCATACCTGTACATTTTGTTTGATAGAGATTACAGATACAGGTGATGTATCCTTCTCATCACCGCTGTAATCTAATTCACAAACATGAAGATTCGATAGATCACTTTTTGAAGTTAATAAAAATTGTGTATGATCTAACGGTTCATAGTCTGCTGACACTGGTCTAGGATAGGATTCCGAAGTTAAGGAACATGAAGATGAACAGACTGATGCATTTTCAGACGGTTTGAATGAATTTACTGGATTTGAATAAAAACAAAACAAAACATTAACAATCGGTTAACTAGTACGATTATGAACCGCTTTATAAACTGTAAAATGAATAAGTCTAAGGTTAAAATCGGACTTACTGGTCCGTGTCAATCACAAGTCATTCAAGAGCTCACTTAACAATTTGTTGAGTGAAATACTATTATCAGTATTAAAGGCAGTTTGAAGATTTTTTTAAGCATTGTGTATCGCTTTTTTAATCTTATAAAAGAAGTTCATGATTTTTCGGGGAAGATTATTTGTTCAAGTGGTTATGCGAAAAAAGTTAGTTTCTTTTTCAAAATTCTGGAATTTGTAAAAGTACTGTTTATTAATACAGTTCTATGAAATCGTTCAGTACAAAAAAAAATACACAACAGTTTAAAAGACGAACTGTCAGTAATGTTTTATTGTGAATTTAAGAAAGAGAAAAATTGCTTACTTTCTAGGAATATCAATCAGAGATTACTGACCTATTAAACTTAGTGGTTTTTAAAAATACTGAAATAATTATTTGAAACTTTAATAATAATTTCCTAATTGTTTATCTACTGATAGAGATATAAGGAATTTTCTTCCGCAGACTGATTAGAACATCTTCATAACAATGAAATTCTAGTCTATTAAAAGCTTATGATTGTTACTTATTAACAATATATCTATGTAACTGTGAGAAAAAACATTAAAAAATTTAATCTACAACTTTAAATTTTATAGCCGATTTCATTGATATATCATCAAAAACTTGAATACCAAGGAAAAGGATCTATAATCATCTAATTTAGCATACTTTATCAGTCAAAAAAATTCTTAAACAACAGTACTTTGCTATCATGATTTCTGAGATCAACGAATAGTTAAGTGTGTCAAAAGAGTGATCAACACCATATACAAGCTTGTGGTGAAACAATTGATTTCATGATAGTATTGAAATTAGATTGCTATTGTAATGAATATTTTATACTATGTGACAAAATTACTATTTGATTTGATCTGTGAATAAACAATAAAATTGCACTATTGAGCAGTTTTAAAATAAGACAATTATAGTATCAAATATACTAGAATATTTAATCTAAATAATATATTTTATCAACATACTGGTAGACTGATTCACATTTGCTTAGACGGAATTTATCTAACTCTACACTCTGACAATATATTGAATATTAAATGAATTTCAATAATTAAGAGGTTCATAGAGTTAATTAACCATAGATTACAAACAACGAATAACTTCTAATTCACATAACTAATTAATACATGTATGGTAAAAAATTGAAATCAGGTAGGTTTTTAGATATTTTCAAGTGAATAATAAATTATAGTTCCCTTCCGGATAGAAAATCATTTGACTCACCCTTTGAGTTGTCATTAGCCAAGAAAGCTTGTCGATTGTAAAATTTACAATCAGACCAGTCTAAAGTATTTACATCTTGTGACGCAGAAGATTGTCTACTAATTGTACCAGAAAAATGACGAGGAACATATGAATGTGTGCTGAGTTTTCTTCTACACGAAGATACTTGACGATCGATTGATGACGTACTGACTGCACGATTGCTGCACATTATTATTAAGGTAGAAGGATCAAGAAGATGGAGATATTAGGCAAGCAAAAGGCCGAATAATCGATAAAACTCTAATAGAATAATGATATGTTCGTCACTTAGTATGCTTGATGCTATTACGAGTTACCTTAGTCGATAAACGCGAACGATACTTTTACCAGCTTCCAGGAAGGCTACCTTGAATCCAACGGTAAAACAGAAGTCTTGGTAAGCGTAGAAAGTATATTCTACAAACACCCAGCAATCCAGTACCATCAAGCATACAACTCTCGTTTATTTATACAACATAACAACGTCCTTGAGACAGTTAAGAAAATAGCATACTAAAATACACTGCAGCCAATCACAGCCATTGATTTTCCTGGTGGGAATTGAAATCTCAAGGTCATTTGATCAGCCCCTGCTGGCGAAACGTGAAAACCAAAATACGGCATTATCAAGCGAATTTTGGGGATCTAACATCCCCAACAAATAAAATTATTAAATATATGTTCACATCTTTTTGCAGGTAAATAATTCATAAGAAATCACAATTACGCAGCAAATTATGTATTTAAAATGTCCTGAAGGTTTAATGGTATCTACGATTGTTCTATAGAAATTTTCAAAGTATTTTGCTGCATGAATAACTGAGAAAATGCGGAAAAAACTGAAACCAATCACTACTCTACTATCCTACAACCAAATCTATTAAGTGGCGGTAATATAAATTTTATGTAAGGTGTACATATTCCGTTTTTAGAATACAACTTCAGTTGCATGCAGTCAAGTGATATTACCCAGTTGAAAAAATCTGAAGTGGGTGGAACACAGTTTGTACGAGAGGCTTATTTGTTGGAAGTTTTTTGCACCAATGACTAGATTATCCTCACAGAGAAATAGAATAGCAGTCAGTCAGTTACAACGTAGAACTTCGCACGTAAGTACATTAATTCAGGTCGCCATACCACGTTAGCAGAGAGATGCAATTGTCAATTCAAATCCTATAATGGTAGAGATAGTATAAGTATGACTGGTAATGGATGTGAAGATATTATTCAAGTATAACTCAGTGAGATAAGTTTAGAAAGACAAGGGTAGAGGTGTTGACTACTAAACTAAAAGAAAATAAATAAAACTTACCAGTTCCATTTGAAATTACTTCTATCTAGTAAGGTAGATGTGGTTCCAAAAATATGATTACTATCAAATGATAAAGATGAATTTGGAATGAGTGAAGTAAATGAAAGACGAAATAGTTTTATATGTTCATCATCACCAGTGATTGGAGTTTGTTGAGAAAGTAATTTAGTCAAAGCATGCGATGTTTTACGCATCGATGCTGTTCGATCATTAAAATATGGATTCAACTTTAAAGTCGATGAGTTGTTATATTCAGATGAAAATCTAAAAAAAGGAAATGTAAGATTTTTTTTCAACTGGTATAAAAGTAAGTGTAAAGGAATAAGAATAATGTGAAACTTCATATATTAAATATTTATTAACTTAAAGAAAAAGACTTGCATATTTTGAGAAAAAAAACACATACTAGTCAACTGAAAATGATGCTTGGCTGAATTTCTACATTTGACAAAGAAAATTAAAAATGAAAACAGAATATTTTTATATTACAATCAATTATTGGAAACTGTGGCTTTATAATATGCTAAGCAATCACAATATTTCCTAAAATTAAAATAGATGAACAAATAAACAATGTGATTTATTTTCTATAAAAACGAACAAGTTTTGGATGAATTAGCATTGTTTACTCGGTTTGATATTAACAACATATTGTATTGTTTTGTGTTCATTCGAAAACAGTTGTTTGTGGAAGCGTTCAACAGTAAAATGAATGAATAGATAAAAGTTTATTTTTAAAATATTCTACTATAACTGTTGCATGCAAATTTTTTTATCATGTACAGTAGCTTACACGTAGAAAATGAAAATCGGTTAACTTAGCATATCTTAGGAACAAGTAGTATACTTGAAATCTTCATTAATTGTGGTTCAGTTATAATTATACACCTGGTACGGTTCATAACATAACGGTTGACGAAGTTCGCAAAAGATTTCGGTTTTGAATTCCAATGAGTACCATTTGATGCTAATCAAAATAAGTGTTTTGCAAGTTTTTAGATGAAGAATTTTTGATATTGAACCAAATCAATAAATATAACAAAGCGCAACCGTACCTTTTTAAATATCAAATAAAGAAACTAAAAGACAATGTAGGATACAATCATGCTGGATACTGAATTACAGAGAAATGTATTCTACATTTCAGGTCTTGACAGACAGATACAACGTAGAACTTCGTACGTAAGTACATCAGTTCAGGTTTCCATGCCCTTTCAGCACAGAGACGCAACTGTAAATTCAAATCCAAGAGTGAGGGTGATTGTAGAAGTATTTGCTGTAATGCAGAAGATTAGGGAGCGAAGATATGATTCAAAAAGTATAATTCAGTAAGGTAAATTTAGAAGGAGAAAGATGGAGATGATGAGGAATTCAGAAGGATAGAACTCCAGAGAACACAAAAAGTGGATGCACCCCTGCCTTTGCAAACGATTCTGAGCCATGTCGTTCAAGGTCTCTAACCATCGGTGACTTTCGTCTCGCGGACCCCAACCAGGTAGCCTACATCTACCAACATGACTCAGTCCACTTGTCAGTGACTTCATGCATTTCTGCCATGATTTGGTTTGGCCGCCTCTAGCTTTCTTCCAACCTACTCCCACATCACAAAACATAGCTCGTCAAGGCAGTCGGTGGTTAGGCATTCGTAACACATGTTCTAACCACCTAAACTGACGAAGTTTCACTACTTCAGCTGTTGATTTGCCATCCCTACCTTGAAGTCGTTTCCTAACGACACCATTGCTTATACGGTTGTCTCAGGATACACGCGCAATGCTTCTGAGACACCGATAATCGAAGACTAGTAACCTACGAATGTCCTCTACTCTTAACGGCCATGTTTCGCATCCGTATAGTAGGACGGAGCGTGCAGCAGGTCTTGACTGATCAGAACATCATGATTTGTTATAATCTAAGTGTATATTTTATATGTAATATAAGTCACTGGTGTAGATACTTCCCTCAGAGAATAAGTCAACTGATAAGAACTCTGTAATGTTGATCAAATAATAGCAAAGTAACTTAATTGCATCTAGAGCATAACCTTTACCATATAGTTTCGTACATGGGTCTATAAGTGATTATTTAGGAAGATATAATATCCTCCTTATGAAAATTTATTTATAATTTAATTATATCATTTTAAGTGTTAGCAAAATAAACACTGAATAAAATAATATACAACTAGGACAGGAGAAAACGAACAGAATTTCACTGCCCAGCATAGATGATGTACAAAGGTCAACACAAGTGCCTAATACCAATGGTTTAATATGTTTGTTTTTTTCACCAAACCAAAGTAATATGATAAATAGGTTAACTTTATATATGACAATTGTCTGCATAATTAGATATAACATCCATAATGTATAGAAGAAACTTTTTTCGATGGGAAAATCCCTCTGAAACTATATCCTTCTCATCAGCATAATAAATTGATACAATAATCACAATGGGGACCGGTACAAAGAAGAAAATGAATATAATAAAAGTATTTTTCATTGAAGTTTTTATTAATAATTTACAAATGTCATTCAATAATAAAAAAGATTATTATTATTACCATTATTATCTTTAAAAATATTACTTTAATTGAATAAAATATCAACTTACTGAGAATTAGATTCAGTTGAATTCAAATCACCCAAACGTTTAACGGGAGTACTTAAATGAGAATGTTGAGAACTTTTTGTATGACATATGTCAGAACTTATTTCATTGTTATATTTATGAGTTGATGTTTTTGAGTTTAGTAAACCATTTGCTCCACAACTAGCTGATCTATGAAGTTTACCAAATGGTAAAGAGAAAATATTCGTAAATGAATGAGGAAATACAACGGAACTATGATGATTAACAGTACCACACTTTCTATTGCCATATGGTGACATTGAACGAAAAAATGTATGCTGTTCAATACATTTTTTCCAGAAATTTTTACAACTATTACGTGTAGAAAATGCAAATTCTATGATATCATTTCCGTAACTCTAAAACAAAACGAAATAAAAGGCACTGATTAAGTACAGTTAAAACTCTTTACAACAAAATAAAATTGACCATTTCCAGTAACTCAGCTTGTAAGCATTCTAACTAATAGATATGATTTCAAGAAAAATGAAAACCCTCTCTCTGTATATACATTTAATATTCAATGGCTATTCGGATTCATATTGATACAATTCGGCCATATAGAGAAATACATTTAATTTTATTTCCTTTAATAATGGAAATCAACAATATCCCCGTCACCAAGTGTTACGCTCGTCTCTAGGTATGCTTAAACTATTACGAGTTCACCTCAGTCGACTAACGAGAACAAAACAATGAACCAGCGTCCAGGTAGGCTTTTGTGATCCCTTGACCAAAAGGTAACGGCGAGAAGTCTTGATATTGTGTAGAAATTGTATTCTACTAACACTCAGCCAGCACACAATGGACCCAAGCACTCAAATTACGTTTATTTATACTCTATAGAGACAGCCACAAAATAGCAAACTAAAATGTCACGGTAACCAATCACAGCCAAGGATTTTCCCGTTGGGAAATGTTATCTCAAGGTCAACTGATCTGTCCATGAAATAAATCCAAAATAAAGATATTTATCAAGCGAGTTCTGAGGATCTAACATCCCCAACAGTGTTCTTCTTATTTCCAGCTAGTTTTTTTTCGACGAGATCAACTCAGATTGAGTTAAATGAGAAAAGATAAGACAATCAAGAATGTACAAATGAATAATAATGTTTCGCATAGAAAACCAAAACCAAAATGAAAGTTTCTATAGCTGTAGGTATATAATATATATACTGAAAAACACACAATGCTGATATAACTCAGTTTGTGTTCTAATGACTCAGTAAGATTGAGAGCAATCGTCTAGAACTTTCATAATTATGAAATTTAAATTTTATGCTCAATAAAAAATATCATTGTTCAACTTATTTGACACTTAAAATTCACATTAATTTAAATGTTAGAAACACTCAAAAAGATAATCAAAACTTTACTGGATTTTTATGTTAGGATATTTGAAGATTATCTTTTTTCCCATACTTTAATTATACATACAATTGATATGTAGGAAATAATTCATTACTTATTATTTCCATCTTCTCAACTTAATTACAGTTTATTCTAATTAGTAAGAAACGAAAGATTTCAATGATCATGTTAAACTTATGAATTTAAGTGCACAACTAATGAACAGGTATTTGAAAAGCAAGAATATAAACATGTCTACACATAAACAAGTGTTTCAACAAAACTTTATTATCTGTAAAGGAAAAAAATTAATAAATTTAACTATTCACAATCGACTCCTAATCTATAGTCACTTCGTTAATTGTAACAACATAATGACAAATAATTGTTGTTTTTATATTTGCATACAGTAAACACATTTTTGATATTGCATAGATTTGAAAAAAATATCCAGTCCTTCTCAAAAACACAAACAAATAATTTTTTGATTTTTAAAAACTGACATTAGCTAGAAAATCCCTGAGAAAAATTGAACAGAAGGTTTATACTTGTTAAAGACTTATCAGCAATACATCATTGGTTCAGCTTTAGAGATAATATATAGTATAACATTAATATTAATAATGACAGCTGAAAAAGTTTTTATTTAAAAAATAAGTGATAAATTATTGCTTACATATGCTTCCATATGAAGTTTGAGTAGTAATTTACGACGTTTAAAACTAAGTTTACGAATCATTGACCAATTGAACGTATTCACACGAGAAAAATTCTCAAATATCATAATTCCTAAGTGATTAACGCCTAAGTTCACTGGTTTATCTTCTATATTCTAAAATAATTAAAATATATGAATGATTGGTTTGTACAATATAGCTAGGTGACACAGAAATATAGCTTGCAGTTTTATTAAAAGAACGAACTTTAAATTTTACAGTTTAAAAATAAAGTTTTATCCGAAGAACTTTTCTAGGCAGTTGTTTTCTGCTTAGAGCGACTATAGAACAAGGTGTCTAGAACTCTGAAAGGGATCTTTTATTTAGTTAAGCTACAAATCGCTTCCTCCAGTAGGAACCTGGTTCAGTCAAGAGCATTTGCTAATTTACGTGCTCCCGTGGAGTAGGTTATTCTGGCCATACAATGTGCGCACTTTGTATATCTGAGCACTACCTTATATGCTTGTCTTCAGAACAATACAAACTAATCAACAACCCAAACCTTAAATACGCGGTCAACTGTAGTCGTCACGTTACACCCCAAGGATCATTGTTCAAGATTATCTGTAAAGGGAAGAAGAGAAGTCCAGAAATAATAGCTGTGCACAGCTGAAGCTATAGTAGTCCACCAGAACAAATCTGATCTCTGTGCACAGAAAGATTATGTTTAACCACTTATTCATCCATAATCTTGGCAACCTTTCTAATAATAATCATATAACTCACCATCTTCGTAGAGTAAACTGTTGTCTTTTACATTTATTGCCCTAAATTCTAATTCGTATTAGCTCTTAGATTATTACTTAATATTTTGTTGATTTTTGATTACTGTGTTAGACGATGTAACAGCTATGTTTTATTCAATACTTGAAAAGGTCTGATAATTTTGATTTCATTGTTAAGTGAACTAATATATCAACAGAATATTATATTCAATTCCTGAAATACTTTGATAATCTGTGTTTACTTTACTAAATAATCCAACGCTGCTCCATTTTTCATAACCTTTCATAATCGATACTTAAAAACGTTTAACAATTTTGGTTCAATGATGTAACACTCTTTTTTGTTGTTAGAGACTACTATATATGATATCAATCATCAAAGTATTATTGAGTAAAAATTAATGAAACCTTAAATCAACACTACATTAAAACAACTAGCTGAACAATAATAAGTTAGGATAACATTTTATTGTTCACGATTCTAGAGATTATGTGCAACATTGTTAGGATCACAGTTTTCTAGCTCCCCTAGATAAATCCTCTGTACCCACCAACCCAGTTGATGCCTCCGATAGATATTCTCCTTTTCATCTTTGCAACTTAGTGAACACCACCTCTGCCTCGAGAAAACAGTGAGCAGGACTTTCTTGACATTGGTTACATATACGTGACTCTACGAAGTAATTTGTAAAGGAAGAGCAAACACTCCGCAACGTCTGGAACATCAAAGCTTTTAGAGGCTAGCATCCTATCCTTGGTTTAAGGAGTCAACAGTTATTTTCGACTAACAAAATATTTTTTGAAGCCTTTGCTTTGTTATGACGTTGCAGCAACTTCGTAAAATACTATTCATATTTATATTCGGTGGTTGTTAGAAGGGAATTGGAAGATTCTTATTTCGCCAAATCTAAGACAAATCAGATTGAAATTCAAGTGTCCCAGTGGAATACTGTACGTATACCCAAATTATTATTAATAAACAGAAAAAAAGCCTGCATTTTGCATTTCTAAGAACAAATGGCATGCGTAATAAATAATTTTGTTAATTAAAGAATCAAAGTCAATTCAACCACTTAGGAGTAGAGATTCATAAACGAATATGGATCAAAAAATAATAACACAGTTCATCAAATAGATTCTTGTTACATTGTAAACGTGAGAAAAAATCTTTGTAAAATACATCTCACTCTACCTTTGCGGCATGTAAACGAATTCCATACAATTCAACTTTGCGAGCAGCATCTAAAAGACGATAGTCAGCTTCTGATTTTGTGATTCCTCTATATTAAAAGTATGAAATGTATACATTTAATCGTTTATCAAAGGGAAAACCAATTGGTTTAAAAAGAATAATTAATCTATCCGAAATGGTTTAAAAATCATAACATACTTTTTAAGTAATAAACTAAACTGAATAACTATTTAAACTTTAGACAATAGAATATTGGTTAAAGTCAGAAGCGTAACAGTTACTAAAATAATGAACAAGGCAGAAAAATAATCAAAGTACGATGGTGAAGAAGTTTAATAATGATGAAATAATTAGTCAGGAAAGTGGTATAGAATGCTTAGGCAGAATCACACAAAACCTTATCACTCAAAGTTCCGAATGGCAAACTTCCGTTTACTACAGTATTTATTGATTTCATAGTTTTCTACGTAAATGAGTGAAAGAATTACAACCAAATTCGATATCATCGGTTTTGATTTTCTGACCATTGCTTTTTCATAGCTAACATGTTAGGGTTCTTCGTAAAGCAATTGAGTAATAACTCGTTCATATGAAAACGGTAAATATGATTCTTGAAATCAAACTATACTTTCAAACTAAATACCTGAAATTCAGTAGTTGCACCACATACAAGAAATTCACGACTAACTGATTACATAAACACTTACGACAGCTATATATGCACTAACTTTACAAAATGTTGTACCTATATGGGAAAATGAATAGCTCATTCTTATAACACGAGTAAGGCATGTTCAAGAATGCTAGCCAAGCATTCCATATCTTTTTACTGATACGTCTGCTAAATGGACGCAAGATCTGGTTTTTTTATCCACTTTCAAACAACACCAATCTAAATCCACACTGCAACTTAAGCACAGAGGAAAGAGCGCCAAGTACAAAAAGGACTCTTTACGTTAAGGTTGGTCAAATGTACAGAAAAATGAAGGTATTTATGCAGTTACTCATGATCCTGGGCTTCCAGAAGGTTCTACTAAGTACTGTGGTGGAACGGCTAAATAATCAGTCATAATCGTGGCATGTGAGTCCATATTTCCTAGATGTTTCTCAGAAGGTTCTTGTCAATGCTTATCAGATAAAACACTCCTTAACGTTCTAGACGTCTAGAGACTTTTTAGAGGGATATTTTGGAGCTCCCGCCCCTAAGATTTACGAAGTTAGATGTCTAAAAAGTTGTATGGTTCATACTAATTACTCAAGAAAGTCAAACAAAGAAATTGACTACTGTCCTTCTTATTATAATATTGAGTATGAGCATTTCTGTATAGTAAACATTTACACAACTCGCGATATCTTCACACATTTTATAAGTCAGTTCAAATGAATGTATTTGATTGGTACTCTTGTTTATAATATGATGTGCATAGTTAACTATTATTGTTTTTCCTGAATTCTGTTAATTACATTCGTTCTTTTGAAGACCGTTTCACCAAAATATTGCAAAGTAATACTTTAAAATACCAAGATAACTCACTTTAGCGTTTGATGCAGCTCCATAAGACGCATTAAATAGGAATCTGGTGCAGTTCTAAATATATGATGCTTCTTTAAGTATGCATATGATCGACATTCTGACTCTTGAAAATCACCCAATTGAGCTATTAGACAGAGATGTGAAAATATAACATAATATGCATTTCAATAAACACGTCAATGCATAACTAACTTAGCGTGTGCATGTAACAGTTCGACACTTATTTTTTTAACTTAATAATCAATATCTTGAATTTATCCATAACCTAAAAAATTATTCAGATAATAGTAAGGCGATATCTGAAACGCTGACACAACAATTCCAATACAACAGGTGAATCTACAGTTACAGAAAGTAAGTTTCATAGAAAATTCACAATAAATAAGAGTTTGTATAAGTTTTATAATGCAATCACAAATATAGCATTGGGTGGTAGTTCATGAACGTAGTTTAATTATGGTGAAACATTCAATGATGTTTCAAATGTCTTTGATATAAAGTTATTTACTTTCATACTAAGTTGGTGAATTATTCAATGAATACCAAGTAATGTTTATCATCACTTTCGACTGATAAAGTGCGCCAAGTTAGGTGATTGGACATCATTTTCCTTGATATTCAGGTTTTTGACTGTATCACAATGAAATCACAATGAAATTTGTAGCGCGAATACATCACACTTTTCAGATCAATTACGTCTTCTCACTGTTCTATCAAAATTCATTTATGTTGACAGTCTACATAAAATAAACACTTCACACAAAAATTTTACGATTAGTATTTAAAGACTGGGCAGTTACAGATTTATCTCTCAGATAACTGTCAAATTCATTTTCGTTTAAAAGGAGTAATTTTTTGCTGATCGAAAATAAAAGTTGGACAACGTATACATCAGAATAATATATCGAACAGTTATAAATGTCATTTTATTGACATTTACAATAATAAACTTACACTGTGCAATGAATGCTGCGAGTAAAAGACTGGTGTTACGGTTACTGTGTAACAAACCTTGAAAGAAATCGTTTCTGATTTGTAGAGCGTACAGGTACCTGGAAGGTGATATAATAAGATAGAGACGAAATAATAACTTGGACCGCTTTGGTAAGAGACAATAAGTATTTATCATTGAAATTGACCACTAACCTCGTTAAGTCATCTTCCAGTAGATTTGGATATGGTGTAAAAAATTTGACCTGGAACAAAAGCTCCAACGGTCGTGTACCTGAATTTCGCAAAATTTTGGTTAGGGGTTTGTCATTGTCAATCCAACACTAAGATAAACCGTAACAAGAATAAAAAAAACAGATAATTCATATATAAATCCTGTTATTCATTAAGAACATATAAGTTGTTCATATTATCAGTTTGCTATCACTTTGAAAGCTATTTCCAAAGTGACGACCTAAAAGAATGATTATGCACACTGACATTATATCACTCGACTGTAACTCTCTGATGAATACCTCAGCAAGTGTCGCCATAGAGTAATACGTCAACCTCAAGTTATTACGTTTTAAATTGGCGAAAAAAGATAGCTAATAAATGTAAAAGAATAAAAGAAGGACACAAAAGGTTGTTCATTTATCACTGGCTTTTAAACTAATGATGAAAAATATATACAAATTTTTAATGATCACGAAAATTAAATCCAAAAGTAATACAAATGCAGTTTTTACAGCATATTTTTAAAGTAATCATGAATCAATTTTAAACCATCGATTTTGATTCATCTTGAACTAATTTTGTATGCTAATCAAAGATGAATAACTATAAACAGAATAGACGATTTAAATCAATCGTAATACTTATGAATCAATTATGTTGTGTTAGACTCATTTAATGATAGGAGAAACTTGTTCTTACTTCTCGTTAATAATTTTTTTTTGTGTAAATTCTAACACAAATTATTTAAAATTAGAACGGACGACTGGTCAATTATTTTCCTTTTTGATATTAGTTTATTTTCGATGTTTCATATTTTCATCAACATTTATACATACAGCTGAGCTAACACAACAGTTTTAAGCATAAAACGAATCTTTGATGAAGGAATGTTCTCGAACAATAATTTCAATATGTCTGTTTTGTTATAACATATTATTCACCATGAAGCAATCGAACCAACAAAAAATATGCTAAGATACTAGAAAATTATGTTATTGTAGCGGAAATAAAAATATAAATGGTGCAACTTTTAAGTCAATTTTTAGCCATCCAATATGTAACTACCTACTGACGTCTTCAGTCAACCATATGTGGTGCATACTTAACCACAAGAAGCATTTTACCAAACAGATGAGAATTCAACTCCGACATTTCCCCTTTATGGTATATCTATCACATCCTACCTAACAAATGATTTAATTGAATGTTTAAGAAGTGTCTAAGCTAGCATGAAACATGTATAGGGGAAGTAGTAATAGTGTGTGTTCAGAAATGGGAATTTAGTATTCACTAATTATCGACTAATACAACCAGTGACGTTTGGGCTATCCTGCAAACTATGAAAAGCATGTTTCCAATAAGTAATAAAAAAATGAAGTACGAACATATGATCCGTTGAGAGGTGATTTAAAAATTGTTTTGAAAGTACAAATCGCTGAAAAACGTCTGTTCAAACTCACACTGTTGCCTTCGAAGTCAGAGTATATCAGCCCAAAGTATTCACTTTCAAAGGTACCAATTTTCTTAGTTACCAAAGTAAATACATCTAGACCCAAGCATCTCTCCTATAATAAATAAAAGAACGAGTTTGGTAGAGCGATAGAAATTCGTTTTTGAATTTACTCTTGTGGGTTAACAAATGCCTAAATAGAATCATAAAAGTTGGGCTTTACAAATCTATGACGTAGAGAGATTTAATAGACTGAGATTTCCATAAAAGGTTTATAGTGAAAAACATAAATTTTTAAGATTCAAAGGACGTCGTAAAAATGAACTCTAGGGTTGTCTACTTGTTGCGAACAGCATCCAATTTACAATAACAAATAATACATAAAGTTTGTTTTTACCTATCTGCTTATTAAAGTATTGAAAAGGTGACACTTGAAAATTATTCACTACTGTAAAAAGAAAGCTCACAGTAGTACTGCTTGTTAATTGGGAGAAGAAAAATATCCGATTCATAAAGTAGCTTATGACTTCCTCAGATATTACAATCTACTTTAGCTATTAATACAAAAACCTCAAAGTAACAGTAATATCTAGGTCCCGAAGATAGTCTTACGTAAAACAATTGCAGATAAAAAGGTAGTGTGTTTACTAGAAATCATTGATTAATGCTCTATAAATCCTAGTTATTCTACAAGTAGAGTAAGCTGGTGGTTAATACCTGACAGACTTACTGTTGAAACATGCGAGTTGTAGTAAAAGGCATAGGTATGACAAACTAAATTTAGTTAATCAGGGAGAAACCAAGACTACAACCGAAAAATCACTTTTGACTACAACGTTTTCATTTTGGGAAGACCAAAAAATGAAACTTTTACATCATTCACACCACAAAAAACAGAAGTTAGAAGTTTGTTTGTAGCATAAAATTCAAAGAATTACGTCAGAACAAAATCCATCGATACATAGCTTGTACGAGCACATATGAAACTGTCAACAGTAAGGTGATCAATCAACCAAAAAGCTAAGAACCAAGTGGATCAACGTTTCCATTTACTTGTTAGACAGTCGTATGCAACCAAGACATACCAAGTTGGCATTATAGTGACGGCAGGAGATCCCTTTCAACGAATATGTTCAGAAGTTGGCGTCAAAGGAATTACAACAATAAGAGAGATGGTTTCTCAATGTACGGGTATTTACAACATCTAGAAAAATAGATGCTATCTTGTAGAATTGAATTTATCCGTTAAGTTAGGTAGGAGTAAATTTTTTAAATTCACATTTCCTTTTGGATCTTTCTTTGCAATTATCCCTTACTCGAATAACAACGTCTAACAACAAGTAAACGTGAACATGACTGCATAGGACTAAACAATACTGGCTTACCATATAGTGAACGATGATTTCGGTATTAATATGTCTTATCTCTTCCTCCCACCTAGAACTGATCATCTAAGGAGACATTCAAAGAAAGTTAGAAAACCGAGATTATATCATTTAAGCCTGGGGTTCTTTTTCTCGCACTAAGTGATGAATTACGAGAATTATAAACCAAAACACTTAATATCAGCTTGTCCCTTAGTTCATCCAAAACGATATTGGATCTGCATAGTAATATAAATTGCGAAGAATAATTTCAGTCAACTGACCTTTTATCGTTGTTTTTGAAGCCTCTAGTCATTTACAATCATGGTTTAGGTGGTCCGGGGTAAGTATTCTGATGGTAACTGAGTCAGAGCAAACTGCCAGGGGTCCTTATAGTCAACAGATTACACTTATAGGCCGAAGTGCAAATAATGCTTAGCAATTTAGTGCTATTTAGACATAAATGTGCAAACAACATATAAATAAGGAAAGAGTACGGCCTCATAAGGGTTAGAGTTTCAATGGGGCTTCCGTTTATTGAAAAAAACTATCCACAAAACGAAACCAGTCGTATTCATAAGCTATCACATTTTAATAATACGATACCGACATGTAACTTGAAACAACATATTTATTTGGGGTTGCAGTAAACATTTAATCTGTGCAATGCATTGATAAATCGATTGAAAGACAAAATTTTTGATCCAAAAAGAATCATATTGAAAACAGTTGGGACCCTTGACATAGATTTAGGCATTTATGAAGCGCGCGAGCGTAAAGAAAACAATTGGTTTATACTAGCCCATGAAAAAGAAATTAAACTCACAGACAGAGAAAATTTCTCCGTACTACCATCCAGCAAAATTACATGCACATCTACTAATGAATCCCGAATATTTTCTTTGCCCTTTTCATGGTCCTGCATGATCCCTTGGTTTTAACTTCAACTCATTGGTTAATCAAACTGTTCATCCAACATTTGTCACTTTGCTTGAATGAGTTAATTGAATTGATGCATTTAAACTTCCCAATTCTATCGATCATTCGTTGAAATTAAAAACAGCATTAATTTCATTAACTAATATATATATTCAACACTAATCTAAAATGATGTGACACTAACTTTCCCTGTCGAATCTATGGTGATGTAGGCATGGAATATCTGCTCGTATTGTTGAACTCAGGTCGTTTGATGGCTTAAAGTAATTTAGCCTACAGAAAAGCCTTTTTGAACACAAATTATATGAATATGGGCCAAAATTATCGATTCGCCTATCAGTCAACGAACTTTCATTTACGTGAAGCGCACACAGATCATGGGCATACGGAGATTGCTATTCAGATAATTAGGTTTTCGAAATAAATTTTTTACTGACTGTTGCTTCTGCATGATGAATATTAAACGTAAATGTATGCTTCAGCAACTGTGAGATAATGGAATTTAATCTGGTCAGACTATGGGGAGGGATATTTGTTTCTATCTATCTCTATCGCTGAGACTTGCGAGTAAATATATTATTACCTTTATTATCACCTTGCATGTTGAATTGCTCGGAGTCGAGGTGTTCATAATGGATCTCTACTAATGACTTGGAATGATTATGTTAAATCTGTGGCAAAACCGCAAATTTAAGTGCGGCTCAAATACACCTAATAAACAGAAAAAGTTTAAAATGTGCGCATAAAGCTAAAACTATTCATCCTACCGATGAATGTCATGACGTGATAAAGTTATTTTTTTCCATACTCAGCGTCTGTGTAAGTTTGGTAGATCACTAGCGTTTGTAATCTGCGCTGTCGCTTTAGTTCTGCTAACTCTGGATGGCAACGATATGACAGCCTAATGGACAAATAAGTCCAGCTTCTTATTTAGCACCTAAACTGGACTGTTATCCTGATAACCAGCGATTTGACTTCGCAATGACGTACCTGAATAAATAATCCCAATAAAGAACTAAATATGCGGAACTATCTGTACGGAAGGACTAGGAGGAGTCAAAGTCACTTGTGCCTAACCATACCATGGAATTAGTTGCGACGCGTTCATAAGCTGGACTGAGATCGACAAACTGTTCAGTGTTTAATGACCTATCGATGGTCTGCCCGCAGCACAGTGACACCTCAATAGTTTTACAGTTTGGATGCGTACTATTTCATTGAATTTAAGATTCTGTCACAATCGCTGGCATTTATACTGATCTAAAAAAGCTTAGTTAGGCTCGATATTTGGTCAAGAAATGTTCAGATCCACATGAATCCCTTGAAAATATTTAGAGGCTCAAGGATCGTTGGGTTGGCTGTTCATCAGAATGTACTACTGTCCTCCGTTCATAACTTTTGTCTTTAGACTGTATTAGGTAGCGGTGGTGAGGACAAGACAAAGTAAGAATTTTGCAACGGATAAAATCGACTTAGCTTAGCACATGCTGAACAGCGCTTCTTAATTAGTTGTTACTGAGTAGTGAGTGATTTCAAATATCCACTCTTTTACGCGTAAATGATCCCGAATGCAAACAATTATTAATTCTATGCTATAATCAAAAAGATACGCACCAATGTCATATCTTGCATACCTGTAGAAACCACCTTGGTAGCGTATGCCTTACATACAAAATAGGTTTTTTGTAATCTAGCATGTTAAGATTTCTTAGTTAATTTTAAGAGACACTTGTACCTCTACCGACTACTTCTAGAGAAAATTTACTGCTATACTAGAACATAACTGGTGATAAATCAAAAAAGGCAGGAAGACATTTCACCACGGAAAACCTCTTCAAACGGATTTCCTGGGAATTCAATGTTTTTGAGAGCGTATACTTAATATGCTACGGACAAATAGCTAAGTAGCACTTCAGTGCTTTTTTAAAAGAAGTATACGGAATAGTTAGCTACCCTTGTAACACCTGTAATCAGCAGTCACTGATGGGCGGATAAGATCTAAAATCACGACCCACAAGGTTAACTGAGGACTTCAGACCAAGAGAGAACACCAAGTGGTAGCCAGAGCACTCTTTATCTTAAAATTAAATAACGCAGGTTTTGTACTGGAAAGGGATTGCTTGTTTACCAAAGTCTTATGAGTCATCCTGTAAGTTCAGAGCACTCAGGTCTTATTCTTCAGCTTCTAAAGCGTTTATGTTTGATCGCCTTCCAATAAAAAGAAAACAGAACGGGTTAACAACATCGTACATAGTGATTTTAACCCGTTACACCATATTCAAACCGATTTCGAACTTGGTAATAATCTTCTTATAAAAAATGCTTACATTAAGAGATACATCAGATATGCAACAAATCTAAAATATTACATTGAGAAAGTTTATCGGATCAAAATGCGTTACTGCACAATGTTCACATAAACCATTTTGTGACTGATTGAAATCACGAAGTATTTAATATTTGTATTATTTCGAAGCACTGCTGCTCGCCACCAAGTAGCTTTAATATTGTTGTCGGTTGTTGTGTACTTCTAATAAGCTGACAAAGGTGTAAATGGATTTCTACGGTGGCAGTTCCAATGGGTTCCAATAGGTGCACTCGTTTCTCCCAGTCCCAGGTCCAAACAAATCAAAAAATGACAAAAATTCTAGGAGAAAGCGGTCTGGAATTAATGCTCCTTCCAGGTTACAATTACTCCGAAGAGCATCCAACAAGGATGAGTAAGTGGCGTTAAGTCCAACTGCAACCGGATCAATCCAAATATGGCTGTAGCCATATTAAAGGTCAAATTTAAACAACATATATACAATCAGAAGCAAACACAAAAACTTCAATATAAGTACAAAATATAGAAATAATAACAATATACAATGATAAAATCTCAAATTGGAATCAAATAAAATACCAAAAATGTCAACAGAAAAAGTCCGTCATGTCATAACAAAAATATGTAAACATGGAGGGATTTTCCAAAAAACAAAACATTCAAAAAGGATTCTACACCGGCCCGCAAAATCCCTCCATGCAAGAAAGCAATAGTTAATGACACTTCAATTTTTAGGGTTCCCACTCATCCCCTAATCCACACCGGAAGAACGTGTAGGACTTACAGCAATACGCTTACCCGCCCTCCAACATGGATATGACCTATCAAGCTAACTAGGTACCTATACCTTCCCATCAGGCCCTTGATTCCCCTATCTATCGTAGCATGACCTAACGGTAGTATAAACCTTACCCAATTAACCCACACGAACATGTACAACACGTCGTTAGGCTGGTCATATCCTATCCGGGAACTACATTCCATATCATGGGGATGAGTCTTCATTTCACCACCACTTGCTCCGATCGGCAGATACAATGAAGTCAGTGATGCTGACTTATCAACAGAAATTCTTGACCCATAGATAATATGCAAGTGTGGGATCTCCAATTTTGACATTTCATCGTCTCCAGAAGACTTTAAGTAGCATAACATGGGGTCAATATTTATCTCTCCATCTCCTGATACAGAGGAGGTTTGATCAGCATTCGTCATCGTCGACAACTCATTTGTCACATCAGTGACATCCAGATTATTATCAACGTCATCATGATTCCGTTCTGTCAGACAAATCGCGTCGATTCGGTCTGCACTAGCATCCGTAGAGTGAGACTCTTCCATTTTTGTATAACTCATATCACTACATGAAAGAACAGCATTAGTATCGCAATTCGAAACTGATATACTCACTTGTTGTTCTTCATGTTCCGTTTTAGAGACACAAGACATATGCTCATCAATAGCATCATTATCATGCAACACTGAAGATTGGTTGTTACCATCAGACGCTTCCTTCTCATCATCACTTGACTGACAGTCAACCGAAGTAGGAACACTTACAGTTACACAACCTTGTGTATCCTCATGTCTCGCACGCAGACCACCAATAGCTTCCCTATTATGTCCTGTTTTAGCCCGATAAGCTAATCTCCCGAACCTACTACTAGCTATCTTAGCACGAGACATAATAAATTCCGTCAACTCATTGAAATTAGGCTCTCTCTCCTCTTCGTCCCACTTGATTCCCAGCTCTGCCCACTGGGCTTGCATTCGACGAGGTAAGAGCCTGACTATTCGTTCTAAAGTAACCAGGGAATGAAGTTCCGTTGCACAATTTAGCTGTTCTAAGGTTAAAGCAGCATTCTGCATTTTAATAGCCAAATTCGTCAATAATTCAGGCTCATTAAAATCTGCGTTCCCGGTTCTAAATAAGTCCTCTAAGGTTTCTCGGGCTATTACATGCGACTGTCCAAAGAGCTGTTTTAAGATGGCCTTAGCTCTCTTATATCCCGCTTGTGGATCCATTATAATACAACCTTCAATCGCATTTTTTGCCCTTCCTTTACAATAGTGAATTAAATACAATAAACGCACGTGGTCATCTTTTATTCTGGGTTCAATAAACGTTTCTATTTGGCGCATAAACCTAAAGTAGTCGCGAGATTTTCCATCAAAAATTGAAAGTTCAACCATAGGTAGTTCTAAACCTACTATCGGTGTCCTAAGTATCTGATCGGTCTCTGGTACCTTAGAACTCTCACTTAATCCTGGTTCCTTAATGCCTGCCAAAGGTGACTTACAATAATAAGTATCAGACATAACATCAGTGTTAACAGAGTGGTTACCCATTAAAAAGGTATCAATAACGACTTGCCTAGCATTTCGAGATACGTCAAGATCTTCCACCCTCCTCTTGTTTGTTTTCTTGTCGTGGATCATTATAAGTGAAGTTCAACGGAAGATAAATAACAAATACAAAATATAGGAATTCCACAGATAAGTTCAATAAGAGATATCCAAAATCAAAAAATCGTCATCCAAAATACAATTCGAATACGAAAATACGATAAGTAATCCAAGATTCTTCTATCAAGAAGTTTAGTGTTAGAAACGATTAAATTTCCAAATGTTTCTTTATTCTTCTTAATAATCCAACTGTAATTGGTCTTCTAATCAAAAGTAATGGATAATTCCAGAATATAAATGTTCTTAGGAATAATTCCAGACTGTAAATGGATTTCTACGGTGGCAGTTCCAATGGGTTCCAATAGGTGCACTCCTGTACTCGTTTCTCCCAGTCCCAGGTCCAAACAAATCAAAAAAGGACAAAAATTCTAGGAGAAAGCGATCTGGAATTAATGCTCCTTCCAGGTTACAATTACTCCGAAGAGTATCCAACAAGGATGAGTAAGTGGCGTTAAGTCCAACTGCAACCGGATCAATCCAAATATGGCTGTAGCCATATTAAAGGTCAAATTTAAACAACATATATACAATCAGAAGCAAACACAAAAACTTCAATATAAGTACAAAATATAGAAATAATAACAATATACAATGATAAAATCTCAAATTGGAATCAAATAAAATACCAAAAATGTCAACAGAAAAAGTCCGTCATGTCATAACAAAAATATGTAAACATGGAGGGATTTTCCAAAAAACAAAACATTCAAAAAGGATTCTACAAAAGGTACCGCGAAAAGATTATTCATTTCAGAATCAAAAGTGTAATTTGATGTGAACAACTGTTCCTAAATGCTAAAATAGGACTCATGAATGAACTAGGGCGCAAAGCCTCTTGTGCAATAATCAAACGTTTGATTCAATTTTACAACTGTGTTTGCGCGATACGAATGACAACTTTCAAACGAACAATAATAAAAGTAAATGTAAACTTTTGTTAGTCTTTCTCAGCATCTCTGAACTTTAACCACCAACTAGATATCCCAGACAAAATAATCAAAAACAGGGCTGTATTATACGGTCACCGGCGCCAGAGACTAGGATAATAACGCAGTTAAACGAGATCATTAGCGTTATTTTTTCAGCTCTCTTGACAAGGTCGTTCCAGCATGAACCCTACTTTAGTCTCAGGTATATTATTTTCAATCAGCTTTATAAGCTCCTGTTTTCTTTGATGATCGGGAGATAAGTAACATGTGCACATTTGAAAAATAGTTTTAAGCGCATAAAAGAAAAAAGAAATTAAATATCGAACTGAAGAAAAGTAGTTGTAGGAAGTGTTTGAGAAATTCTTACCAACGCTGATGCGTTCAAACCAAACGTTTTTCATTAAAATTCATGTCTACATTTGACAGTCTATTCAATGGGAACTCTAGAGTCTTGTGGCCATCACATCGTTTTTTGTATATTGTCTTTTGAAACGCTACATTGTGAATAACTCTGAGAATCGAAAACTTAGTTAGCGATTTACCCTGAACATAAGCCGTTTATTTTTGAACAAATACAGATAATCGAAGAGACCCGATTAACCGCCTTTTCTATGTCCTTACCCTCAGTTTAGATAGCTGATCTCATAGCATCAAGTTGGTTTACTGGAATATTCTATCAAAAAACTGTTACTTTGGTGCGTTTCCGCCTTCATCTTCGTTTATATTCCTTGTATAACACTTAAGATAGCTTGATGTTTACATAACGCAATTCTAGAACGATTTATATGTTATACACCGCTAAAAATTATCAAATGATGTTTATTAGGACGAATGATACACGAAGCATAGAAATTATCTCGAACACTATCCACTATACGTTCAATGTAAAGGTGTACTAAACTGTCAAACCTAAATTCTTTAAGCATAGGGAGAGATTTTTCATGTTTATAATCAAATATTTTTAGTGTTGTATTTGGTGAAAGAATAATCTAATTTGATTCATTTGTTTGGATACACTTAATTACAAGCTGATGTTTGAGAAAATAAATATGCTTACGTCCTAAATCGTCTGTGATCTAAATATCCTTTTATCAATAAAAATCGGTCCATAATTTCCATGAAGTACGTGTTTTTTTAGTATAGACAGGGAGATATCTCTCAGTAAAGGCTGCAGAGATTTAACTGCCACTACTTGTATGCGTTGTTTATTTATTTTTTAATTTGTAAAAACTTCAGAGAATAATGTGCATCTTAAAGATTCTCTGTAAACTGATATAGTTGATTTGAAGTAATGTGGTTTCTAATATGAATGCATCAGTGTATCGCTAATAAGTTCGTAGTGAAATGAACAAAACAGTTATCTGGTATTCCGATCATCTAAATATGGTGAATTACCTATATTTATCCGCATGCATACTCCGTAACTACTGATGTGAATTTACTGTAAGGTTTTAATCCAACATTTCTGACTTTCCGATTGAAGTAACAGGCAATTCACGCCGTCACGTAACTCCGACTGAGTTACGCACATAATAATTTTAGGTCCTACTCCTAGTCTGACTTCCCAATTTATGAGACTTCATAACATTTGTTTAGAGGTAGTTTTTTAGAAGTTATGTTCTCTCCGACGTATATATTGTAAATGGATTTTCTACCGTAGCAGTTCAAATGGTTTCCCTTAAGTGCAATCCGAACGCGTATCTCCTAGTCCAATGTCCAAAAAACACAACAATTCTAGGAGAAAACGGTCTATATTATATTAAAAGATGGAAATACAAAGCAATACCTGAAGTTGATGCACCTTCGAAGGCACAATTACTCCGAGGAGTATCCAAGGCAAAGGGGAATAAGTGACGTTAAGTCCAACCGTCACCGTATCAATCCAAATATGGCTGTAGCCATATTAAAGATCAAATTTAAACAACATATATACAGTTCAGAAGCAAACACAAAAACTTCAATATAAGTACAAAATATAGAAATAATAACAATATACAATCATAAAACCTCAAATTGGAATCAGATAAAATACCAAAATGTCAACAGAAAAAGTCCGTCATGTCATAACAAAAATATGTAAACATGGAGGGATTTTCCAAAAAACAAAACATTCAAAAAGTATTCTACATATATATTCTTTACCTATTGAAGATTTCAGCTCCGGAATCGCTGAGTGTAATTGCTTGTAATTATGTGGAATAACATGTCAATTGTCTTCTATGGCTCCGTCTTTGACTATGAATCGTGTATCTGTTTTAACAGGATTAAGTTTCTGGATCGTGAGTTTCCAATCCAGTAGTAATATAAACTCATTTACCCACGTAATCGCATAATCTTATTATCGCGTGCGCGGAAAATATATAAAAATCCCAATTATAACAGTGTACTTATATACATTTAAAATTGGGGATAAACTATATTGTCATGTCATATAAAAGTATCCCAATCAGTAGTCAGTCAGTCAAATGCAACGTAGAACTTCGTACGTAAGTACATCAGTTCATGTCGCCATACCACATCAGCACAGAGATATAATTTTCAATTCAAATCCAATAGTTGTAGCGGTAGTAAAGGTATTAGGAGTATTCAGAGAGGTTAGGATTAGAAGACAATCAAGAAGTATGATTCAGTGAGAAAAGTTTAGAAAGTCAAAACTAGAGGTGTTTGAAGAATCAAGAAGATTAGGATTTGAGAGAACACAAAGAATAAATGCACCGGCGCCAGTGCAGGCGGTTTTGAGCCATGTCATTCAAGGTCTCTAACCATCGATTATTATTATCACGGCTCAGTCCACATGTTAGTGGCCGCCTCTAGCTTTCTTCCAAACTATTCCTACGCTACAAAACAGCTCGTCGAGGCTGTCGGTGGTTAGGCATACGCAACACATGCACCAACCATCTCAACTGATGAAGTTCCAGAACTTTATCTATTGATCTGCCATTCTTACTCAGCACCCGGGTGGGTGGCCAAGGATATAAAGAAGTAGAAGCCCGATTTACTCTTCGTGCATCCGGTAGCCCTGATGCTGCTTCCAGGGGTTTCGCTGGTGTAGGTATAGCATTGATGCGCAGGGCAGAACTAGCGCACCTAGACTGGATCCCAGTAGATAGTCGCTTGTGCGCTGTCCGACTAAATGGGACAGTAAGGACTCGGAAAGATAGGGACACTCGCCGTTGCCTCTTCATCGTATCTGCCTATTCCCCCATTGACTGCAGTTCAGACGAGGTTAAAGATGAGTTTTACAGAAAGCTATCGGACCTCCTCCAAAATGTTAAGCGCTCTGATATAATAATAATGGCTGGTGACTTTAATGCTCAAGTAGGTAGACTAAGTGAAAATGAAAGACATCTAGGTGGATGTTATGGTCTCGCGACTGAAAGAACGAACAATGGCGACCGTCTGTTGCGCTTGTGCTCAGATTACCAACTATTTCTAACAAACACTAACTTAAGGCATGAGGAAAGGCATCTCTTGACCTGGCGACCTCCGAAGTCGCCCCAACGTTGGACCCAACTTGATCTCATTGCCATCAGCCACCGATGGAGGGGTTCGATAGAAGACTGTCGCTCGTTCTAGGGCACATGTTTGGATTCAGATCATGTCCTAGTGCGGGCGCGTATTTGTTTGAAGTTTACTGGGCGTAGGAAAGACACCGTAAGAAAGCCTCTTAGGGTTTTACCTAATGATAATAGGGTGAAGAATTTATTTCAAGAACAACTAGAAAGAGAGTTAGGCGACCATGAAAGCGATTCCCATCTGGAGGCAGGTTGGAATGATATCAAAAAGCCTGTGGAGTCAGCAGTGATATCTGCTAGTAAGGTTGACCATAAGGCTAGAATTAAGCGGTGGATCTCAGTAGCACCCACCGATCTGATGGATGCCCGAAAACTCATCCCACCTGGCTCCGGACATGATGAAGAACGAAGTCAACTTAGGCGCAGACTTATAAAAAGCCTACGTAACGATCGCGAACAGTGGTGGGTGGCGAAAGCGATGGGAAAGGCAGTGGCGATCGGCAACAGTAGACAACTTTTCCGACTTATCAAGGAAACTGGTATTAGGAATCCTAGTGTAAGTGAGACTATCTCAGAAAATGACGGGACTATTATTTATTCTCAATCCAGGAGACTGGATCGATGGGCAGAACACTTTAGGGATCAGTTCAACTGGCTTCGAGCCACTCTTCGGTTACCCACGATCTCCAGTCATCCTGAATGGCAAATCGACGTAAGTCCCCCTAGTCTTAATGAAGTTGAAAAAGCGTTAGGAAATCTGAAGCGAGGACGAGCTGCGGGTCCTGACAGACTGACCCCTGAGATATTTAAGGATGGTGGTTCAGTTTTAGCACCCAGGTTGACCCAGATCTTATCTAGAATCTGGGAACTGGACGTAATCCCATCCGACTGGTCTCAATCACTGATTGTCCCAATTTATAAGAAAGGACAGAAGTCTTCTTGTGACAATCACAGGGGAATCAGTCTAACTAATATAGTATCTAAAATTTTGGCCTCAATAATACTTCGGCGCTTAACGAAAGCTCGTGAAGAGCAAACTCGAGAAAACCAGGCTGGTTTTAACCTGGACTTCGATGTATGGACCACATCTTCGCACTACGACAGGTCCTGGAACATAGACACACACTTAGGCGTCCGACAATAGTTGTTTTCCTGGACCTTAAGTCGGCATTTGACTCTCTGGATCGTGAGGTTCTGTGGCAGTGTCTGTCATTGAAAGGTGTACCAATGAAGTACATTAACCTTATACAAGCACTCCACTCGATGTCCACTGGTCGAGTGAGAGCTTATGGCGAACTGTCACCGGAATTCTTCACTTCAAGTGGTGTCCGTCAGGGATGTCCACTTTCTCCATTCTTGTTTAATTTTATGGTAGACATGCTGCTAGAAATAACCTTATCCTCATCTGAATTTTCAGTAGTAGACCTTTTACCAGGTGGCTCGCTTATTGACTTACAATATGCCGCTGACATTGTCCTACTTGGATCAGTAGTAATGGCTACTAAATCATACCTTTTTTCGGATAACTTTTATTATAGATATGAATGATGTGACTTTTGCAATATTGTTACCTTACTTTCATCATGACTGATTCTACTACATATGACACGTTCGTAGCAGGATGAAGCGATAGTTCTGTCGTCGAAAACTTCATTCCGATTGATTAAGAGATACGAAGTCAACATGGAGAACGACAGAGCAGTTTACCTCCAGTCCACATTTAAACATAATAATTCTCAACTAGTGTAATGATCTTTAGGTTAGTAACCTCTTAAAACAACTCTTTTCATATGAAAGTAATAAGAGCCAATGAATTTCCAGCTGAAGACAGGGATTGATAAAATAATTACAATAAATAACAATCAGATTATTTAATTTAAAAATGAACGTTAATAAGATTGAAAGATAATATTTTTAAGCATCGTAATTAAGCATACAGTTTAAATGTGGAAGAAATTGATAAAGTCATACAAAGAAAACAATTATAGGTTGACATGTTGATAAATATATGATGAATAATACGAATCTATTGGTCATGAGCTACTAGAATATGAAATTTACTAGCTGTGACTGTGGAAACATAACTATAATCATTCACATCAATGACTTATGCGATTAAATCTTAAGAAATGGTTAAAGAAATTATAACCAGCATAAGCAGATTAAAAACAATAAGTAGTATAAATTTTAGTCTTAAAGAAAAACTTCACATAGAATAAACTTTTAAACTGTTACAGAACCGAACTGATTTGGGAAGAAAATTCGTGTAAGCAACCAAAGTTTTTAAATATATATTACGGAACTTTTCTTACTATTAATGAAGCACCCCCAAGTTTTCAGATTGTAATCCTAACTGACTTTATCAGGTCAGTTTAGCTGTTTTTAGTTCTATATTGGTATTCAGCTTGCAACCTACCACAATTCTAATCTACTTTGCTTATGTGAAAGCCTTCTATTTCTGGCGTAAAACCAGGAAATGAGCTACTTGTTTAATGATAACAAGTTCACATATAACTGATTTTATTTCAAAAAGACAACTTGTTGTTGATACAACTGCCATAAATTCTAATAATCATTCTGGATCAGTATTTTACTTAAAGTGAAACAGTTAATTTTATAGGTGATCTACTTCTTACAGTACATTGGTTTCGATAATCATTTAAGTTTACTTTTTAAAATCAATTTATTTCCGTCAAAACAAAACAGCAGCATTAGATTATGACTTAGTTTTAGTTCATTCAGTTTAAATGAACCATTTAAGTAATGTTTATTGACTGTTACTGTATAAAATTTAATCAATTCATTTAAAAAAATAAAATTAAAAAAATATTAACGAACTGATGTTTTTTTTCTATTCATACAGTCATTTATCAACTATACTTTGTTTTACTTTAAATTTCAGTTGTAAATTACAGAAAAACTTGCCCGAAATGATACTACGTCGTTTATTGAGACTAAAAAAGTAATTTTTAGGATAATAAAAAGTTTATTTATGCATGGATTAAGATCATATCATTGAGTTATTAAAGGGCAGATAACATTATCCAATATGAACTAGTTTTTTGTAAAAGCGCTATTTTAAACGGTACGAATGAGCTTATTTTAAAGGAATTCAATGTATGACTGAAATAATGAAATTGAAATTTGCGACATTCAAAATATGATTTATTATATTTGCCTATATATATATAGTATGCTAAAACTTTAAAAAACGCTAAAAGATAATGAACAGAAATGATATCGCTCAACTAAAAATGAAGACAAGAATTCGGATTTAAAAATAGAAAAATTTAGCGAAGCGACAATCACTAAAATTAAATTTTATCGATAAAATACATTGTTTGAATGCTGATTACTTTCTCTATTTATTCTTTGCTCTTATTGTACTGGTAATTTTTTGAACAGTTAAGAAATAACCTTGTGCAAATAACGTATGAAAAAGAAACTAGAATTTATATTTATCTATACTTTTTACATTATCACTTGTATTTAATAAAGCACAACTAACCGAAGTAATCTAGGATCTGTGAATATTGTTGACAGTTATAAATGTGAACATTTATTGTGCTCTACAATTCTTCACACTTTCACAACAAAAGCTATTTAGTTTCTAATACGGACAGAATGTATTCTATATGACTAGCACCGATTCATATAACTGAAAACTGAAATACAATTTATTCAATATTATGTGAACTGAAATCAATTTGAAATTATATGTTTCAATATGTTCATGCATGTCAACCTCCACTTCAGACAGATTCTCATTAAGATTCATATAATTCTGATGTTCCATTTAATTTGAAATGTGTTTTAATCAAGTCACGAATTCGGAGCTTTCACTTTCAATAATCTAACATATGCAGATGATAATAAACGATTTGTAAATGAAATAATTGATTCATGTAAATTATTATTACAATAAAATTATAGTGAATGTACTTGACATTCAAAACAGCTTTACAAATATTTTATTTGTAATACTTCTGTTAAGTTAAATGTTCAATAGACTGATGATGTTCACGACTGTGAAATTTTACTGTAAGGTGGAAGTATCATTTAATTTTAAGATGTTACTTTAATTTGCAAGGAACGCATAGAAATCTCAAAGCATGTCTACTAAAAATTAAGCATGTGGAATATATGAGAGTTCAGTTTATTACTAAACTACACATAATTATCATACAATTGTCGTTAATAAGTGACTTTTGAATATTTTTTAAAAATCATTTGTAATTTCGATAAAATTTAAAATTGTAAGGTGGAAACAATGTCTAAAATAGGAATATTTTATTATAAATCAATAAGCAAACAGTTATATGAAGCAAAAGTTGAAATTTCTCAATTCGTACTCATTTAACTGTTGTTATAAACTCCATCATCTAATACAAACTCTGAAATTTTAATAAAAACTATTTGATTTACTTTATTATTAAATTATTTTATTACATTTAATTTATTTTTTAAATTTGTTTTATTTAATTGATATTTTATACCCAGTTGGTAATTGTTAAATATTAAATTTTTAAAAAATGATCTCTCCAGGGTATGAATTAGTAGAAATTAGTTACAAAAGAAAAGAGTAGAAAAATTCTAGATCAGTTTCGTTTTCAATAGTAGTCACTTCATGAATATTCATTCAGCTTAGGATAGAAATTACTTTACATTTTTTTCTTAACATATGCATTTAATAAGTAATATACATTGGACATTATATACAAGGGAACAGGTGTTTGATGAGACAAGTAGTGAAAATTTATTAGTTAAATATGTGTTCTATCATACTGTTTGTAGTCTACTAATACATGTTACTTGTCAATATTGATCATTAAATGAAAATTGTTTCTTTAAAACATGTAAAAAATACTCTTTTTTTTAAAAAGATAAAAGAATCAGTCTTATTTATGAATAAAATCTGTCCAACATGATAATAAATCAATTTTAGTAAGTTTAGAAACAAGTTACTTGAAAAAAATTGTGTAACATATGTAATAACAGAGTTGTTTTGCAACACTTGTAAGATAAGCTGACAGATACACGCATAAAAAGTGAAATCAAGTGAAATCAATTAAAAAAAAGAATTAAATATTAAAAAGAAAGAATTAATAGAATAAAGACTATACTGAACAAAAAGTTTGTTGTTAAAAGACAGCAGCTAAAGAGTAAGCACTCTCTAGTAACGGTTACAATAAATGAATAATACACCATGGGATTAATCATACATGCGAAGAATTATTATCATACACAGAAAAGAAAATTAATCATTGGACATTTTGAACAGTAATAATTAGTGCATATCATCCCCTGCTGTTGAATGCATCGATATGTTACAGATGTTGGCAGGTTAAAATGAATTTTGATACCTAATAACAATTTAATAGCATTACACAAAGATAATTAAACCAAGTATAATACTTTTAAAATAGTGATTGACAGCTGAATGTCATTAACTTTTTGTTTCTGACTCTTAGTTATATATATATATTATTTACTTATTTACTTGCTTACTTACTTACTACTTTTACCACTAATGGAGCATAGGCCGCTGAACAGTATTCTCCAACCAGCCTTGTCCTAGGCCTCTCTTTCCAGGTCTGTTCAATTTTTTCCATTCTTCTCGGCGTAATTTATTCTTTGGCCTTCCTCTTTTCGTTTGACCTGGAGGGTTTCAAGTGAGGGCTTGTCTTGTGACGCAGTTGGGTGCTTTCTCTTCCGCTGAAATTTGGTCTGTTATTTCCCACAGTAGGTTGTTGCTGAAGATAGCTGGCCAACGAATCCGAAGTACATTGCGTAGACAACGGTTCATGAATACTTGTATCTCCTTGATGATGACTTTGGAGATTATCCAAGTTTCCCCACATATGGCAGAACAGTCTTGACATTTGTATTGAAAATCCTGACTTTGGTGTTTGTTGGTAGCTGTTTAGAGTTCCCGATGTTGTTTAATTTTAGAAATGTAGACCTTGCTTTGCCGATCCGTGCCTTCACATCCAAATCAGATCCAGCTTGTTCGTCAATGATGCTACCCAGATATGTAAAGGTTTTTACGTCCTTCGAGGCATTCCCATCAAGAGCGATATGGTTGGCGCATGCTGTGTTGTTTCGGAGAAGCTTGCTTCTTTCTTCGTCCTTATATCTACCATGGTCTTTCTTAACCTTTTGTTGATACATATATGGTTGCTTTAGCTCTGTGTAGTGTGATCCGGTGTGGGAATATTGTGCCGCAGATGACCAGTTTGTCGAAGACACACAGGTTTGCGAATCTCTTACCATTTTCGTCCGTTTTTCTCAGTCCGTGTCGTCCCATGATGTCTTCTTATCCAGTGTAGTCCGTGCCGACTTTTGAATTTGGGTTGCCCATCAGGATTGTCAAATCCTTTGATGAGCGTCTCTCAATGACTGACTGCAGCCTCTCGTAGAATTGATCTTCAGTGTCTTCATTGTAGTCGTTTTTAGGTGCACAGCACTGGATGACGTTCATCGTAATACCCTCCTTGTTTTGAAGGATGCTTTAATGAACCTGGGCCCATGAGATTCCCATTCCATCAGTGCTTTTTGTATTTGTTTGGACAGCATTAGTGAAACTCCTTGTGTGTGTGTGATGAATTTTGTTCTTCATGGCTGGAGTGTTACAGCAGCTCTCCTGAATATAGTCTTAGACGTCCAATATGTTTCACTGATTCAAAGCACCTCCAGGTTGCATCTTTTCATCTCTGCGGCAATTTGGAACAGTCTTCCAGATTTTCGAAAATTCCACGTACCTAAATTAATGTTTGCTCCAGTTGTGAGAAGAGCCATCGGTCTTGTGACTTCTGAAGGAGCTCGGCTTTCAACATAAGATATCATATCTCTTCTGAATGAAGACCATAACAATTCTGTTTCATTATATGACCGATTTCAGGTTTGATAGACTGTTGCATATATATGCATATATTGTCCCAATTTACATATCCTACCATAAGCCATACGTTTTTTATTATCTAATCACAAGTGTGCGTAAAGAACTTCAACCAAACCAAAAAACTTTCGTGAATCATTGTAATCGATCCGAAGATTTTCAGTTAATGTGAACACTTTAACCACTATGATTTATATTTACTTTCAGCAAATATGGGCTAGTGTCTGTTGTGAGTCAACCTTTTTAAACATTCTAGATTTTCGTTTTACATTAATGACAGGGAAACTTTTTTATAATCGCTAAAACTTGTTTGAAGAATATATTATTATACTTTATACATTATCAGCATGAACTGATGTATACAAACATTTACAAACTAACATAGTAAAAAAAGGTACTGAGTTAATGACAATTGAATATAAAATCTCAAAACAATAAAAACCCTGTTTTTAACAATATCAAATCTTCCAGAGTAACATAGGTTTTTTCTCCTAGATCCTCATCAGCTAATTACAATGTATTATGTTTTCAAATCAGAATACAGTAGGTTGGAGAATATTGGTCGGCCGCCTATGCTCCATTGGAGGTACCAGGCGTAAGTAAATAAGTTATATTTTCAAATCAAAATTAAATTATTATACTTCTGCAGGTAAAACCGATTAATGGTAAACTTGCTTCACCATGACAGTGCAAAAATTCAAATAAAACTGTCGAGATTGAAAAAGTACTTTAGAGGGATAATATATTTGAAAGCAGATTCGAGAGCAGAAAGTTTTGGCTTGCAGCGTCAGCTTCGTTATTTATCTATCAGCTACAACGTAGAACTATGTACGTACGTACATCAGTTCAAGTTGCCATACCACATTAGCACAGAGACGTAACTGTCAATTTGTAAGACTAGGATTTGAGAGAACACAAAGAATGGATGCATCTGCACTATTCTAAATGATTTTAGGTCATACAGTCGACACCATTGGATCAAACCCAGTGTCTTTCCTTCAGACTTAGTCTACGTACTTTAGCATTAAAGTCACCAGCCATTGTTACAATATCAGAGCGCTTAACTTTCTGAAGAAGGTTCAAAAGCTTTCTGTAAAACTCATCTTTTATCTCGTCTGAACTGCAGTCAGTGGGAGCGTAGACAGAGACAACAAAGAAGCAACGGTGATTTTCCCTATCTTTACGAGCCCTTATTGTCCTGTTCAGTTGGACAGCGCACAAGTGACTATCTACTGGGACTCAGTTTAAGAGGGCTGGTCCTACCCTACGACTCAATACAATACCTACACCTGTGAGACCACGCGAAACAGCAACCGTGCTCCCAAAAACACGAAGCGTTAATCGAGGTGGTTCTTTATTTGGACAAGGTAAACTCAAATTGATGGTTCTGCTCGGATCTTGTATATGCGTTCCGGAGACGCAGCAGACGTCGATGGCACGAGATTACAGCTAAGGATGCTTGTTGCCATACCTGATGCAAGGTTCGAACACTAAAGGCTCCAACATGTAGTTTAGAGAGCGGTTTCAGGAGAGCAGGAATAACATTTCTTGAACTAGCATCGTTCGCATTAGCGGGGCAGGTTGATAAAGGAACATGAGAAGGGTTGGTTTTGGTGATAGGGTTATCAAGAGGTGCAGGAGGGATTTGATTGTGATTAGTTTGATCAAGTGTGTTGTTACGGGTATGAGGGCGGATGTTGCTTATCGGCTGCCGACACCGTGGTGAGGTACTTCTTGATGAATGTGAAGGGCGTTGGTCTTAGAGACCTGATAGCGTGACCGTAGGATCCAAGGGACAACTGCTTGAGGTCAGTCACACACGGCCTTTTTATGGGAAGTTTTCAAAGTGTTAGCTCCGCCCTTCAAGTGACCTTCCCGCCAGAGACGGAAATCCATGAGGTAATGTGGGGTGTGAAATTTTTAGGGTCGACGTTTTCTAACCCTTCCTTCTTTTTGAGAAGGCAGCATCGCTGCAGATGCTGGTTGTCCGAGGGAAACACCTTACTGCTGTCACACCCCTCTATAGTCAGCAGTAAGTCTTCGCTGTCAGACTTTGGGCTGCTTCTTTTAGTTTTACCGTTCTCCAACGACCTTTTTGGCATGATAGAACATACAGGAACATATGTCCGAGTCAAAATAGATCCACCTGATACCATTACGAAATCTGAAACGAAATGATAAAGCAATGATATAATGGACAGATAAAGGTTCAGGTATGTCGCTAAGATGAAGTTCATTTTAAAAAACCGTATGAGATTAATGCCAGACAACAGTAACTAGAAATTGACGGATTTAACCGAGAAAAGTATCCTGAATGTGCTCAGAGATCTCCTAAAGAACAAAATTATCCATAATTCTAGCAACAATAACCTAAGATCTCGTGTGTCTCATTTCCTCCGGATGTATGGTTTACCAAAGCTACATAAACAGGATGTTTCGTCTGAACCTATTCTGTTAATGGTCAATTAACCTTACCACAAAGTAGCATCCTGGCTTAAAGATAAATCAGAATTACTTCGTAAGAGGTTGGCTACATATACATTAAAAGATTTATTTGAATTTGCCTACGATACGAACCACATAAATACTATTGGTAGGAGGATGGTTTCCTTTGATATAACATCATTGTTTAACACACCACTTCTTGAAACTCTAGGCATAATTTGCCAGCATTTTGACATCATATCTCTACCAACATCAGCACTCAAAGGACTACAAATCATGTGTTCACAAGATGTTTAGTCTCAGTTCTTTCATAAACCGCCAAACTGATGGTGTATTAATGGTAAGGCTTTGAAGTCGTGTCCTAGCAGGTAGTTTAATGGATAATCTCGAAAGAACTGAGCTTAAAGAGGAAGTCGAATAAATGATATAATATCTGAAGTATGTCGATGTCACTTTCATCGTATGGGATAATCAACATTATTCATCAAATCTGCTGAAACCTCCGATGAAGCTCATAAAAATATCTAGTTTACTATAGAATATGAAGATGAAAACAAGATGAAAAACTTTCTTGATTTTGCAATAAGAGAGGCAACGGATGACATTATTAAACGTTCAGTTTATAGAAAGGCTACTTGGAATGGAATTCATTTAAATTTCAATAGCTTTTATACATTCAGTTACAAAAACGGCATTGTTTTAGATACTATTTCACAGAACAGAAGGAATAAGTAGTGTCAACACGCTGGAAGAGGAATTAAGGAATCTTGGGAAATGTCTGAAGAACAAAGGAAGAAATATGGAATATGTGAAAACTAAAAATTCTAACGAAACGACAGTAAGCAAAAACTTATTTTTATTTAACTGAAATTGAAAGTTGATGACGTTACACGGAGAAGTAGCCTAAAATTAAAAACTGTATTCACAGCAACATGTCCTACAATTAAATCTATCTCTAATTACCTTCGTATTGACAGGTATATCAATTTCTATGATAATTTTGATTTTAAAATTTTTATCAGTTGTATGCAGCTGATAACAGTCTAATGACATAAAAATGAATTCATATTATTCTGCAGTAATCTTTGTTTTTGCCTTATATATATCTCTCTCTCATCATGTATCCTTCTGTTAATTTTAAAAATATAGTCGTCACCTGTATATTTTGGTTCTATAAGTATAGGATTTCTGTTAACCTTAGATGATAAGGATTGTTCTGTTTACTTTAATCGTATTTATCGAAACATTTTAATGAATACGAGTTTATCTTCTAATTTGTCAGAACTTTGGATTCTTTTTTGTTTCGTAAATGGTGATTTGTAGCTGATCATATAAAATGTGCTGAAATTCGGTAACACTCCATTCCAGTTATGTTTTCAATAAAGTGTAGTTGAATCATGTTATTAACCCTGAATTGAACTGTCACATCTAGAAAGTGGAAAATTTTATTCTCCTTTTGCCCAATAGTAGAATAGGTACTCATCTAAGTTATATTCATAAGCTCTAACTAGTCTCTATATTATTGACTACACAACAGAATTGTCATCGTCATCTCTATTAATTCTTCATTTTGCCTAGTTCTTTTGGAGACAAACTTCAGAAATATCTCTGAAGATGTTGCCTAACAGATTTTTCATTAGTTTGCAAACTGTTTGACAACTTTTAATGCTATCGAATTGGAATTAGGCATTCTTCCTAAACACAAGTATACAGTTGCTCGAAAGCTTGTGTTGGTATGAAATAGTGTTGATTTTCATTATTACTAACTATTCAGTGTATTATTTGTTTCTTCTCAAGTATTCATAACTTATCAGTTTTACATTCGATTTTAAGCAGAACTAGTGTGTTCTGTTTTAAAGTATATTTATTGGGGGATATAAATATTCCACATTACTGAATGTTTGTGTTGATTTGTGTATTCACCAGACTGACGTCATCGTTTCTCTCTGGTTTTCTTGGCTTGTTTTGCATGCGTGCTTTTCAGTAGCATGTAGATGGGGATCAATATCCTGTGAAAATGTAATGTACATGAAAGCAATATCATAGGTCAAACCATATATACCTGGGTTTTGCTAAACTTTTAGTATACATTTACTGTGACTGGACTAAGTCATATTGATAGGTGTCGACTACATGGTCGGGGCCCAAGAGATGATAGTAAGCGATGGTTAGAGACCCTGAATGAAATGGCTAAAAACCGTTTGCAATGGCACAGATGCATTTATTCTTTGTGTTTTCTCAAATCCTAACCTTCAGAGTTCTTCAGTACCCCTATCTTTTTCTTTTTAAGTTTATTTCACTAGATTCTACTTCTTGAATATTATCCTCACACCCTAATCTTTCCGATAACTGCTTATACTTCTACTACTTCTACCATCACTGGATTTGAATCGACAATTGCATCTCTGTGCTAATGTGGTATGATAACTTGAACTGATGTACGTATGTACGAAGTTGTACATTGTAAATGACTGAGTGTATTATGCATAAATCACTATTTCTTAACAGAAAGCAGTCAAAGGTATCATAAAATACCTAGTGAAAAAGTATTCATACAATGAGCAGGGAGTGAATTGATTACAGTGTAATTGACTTATGAGATATGAATTTATTTTTCTAATCGTCCATAACATTTAGTCACATATTAAAATGCACTTACATTAATTGGACATAAACTACTACATTTGTATTCATTTAAAAGAATTATTGATAATTGACATTAAGTACCAATCAGTTTTTTTATTGTACACACATCTGATTGGTAATCAATTGTAAAATCATTATTTCAAAATCAGTATGTTCATTGATTAATTTTTCTATGCATAAGCATGAAATAAATTTTCATCTACCGACTTTGTATTGTTACTTGCATCGGTTGATTCATAGTTTCTTCTTTGAAGTATCAAGATTTTGTTAAACAGGTGCATCATGCCTTATTAGTTGATCGATTCAAAATGTTGTATACCGTTCATTGAATTAGTTGTTTGCCAAAATTACCTATTCTACTAGTTAGATAAATGAAAAATTAAGAAAAATAATCATTGTTTTGTAAGTTTTTTTTTCTATGAAATACTCTGTTTTTTCTTCTTCTTATTATTCTTATAAGATTTTAAATTAATTACGCGAACTGATCATTGTTCAACATGTTAAATGATTGAACATTTGTGTTACATTGAGTAATAATAATTACAATTTATGCGTAGAGTGTAAAATGTCCAATTGATTATTCATGATCTATTTATCATAAAATGTAGGTGAAAGATTTTTACTCCTGTAAAAAAAAGTGTTTATATAAAAATTACATGATAATTATTTCACAAATAATTTAACTATAAGTTGTTTTGGAAATAACAGCTGTTGTATTTTTAATAATTATCCATCTGGGTCTGTATTACAGATACAAACACAACGTTCAAATCTATAAAAATGTATAGTTAGAATCAATATATTGTAGAGAATGCAATTCAGATATAATTCAATAAAACAGTTTCAAAATACAAACAGAATAATCATTTTTGTTTTTGAAAAATAAATTTTGATAAAGCAATGGAAATATATAATTAAAGAAATGGAAAAACGAAATAAATATCACTGAAATGAAATGATGGTCCAGAGGTTAAGCGTTCGTGTGCAAAACCGAAGATCCTGGATTCGATTTTCGTGAATGTGCTCTGCTGAAGAGTCTCATACTAGGACGAAACGGCCGTCCAGTGTTTTTAAGTTCTTAACGGTGGTCTAACAGTGATTCATGATTTCAATAGTAAATAAAGTACTAGATTAAATCAAACTTAATTTTGATGCTTTCAACTAAAATGATCAGTTCAGAAGCTTTTTACTACAAAGTATGTAAGTTTAAAGGCTGTTGAATTGATGCAACACGCAAAGAACTCATGACGAATAGTAGTGACATTCAGATTTATGCTTTGAAATATTCACATTCTATATGAGAATTGATTGACATACTTGAATAAAGAAAACTCGTGATGGTAGAAGAGCTGTATGTTTATTGACTTTTAAATCCTAGCATTTCACAAGTAGGTATTCTGTAGATGTAATGACCGTTTATTCTTCACAATACATTTACCTGAATACGACTATGTTGTTCATTGTCTATATAAGCTGAATGATGCAACTGGATGCTAGCTTACACTTCAGTTTAGTACATACATTTCACTTTGATTTAATCTGCCAGCTATAATGAATAGATTAAAATAATTACTAATGTCAGTATAACTGCGTTCGTGCAAAGTGATAGGAAATTGATTTTCATATTTCATACTATTATGATCAGTGCTAAACAGAATACTGTCAGTGCATTAATGAAAACCTTCATCTCTGATTAGTAAACCTAGCATCCAACTTTAAATCGTATTTCTAATGCCTCGCACCAATTTATTACCCTTTTTTAAACTTAGTAAGTAGTTAAATATTCTCTAGGTTACTTTTGGATTGCTTAAAGATTGTCCATAAATTAAAGTATCATGCTGTTAGAAAAGGTAATGTCTCACTATCTGCGATTATAATAACAGTGATTCATAAAGTTTGCAATTTTATCATGATTATAAACCATTAAGTCCATATCTTGAGTAATTTTCAGTTTTCACAGACTATGTCAACTTCATTTCATTGAAGTACCAGTTATCCTTCCCTAAATTTCTATTTACTTAAATCACTTTCCTTTCAATGATTTCAAGTTAAAACATTACCAATAAGCATAGATTGTAATGACAGCTTTTGTGTCATTTATTACATATATCCTCTGGAATACTTACTTTAAAATAGTGTGGTCTATTTATTTTCATTTAAACAGTTGTTCACTCATTATATGCGAATATTTCTTACATATATTCACAATTCTAAGTATAAATAAAGCAAGATAAACGACTGTAGTCAAGAGTTTTCATAAGCCCAGATTCATTCAACACGACGAATCATCCATAATTTACTTTATCGTAGACACAATGTTGACATTTTTGAAATCATTCACAATAGTCAATCAACAAAATCTTTCCAACTGAATAAATTTCGTCGAAGTCATCTTTAAATCAAGCTTAAAAATCAACTATATGTAATCAAAACAATATTATTTTTAATAATCCACTGCGTCAGTAACCTCAATCTTCAATAGTTTGTTGACTAACAGTTCATTTGGTGTTTTACAATCAGAAAATCATTTTTGTTATTCTTCTTGCATTTCATCGGGCTCTACACAGTTTATTGTTACAATGAATCGTTTTATTTTGCAGGTGTAGGTATAAATCTTTTGAAACTATTGTTTTTAGAGAATCTATTTTGGTGACCTTTTCTTCTAGAATATTCATATTATTTTATTTTTGCAAATATTCAACCATATGAATAAATAAAACAAATATGTAAATATTTCATACCTATTGTTCTCTTTATTAATCTTTATTGATGAGGGTTTCTTTTTGATATTATGTATGATACAACTCAATATATATATATACCGTTCTTTAGTGATTAATACTTTTATTCTTATTATTATTTCTTTAGATACTAAGCAACTGAAGAAAATCTAAGAATGATATATGCATTTATATTATTTTTTTCAACAATGGTTGTGATTATTTTACCTGGAAATACAAAAGATTTGATATCAGTTAAAAGAGAAAATAAGTAAGAAGTATTCACTTTATTCTATTTTTCAAGTTATAAAAAAAAGGTTTCAGTGAGTTGAAATATTGTTAGAGATATATATATATATGTTTGATTTTGACCGATTCGGTCTCAACCTGCCTGGCATGGTAGAACCTTCAGGAACATATATTCCAGCCAGTATAGCTCGATTGGGTCATCTTGATAGGCAAGCTCGACAACCACGTTAAGGTAGCAGCTACGGTCGGGATATATATATATATATATATATATATATATATATATATATATATATATATATGATAGCAGTAAAGAATGAACACATTCTATTCGAACTGTATTCTCGTTTATGACCACATGCTGAGGCATTAGTGATCATAGATAATGAAAGCATAAAACATGTTTAATTTTCACAGAGAACAGCTACAACGAATTCAAAGTAAGCAATAACAATTCACATAAGTTAGTACTAATATTTACATATATAAATTTTGCTAAGAGAAACACAAAATATTTTAGGCTGGATTTTTCGACAGGTTTTTGCTTCCTACTTATATAATGTTAGTGATATTTAACAATCTTACTAACTTTATTCGGTATTACATTGTTCAAAATAATAGTTGAAATAGAAAAAATAAAGCTTTATAGCTGTTTAGCTTGTCATGAACCATCATTCAACTGACGATAAGTATTGCGAAATTGATTGAGTGCATATTTGTTTCATTTTTTTCCGTGACTATTAAACTATACATAATGAAACTGTAGTTTTAGTATACTACTTTGCACAGTGGCATGTGATCTGCAGTTTGAAAAAAATAACTAAACACTTCATAATTATTTATTAACGAAATCAAAACAATTTAGAAATATAATACTTTTATGAAATATAACATATACTGATTGAAAATGATTAAGTGTTCGCTTGAGTTATACTTTGATGAAAATATACTTTAGTTCGCAAAAAAAAATATTTGTGCACAGAGAAAATAATCACATTTTAAGTATAATTTTCTTTTCACAATAAGTCTGCATTACTTTTTTTTCAACATTAAAGCATTTGTAGAAAAATTGTATTTTACAATTAATAAATGTTAAATATGATGAAGTTTTCAATACGAAGATCAAGGAACCATACTATTTGGAAATCATTTAAACAATTTGGAAAACTGTCGTTTCATGTGTTTATGAATAAGACAAATGATCAAAAATAAGATGAAACGATTAAGGAGTTCAAGGATTCGATAATATGCTTATAATATTTACCAGTTAAAATGATGACATTAACAATTCTTCCAAATGATCGAATATTTCTGTTCGATGTTTCGAGTTTACAGCTCTACTAGCAGTGTTTTACAGATAAATATCGGTTTATAGTAATGGTTTGCAGGTGTGAGTTCAAATGATCTTTGAGTTACAAATGATTGTGAACGATGAGTAGATTATTTTAAAATAATCAATCGACTCTACAGTGGCTGTTTAGATAAGCTGTCCATGTTGAACTTTTATATTTAATTCAAAGTAGTAATCTAAGGAATCTTCTGAATCTCCTGAAAAGCTGAAGAATTAGTGATTGAATTGTTTGCCATATGTCTTAAATGTTTCTAGATTTCTTTGAATTGAAAATAATTATCGAATACTGGTAAAGTTAAGAAAGTACGTTAATCCTTTGTGAAAATCTGTTCAACTTTTAATAACTGCATTTAAATAATATAGAACCTGAAAGAAACTATCAATTAAGAAAATAAAACCTTTTGTCACGTTTTGGCCAGCACTCCACATATTTTCTAGAAATTTATTTATTTCATCATTTTTAGAAGATTCGAAAATGGCTAATTTTTACAGTTGTAATCCTTTTATCTTGAATAAAGAAAGTTGAAAAAGTGACTAACAACCGAATTTTACCAACCGTTTAAAAACCTTTCAATTCTGTACTAAAAACACAATAATAAATCAAATCCATCTATTTTGACAATGAATGTCATTGTAGTTACACATAGCAAATAAACTTAAAATACCATTGAATAATTAACAAATCAAATGAAATACACCCGGTAAAAATTGTTTGTCATTACTGATGAAGACTATTCAGTCTGTTTAATTTTTTTATTGAGACCAAGATCGAAAGGTAAACAGAGCACAAAAATAGAAATTATCAACAACGTTTGAACTTTGAAATGAAAATATACTGAAATTTACACTGAATGAGCCATTGGTTGTAGTTTGAAAAATAAAATATGTGTAAAATAGGACCGTCGCAACTACAGTAATGAAGTAATTAAACACTGTTTACTTAACTAATTATCTAAAATTTAAAATTGTACAATTTTCCTCCGTTTATAACATTAAGAATTTCAAAAATGGTACAATGTACGAAAGTATAGATATCACTCCGTCTTATTATTATGTATTCTGATTACCATATTGTGGGAAATAGATGTCTGTAACACAAAAGACGTTAGATAATTAAGGTTTAATGAAAGATATTTTTGAAGAAAATCCGATTATAAGGTAGATCATTGAATAGCCTATCCCATGTGTGGTCCAACATCTTGTAATTAAAAATGTAGACTGTAAACGCTGGTGAATGTATTAAGATATAATATCGACTACAAGTGGACACATAGAAACAGATCCTTGTGTTCGATCCAAAAGTATCATTGAAACATTTTTCTGTTTTTATATTGTTTCTAATCAGTTACGCTTGATAATATAGGCTTGTGCTGGCTTTTTCCCATAAACAAGGACATAAATGCCCAAACTAACTGACGAAATCTGTAACAGCAGGATTAAAATAACATTTTCTAGATAAATTATCAAATAGCTAGTGAAACATATATTATGTTGTATTGCCTACTTATTCGTTTTGATTGTATGTTTGTAAGCCTTAACATCTTGGTTCATGTAGCATGAAAATACGAAGGAAATACCGAATAGATAATATTTACAAAAAATGAATATTTTGATTTGAATACCAACCAGGAAGTAATGATCTTAAACAGACTTCTACTTCCTAAATTTTTAAAGACTATGACAGGTTTATCGAATTATAATATCTCAAAACAGTTTATACAAAGTTCTCTGAGTTTAAAATAACCTTGTCGACTTTGGTATTTTGTATTAAAAGTACGAATATGAACATGTACAGAAATAAAATGGCAGACTTTTCAATCACTACTGTTCTGTTTGATAAAAAATTTATTTATCTTTTACAGTAACTAGAGGGCATTACCAGATTTTCACTCAGGAAATAGGGCACAAAAATGCTAGCACATTTATTCAAACAACTGGATAACCGGAATTCTAATCACGAACCAGTAGCAGAACAATGTGAGTCAGATGGTGGGGGAAATTTATAGATCAGATGGGTGACTGTGGTGGTGTTTCGTTCTCTGAGCTGGATGCTTTTGTTCTGAAGCTTTTATTGTTCTTCTAAAAAAAAATCAGCACCAAATTCAGATGGAAGTGAAGTATTCGAATTTCTCCACGTTTAACCTGTAGCTCGGAGAAGGAAACAAACAACAGTCTATCATTTCTGGATGTACTCGTCACCAGAACTAACACAGGAAAACTAGAAACTCAAGTATTTCGGAATCCAACCCACACAGACGTAAATCTCAACTACGGTAGCAACAACCCAAGAACCCACAAAATCAATTGCACACAAACTTTGTTCAAGAGAGGGAAAAATATCTTGTGACTATCTTCCAAAAGAACGGCTTTCCACTCAACTTCATCAAAAAACACCAACAGAAGCGAAACCAAGTACAGGAACCAATAAATGGATCATTCTACCAAACATAAAAGACATATTGAAGCATGCAGCACAACTACTGAAACCATCTGGAATAGGTGGGGCACACAAACCCACAGAATCACCTCAATCAATCCTATGTAGACCAAAGGACAAAATGACAAAGGAAGAAAAACCAAATATCATCTACAAAACAAATTGCTCAGACTGTGAAAAACACTGCATAGGACAGAGTAGACGACCTCTTCAGCTTCGTTTACATGAACACCAATTAGCAGTCAAACGCCGCAACAATTCTTTGCTTATATCAATACACACCGACAATGATGGACATACATTCGATTGGAACAATGTGAAAATACTGGATAGGGGGAGGACAAAGAGTCTTCGCGAATTTTTATAAACTTGGCACCCAGGTCAATCAGAAATCAACAAACACATCGACATTGACCCAAGTTATCAACCACTCAGAAAAATGTTAAGTGACAAGGATCAAGAAACAGATCAAAAGGGGGATACAATCAAAACAAGGGTGCAAACAATGGCAGGTTTAAAGTCAACAGCAACTAATCAAGATCGAGATTAACAGAACATGCTAAAGGTCAAACGAGGAGAAATTCGAATACTTCACTTTCATCTGAAGTTTGTGTTGATGATGTTGTTCAGAAGAACAATGAAAGCTTCACAACCAAAACATCCAGCTCAGAGAACGAAACATCACCACAATATGAGTCAGATATAGGTCTTGAAATTTCGACTAGAGTAACCATAAGAACCGCTGGTAAGATTTCTCGTAAAGAGCATGATAATAAAGTTATATCTGCTAACCTCGTAAACAATCCACTTTTCACTCAAAATAGAACTTCTCAACACTATATTATTGCCATCAGGATTAAGTAAGCAAGTAACTTAATGGCATTAACATTGGTAATATATATATATATATATATATATATATATATATATATATATATATATATATATATATATATATATATATATATAGTGAAATAAACTTAACTTTTGATGAAAAGAACAGTTAACCGTAATACAGTCAAATGTCTTTACGTTAAAAAAATTAAATTATGCCGAGGTTGAATAATTCATCGGCAGCAACAAATAATGCGAATAAAACAAACTGGAGTATGCTATCAGCTTTTATACTATCGTTTTACATTTGCCATGGAACAAACAAATCAGTAACGAGCATTCACGATCACAGTAGGTATCGAATCAAGAACTTTCAAGGACTCAATGTTCGTTATTAACCTTCAGACTACTGAGTTAACATCAATGATTAACATTTCAAACTTCAGTCAATTCATTTTACCGTACAACCATAATCTATTCGAATAGGTGATCTCTACGCTCTATCATATTCCATTCATAAGTGGCATGCTTTTGCAAAGAAAACTGCTTCATATAATTTCTGAATTCAACAAAAAGATTTTCTTTTTTGGTATGAATACACATATCACTGAATCATTGTCATTGGACTGTAGGTTTCTTTAAGATAACTAAAACAAATATAACTTGTATATACATTATCTCAGCGATTGGATTTGACATAATTTCAACATTTCGTATAACAATCTATTTCTAACTGCTTCAAGGAGAAATATAATCGAAATCAACTAGGCTGATTCCTCCCCAAACAGTTACAAATCAAATTACCTGAAAAAATGTTCGAATTATTTAAAATTTAATCGAAGAGATTATTTGACTACTGTTTTCTGTCTGTTTACTTGGCGTCCCATTCCTGTCAACATGTTCTTTCAACTATCGGTGAATGTTCATTACATCATCAAATGAAAGTTAGATTTCTGAAAAATAGTTTAAAAAACGTTTTTGCATTAGCGTAATAAGAATAAAAAAAACTCTGAACTATATTTTATGTACATTAATTCATTTTGACGTAATTTAAAACAATGAATAATTTATTCTTGTAATTTAAATATTTTTGATCATCTTAATTCATCGTGAAAAAATTACTAGTCACTTACGAGAATAAAATAATTTCTGCGAACTTGTTTTGATTACACCTATTACCTCTCTGATGTCGTCAGAGTTTTATCGTATTTATTAGTAATTATTAGTAATTTATTTCTGACGACCAAATAAGTTTCCGGATAAATCAGCTTATTGACATTTATAACAATTTTTGTAAAAACGGAAGTCTAAAATGTGTCGATTGATAATAACATTGAAAAAAAACTGCATATCAGTCGACGATCAGCATTAGGCATTACTATTATCGTTAGATGATATAAAATGCTTATGTTATTGAGAATTTATTATTCCACTTCATTACATGTTCATATAAAGGAAAACAAAAGTTGGGAATTCACTCTACAAAAGTGTGGAAAATTATTGATCAGAAAAATCAACGAATTGTACGTCTAGGAAAAATCATTGTAAAAAAAACAACGGAACAAAGCACTTAAAATACGTGTAGATTTTTAGTAAAACTAATATCATTAGAGAAATCACTGACGTTGGCATCCATTATATATAACCACTTCAGTGAAGTGTAAATAATATATAATCAAGTTAGAATTTTGTGTTCTGTTTGATAGTTTTGAGAGCAAGTATCGTGCAAGCTAGCGATTGTTTAGCCTATTAAGTAACTGTGATAGCTTACTGTCTGATAAATTGTAACAATATATACTTCCAAAATAAGATTAGTTCTTATCATAGAGCGACAATTACTTTTTCTAATCGCTTTATAAATGGGTCATGCTTGATGTGGTTGACACCACATCACATAACTTCTCGCTAAGGCGCCCAGAATGCCCAGTAGATATATACATATACTGCGCTTGATATCCAGTGCGGTGAATATTCAACTGAATCTTATAATTTGAAGGTAATATTTACACTACACAATAACATCACTTAATCAACCGTTGAAATAAACGTGACTACTTCCCGGTAGTTGCTCGCTCTCTATAAATCCAATTTTCTTCTACATTTCGACAAGAAATTCATTCAGAAATGAATAAAATACTTTTAAAAACTCTACATAGTCGTTATAAACTAGTTTTAAGAAGTGAGTTTCAGAATGCTTCACTAATCTATTGAAAAATTTGGTGAACTGACAAGATAATTCATTTAAAAAAATAATTAACAAGCATTCACACAGATTTGAAAAACAAATGTCAAAGATTGTCTGATGTGTCACTCTTAACAGAAAGTCCTGTTTAGAACTTCTTTGTACGGACTATCGCACATAGATATGGAAAGCATTAAAAGCACCTAACAATTAATATTAAGGATCAATCGTCTTTATCACTAATTTTAACGTTATCATCAATTGTTGCTTTGTCATACATTATCAGCATCAACCTACTATGGAAAGTAACAAAGCAGATTCCACTGGAGGCAGAAATCAGGAAGAGGCGCTGGCAGTGAGTAGAATGTACAATGAAGAAAACACCAAGCTGCCTGACAAGACAATTTGATCTTGCTATCGTTAAAAAACTTACAGGCCTAAGAAGTGAATTTTATATATCACAATAAAAATAAAATTCATCGATATAGTTTGAAAACAATGGTACAGAATACATCAAATATCAAGTCTTGCTCTGATCACCAACTTTGTGCATGAAATTAAAGTTTACGTAACATGTTGTAGAACTAAAATTAAAAATTATGTAAATAAATTGCATTGCGGGGTTGTTGTGAAGATTGTTAAGTTTTATTTGTAACCATGAATCGATCAATGTAGACCACCATTAGAAACCTGGAAGCACTGGACGGCCGTTTCGTCCTGGTATGTGACTCATCAGCCGTGCGCATCCACGACTCCTGCACCCCGCAGGATTCAAACCCAGGGCCTTCGATATTGTGCGTGAACGCCCTAACCGTTTTTGATTGTGGTACTTATTATCTGTTCATTTTCTAATACATCATTATAATAGGGGTTTTTAGAATCATACTGAAATGATAATTCTCCTACTGCACAATAAAAGGCTTCAAGATATTCCAATCCTAAGTGCTTGGTGAAGCAATTCATAGTCATTAATGATTTTCGATTTATCAGTTCATTTTCAACCAACAAAAACTCCATAGTTTTTTCTAAAATCTTTACTTGTAATTAAATATCAGTGTTGGATGAAAGATTTACGAATGCTTGTTTTTGTCAGGTAGGTGTTCACTTAACTCCGCCTGTAGACCTTTCGGGGATACTGCCGGTCCCATGCCCGGATAAAGGAGGACGGGGTTTGGCATGGGGATGGCGACCCCAGCTTAACTAAAAACTAACTTGCCTAAAAAACGTTAACCAGGAGTTCATTATCATTTCCTAACATATTTTTTACAAACACTGTAAATAAAGGTGAAGTCATACAGTGTTTAAATTACAGTGTTTAAATCTAGAAATCTAGCAAAATATACAACGGTGATGACAATAATTCTGACTCCAGTGTTTATTAATTATCATTCTGGAGTCAAACCTCATTCCGAAAAACAGTGACCTAATTTATTCTTCAAAATATTTGCCTAGCAAAGTACCTCACATACATTAGAGTCTGTCTACGTTTAATTTGGTTAAGCTCTTTTATTAAATTCTTTAACAGGGCTTCATTCAAACAGCAACAGTTTATCTGCATCAATGTACTTTTATTATTACACATTTGAAATCATCAATCACTGATAGACCACCATTAGAAACCTGGAAGCACTGGACGGCCGTTTCTTCATGGTATGGGACCCATCAGCAGCGTGCATCCACAACTCCTGCTCCTCGCAGGATTCGAACCCGGGACCTTCTGTCTTGGGCGCGAATGCCTAATATCTGGACTACTGGGCCGGCATCCAACGGTGTTAATGTTTAACCCTGATTGATCTAGGAATTTTGCGCGACCTCATCCATTTGTCTTTGGTAGTTACTGCGCTTGAATGAGCATGTATACTTGAGCATCGCTTGCTGCCTATGCACATACTTATTCTGCCAGCTTTAATATCAAGCTCTCATTCATTTTCCTATTCACTCGCATACCATTTTTGCTTCCTCTTGGTACGCCTGTGGTTTTGTTATCAATGTGGTGCAATAAGAAACGTCATGACACTTCGTTTTCGTCCTCTGATTTATGCACCGTTTGGCGTCAATGAATAACAGTTATCAAGAGGAGCAATATACGAACGTATTGTTATTTTAAAATTTTGATGACTATGAATTGCGACAATAAAGTATGATAACTCTTTAGTTAAAAAAACACTAGTATTATATCGTATAAACTGTTGGGAAATATGAATCCTCTGTTATTCCCACCGTTTGTTCACATGAACAGGTAACAATTATCTGGGATTCTGCACGTAGGATTGTTAATCAGATTGACAGTGTGTCAGCCAAAAATAGTGTTCCACTTGACTTTGAAACTAGAAGTAGAGGATAGAGTTTATCTATAAAATGCGTCGTTGAAGATGACCACTGATTTATTTACTAGACCAGAAAAAGCTTTTGTTTAGGAACGTTAAGTTAGTCTAGTTACAAATATGAGTATGCCTTTCGTCTCTTAATGGTAGACTAATAGTTTCAGCCTTTCTACGACTCCAAAAAATAATGTCCAATACTCACTTTAGGGATCAGATCACACACAAATAAGATAACGCTAATAAACTTTAAAATAATGAAGTAATATTGAAATTTTATCAAGCGTATTAAGAAACACCAGTGAATAAAGACTTATCTTGATGTTCAAAGTACTAATAGCCAACCAGACTTTAAGCACAAACAAACAACGTTTTTGCGAGTTCATTGCCTAGGGAAGTTTCAATATTAAATTTTGAGTTTTACATAGCAATTATAAACTGTATACTTCGGTATTTTTTTTCGTAAACTTTTATTTTCAAGTTAATGAATGTCTCAAGAGGAATCAAAATAGCACTTTTTTCACAATGAAACTAATGATGTACATTCACTTTTTCATAGAATATTAGCTGATAGAGTTTATTGAAACCAAAAGACGTACAGACAAATCTTCGTATATATAAATTATCGGGTATGTATATTAAAAGAGACCAAAGTTTGAACTGTCACCATGGTTTTCTCCTACTTTCTCAAATTCTTCATAACTGCACCGTCTTATCCTCAAAATACCGAATTGTAGAATAATGATAATATAGATTAAAGTGGTGTTAAAAGAATATAATAAGACCTAATTTTTTAGTAAAGTATAAATTTTCATATACTCTCCCTAATCTCACAGCAGTATGCATTGTCTGCTTAAATCTAACAACTTTAACATACTATTTCACTAAAACATAAGGATGACTGTACTTTATCTTTCAGTGATAACATCTGGGGGAACTGTTAAAATCTAAATAGCTTGGATGAATTATTTTGTCATTGTGTAAGACACGGCAATCAGCGGCCATAGTGTCGACAGGGTAGAGAAATCAGAACATTTGGATTTTACAGGAAGCTCTTTATTTTCACAGTCGAACTATAATATTTTATTATTCGATTTCCGCTCGATTTATGATATTGCTTCGAGATCATTCCATGACGTGTATCATAGTGAAAAGTAGAATAAGATAGGTGTTTAGTGTTCAATTTTTTTTAATGATTCATGGATAGATGTTATTGCTTGCTTGAAGCAATCTTTGCGTCTAGATAATGTTTTCATCGATCGAAACGAAATACCGTTCAGCTAAATACTAGATGTTTCAATTGATTAGAAAGCTTTTTTTATATTGCTTACTTAAGCAACTTAATGCTTCATTTCTCGATATATATGTAATATTGAAATTGTTTTAAAGTGATAGTTAAAACAAAATTGGTAAATATAAGTAGAGAGGAAAAATAACAATTTCATATATTCACAATTATTCTATATGTTGGCTGCTTATTAACAAAAAACAATTAAAAACGGTAACAATAAGAATAGTAACATTAAAGAAAATATCGAGTAATTTTATCAAGCGAAAATTCAGAAAATTATTTTTACTTTTGTACAACCAAGGATAATGTTGACAAAATTTAAGATCAATTAAAACCATATATTTCATGAACTGACTGAACATTTAAAAAATACATATTGTTTTTATGTCAGGCATAGTTTAAATGTTATACCAGTTGGCATCCAAAAAACAAGACATTTTACAAATTAACAACCATTATAAACGTTCGGATTTCGTTTTCGAGCAACCCTCAATACATAAAATGTGTGACGAGAGAGTCAAAATCCAAACGTCATGCTAATCAGCTTTGAGTTTTTAAAAGGAAATTAAAATTACATGAGAATATAAGTTTAATACTCATTATTTATATTGGCTTAATTTATAGTCAAATAAAAAAAATGTACACATCACTGTATTCTACTGCGATTTTTAACATCAATACCAAATACAGTCAATTTTATTTCTGAAAATAATATAATTTGAAATAAAAAGCTCAAGTGTTTCATTCTTCAACCAATTTAGAATAATGACATACTTACTATATGAGTAGTTTTAGAAAACAGATTGTTATATTCAGTCAAATTAATAATTTTAATAGACTTCAGAAACCAGTCAAACTCGAATTTGATGGATTGTTGTTACTGCTACACCAAAACTGCTAGTCTAAAAACTATGAATCATATAGTGAAAGGTATTTTTAAACAACCAACATATTGCAGAAATACAGAAATATATTGTTAGTTTAACAGGAACAATAGATTACAGAAGCTGAAGCAATAATTATGTCAAGAAAACTTTTCCCAACGTAGACTGGGTTCAAACATTTTACAATTATAGGCTGAGCAGAGATCCTGTGACACTTGGCAAGATAACAAGGTGTAGAAGATGAAGCTTGCTTCATGCTGTATAAGTATCATCCAGCAATAACTTCGTAGTAAGTGAAACAAAGAATAAGCTTAATCAAACATTAGTTGATGATTTGTGAGACTTTAAAATGTCTAATTCACTTAACCTTTGAAATATTGGTTTCGAAATTTAAAGACCAATAGTGTGTGTGCTAACTGTTCAGACCACGGGGCTTGTCACAGCCTTTGGGAAAATGAACTAATCCATTCTTCTGGAGTCATTATTCCCACGTTTTTTGACCCTGTCAATTATTCGTTCACATCTTGGTTGTTTTGACTTGAGCGCGTGTGTGCATTACTTACTTTGCTTGTCCGACCAATTTTTTTCAGACTATAGATGGTAGCCCTGCTTCGCCACATTGAGTCAGTTCACTCGCCTTCTTCACTTCGCTTCATTCTACTTTTACGCTTTTTATTCTCATTTCTGTCTGCCTGGACGATGACACGAATCCGTATTTGGCTTCTTATTACCACCGCCGAATAAATGGTGTTCACCTAAGCATGATATAAAGAAATTGAAAGGAAGATTCATTTTATAACCTACACAATTGTTTGTCCAAATCAGAGTCAGATCACCGGCTACTAATACTGGTTTGTTGTTAGGATTAAATTATCAGTATTTATAATTCTACTTCTAGTTTTTACTGTTTTATGTATTTCTAATTGTTTACATTTTGTCTGAATGATTTTTGACTATGTCAAACAGGCATACACATACAATAGTCCGAGTTTTATGTTATTGCTCATTATTTACTTGGTATGGTTGTTAAGTCATTTTGCACCACTATGAACAAGAGTTCATACTCCAATTAGTAAGCAGATGTGTGTAATATACAAATCGCCCATTAACAGAGTTGCTATATTTATTCATTGTTTGACAGTTGGAATTGAAATATATTTCTTGAACATAAGTGTTTCTCATCAAAAAAATAAAAAAAACTCAATCATTATCTTGACGTTAATCCTGAAGTTAGCTGTCATAGAAAACTTATTTTATATGAAATATTCACAATCGCTAATATTTATATTTCAGTGTTATCTTTTAGCTATTCTCAAAGTTTGCAGTAACATACACACAAATACATACATGTAAAACTATGAAAGGATGTCTGATTGTTATTATTTACTTTAAATCAACTAAGATGGCGTATTCTGTTAAATAATCTTATATTTTATTAATAGTGAACTTTTAAAATGATTCACTTTAATAATAATAATCTATTTATAATATGCTCAAACAGTAAGCAGTATAATTCAAACTGAACAACATAATAATTACAAAGAAAAAAAATTTAATTCGATACAATTTCAACTTGGTTTTATGCTGGAATTTTATTTGTAAGAAAACTAAAAGTTGAATTAATTAGTAGGTGAGATGAATTAGGCAGGTAAATTCTTTTAAAAAAACTGTTGATTTTCAGGTAAACGACAGAACATTAAGTAAGATCAAGTTTTCAATATTAATTCTGTTACTGTTTTACTATTGAATGATAAAGTTATGCACAATTTTAAAGAATATTCTCAATTAGATAATATTTATTCATAAAACATTTGGCTAAATTCATCTTCATTCAACTTAGACAGGCGTTTTTTGTTCGATTTTATATATTGTTGAGTATTCTCCTAGTTTTTTCTATGACGTGTAGGTGGTGTTCATATGCATTTGTCTATAATTATTTCAAACCTGACTATAAACTTACAGCTGATTTTCCCTACAAATTCGTTTACTTGTACATGCTCACCAGAATCAACATTTTTCTGTTTTGCTTTTATAATTTTGTTTTAAAAAGTTACAGCCATTTTTTCCTTTGCTTTCGAGTATCTGATAAACATAGTGTTAAATGATATATATTGCCTTTTATGTAGTACTAGTAGTAGTAGTTTGCCGTTCCTTGATAAGGTACTGTATTGCAATCTTGCAAAAAATACTTGTATTATTTCGCTTTTTAATATTTCCTTACCATCGTAATGGTTGTTATTTAGAAATGAATTCTGACTGACAAGTGGATTTTGAATGATACAATATGAATACACCAACTATCATGGAATCAAACTGAACCTTCGTATTTGAAAAAACTACATTCGATCGATTAATGAAGCATTTCATAAATGAATCACAACTATGATCGCCAATATAGCAAATGCACAAATGTAAATGAAAATCATTTTTATTTCCAATTCATCTATCAAACGAGTGACTAAATGTATCTGTGACGTAGAAATCTCCGTACATGAAAATGTTTTTCACCGAAAACTTTTGATGATTGGTAAAAACGCATACTCGTACGTGGTTTTGTGTCAGATGGTGTATATCAGCCCTCAGAAGAATAAGGCGTGATGTGGATCTTTGGTACGGTGAGTTATGTTTGTCATACAAAAAGTCTCTACGATTGATGCTCAGTCATTATAGGTTAAAGTCCTGCTTAAATATCTGGTTATGTAAGGTTGGTGTCAATTCCCCACTGTATTGAACGGAGGATAATGTTTTGTGATCCTCACACCTTCAGTACTAATTCATATCAAAATCTTTCATTGCAAATTCTAATAAATCATGGAGTGTATTAGATCATTTTATAAAATTTATAAACAAAAATGAGAATTTTGAATTATTGCAGTTTCCATGTTCTTCTAACTAACTTAAATGCATTGAATTTCAATTAACTAGTGCTTAGTTGGCAGTGAATGAATATCAGTCTTTGTATCTAAATTATGCCGTAAACATCATCTTCTATTAAAGGCAAGAAAGCAGTCACATTTAAATACATAAATATTAAGATTTAATCATTCCATTCCTGATCAATAACATTCAAAAACATTGATTACTTAGGTACCCATTAAAACTAAGCGCAAAACTGTAAATAATGTAAACTGACTTGCAATATTCATGAAACTACAACAACAAATTGAAGATTGTTTTTTAGGGTTGAGATAATGTTTAAAAATATATCATGAATGAAAGATTTGAACATAGTCCCAAAGTAACAACTAGTTTTACAATTGTAATCTTTCGTAGAAAAATAGTAGAATGTTGTTGACACAATTTTGATCAGATTTTCTTCGTGGCTTTTTTATTATAACTCTTAATAATTATCGGAATTAGAATAACATTATACTATCCAAAGTGTGAATGTAAAGATGAAAATGGCTAAGAAAAGAAGTGATGGACATTTAGAATAGTATGTCGTTAACTAGATAGCATTATCTACTATGTTAATGATAGCAAACAAGGCATATATATATATATATATATTTGGTTACTTGATGTTAAGCACGAATAAACAAAGATGGCTCCGAACAGTGCTGTATAAGTAGTGTTGTTATAACCGATGAATAGAAAATTCAACTGCACTAAAAACATTTGTGATAAAATCTAAAAAGCATTTTTTAAATTAGAGTTTCATACACTAAATCCTGATACGCAAAAATAAAAATGAGGTTTTTGTATGAGACAAAACGCTTTTAGGTCAGTATTGTTTCAAATTACAATCTACACAAGAAAATACTTGTTCTAAATATGATTAACTAAATTATTTAAATAAGTGATAAAAAATTTTAACAGAAAATGATGAGATTCAATTTAAATAAACCAGGATCGCTTAGACTGGTAGACATTCGATGAAAAGAATACAAGAGTTCTGTAACCGAAAAGAAAGACGAATTGAGTGCCTATTCATCTTTTTCCATACAAAATGACATGACGTGTATTTCTATATCCTCCAGGTACAATGAAACACACTATTGGTAAATTTTATTTTATTCATTGTTTTGTAATGAAAAAAATTCTCTATAATCTATTTCAATACAGTCACAATAATGATAATAATAATAATACTTATTTGAATAAAATGGATTTAAATTATTTTGTGAAACGACTGTCCATTTGCTATTAGCCCTTAAATTAGTATAAATAAAAATCGTATGAAATAATTTACCTGTTTGAAATTGAGACAGAACAGTGAATGCAAACAATACGAGGTAAAATAAGCAGTAACACGAATAATGATTATATGTTAGACCAATTAAATTATAGGAACAAATCAAGAATAATGCATGAACGCTATCATTAAATAGTGACTATGTAAGAGCATGAGATAAATACATAGAAAACTGGTGCCTTGATTTCAAATGAAACAGACTATAATTAATATAGAAATCAATGAAATACTCAAAAAATAAAGAGAAAATTGAGTTTCCTGAACTAATTAATTTTTAACCAAAATTCACAAAAATACTAACAGTTTCATGTGAATATCAATCATAGATTTAGTTAGGAGTTTCTATGAAGCCGGATCAGATCCGAAAGGATTTCGTAAAATCTCTCAATATATACTTCAAACAATGTACATTAAAGAAAATATTCAAAACCTTAAGAAATATGTTGAAGGTTGACCAGAAATGTAGCACTTCAAACGGCTTTAGCGTAATAAATTTAGCATGCGCTACTTGCTTACCACACTTCAAAGAAGAGATCATTATTACTGAAATTTCCTGTAGTAACTTATGTATTGTTGCAGCCAATTAATTCAAATGCAAGCAACTGATTCAATAAAGTTGATGTATAGAATCCATCTAAGACAAAAGTTTTACTTTAATTACCGAAAATTGATTCAAAAGGCCCAACCTCACTGCTTTTTCATTAAAATTCATTCAAGAAGACCATTTAACTGAAATGATGAAAGTTAGTAAATCAACCGGATATTTTTGATAATGCGGAATTCTTTAAGATGGATCCTCTAACTTTGAAGCTTCTTTTTTCATTCTGGGCCAAACCATCATCATTTGTTTCAAATTAAAGTACACAACAACAAAAGAGCTTCACAAATAAATCAATTAGATCCGTGAATGCAAGATTGTTACAGAAACCTTAATCCGCTACTATATCAGCACATATCTACTTTTATTGATAAACGAGTAGAGACAAAATTTAAGGTTTGAGATTATATTCCTTTCGAAACACTTAATATGGTTTTTTTTCATTCCATAGACTCTGTTAACGCCATTAGGGTTTCAAGATATTTTTTAAAGCTATTAGGGAGACCCGAAATATCCCTCAGAAAAGTCTAAAGGGGCCAAAAAACACCTAGAAAATGCAGAATTAGGTGCTATCATTCTGACCAGTTAGGTGGCCATACTGCTACTTATTAAACCTTCTAGAACTGCAACTTCTTGAGTAACTTTATAAATTCTCTCACTTTTCTGTACACGAACTAATCTTGGAGCAAGGCACTCTTCTCATACATGGCATCCACCTTCTTCTATCCAAGCTTCCGTGTAGATTTAGTCTGGTGTTATTAGATTAAGACAGGAATTCACATCTTGCATTCACTTACCAGACTTGTCAAAAAACAACAATATATAAAAACACTGTTCTACATGACATTTCGTTTAGTCGATCATAGTATTTTTGTGTTGAAAATACTTTGAAGAATATAAATTAATATTTAGCACTAGATATAACTCTTCATCAATACTATAATAAATAGAATTGTATTCTTCACTAATTATGTGTTGACTAAGCCGTCTGTGCACAACTGAAAATGAAAGATTTGCTCTTGTAAAATATAATTAACCGATTCATTTTTTAGAAAAAAATTTATTTTCTAAATAGCGGAAAAAAACAAAACAAAATCTTTTTATTTGAATGTTTCTTCTTTCACTCGTCGGAAAACACAAATCTATGATAAGTGTAACACCTGAACTAGTGATAGGGAGTGAAGCTGTCGTGTAGACCGCTTCACGTATCAGGGAAGTCTCATCAGTGCTTATGGCCTGGTAACTGACGAAATCTAAGCTCGGATACAGAAGGCTCAACTGGCTTTTGCCAACCTGCGTCACTTATGGCGTAGGCGAGATATCCGTTTGCTGACCAAAGGACGAGTGTACTGTGCAGCAGTTCGCTCCGTCTTACTATACGGATGCGAAACATGGCCGTTAAGAGTAGAGGACATTCGTAGGTTACTAGTCTCCGATCATTGGTGTCTCCGAAGCATTGCTCGTGTATCATGGGACGACCGAGTAAGCAATGCTGTCGTTAGGAAACGAGTTCTAGGTAGGGACTGCAAATCAGTAGATGAAGTAGTGAAACTTCATCAGTTGAGGTGGTTGGGACATGTATTATGTATGCCTAACCACTGACTGTCGCGACGAGTTATGATTTGGAGTGTAGAAGTAGGTTGGAGAAAGCTAAGGGTGGCCAAACCAAAACATGGCATAAATCCATGAAGTCACTGACAAGTGAACTGAGTCATGTTGGTAGATGTAGGCTACCTGGTTGGGGTCTGCGAGACGACAGTCACCGATGGTTGAAGACCTTGAATGACATGGCTCAGAGTCCTTCGCAATGGCGCAAGTGTATCCACTTTTTATGTTCTATCAAACTCTAACCTTCTGAATTCCTCATAATCTCTATCTTTCTCCTTCTGAATTTATCTTACTGAATTTTACTTATCGAATCATATCTTCGCTCGCTAATCTTCTCCATTACTGCTAATACTTTTATTATTGCTATCACTCTTGGATTTGAATTGACAGTTGCGTCTGTGTGCTGATGTGGTATGGCAACTTGAACTGATGTACTTATGTACGAAGTTCTACATTGTATCTGCCTGTCTGTCTGGACACTCACAGATAAGTTCATTTCTTAAGCCGTGTTACATCTTGATCATCAGCGTGCTTGATATAGATTAACTAATGTATTTCATTTGGTAAATACGATGAATAGTATGTGAAAAAAAGCAATATTCTTCCACTTAGTATGCTGTTAATAAAACGATCGATTACTATTTTAGTCTTAATATTTCTCAAGGTTTCTTCCTAGCTATTCTTCAACACAGATGACTGACCTAAAAATCATCAGTCTGAAACTAGGTTATAAAAACATAAATATGTAAATAAAAAAGTTAATAAGCTATAAAAAGAGATAATCTTTCTAAAATATTCATGTAGCATGTTTCTTTTGCACTGTAGCAAATCTCAATAAAAATCTGATACAGTATTACCAAAAATGACAGGAATTTGCAAGCTAACCAAAAGTTCCCAAAACTTATTGTTTATCAAACACTTAAATTTCAAACAAAAATCTTCCAAAAAAATCTCCAAGAGCTGATAAAAAATTAAACCCATGATATACAACTAACTGACCACAAATGCTCCTGAGTTTCACTCAATCTATAGAAGTGAACATAATTCAACAATACACATTTAAAAATGCATTTTTATTGTTTCAGGTAAATTTCGCCTTTACAACATAAAGTGTATTATTTCATGATAATAAAAGTCATTTCATCGTCTGTGTGCTTATACTTTTCAGAATTACAAACATTAACTTGGGTAAAATAGAACTTTGCAGCCTAGGATCATGGTTTCACAAACCATAGGTAACTTGGTAAAACTAGAGACTAGTTTTTAAAAGAACATATGTAAATCAGCAACAAACAGAATTCCACTCTGTTGTTGAAAATAGTAATGCTGAAAATTTATGTAACAAATTTTCGCAAATATAACACGATGTAAATAAATTCACTTACATTATAAAATAAATATAATGTAACGAAAATCATCTTTCTATCACTAATCTAAAGGCACGAAAAATAGTTACAATCACGATCGATTTTATTTAATATACACTGGAAAAAAAACTCTTCTTGTTCTTCACACTATAATTTCCAGGTTGATTTCTTTGTGCAAGAGGTTGTACCTTAATTATAGTTTTGAAGACTGTTAAAATATTTCTTTGCCTAGATCATCTCAAAAGATTTCGTTGACTGGTTACTAAGTCTTATTACACCAATGTGCTGAAACACAGAACGTTCAATCAACACATTCATCAACACATCAATAACTGAAGTTAAACAGCATAAAACTGTGTACTATCAAATGAACAAAAAGAACCAAGACAATTTCGACATTTTGTCATTACAACTTTGTAATTATGTGTCTAGATGAATATTATTATTATTATTATAACTAGGAATAGTAATAATAATGACTATCTGAATGTCACCGTTGTTTTTCTACAGTTGTCTGGGTGGTATAAAATTAATCGTTGAAAAATCACTATTTTTTATTTGTCCAATAGTTTTACTCATACAAATTTTAAAAAATATGGTTTTCAAGTATTAAATACACGTAATAGAATGTTAAGCTTTTTTCTCGTAAATATATAAATTAAAAATAACTAATATAATCATGTATTTCAACACGAACAAATTTAAAGCGTATTCACAAGTGAACTATACAATCACAATATTTTTATAACATTTACGCATTTGATCAGTTTTCTATGTGCACTCTTGTACTGTACACACACTTTGACTTCAATAAACATTTGATAAACGAAAAGCAAAACCTAGCTAGTTATTTGATTTCAGAAAATATTCCAAATGATGCCAGCTATTTGTTAGACTGTTAAACCAAAACCCGAAATTCAATTATGGACGTCCATAAAACTATGACAAATAATGATAGAAGATTTTAAACCGTTCCAGTCAACAATAAAGCCAATTAGTTTACGAAAATATTTAAAATCCCTAAATTGTAATTTCACTGAACAACATACGTTAATGACCAATTCATTTAAACAAAATAGATAAATGTACTTAACAACTTTTCTAGCTGAACGACGTGCGCAAATATTAATTTGTTTGTTTTGTTAATAATTGCCACCCTACCTCCCATAAATTTTTAAAAATGATATAGGACAAATAATGAGTCAAAAGACAACTAACTTATAACCGATTGTTTCATTTAACCACAAAGAAACCATTTAATAAATACACTTTAAATATATTTTGCTAACTAATTCGTTAAACTGCAATCATTTCATATTCTTTCTTTCATCATCTCGTAACTGTGTAAAAACCTTTAGACATAGTTTGTAGAGAGGTTTATAAAAACAATGACAACTTTACATCATCAACTAAAAAGGTGTTCTCAGCTCAACATACCACTTAATGAATTATTGACTAAAGTAACTAAGATGAAGTGAATAGAAAAGGACAAAAATGATTTAGTGTGAAAAGTATGCATACTTTTAACTATTAGATATTTGATAGGACATAAATTTTGTTTGTAATAAACCTGAATATAATTGAAATTATCAAACTATCATAAAGCGATACGTGTAATGAATTATTTATCATTAGGAAATAAAAATGCTACACTGACTAATCTAACTGTCTTAACTGTATAACAATAAATAACCAATGCATGTGGTTATGTGTTAAAATGAATATCGATAGAATAACATACATTTTATAAATATTCACATAAAACTATGCTTAAATGGGAAGGAAATAAAATGCTTCAAAATGCTTTTTAGCTAACATTGCCCTTAATAGATATGCGTACTCACGATTTATTCACTTTAAGGGCAAGAAATGAAAAGATGTTAGAGAATCACTTAATAAATCTTTAGATTACGATGATGATGATGATGATGATCGTTGTTTATTGGTTGCATTAAATTATATAAAATAGAATAGTAAAAGGGTAGTTTTATCGTTAGAAATAAACGGTGATATACATGTATACCAGTAGGATGTAAGGAGATACACATTAGTTTCCACAAAAAACTCTGTGTATTATAAAAAATTAGAGTGAAAATAAACAATTTTACCTGATTTAAGGAACATGATTTAATGCACATAAAATAAATAGTTAGCAACACTTCAAGGAGAAAGATGAATAACTCTCTTCTATACTATAAATCATGATCATGTTACCTTCTCATAGTTAAATTTGTTGCTAACAAAAATAACCACTAAAGATTTTTGCACTGTTGAAAATAAATATATCCTAGATTTATTTGGAAATTAACGCCTTTGTTTTAAATATACTTCAACTTTCAAAGTCATACCACCTGAAGACTAAGAAATTGAGCTTCATTGAGATCATCTTATATCTGATACCATATGATAATGTTCAGTGAATTTCAGTGTTCTATGAGAAGAAAAACATTGGTTCATAGCAAATTCTTTTTGAATAACACCAATTCTAGGATAATTAGTTTAGCCGTTTGAATTCAGAATTTAAAAGTAAAACAAAACTATTGATTATTTTAAAATAGTTTCATCTTCAAGGCCATATACTATCAGGTAGATAAATACAATTATCAAATAAATATGTTTTTAATATATGGATAAATGAAGATTTCATTCAAAATGGAGAAATCTGATACACTTAGAGAATATCTTATCCTTTTATTTTAAATCGTTTCACTGACAACGTATTCCAATATTACAGCTAGATTGACTAAAAAAAGAGCTCTTATATCCTAAAGGTGCAATCCTAAACATATTTATATTCAGTTTCATTTAGTGACAAATGAGTAAATTGTTAGATAATTTAGTGAGCAGAGTTAGTATTTTAAAGAATTTCAAAGCATAATCTGATAATGATACTACAGTATGACAATAAATAATCACCGACTGTAAATTGTGACATTTTAGTGGGACACTATATATAGAACTTGCAATGTGTAACAAACAACTCAACGTAATTGTATTTTGCAACTGAAACTTAACAGTTGCATAATGTATGTTAACAGAGATGTAAATAAAAGTGATGAGCAATCAAAGTACTACAAACATGAATATATGATCAATATTTTTTTCTTGATATTAAGACAAAAAAACGAGCTAACAAACATGAACGTTCTTTAGGCCCCAATAACGATGTCCACTTATTGCTACGAATTCGATTTCCTTATCTATTATTCAACCTGACCTTAGTAAATGACTCTCCACCAGCTGTGTAATCCTATGCAATTTCAGCTGTTATTTTCACAAAACAATCAGATCATTTAACAGTTTTCAGATTGATCAAACTCTTTTCTAGTGAAGTCATTAATCAATAATGTTTTAAAGCCTAAAAAACCAAGTGGGTCAAAGTATTTTCTTACTGTGGTTCCTGATGATAAGTAAATCATATCCAAGTTTGATCTTTGATTCATGATAACAAGAAAAGGTCAAAAAGAAACGCATTCACGATCAGTTATAACATGCCTTACGCTTTAGTAAATAATTCATTCTGTACGATTGACCCTGACCAACACAGTTGCATCGATTCAGCAGACGACTTTTATTTGGGAAATTTGTTTGATCCTCCTTCACCTAATCAAATGACTGGTATTTAAATATGAATATAATTATTCAGGAACATATACATTAATCAAAATACTTATGATTCTTTTTTCAGAAATATGCTTAATATTCAATCGTTTATAAAATTGAGGTCATTTCAAGTAAATGCTATCTGTTAGGATGGAATAAATGTAATGAAATGATTTTTTTTTTCATTGGTAAAGTGATAAAAAAAAACCCACAAAATCCTCATTTAATATTCTGACCTTCAGGCTATCAAACAGATAGATATTTGTTAAAACATACTATCTAGTTATTTTAGATATGAATTGTTCTCGCCAACGTACTAAGCCCTTACAATATAAATTGATCATTTAAATAAGAGGGCTTTAAATGTCCCTTTAAAGAATAGTTGAGCGAACAATCGCTTTCATTAATTATATTATTTACAAATTGAAAATAGAAATTGAAAATAGAAATATTAGCAACAGTAGAATAGGTGTAATCAGAGTGTTCAAAGTTTTCATCATGAACAAGCATTATCTATGAATAGCAAGTCAACTCAACAAAATACTGGACAGTTGTTATCATTTGGTTAATAACCTACTTATGACAGAAATACAGTTCTAGTTAATTTTAATTTAATTTAAAAATCCCTATAAAATATTCAAAGAAGAGTTAGGCGGACAACAATCTCCAAACTCTACATTAATCAGTCCATTATTATTGTGTTTCTCTTGACCTAGACCAACGCATCACATGCTTTAATGAATTGGACAACGTTACATGTTAAAAATGGTGACATTTTATAACTACTACAGAATAACTCTTTCAAGATTGTGTGAATTGTGAACTGGGATAGGTCATTTAGTAGAGGTTAGAAAGATTCACTGTAAAGTGTCAAGTTGTGATCAATAGTATAGTTCACTATATCGTGTAAATAAAATGCTTGGTAGACAAAATTTCACCTCAATAATGAAGATACTGATAATAATAGTAATAACGCTGTATGACAGTAACATGTCAAATGAGCGGTGAGATCAAAGTAAACTAAAGATTCATGTGAATTGGTAAAAATGAATGTGTAGATTAAGAACGATATAATGTAACTGGGAAGAAGGGTATGAGGTTTATAATGTTCAGAGTAAGTTTTCAGTGATACTGTTTTGGACCAGCGTGAACACAATAACTACATGAGTTAAGTTTTCTGGAGTTGATCCAGATGACTTCAGCTATGTAGAAGTTATTAATTATTATATATTTCGAAATACAACAACTTTTTAAAAAAATAATATTTTGGGATAAGATGAATTTAAGTTAAAGTCAAAACAGTGCGAAAAACGCTTAAAATATAGAAATCCAAATCGTAAACAACACATAATATTTCATAGAAATGTTACAATTTCAGAGATCTTAATTACTGAACAAATCAAACCTTGACGTAATTGTTGCATTGGAGTACATTGTTAATCAAAATCGTATATTTTTATTTATTACTTACTAATTGAAAATAATTCGTCAAACCTGCAAAATAATAACTAGAAACACACACACACTTTATTAATTATACCACCTACAAATTGTATACACTATAAATAAATTTTCATACTTTTGCCTACCAGATGTTGAATATTTATCAGCATCTTTACAATGAAGAACTTCCTACAGAAAAAGACGTGTTTTTATTTTTTCTCTCATCATATATATATATTCTATTAACCATCTGGTTTGTTTGATGATATTTGTCTCTTGAATTTTATTTTTTTAAGTGTATTCAATTTCAATTAGTATCTTAGATTTTGATGTTTAAAACATTATAGCTTATTCAATGTCTGAGCATTCTTTCAGACTAGTTTAATAATTGTTATCAAATATCGCTGTAAAAAATTACTTTCAGTTGATGCTAAAAATAGTTTTACGCCATCTTCAGTGAACTGCATTGAAATTATGATAAAGGTGTATTATTATAAAAGATCATATTAAAACTCAGAGTGTACATAAGAACAGTCAATTTTATTTCAAATACATTCACCAACTTACTTATTACAATGGAAAATTAATGGTTGCTTAACTCGATTCTATTGAGAAAGAGGATGTACAACCGATTAGTTTATAGATAAAAGTACAGTGATGAAAGGTAAAGAACAATCTTCAAAGAGTCGGCTAACCATAAATTTGTAACGATGAAATGAATCGAATAATTTTCACCTTCATTATTCACTAATAAAATGCTTGAAGTATTTTGAAAGAAAATGATTTGCCTTACTACAACAAATGAAGAATCAGATTTCTTATTTTCAGTAGTAAAATGATGAACTATTTTTAGGAATGAACATTTCAATTTAGAAAAAATATCTTTTCAAATAATATTTTGAAGTGTGCTTCATTAGAACCACCAACCTGAACGATGTGAATTTATGACTAAAATTCTTTTCTATTGATGTATTTCAATAATTCCAAATTAGATATTCAGTAACTTTAACAATCAACAAGTAGAAAAAAATCTTTCATAAAATTCATAAATGTAAATTCAGTGAATTCAGTCCACAAACACATAATTCAAATTTTTAATTTTTTCATAATAGTTTTGTGGAGATCGTTCAGTTTCGATAAAGTCATGAATCGATTAATGGTAGACCACTGTTAGAATACTGGAGGGTTCGATGGTCGTTCCGTCCTAGTATGGGAATCATTAACAGTGTGGATCCTCAACAACCTCACACAAGAATCCATACCAGGACGCGTGTGCTCGTCTTCCAAACCACAAAGCCAGCATCCAACAGTTCTAATGTCTAAATTCAATCAATCAGTAATATTGTACAACTTCATCCATTGTTTTCGCACAGAATAAGTATATATATAAACTTAGAACTCGATAAACTGGGAGAAAAACTGTTCCGTCATAACAAAATATTCAATTAAAATAGGAACTCTGAAATGAAAAGCAGTTCTTTATAACTTCAAATAATAAAAGTGATTTAGAAATATTATATTATGTTATATGCAATTAACTCGGTCATAAGAAATGCTCTGATAATTGTACACAGTAATTTATTTGTTATTTTCAATTTAATTAGTTCAGTCACTATTATTATCAAGAAATAATTGAACTAGCAGCATACGAAAGCAATGACACTAATATTAGTTTCAATGAAATGAATATTTACAAAACACTATAAATAAAGTTATGATATGACGCGATGAAAAGACACATCACATTTTTCACACTTGATGATTACTGTTTAATACAACTTCTTTTTTAATTATAGATGATGATTACTCAGAGTAATATTTGTTATATTTTCAGTGTAATATTTTACTCAGTATAACATTTGGTTGATTTAAGATATGATAGAGTTTGTATTGAATTA